>JAWDJD010000004.1:102987500-104187500 GCA_035047305.1 Bradypodion pumilum | reverse complement strand
CTGACACAAAATTATTATTACTGCATAAAAGAAGTGCATTGGATCTATGCAAAGCAGCTTGTCTCATACTAGGATTTATTTCTGACAAAAGTATATAGTCATCCTCTCTCAGCCAGCTCTATTAAACTTTTATGGCCAGCTACACCCATACTGTGCACTTGTAAACCACAAAGAACTGCTTCGATAAAAGTTATGAAAAGTCATGACATGTCCAGTGGAATATATTGCATTAAATCTTGAAGTATGCTTAATACACTAGAGAAACAGAACGTATAGACAACTTGGCAGTACACAACTTGGCAAAGCTGAATGAAGATTAAGGCAAAATCAAATATAGAGCTAAAAATACACACTGTGTATTACTGACATTATAGAGGAAATTTAATAAAGCAAATGCAAACTTTTCATTTCTTGCCCTTCATTCAACACATTTCATGGCCTATGACAATTTCTTCATTAATAAATAGCACAGTATATAAAATCCTAACAATACAGCCAGTACCAATAAAACCCAATGGTACTAAAAACCCAGAATACCTGCAGCCATGACCAGTGGATGTAAACTTATACATCCTTTAGCACTGAACCAGCCACGTGCTCAATGTGACACCTGCCCAACTTACTTGTATCTTGCAAAGTCATCTGTGGTAGCCATTTTGTTCATGCGAGTGCCCAGCTATGTTACTAGGTAAAGGTTTCCCTTGCTCGAAAGTTAGTCGTATCTGACTCTAGGGTTCAGTGCTCACCTCTGTTTCAAAGCTGAAGAGCCAGCACTGTTTGCTTCTGCAGACGTTTCCGTGGTCATGTGGCAGGCATGGCTAGACACCGGAGTGCACAAAATGCTGTTTACCTTACCACTGAAGTGGTCCCTATTTATCTATTTGCAATTTCTTGCTTCTGAACTGCTAGGTCGGCAGGAGCTGGGACAAAAACAGGAGCTCATTCCGTCCTGCAGTACTTGGGAATCAAACTGCTGACCTCCCGCCTTCCAGTCAGCGCCTTATCCACTTGAGCCACTGCAGTCCCATTATGTTACTACATTACTTCTAATTCAGCCTTCATATACCTACTAAAAAAACACACACCTGGCTTTTGAAGCATAAAGAATGGGAAAAAATTTTTTATAGTCTTCTTCTGGGCTGCCTAAGAGGGTCACCTCCAGACTCTGTACAATTCTTTTTGCAGTCTCTTACTTCTCCCTTGGCTTTTTCTTTACCTTTTTTTAAATTTTGTGTAATATTTTGTCCCATGAGTCTGCTCTTCTCAGCTATGCTTCTACTAAACTATGCTCTTGCTTTTATTCAGATCATCCACACATGCTAGGCTTCTTTTGATCCATCTGTTACATCACCTTTTACAACCTACTGCTCTCCACAGATGCTGCTGCATTGCAATTTCTATTATCCAAGCCAGTAGGGAAAGGTTGCTCTACAGTAAGCCTATCCAATCAAATAAAATATCCTTATTTATTTATTTATTTTTATTTGTTGGATTTATATAACTGCCTTTTTTGCCTAAGTGACCCAAGGTGGCTTACAACATCAGCTAAAACCCATACCCAATACTAATTAAAACCAAATACAGTGGTGCCTCATACAACAATTTTAATCCATTCCACGGGGCTCGTTGTTGTACGAAACAATTGCTATACGATGCATGCATCGTATAGCAATTTTCCCAATGGGATGCATCATACAATGATTTTTTTTTCCTAAGTGGCTTTCCCATTGAAAAATTGTTATACAATTTTTTCCATTGGGAAAATTGTTATGTGGGATGCCATTTCCCCCCAAAACCTAATTGTTATGCGATTTCATTGCTATATGGGGCAATTGTTGTATGAGGTTGCACTGTACTATAAAATTATCTAAAAACATCCATAAAACCTCCCCAATCCCCTTAAAAAGAATGACACCCGGGCAGGAGTAAATAAGGACCCCAAGCAGGGCTAAATAAGCCAGCAGGGCTGAGTTGTGGTACCAACTGTACCCCACACCTTCTGGCATAGCCACATTTTTAAGGCCTTCCTGAAGGGGAGCAACTCTGCCTGGAGGCACAATTCAAGTGGCAAGATACCAAGAAAAAAGGCTCTCCTCCTGGTCCCAGTGAGATGTGCCTCCCTGGATGATGGGACCACTGGGGAGCCCCTACGCTACGGTGTGCTCTTGTAGGATGGGTCAAAAACCTTGGGGTGACACGGTCTCTAAAGTATCCTGGCCCACTACCATGAAGGGCTTTAAAGGTCAAAAACCAGGACCTTGAATTGTACCTGGAGGCACACTGGCAACCAATGCAGCTCCTGTAACAGTGGCGAGGCACGGGGATAACACCCGCACCCTGGCATAGTAGTGCCCACTGTTTTTGGTGGTGGTGGTGATCACATCATTTTTTTGGCTTCTTGCACAGCCTCCACCACTCCCCACAGCAGCGGGAGTGTTTGTGAAAGCATATTCTTTCCATTTTGGGATTTTTTGCTGCTTCTCTGCTGCATTTCGGCAGCCAAACTGTGCCATTCTGGGACTTCCTGGTTCCACACTGGGAACCCAGGTGCTGACGTAAGCTCCACCCGGCACCAGAAGTCGCCAACTGCCATGGTTTAGGTGCCGAAACGCAGTGGAGAAGCAGCAAAAAAAAAAAAACACCTCAAAATGAAGTGAATATGCTCTGCAAATCCTCCCGCTATTGTGGGAATTGGTGGAGACTGTGCAAGAAGCTAAAAAAGGTGCAATTGCTGCTACCGCTGCTGCCACCACCACCGCGGTAAGTGACATTTTTTGACTTCTGGTGGTGGTGGAGCTTCTGGTGGTACCAGGTGGCCACCTCAGGCTGGATGAATGAGCCTTGTGGGCCGGATTAGGCCCAAGGTCCTTAGGTTGCAAATGTCTGATATAAGGCTTATGTGAAAAGAGAAGGACAAAGAGCATGAGGCAAACCCAGTGGAAAGTGGAGAGATAACATCAAAAACATATTAGAAGAACATCAAATAATGCCAATGGAGGCTGCTAATAGTGCCAGAACAAGAAACTTGCACCTCCCTCGACACCTGAAGGGGAAGAGGTAGTAAAGAAGAAAATGCATTTACAGCACACTCTGGGTGGTTCACAATGTAATTAACATTTTATCCTCAACATACTGAGCAGTCTTGCTGTTTACTGTAGGTCAAACCTTTAATAAAAGATCTCAAACCAATCTCAAATTCAATTGTTATTTCTCTTTTGGTAAACCTACACGGCAAATAAATAAATAAAATAAAATGGCCGCATGCCATTATGTTTGCATAGACCACAAATAGAAACCACACTTCCAGATCTTGCTTGCTAAAAACCCCTTACTGGAACAGTCTACATCCTTCTCAACAATAATCTGCCAGGTTCAAATACTACCCCACATTTTGCCATTTCTTACCACTGAATCATGTGCCACTGCTGGCTCTCCAAAACCTTACTGCATATCAAAATGGCTTCTCCAAGTTCTCAGTCACTCTTTTCATTCTTTCCTACTCTTCAAAGTCTCCTACATGCTGTCCAAACACGTAACTATGCACCCACTGGCTAAAAAAACCTATTAAAATACAGATTTCACAACTGTTACAGCTTCTGACAATTGCACAAGTTAATTACCATATATACTCGAGTATAAAATGACCTGAATATATGCCGAGGTACCGAGTTTTGACCTGAAAACCCAGGAAAATAGATTGACCTGAGTATAAACCGAGGGTGGGAAATGCAGCAGTTCCTAATGAGTTTCAATAATCCAAATACATGGTAATCTGATAAAATTAATTAAATTGTTGGCAAATCTCAATCTGGTGCAGTTTTGGGATACTCATGGTCATTGACCCGAGTATAAGCCAAGTCATGTTTTTGTGGCTCATTTTTGTGGCTAAAAAACTTAGCTTATACTTGAGTATATACGGTAAGTGGTTTACAAAGATTATAACTTCAACATTACTTGGATTGTCCAGTAATTAGTGAGGACTACAACGGTTCTGGGAACATTTGATCAATGGCTGGAAAAGTTATCTCTTCAGTGGCCCTATTGCTATTAGACAATAAACCTTAGAAACCCTAAGTCATTTTGTGATTTCCTTAAGGAAATTCATAACCATGGAAAAATCTGCAGATGAAGACTGCATTGTCTTTTTGGCTGTAAGTGGAGATGAGCCAGACCCGTGCTGGGATGCTGGGATACTGGGATTAGCTGCACACCTCTACTTAGAACTAATAACTTAAAGGGCCACACCACCTCAGCAGTTTCTGCTTCAGCTCTTCTCATTGGCCTCCCATCCACCCTGTGTGAGAAAGTCTGAAGTGCTTCTGCGCTTTGAGAAACAACAACAACAACAACAGCAATAATAATAATAATAATAATAATAATAATAATAATAATAATAATAATAATAATAATAATAATAATAATAATAATAATAATAATAATAATAATAATAATAATAATAATAATAATAATAATAATAATAATGGATCTATACAAAGCATCTTGTCTCATAATAGAATTGTCTCATGCACGAATTGAAGACAAACAACTGGAGAAAATCACAAAATATCGTGATTTGCAAAGTCAAGCGTCTATGGCAGAAGAAATCTGTTGTTATTCCCATAGTGATCAGAGCCCGTGGAGTAGTACCTAAAGGACTCCCTAGATTTGGAAATTTTGGATTTATCTGATTTGAACATCCTAACTAAAAAAAAACCAACTTTGCTGGGGACTGCATATATACTCAGACATTACCTTAACAGCTCTTAGGTCCTTGGTTAGGGCTTGAACTGTTAATTTTATTCCAGTCCTCGACTGTGAACCAAATGGTTGATATATATAACAACAACAACAATAATAATATCATCATCATCATCATCATCATCATCTCCGTGCTGCTTCTGGACCACTTCGGACTTTCTCCCACAGGGTGAAGGGGAGACCGGCGAGAGAAATCGAACCGGAAACTGCCATGTTGGTGTGGCCCTTTAAGTTATGAGTTCTAAGTAGAGCTGCATGGCCACCCATCCCATTATCCCAGCAGCCCAGCACAGGCCTGAGATGAGCACCAACCCATAAAGTCAGACATGACTGGCTTTTGAGCAAAGGAGACCTTTACCTAAGGAAAAATCATACCTATGTGAAGTAGGCCAGCTTTGTTGTTTTTATGCTTCTTCTTGCAAATGAAGGATAAAACTGAGAGTTAGTGGCTTTGCTTGAGGATGACGTGGATGTGACAGTAGCAGAGCTAAGTGCTTAAACTTCAATTTGTTCAGTCGCACAGGTAAGAATCAAAGGGGTGGTTTTGTTGAAAGATCTCCTCCCATCAGCCGAATTAAGAGAAACTATTCTCCCATTTCCACTTCTACTGCTGCATTCCGAAAAATGGCTTCAGGGGACTGAGATGACCATTGGAGATGTTTTTTGGGTGCTATAATGGTTTGTAGGGAAGTGATGTAAAAGCAATTCTGCTCCACTGGCTGTCAGGGTATTGATTGTACCCTGAGCTTAACCTAGTTCCAAAATGGAGATTTCAATGTGTGTGTGTGTATGTGTGTGTGTGTGTGTGTGTGTGTGTGTGTGTTTACTTGGCTATGCGCTACCTTACTTACATCCTAGATTTAGATCAGGAGATGTGAGAAGGCAAGCTTAAAATCCTGGATTAATGTGCAATCCCACCCACGTGTAGACTGGAAATTCTACTCATAATGGATTGTGACACTGGCAATTAAAACAACAGCATGATGTTGTTTTAGGCTAAAGAAAGAAGGTAGCAAGAGCAGCTCCAACTTTTACCAAAGAAAGGTACACACAATGAGAATGTGTCTAATCCACACCACTTACTGGATCCCTAGACAGCCTCTCATCAAACAATTTTTCTCTGCTGGCTAAACTTAATTCTGGAATCAGAGTTTCACTGATGGGAAAAGGAAGATAGTGGGGAAGAAAACTACAGGTGACTGGACAATTTAGCATCCACTCCTGACACTTCTCTCTTGCTGTGTAAACTGTACTCTTGTTTTCCTTTCTGTAAGAACAGGAGAGATATAGATTTCAAAATGCCGAATTAATGCCATTTTGCATAATCTAGGCCAGAGATAGCTTGTGAGCTCACAGCAGAGATGAGGTCTGTACAAAGTTTTTCCAAACTCACTTTTGTAGCCATTACACAAGCTTTCAAGTTGTGAACTCTGCATTGCAAACTCTCAAAGCAGATAAGCATCTGTTGGTCTTTCTTAAATGAAATGTCTCTTCTAAAGCTAGAGAATGGAGGAGGAAGGAGCCTAAGGTAGCTGGTTGGAGTGATTTCTGTTGTCTCCTTCTCCAGACAAAGAAAAAAGGTCCTATTTGGGTTAAAAGTACCATGGAACTTGCCAAAAGATAGCTACTGCAGTCTTTTGGATGATAAGGTTCCGTGGGAGGTGTTGAAGGGCCTGTTGAAAAACTATTTGCTGATAAATCTTCTGTTGAAAAATACCGGAGAGAAAAGTGCCTAAGAAGCAGAGGCCTTTGGCTGCAAGGCTTTTAAAGCAAAAGACCTGCCATCTCCCCTTTGTTGCTGTGGGGACTTTCTTTTTCACCTCTTTACCTCTGATACAATTTTGGAGGAAAAGGATTCATACAAGATTGGTTTGGAAAAGTTTACAGTTTATCCACTAAAGCTGTTTCTTTTTGTTGCCGTCCTAATTTCACAGGGAGGAACTGCCATATTGGGCTGAGCCGACAGAGCTGGCCCGAAGCCAGGTGCTTTTGTGATAAGATAAAGCTTTGTGGTTGTAAATTAAAATAAAACTGCAGTCTCTTAGTAGCTGGTGGAAAAATATTTGTGGACTATTGATAGCTGCAAGTTGCTGAGCAAACAATATCAGGTACTGGAGGAGAGACAACAGTAAGAGACTTTTTTTACAATAGTTACTGCAGTGGTGGTGGATCAAAATAAATGAAGAGGAGAGTCTGGAAAAAAGAGACTATCTGATAAAGCATATAGACGTCTTGTCAGTGCAGATGACAGCCCAATAAACAAAGAAGAATCTAAAAATATGGATGCAAGACTACCCTCTAAGGAAAAACCGAGTGAAGATCTGACTCTATTGGAATTAAAAGACTTTATAACTATAAAATCTAATGAAGATAAAAAAAGAAATTAAACAGTTTGTTAAAGAGGTGGTCAGAGAGGAAGTGTAATCTCTGGAGAAATCAATTTCTGGATTAAACATGAGAACCAATACTTTGGAGTCAGAGGTTAAGGACTTGGTGGAGATTGCAGTAAGGCATGAAAATACTATGGACAAAAGATTTAAGCAATTGGTGAAGCTACAGGATCAATTGAAAAAGAAAAACATCAGGATTAAGTTTTCCCCCAGACAAGGATAAAGACAATTTAAAAACTGAAGTGGTTAAATGGTTACAAACCTTTGCTTTGGACTCTGGCCCAATTAAAGAAGAAGAGATTGAAGCAATTTTTAAGGTTGGTTTCAAGAGAGGTCAACACCCCAGAGATATGATAATTACTTTTGTATCAGGTTATAAAAAAGATCAAGTAATGGACTATTTAAGGAAGCATGGTGACTCTGCATTAAAGATAGGTGAAGTAAAAGTATAAGTATATCATGATTTAAGTAATGAGACTATTCAATGGAGAAGACAGATGAAGCCGATAATTGAAATTTTGTTTAATTGCAATATAAGATATCAATGGGGTTTCCCTATCTTCTTAAAGATATTTCATGATAGGAAGGTGGTTAGAGCAGAGGACCCAAAGGGAGCAATGAGACAACTTGAATTACTAAAAATTATAGTGATAGGAAACCCAAACTGGGAAAAACTGGGGAAAAATCTCTATGGAGAAGGTTCAGAAGGATCAAAGGGAAAAGAGGAGTATCAAGCAAAGGGGAGAGACCATTCAAAGGAGAAACAAAGGGAGAAACCTTAGGGTTATGGAAGTGGAGGGGAAATAAGAGAAGAAAAGGATGCAGAATTGTCTGGTGCAAAGATAAAGCCAAAAGCCAAAAAGTAAAAATAATATATAAATATAAATAGGCACAGGCAAGAAAGTGTTAACAATTTAGGAAATGAATATGAATAGAATAGGGACCAAAAGAATTAAAATAGAGGGAAAATAAGAGGAGACAGGGAATAGTGAAAGAAGGAATTTAGAATAGAAGGAATAGGCTCTCCCTCCTCCTCCTCCTCCCCATTCCCTAAATGGGAGCGGCCAGGCAATAATTAACCTGGCGGGGGGGGGGGAAGGGATGAGATTTTTGAGTGTTGTGTGTTGGTGGGTGGAGGGTTATATGTTACATGTTGTATGTTATATGTTATAAAAAAAACAATGTGGTAAAAAAAATAAATCTATAGAACATCCATGGGGAATAACAATCTTGATACTCATGCAACACATGAACTCTCATAGAGACCTCTTGCTCCCTTGTAATTAATGCAGAGAAGTTACTTTTTTGGGGCCGAGAGTCTCAAAACTCCCAACCTTCACAGCCACTGTCTCTGTTAGCAGGGGCATTTGGGCAGCTGTTATCCAAAAGGTAAGTTTTACAACATCTGTGTTCAAGATACAATGATGCAAACAAAGACTCTGAGGTTTACTAACAAACTGATTATAACTGGATTTATCTTCCTAGAAATAGTAACAGATTAAGCCAATGAGTCAAGAGAATGGTCCATCAGCTTGTGCTTTTTAATAAGCTATAATTGGCCTCATTACAGTTGAGAAGGTATTTGTTAAAATGCATTTAGAGGGAAACTTTGTTGTACTTCATTCTCTTAGATATTTTTTTTCAATCTTGATGAAATGCTTTAGCTCACTGTGATCTGCAATTTCTCTCATAACATTAAAGCAATGTAAATGCCAGTTCGAATTATGTAAGATGTGTCCCACTCTTTGTACCCCACAAAGTACTTGTTTTCAAAAATGACCGTATTAAAGCACTAATTGGCTAAGCCACCATGCTGGCTGATGTGAAATGCTTTCAAATGCTATGCAACAGCTGTGTTGATCAAAAATAAGAGTGATTTTTTTAATAAGGAAAGCTGGCAAGAGGCCAAGATTGTAGAAGAGAACTTGAACTTCTATATATACATATAATGTAATTCAAGAGGCAGAGAACAGAAGTCTGAACAAACAGCTTTAAAAATTAAAGATTTTGGGTGCAATCCAGTTCCATTAAAAGCAATGGGTATTTTTCCACTGACAGCAATGGGAAATGGATCACAACTTGTACGCTGACAGCAGTTCCCCAACTCCACATTCTGTAAACTTATGTTTAAGACAATAGCCAACAACGAAGCATTTACAAGTTGAGTTTTTAAAGGCTATTTGAAGTAATCTATACATTTTAGACAAAACTTTGGAACTTTCATACCCAGCTCTTTCAGAACTGTTTAAAACAGGTTCAAAACATGAGTTCATTAAACATACATTCAGGTACCATATATTATGCAGGCAGGCAGATTGTGGTGGTAGAGGCAGCACAAGTTGCCCAATGTGTTACTTAAGTTCTAAATCAGAGTAAAAGGTAAAGGAATATGGTGTGGCAATTTTCCTAGTGATAAGAAGGCCTGGATCTTGCTCAATGCCTAAGTAAGAGACATTCTGGAAGCCCCTGAGTTGGGTTATAAATGTAATTAATGGAAATCCAGCATGGCACAGTTGTCCAGAGTGTCAGGCCAGGATAAACACATTCAAATCCCTACTCTGTAAGGAAACACTGCAAATATCCCTCTGCAAGTCATATTCTTTTAGCCTGGCCCACCCTCTTGGGAGAATCAAAATATTTTGATGCTGTTGTGTTCTGATGGTTTTATCTTACACATGGATTACAATGTATCTGAGCCAATGTAACCTTGCCTATAGCAACAATGTAACCTTCAGCTGTATCATATAAACCCTGTAATAGGACGCGAGCTAATGACCACCAGCTGGCAGCAGCGAGCGTCCAAGCTCTCCTGGTCCGAACTCATCAAAGGCAACAGCGCGGGAAGTTTTCCCGCCACCATCTACACCTGGACAAGAAGGGCGTGACCCGCAATGATGTCACGCAGACAGTAGCCAATGGGCTACCATGGCACCACGTTCAAATGTATTACCACTGTATATAAAGAGCTATCGATCCGCCATTACCTCATGTTCCCTCTGTCCACGATGCAATAAACCTGGGTTAACCCAGCCCGAGGCTGTGTCCTGTGTCTTGGTTTGCACACACCAAATTGGCGACGAAGGTGGGATGATGGATCCCCACGGAACAGCCAGGGCACAGAGCGGTTTCAACATCACCAAACCGCAAGACTGGGAGCTGCTGGAGATGGATTTCCAGGCGGCACTGGTGGAACTCAGAGTCAAAGGAGACGACGAGGAGAGGAAGAGGGCCATCCTCACCAGAATGCTCGGGATGGAAACCAAGCGGACGCTGGTGGGCATAATCGCTCCGAAGAAGGTGAGCGAATTTAAGGCGAGCGACATCATGAAGCTGCTGCGAGAGCGGTTCTGCCCCTCGAGGGCAATGTTTCCCGCTCGGAGCGCGTTTTGGAGGCGAGTCCAAGCGCCGGATGAGTCGGTTGAGGCATTCGTGGCCGCCATGAGGATAGCCGCCGCCCCCTGTAAATGGGGCGACATCCTGGAGATGGCCCTCAGGGACGGCGTGTTGTGTGGCCTGAAAGACAAGGAGGTACAGCGCAGCTTGATGAATAAGGAACCGCCACCCACGCTGGCAGAGGTCGTAGAGGCCGCGGAAGCCGCAGAATCCACGAATGCTGGAGTGGACGAGATGCACCAGTGGCGTGAGTGGCGTCCTAGAGCCGGCAAGGCGGAAAATTCGGTGCACGGGAAGTCCGGACAGTCGGTGCACGCAACTCGACGGGCCTCAAAGTCGTCTACGGAAGGCAGCGACGGCGAGGAGGTCCAGAAGGTCCGAAAGGGTGGTCGACGCTGCGACGGTTGCGGAGCGGCCCATGAGCGCGCGAGATGCCCGTTCAGGAAGGCCGAGTGTTACACCTGCGGCCGTCGGGGGCACATCGCCAAGGCATGCAGAAAACGGAAGGAGGGCCGGAGGCAGTCACAAGACCGTGCGGCCAGACCGGACCGTCCAGCGAGGCCCAAAGATGGCGCCCAGACCACGAGGAAGCAGGATGGCGTGGGCCGCGTCTCGGACGACAGCGAGGACGACGCCCCAGTGTTCAGCGTGTCCGCGGGACAGTCCCATTACTTCGTTGAGGTATTAGTACAAGGGGCCCCTATTAGGATGGAAATTGACTCGGGGTCCTCCTATTCTATAATTCCCCAGAAAGAGTTTTTGAAAATCGACCCCCACGTGCGGCCCAAACTTAAAGCGTTGAGGTCCACGCTACGAGACGTACAGGGGAACAGCATTCCGGTGTTGGGGGTCGGGAAATTTCGGGTCAATTTTAAGAGACATTCTGCGGAACTGCCCCTAGTTGTCCTCAAGGGGGGAAGCTGTAGCCTCCTAGGGACACAGTGGTTTCAGCCCTTAGGGTTGTTCATAGGGGGAGTGCATACCGTGGGGGGGGACCCAATACAAGCGGTTTGCGATGCGCATCCCGCCGTTTTTAAGAAAGGACTCGGAAAGTTCAAGGGACCCCCTGTAGCTTTCGACATAGACCCGGAGGTCCGCCCGATAAGACTCAAACCGCGCAGGGTGCCGTTCGCACTCAAGGACAAGATAGAGGCGGAACTGGACAAACTGGTGGGCCAGGGGATTCTTATTCCTGTTGATTCCGCGGAGTGGGAAACTCCAATTGTAACGGCCCTAAAGGCTAACGGGGAGGTGCGCATTTGCGCTGATTATAAGTGTACAATTAACAAGGCGATCCGCCCTAATGCATACCCGGTGCCAGTGATCAGCCACCTTTTGGCCAGGCTGAATGGGGGAAAGTGTTTCGCCAAACTCGATTTGGCACAAGCCTATCAGCAACTTCCTGTGACCCCCGCCACGGCCGCGGCACAAACGATAGTTACACATAAAGGAGCGTTCCAGGTGTCGCGGCTACAGTTCGGCGTGAACTCGGCGCCCGGCCTTTTTCAGTCGCTTGTGGAACGCCTCCTGAAGGGGCTGGAGGGGGTGTTGCCTTATTTTGATGACGTGTTGATAACAGGGGGGAGTGAGGCTGAACTGGCAAAGAGGTTGGACAAAGTATTGACCGTGTTCGAGAAAGCGGGGCTGAGATTGAGGAAGGACAAATGTGTTTTTTTCGAAACCGAGGTCGAGTTTTTAGGGTTCCGGATCACACCCGAGGGGATTAAACCGTCTAAATCCAAAGTAGCAGCCATTAAAAAGGCCCCTCGCCCCACATCCAAAACCGAGCTACAGTCCTTCCTGGGGCTCCTCAATTTTTACCATACATTCCTCCCGCGGAAGGCGTCCGTGGCCGAACCGCTCCATCGGTTACTTAAAAAGGAGGAGACATGGATGTGGGGTGACGAGCACGAGAGGGCGTTCAAAGAGCTAAAGCAACTCCTAACATCTGAGGCAATCCTGACGCACTTCGACCCCAAACGGCCAGTGGTCCTAGTTTGTGATGCATCCCCGGTGGGGGTGGGGGCGGTGCTCTGCCACGTGTTGGAGGACGGAAGGGAGGCCCCGGTAGCGTTTTACTCAAGGTCCCTGTCCCAAGCGGAGCGAAATTACGCACAAACTGACAGGGAGGCGTTAGCAATAGTAGCGGGGACCAAAAAATTTCACGATTTTTTGTATGGCCGCCCGTTCAAAATCGTGACCGATCACAAGCCACTGCTAGGGATTTTCACGGCGAGCAAGCCCACGCCGCAGATCCTGTCCCCGAGAATGCTGCGTTGGGCTATTTTCCTCAACGCGTACCAACATGAGTTGGAGTACCGGCCCGGAAAGGAGATCAGCCATGCTGATGCGCTTTCGAGATCCCCTTTGCCCTTGTCGGACGACCAAATGGCGAGAGCAGAAAGAGACCGCCAGGTGTTGCTAATTGAGGTTTTAGACGCACCCCCAATAGTACCAGCCGACATTGCTAGGGCGACAGGCAAGGACAGGACGCTGGAGAAAGTTAGTTCATGGGTACAGAAGGGGTGGCCGGCTTCGTCCCCGAGTACAGAGTTCGACCCATTCTTTAGGAAAAAGCTAGAGTTGTCCCTAGAGAGGGGGTGCCTCCTGTGGGGCCAACGGGTGGTGGTCCCTACGCCCCTGCGGACGAGGGTGCTCGAACTGCTGCACGTCAGCCACCCGGGCATAGTTCGTTCAAAGGCGCTGGCCCGGAGTTACTTCTGGTGGCCACAGCTGGACGCGGACATTGAGCACATGGTCGGCACTTGCGAGGCTTGCCAGGGATCCCGACCTGAGGCGGCCCGTCTCCCGCATAGGGAGTGGGACACAGCAAGGGGGCCATGGTCCAGAGTGCACGTGGATTTCGCTGGCCCATTCCGGGGAACCATGTTTCTCCTGGTGGTAGATGCGTTCTCCAAGTGGCTGGAGGTTATCCCGGTAAAGAGCACGTCCTCCGCCACGACAATTAGCCAGCTGAGGAGAGTCTTTTCCACATTCGGTTTACCCGACACTTTAGTCAGCGATAACGCTAGTTGCTTTACCTCCGCTGAGTTCGGAGCATTCATGGAGGCAAACGCCATTCGGCATGTCACATCCGCACCGTTTCACCCGGCCACGAACGGCCAAGTGGAACGGCTGGTGCGGACAACAAAGGAGGCGCTGCGGCGCATGGGCCCGGGGGACCTGAATCACCAACTATGCCAGTTCCTCTTAGCGTATAGGGTAACCCCCTTAGCGTCAGGTTACTCGCCAGCGGAGCTCTTGATGCGGCGAAAACTGACCACGATCCTGTCCAGGCTAGACCCGACGAGAGTCGAGGATAAAGGGAAAAACATAGGGTTGGCAGTCTCGAAAGGTTTCGCCGCCGGTGACCCTGTTCACTGCAGGAACTATTCCAGCGCGGGGCCAGCCTGGGTACCAGGGACGGTTGTAGAACAGACGGGGCCAGTGTCGTACCGGGTCGAGACTAGCACCGGCCTCCTCTGGAGGAGGCACGCAGACCAACTGAGGCACCGAGTGAGTGGGCCAGTCAGTGGAGCTCAGCAACAGGATTCAGCGTTAGGGTTCTCCCCCACCCGCTTAACCCAAGGGGGAGACAGCAGTGGACAACAGTCCCAAGCAAGGGGGGAAGGCAGAAGCAGCGGCCCCGACTCATATCCTTTTGATACGCCAGTCCTATCAGGGGCCGGGGAAGGGGGAGAGGAGTTCGCGACCGCTGCCCCCGATTGTAATTTTGATTTTGATTTTGCGAGCCGGGGGGGTTTTCAGGAGTGTTCCCCCACCCATCCAAGCGAGAAGAGGGGTTTTTCGTTAGCCCCCAGTGCCCCCGGTTCCCCCCTAAGGAAGAGCACACCTCCCAACAACGTCGCGGAGCCGCGGCAAGTCACTAACGAGTCTCCCTCTCCAATTACAGGACAGGAAACCAGGGGACAAAGAGAAGGTAGCAAACCCGGGGAGAGGCAGCCCGCATCGAGACCCCAGCGTGTTCGAAATAAGCCATCTTGGCTGAGAGATTTTGTCTCCTAAGGGGGGGGAGTGTGTTCAAGTGTGGGCTCGAGACTTTGTCTCGTCCTAGGGGGGAGGGGTGTTGTGTTCTGATGGTTTTATCTTACACATGGATTACAATGTATCTGAGCCAATGTAACCTTGCCTATAGCAACAATGTAACCTTCAGCTGTATCATATAAACCCTGTAATAGGACGCGAGCTAATGACCACCAGCTGGCAGCAGCGAGCGTCCAAGCTCTCCTGGTCCGAACTCATCAAAGGCAACAGCGCGGGAAGTTTTCCCGCCACCATCTACACCTGGACAAGAAGGGCGTGACCCGCAATGATGTCACGCAGACAGTAGCCAATGGGCTACCATGGCACCACGTTCAAATGTATTACCACTGTATATAAAGAGCTATCGATCCGCCATTACCTCATGTTCCCTCTGTCCACGATGCAATAAACCTGGGTTAACCCAGCCCGAGGCTGTGTCCTGTGTCTTGGTTTGCACACACCAAAGATGCAGAACCATTCCATGTTTTGTGGAGGAAAACAGGACATCTGCCACCTTCTCTTTGTTCTTACATTTGCAAAAGCAGTTGGCCTTGTGTGTGCAAGTGCTCGTGCAACACCCTGCAAAAATTGAAACATGATTGGATTCCTCCCCCCCCCCTTACAATCCAAAAAACAGTGTCCATGGGCACAACATTTTTTTATTGGCAATAGCGGAGTTACACTGTTGGATACTGACCAACATATATTACCCAGAAGTCTTGGAGGAAGAGTGAGATAAAACATGTAATGCAGTCCCTCTGCTAAAGGAGATGGAAACTATTATTAATTCCCATATGAAAAGGGGATGCATTCTATTCTGATATTAAGCTCAGCCCAACAAACCTTTCTTAAACTAGCAGCTTTAAAGCTGTCACGATAGGTTGAGATGCTCCTATGTTTAATTGGTGCTCGTATGTGGAAAAAGTACACCTTTCAATTTATAATCTTAAACATGGCAGACTCATTTTTGGAAAAATAAATAACTCCAGATTTTTATTTTGACTGCCCAAGACATGTTGTATACTTAATTTTAAACCACAGTTTCAACAGAAAACTGACCAAAAATAAGATTACTTCTATAATTAAATGCAGATGATATATCTGAAACAGAAATGTAAACACTTTCCCCCCCAAAAAAAATAATAATATGTGCAATGATATAATTTTGCTGGGATACTAAAAATAGCATATTAATGGAACCAATGAGTCTAGGGTGATATATTGTTATTAAATTATTGAGACGCTTCCTCTTTCACATTTCAGTGATCCTCCTTGCTTCCATTCTGTAGATGATAAGTTGATATTACACAAACATTGTTTAAACTATAGTTGCATGGCACAAGTAATTCACTTAAGTTTAATGTGATTTATGATTCTGTCAATATGAGAAGTTAGAAATCCTGAGCTCTGACACTTAAACGTGGGTTGATAATAATGTACTTTGGTGTGTTAATGTTGGAGAGGGTAGAAAATTTAGCTTAGAAATCAGTATAAAACACCACACACCAGTACAGCAAAACCTCACATAAAGAGTGCCTTGCATAGAGACTAACTCACTTAAAGAGCAGAATTGTCTCTGAATGGTTGCCTCACTTAACAACTAAAAACAACCAAAACTCACTTAACATCTAAATCGGGGTTCACAATCCCCCCCGCCAGAAGTCACAATTGGTCACTTACAACAGTGTTTCGCTTAAAGAGCAAACTCGCTTAAAGAGCAATCCCGTGGAATGCATTATGCTCTTTAAGCGAGGTACCACTATCCTGTTCAAAGCATACAGTTTAACTCCAAAGGCACATCAAAGAAAAGCAATGAAATTGAATATGTAATCAGCAAGGGAGCAGGCTAGCTATCAGTCTAAGAGTATTTAATTTTTGTTATTATTCTATATATGCATGAAATCCTGTTAGTCTATTATCCCACTCTTCCTGTTCTTATTTTTTCCTATGTAGAGAATGAATCAAACCTCTTTTGTTAGGGTAACTTTAAATCTAGGTCCACTTTGTTAATCACCCCCATCCTTCTCTCTGGCATTTCTTCCTCAGGGCATTTTCGCCTCTTTATGAGATTAAGCGGCCAAGTCATCTTGTTGCTCTAACATGTCCTCAGTGGAACAACATATTAATACAATTCTTCACTAAAAAGGCCCTCTCTAGAAGTTTGCAGCAGGGATGACAAATTAACCCAGCATGATGTCCCACAATCTATCTTCTTACAAATTATTAGTGTAATAGAGCTTTTAGTTATGCATTTATCTAGAGTTACTGAAGGGTTGCACATAAGGAAGCTGAGCAATCAGGATCCTTTACGAGGTAGTCTCAGTGGGTGGCCTTATGGTTAATTTAGGCTAGTAGTCTTAAACTGTGCATTAGCTAAATAAGCTATTCCTTTAAATATTTTCAGTATCAAAGGACAACTCTTTAAAATCCAATAACGGTAGAGTTTTAATTACACAGTTCCTGACTTTTGATTAATTCTAGTCTTAACTACTGCTCACTGGATAGAAAGCGATCATGAGAATATTCTTAAATTTCAATCAGACCTTGGAAATAATGCATTAAAAGTAACAAAAAGTTACTTGAAATAGACTACTTTTTTGGATAATGTTCCTTATTAGTGTTCTTGTAAGAAGGCATACTATAATTTTGCATAATGAGTAGTATAATAATTTTGTGTCAAAAATTATTCTGAGTTGAAAGGATTTTTGCAGAAGAAACTACACTCAGGGAATGCCCAAATGAGGCTCCTTTCTTGTCACCAAAAGCTGGGACAGAGATAGGTGCTCAGTCCAGGTCTCAAACTGCTGACTTGCCAGCCTTCCAGCTAACAAGGTGAGCATCTTAACCACTGATCCACCGTAGCCCCTATAATGAGTAGTGTTTCTTTATTATTGAAACAAACATTATTTTGGGAAGAATTTGGGCTTGGGTAGTATTTTTGTAAGGAGGCTGGTTATTTGAAAGTGATATCACATTTTTACTAGTAGTATTACACATCATGACACTTTTAAAAATAAACAGTATCTCCAAATTCTGATTTCAATAGAGAGCATAACTATTATTTAAGCAAAACATATCAATTTCACAAGAGTTACCTGAGTAGTTTTTAAAAATGCTCACATTTTGGTACAG
The DNA here is from genome assembly GCA_035047305.1 of Bradypodion pumilum. Classification (NCBI taxonomy): domain Eukaryota; kingdom Metazoa; phylum Chordata; class Lepidosauria; order Squamata; family Chamaeleonidae; genus Bradypodion; species Bradypodion pumilum. The sequence goes on along the minus strand of JAWDJD010000004.1, from coordinate 104,169,783 downwards.
TACAAACTTGTTATATGAAGCAACAGGTCAGCTTCAGGTGCTCACCTGGTATCAGGCAAAGTCTTCCTTGGTTTTCTCATGCTCTTGTCTGCACAGGAATGTAAGAGTTGTTTCTGGGACAAATGTTAGGGTCTGTTAAGGGAGACAACTGTTTTGTACCCATAAGGTACTGTATTGCAGAAAGCTCAGTTGTCAGCATATGTAGTGTGCTAAGAAGCTATGAAGTCACTGTTTAGACTTTAGAGATACAGTACAAGAATCAGCTACACAAATAAGTTTCTATGCTAGCCTACCTGGCATAGAGCTTACATCCATGGCTAGGACCTGTTAATTCAAGGAACTAAAAGTGTGACAGTTCAATTCTTGTAAGAATGAAACACTTTGTCAACTACAGTAAAATCTCGGATAATGACCACATCACATAACGCTAAAATCGGATAACGACCCGATATTTTGGGGGCAAATTTGCATCGAATAACGCTATTTTAGTGTTATTCGATGCATTGTTGCCCTGCGCAGAGACACCCTCCACGAGGGAACCGGCCAGGTGCTTGGCTGCTTCCCTTCACGGAGGGCCAGTGGGTGTCTCTGTTTTGGGTGAGACGCGCAGGTGGATCCAAGCTGCCAAGCCAGCAAGGCTGGTCTTCCCTGCAAGAACAGATTGGGAGACCAGCCTTAAAAATCAAAATGCCCCCCATGTGAAGCATGTACCCAATGTTGGGAGCCACAGGTTTAAACTGTTACTGAATTGCTACTAAACTGCGAAGGTACAGAACCTCTCAGGGTGTAACCCATTAATAAAACAACTTTGACAACTTGGGAAGAACCTAGATTTGTGAGTCGCTCTAGGTGCTCTGACACAGTGAGGTCTCCCTGTGAGTAATGTGCAGAGTATCCTTATCAAGATCTGACAGGAACTGGTAGAAATTTAAGTGGTAATTTTTCCATCAAGAGAAGGATGGTCAATCGATCGATCGATCAATCAAACAAACAAAACTGGTGCCATAGAAGAGACTAGCAGTTGCCTGAGTTTGCCTATACCGGATTGACCATATATATCAGTAATAAGGCTATTACTATTTCTATTTATCTGTTGTCTTTCTCATCCCCATTCTTAATTATCACCATTTTCTTCACCTTTACTTTTTAAAAAGTCTCTAAGAGAAGATAAAACTATGTGGATGGCTCACCTCAGAGCTTCTCACAGTTGAGCCTTGGGGGAGGGGGGCCCTTCCTAAAGAGCCATAACTTATTACACATATGGGGCAGCTGTAGTCCCCATGTAGTCCTTGAGAGGGAGGGTTTCCTGAACAGCCAACATTACCCTAACTGTCTTGCAAATTTCCTCCCCATTCTTATACCCAGCCATGCTCAGAGGCTGTTCTGCTTCCTGTTTCCATATTAAGAGGCAAACCATAAAGTGAATTTCTTTTCCCTTGCTGTCAAAATTTGCTCACATAGAAAACTGACTGGACCTGTGACAGTTAGACAAAACAAAAACTACAAAGAGCCCCATGACACTTAATTATAAACAGGTTTTATTTGGAACAAACATTTATCAGCCTGCAGGGACTACTTCCTCGGGTATGATGTAAGTGTATTCCAAATAAAACTTGTTCATTTTAAGGTGCCACATGACTTTGTGGTTTTGGCTGCAACAAAATTCCAACTAACATGGTGAGCCCTCTGGAAATTCATGATTAAAAGCTTTCTTGCTTTTATGCATATGGGACTGACTACAGAGCACACTTGGTAAAACATCTTCTCAATGCTCTCTATACAAGGGTCCTCAATCTTGGCATTCCAGGTGTTCTTGGACTTCAATTACCAGAGGCCCATGTCAGCACACCTGCTGATCAGGGCTTCTGAGAATTAAAGTCCAAGAACATCTGGAGAGCCATGTTTGAGGACCCCTGTTCTAAGATACACTAGTGTACCTTCCAATATTGTCAACATCTCCCTAACAGATGGAGCAACCATGTACATTACCTATCCATTGTTTGCCCTTATATAGCCACAGATTCTGAAAACAGTAGCAATTATTTCATTGCGCCATTAATACATTGATGGTGGGGTTGTGAGGTAGGTCAAAAGATGAACAGATTTGTTTCTGTGTAAGCTTTCGTGGATCAAAATCCACTTCCTAAAATCTGTGACACAATATTTTTGCTCTTTTAATTTCTGCCAACATGCTGGAACAGGATAATACTGCCACCTCCTTGAAAACTGCTACTTCTATTAGAAATCTATGCTATTAGATCAGGTTACCTAGCTTTATTTCCTTTTATGTTTCTTGTGTATTGTTCTTGCCTCATGTTGGGTTCTGTTTGGATTTACTGATTATTTCCTCCAGTGCATTTTTTTAGATCTTTTGCAAATTGGCACATGCATACTTCACCCTTTGGAGACTAGCAGGATGGGGGGGTCTATGCCCCTAAATTGATCTGCAAAGGGAAGTATACTTGACAGGAGGGTGTGTGTGTGTCCCAGTGATGTCATAGTGATGCTAATGTCATAGCCCCAGGTAGGTCACCCAATTGTGACATCATCGTGATGTAACTGAGCTGGCTAATGTCACAGTCCCAGGTAGGGACGCAAAGGGGGCACATGTATGGGAAGGATAAGGGTTGACGGTCAGCGAAGAAGTGGGACGGGTGAGGGAAGAGAGAGATGAAGGAAGGGATGTCACAGTCCCAGGTAGGGACATGTGAGAGAGGCAGAGAGGGGACGGGTGAGGGAAGAGAGAGACAGAGGAAGGGAGGCAGGAATGACTCACACACACCCCATGAGGTTTCCACGGGAAAGGCTGGCCTATGGTAAAAAAACAAAAAACGGGCAAGGCCGGGTAATCAGCTAGTCTTTTATAAACTTGTTTATAAAATTTATTCATCCTTGTTTTTTGTTTTGGAGTAAGAAGGTTGTTGATCCTTAAATCCAGGCCTTATATTGGCTACCTGATGGGTACCTGGATGTGTTCTGAGGGTGTAGTGACAGTCCTACCTTATAGAGTTGGCATGAAAATCAGAGTGCTTAACCTTGTGAATGGGCTGGGGGTGGGGACTTCCCTGGAAGAACAGATTGGTCAGGACAGACTAGAGCAGGAGTTCTCAAACTTTTAAAGCTGGGTCCCAGGTCATGCTCCCTCAGACAGCTTCGTGGGCCGGATGGCCATTTTGCCCATCCTCCACCACATGGCACTTACAGGAATTATCAAGGTGTGACCCATGGGCCGGATGCAGCCCACAGTGCCCGGCCACATGAAATGGTACTGTGATGAGCATCTGGCCCATGGGCCTCAGCTTGATAATTCCTGGACTAGAGTGTTGGGAGGTTGCTAGGGCAGGAAGAGTTTCCAGGTTGCGCCAGGGCAAATGGGGTAATTGACTCAATGGTTTGTGTGGGCGCTTTGACCTCCTTGATATCTTGACAGAAACAAGTTCTGGAATATAGGCCTAGTCAGCTGCAAGTGAGACCCTGAGGTATTTGGCAATATGGCTGGATCAAGGATAGGTAGCATAAGGGAGAGGGAAAGATGGGTCAGATGCCCCCCCCCCGCCTCTCTGTTCTGCAACTCAGATGACAGAAAATGTATACCTGTTGTTTTCTAATTTATAATGTATGCATGTATTTTAGTCACATTTGTATCCTGTCTCGCTTCCAGTGAACACTTGGCTCTCTACCCATCACCTACTTTATCTTCAAGCACCTCTTTATGAGGTAGGTCAATCAGAGAGTGTGTGACTGGCCCAAGGTCATTCAGTCAATTTTCTGGGTCAGAGAGATCTACAATCTCTATATTTCAAATCTTAATTCCCGGCTCAAAGCCACTACATTGCCACACTGCTTCTACAAGACCACTTTGGTCTACATGTTTCTGCCCCAGTTCTGAAGAACCAACTGCAATGTGCCTGTCTCTATTCCCTATCCATAATGCTTATGGATGTGTTGATTTTCAATAGAGGGCACTGTGGCATACAGATACGTGCTGTTGTCTTTTGCCTTGCTCTTTTCTGTAAGAAATATGGCTTGATATTTATTTAATTCAGCTGAATCCTTTGTAACAGCCAGATCCTGTTCTCTAGCTATGCATCTAGTGATGTGTAGAAATGTATGCCTCTATCGGATAACTAAGTCAAGAAGCCAGCAAAAACTCCAAGCTTATGCTCATAGAAAATGTCTCCATGTCTTTGTCTGATGAAGCTCCTGTTGTAATCTTATGAAGCAAATTCTGGAAGCTTATGCTTATTCTTCTTCTGTCGTCACCATGCATGGTGCTCAATAGAGTAATAGTAAAAAGAGGTCCATTTTAATACAGCTTCAAGCCTGGTTATGGTACAAAAGTGGTTCTGGAAACTAACTTTTGTTAGAGGAAAGATGGAGGAAGGCTATTCTATTGATATTCCTTGACCTCATACTAGCTTCTTATATCTGGTTGAGTCTTTGGTAGCCTGCTGCAGTAGATTTGATTTACTCACACTTGTATCAGAAAGTGGAACTAGGGCATTTTTGCAGGTGTTGTGTCTGCAGTTAATAATGGTCCTGGATGAAGATCAATTAAAACTGAAGATGCCCACCTACATATGCATTTCTCAAGTACAAGATAGATCTGAGATCCCCTTCAAAGAAGAGACACATAATTTCATGGTACTTCTTGATTCAGCATTATCATGATGTCTTGGAGGCTGGTATTAGCAGCTTTGGCTTGTTCACCAACTACAACCTTTCCTAAGTAAGGATAGTGTGCCCAAGTTGGTTTATGCTTTGGAAGTCTTGCAATGTGGACTGAAAAGATGAAAAACCAGGCATTTCAGTTGGTTCATGATAGCCCTATTCAGCCGTTCCTAAGGCATGTGCCACCTGTTTGCAATAAGGTGAACACGAAAGCAACAGATTGATGAGAGAGAGACACAGGTAAATCTTTCTGAGTATGTTTCCCCTCTGAGGCAAAATGTGAACAAAGTTAGGGTTCTGAAGACATAAACTCTTCCTGGGTGATATTGAAGGTTAAAAGCTTAATTTTCTTGAACAATGAATTTTCCCTGAACTTGCTCTTGTGTGAATTTTTTTTCCTGATTACAAATGCAAGTAGATGATAATCTTTATCAAAACTATAGTATCAGAAAGCATGAAATGTGGCTATTGCTTTCTGGAAATAAAAAATTAAATTGGCCATTCTTCTTTCATGACTTGGTAAAACCCTGGACAGCCAAAATGAAGCCACTTTCTTCGCTTTGTTGTTGCCCAAACTTTATGGGAAGAACAAACATTCTCATTGGTGCATGTTTCTGGCAGTAATCGGCAGATCAATAAATGAGCTGGATTCTATATATCTTCACAGTCACAAAGTGTGTTGTTGCCTGCCAGAAGCCCCCACTTGAGCATGTTGGTCTTGCACTTAGGGACTCCAAACCTCAGCCTATTCAGGATCCTCCAAGTGACATAGGTGAGGTTGTGTTGCTCAGCTATATCCTCCAATAATGTTGTTCTTTGTCCAGTAAGCTGATTCTTCCATCTTCTAATTTGGTTTTGCTCTTGCGTACCCTCAAGAATGTTTGTTCTTCCCATAAAGCTCTTCCTGGATCTGGGCCGGTGGACTTGAGACTCATATCAGTACAGAGGGTGATGAGGATCATTCTCTTGCTTAGTTCTCTCAGCATCCACTGCTACTTCTTTTCTGATCTTAGGTGGAGCGATATTAACAAGAGGGTCTATTTTCTTAACTGGTGTAGGTTTGAGGCATCCTGTCACTATACACATGGCTACATCAACAGTGATGTAAACTTGTTTTGTATGTGTGGATGCACTCCATACTGGAGCAGCATACTCTGCTGTGAAGATACTTAGGGCCAAAGATGATGTACGCAGCATAGATAGTTGAGTTTGTGAGTTTCCTGATGATGTTGCTCCTTGTACTAACTTTGGCTTTGGTATTCAGGCAGTGTTACTTGAAAGAGAGAGTCCAGTCAAACATCACACCGAGGTATTTTGGTGGGTGTTAAACAGTGCTGTAGTCAGTTCCATTGCCATGTAATATCCAACTCAATTCTTGTCTCTTGGTTTCGAAGGTGGAAAGCACACACTTGGGTCTTGCTTGAATTAAGCTTCAAATGGTTGATGTTGTAATACTGTCTTAATTCTTTAAGTGCTCTAGTAAGTTTTCCAGCTACCTCATTAAAGCTTGATCCTTGTACAGCCATTGCTGTGACATCCGCATAGCTGAACACTTTTTTATTTTCAGGAACTTGTTGATGATTTGTATATATATTATATAGTGTTACACTTCCTTGGGGCAGCCCATTCTTCTGCAACCTCCATCTGCTGTTCTTTCCATTCATCATGACAGGATCGCCGGTTCTGAAGCAAACTATCAATGACCCCAGTAAGCTTGTTATCTTTAGTAAGATTATTTATTTTACAGAACAGAAGCCTATGATTGACAGTACTGGATGCTGCAGTTAGGCCAATGAAATCCACTCCCATACAAAGGGGTACACAGAAAGAGCCTCCTTGAAGTTTGTGAATACAATTGGGCATACCTGGGGTGACAATCTTGCCAACTAATCTTTCTAACACCTGATCAGATCAAAGGATCTGAAGAGTGAAACTGAAACTGGAGTGAAACTGACCACTGCAGCTGTCTTTTAAATAATAAATTTTCAGGACAATTCTTTGTATAGAACTAAATCAAAATTTTTCCATTTTTGTATATGAAAGATTTTCTTTAAAAAGATCTGAATAAGCGGTTTTGAATGGAGAAATAGCCCTGGTGCTTAAAGGGAAGCTTTTGCTTTATTTCATGGAGCATGACAAATAACTATTTATTTAGCAAGATTTGGAACTTGTATAAATACATAAGAATATTTAAACTTCGGGCATAGCGTATGATAGATGACTTATATTTAAGAACCGCTGAGAGAAAACAGACAGTGGCAGCCATGTACTCAGTTCTTTATGACTATACAACAAAATTGTTAAAATAGCCCAATGTGGTATATAAGTTCAGAAGATCAGATACTAGATTCCACATGTAACTCTGGGGGATAATTTTGTCCCCTTGCTTTAAATTGTTAATATTTCGGATGTTATATGAATTCTTTGACATTTCTGCTGCAACAGACTAATATAACTATCCCACAGAAGATGGGAGGGCTGTATATGAATTCATTTTAGTTATAACAGTGCAATCTTCCAGTGCAGATGCAGTAAGAAAAACTGGAGACAGAACTAGACTGCTCCTGGAATTACAGGAGACAACTTGTAGTGTCAACTGGTGTGCAGCTGAATATACTGCTAATGTAACTTTGATACTATGAATACCTTGCCATTATCACTAATTATCAAGAGTGTTCTCAAAATTAATGCATGCCTCCCAGCAACTGGCTAGATTATTAGTAACAAACAATTCTACCCTGCTTTCCAGCAGGATAATTCCTCTGTCATATTATTCACTCGGCAAAGTTCCACAATGGTGGAATCTTCTACATCAGGGGTGCCCAAACTTTTCAGGCCGTAGGCCACTCACATGACTGAGTATGCCGGTCACGTGGTTCCTACACTGGAAGCAGAAGTAAAACGTGCATGTGTTTGCACATAACATGTTTTACTTCTACTTCTGGGAGCAGCGAGGGCAGTGTGGGCCAGATTAATTGGCAGCACAGGCCAGATCTGGCCCACAGGCCATAGTTTGGGCACCACTGTTCTACATCATTGTTGTTGGAAGTCTTAAGGTTTATATATTACTTACTGAGAGGACAACTAAGACTTGTCCAGGGTTGCAGTTCTATAGCCATTCACCTGGAAGCAAGCCTCACTGAGTTGTATAGGGCTTACTTTCAAGCAAATAACTATATACATGACTACAATGTGAGAAAAAGTAAATACCGTATGAACCCCTTCTTTTTCTCCAGTGTGAATTTCTATCAAGCATCTCCAGTAAATCAACAGAACATGAAAAGAAACCTAACTCTGCTACAAGTAACCATTTTACAGGCTAGTATCCTGTTTGTTGAAAACCATGCAGAGAACAATCTATGCCACATGCAGTTCCACTTAATGCTGCAAAGGGGGAATTACAACAGGGCAATCTCTGGCTTACATAACTGCAGAATGGAGATCACTAGAGCAAATGTGAGTGGAAATGGCAGTCTTACTCTATTTATAAAGAGAAAACTTGTGGAATCCCCCCCCCCCCAAGTTTATGCCAAATAACAGTGAAATATTTCTTATATATGACCATAGGAAGGAGAATATTTAAAAGTCTAAGGTGTAAACTTCCAATTTTAGATACCAAGGAAATTGAAGACATATTATTTTTCCAGCTTTGTTGTTAAGTAAATGCATGCTAATTGCAAGCCTGCCTTTTATAGCTTAATCAAGTATTGTTTTTGTTTTTCTACTGCAATCTGAAAACCCAGTTACTGCAATCTGAAAAACAATATCTAACAATTATTCAACTGATGGAAACAAAAACTGCTGGAGTTATAAGTTACACACACACACACCAGTGCTGCAAATCAAATAATACATGTCATCTAAAACTGGCACAATGAAACTTAGGGCTGTATGCAAAAAAACAGCATGCAAATGCAAAAGCAGGATGCTTGATGGGTTAAAGTGATGCAGATGTAGAATAGAGGGCATCCTGACAGACTGAACACAAAGAATCTTGCACTTATTTACACCCCTAAATATGAAAGTTTCATTCACATTGACTTGAAAAACTCATCCCCTACCACCCAAGTTTGATCTTAATCAATTAAACCATGTGTGAAAGTTCAGACCAGAGTTGCTAACTTTCAACCTCTTTCTCTCCAAAGCCTTCAGGCATGTGCAGTACCCACTCTCTCCTGTTGTAGTTCTAGTTCACTGGTGGACTTTGTTAAGGCCTCACCTCTGGGTCCTGTAATGACAGGTCGATGATGCTGTGTGAATGCCGTTCCAAGGGAAGAGGTCTGCGAAGGCGAGGGACTGCTGAAACCAGACTTCTCTGACTTCTTTAATGTAGTTGGTGATGGCATTCCTGGCAAGAATGATTGATAAGTGCAATTTAATAATGCTAGGTCATGGAAAAACAGCCTATGCATTGTGAAAGTGGGTGCGAAAGCAGTTAGATAAACTTAAAGGACAAATTAAATTGCACACAACAGGAAGATTGAAGGCTTACTTTTATTTATGACTGTCTGTAAGGGCAAAGGGTTGGCCACCATCAGCATGAGAAAATATATACAGTATTACAATGCTGCCGTGTTTTTCTTTTAAATTTTCTGTAGGCGATTGACATGGGATTAATTATAATGCTCACTAAACTCTATATTTATTTACAATAAACAAAGCACTAAAAATTAAAGGAATATATTTAAGAGACTTTTATTTTCTACTACTACATTTCTGTGGATTTACTGTGTGGGGGATGGGGAGAATAGGTTTTAAAAACATCTTTTAGTGTATCCCAATTTGAATGGCAGTTTAGATCTATATGTTTATATGTATGTTTCTCCTCTTAATTGTACAATGGTACCTCATACAACGATTTGAATCTGTTCCATGCGGCTCATTGTTGTACAAAACAATTGCTATACGATACATGCATCGTATAGCGATTTTCTCTATGGGATGTATCGTACAATGATATATATTTTTTGCTAAGTGGGTTTTTCTCATTGAAAAATTGTTGTACGATTTTTTCCATAGGGAAAATTGTTATGCGGGATACCATTTCCCCCCAAAACCTAATTGTTATGTGATTTCATTGCTATACAGGGTGATTGTTGTATGAGGTTCCACTGTACAGTAGACCCTTGAATAATGACGTTACTTGGTTCCCCAAGTAGCGTTGTTATGCAGAAAATGTTGTAATGCAGTTTCCTATGGGAGATCTCCCACAGAACAACAAAAAAGTCATTATTCACACAACAACGTTTAAAAAACCATCAAAATTCGCACAACAACGTTTTTTGTCATTGTGTGGGATATCACGTGAGGTGCATTGGTAGCGTCGTTAATAAAAAATGGTGCTATTCGAACACGTCGTTAGTCGGGGGTTCACTGTATAATTATTTCTAGCTATACCAGTATCTGTACAAATGTAGTAACAGAAATTTCTAGTGGACAAGAGTGAAGAAAATGATCTTTGAACCTTCAAACCCTGATCAATTTCTTTTCACAGTATAACCATTCAGGTCTGCTCTTTTTATGTTGGCTTTAGTAAGATATCTGTGGCCAACTGTAATCTTTAAATTCGGTAGAGACCACTAACAATGCATGTCTTGTATCTGCTGTATGGGTGTACAGACACGTGCATAGATAAAGGAAGAGAGACAAAATAGTCGCTACAAGGAATCTGTAATGCAATTTTAAAAATTATACTGCTTGTTTGATTTGTACTGTTTGTTTTGTCTGTTCTTGTTTTCAATTGTTTTTGTATATCATTTTATATTGGTATTATGCTGTTCATCTTTGAGTTTCTGTCATATTGTTTTATATATTAGCCACTCAGAGTAGTGTTTTATACTAATTGGGGTGGGATACAAATCAAGTTAAATCAAATCAATCAATCTGAAGTATTTTCTATAAAAAAAAATGGTCTATGGGAGACGAAGCCAGGATTTTGTTCTCCATTTGCAGGGCAGAGCACAGTTTAGCTTGATTTGAGTATAACAGAAAAGGAAGGTTGCTATGACCTCAGTAGGTTCGGGGGATCAGGTAAGCTAGCAGCTCTTTGTAGCATCTTTGAATGCCTATACTCTCAATAAACATTTTTAAAAAGTTATGTGCTAAAGAAGCAGTGGTAGGCATCAGCAGGTTTGCACCAGTTTGCCAGAACCAGTAGCAGAAATTCTGGCTGGCACCACCCTTCCAAGTTTTGAAATAAAGTAGTCCTAATTCTGGTGCAACACAGGGCCACCATACCACACCCACAGTGTGGTAGTATTTTTTTTTGGAGCTCACCACTGTAAAGAAGTGTACGGAGTGTGGCTTGTTTGTGCATATACAATGATAGGTAAAATCTTTTTCGTGTAGCTGTACCAGCAGAAACCAGAAATAAACAGCTGAAATCAATTGGCAGCTTCCTATCTCTCTTTTCATTTTATGAGGATCCATTAGGATCCATTTTTGCTTTTGGGAAGGCTTTGAAAGCCTCAAGACGGAGGGAGGGCCCAGCGCTCATGACCAACAGTCCCAAACCCAGCAGCAAAAAATCACAAACAATGTTTGACTATTAAAGGCTCTTCCGTCTTCTAACAAGGGCTCCCAAAAGCTTCCCCAGGACAAAAATAAGCCCTAGGGACAGACGGTGTTGGTGAGTATAAAGCTTAATTTAAAATTCATCATTTCTGGCTCCCGGATCCAGTAATTATGTAAACAGGATTTTCCTCAATGTTTTTCAATATCTGGATTTTTGCTGGGTTCAGGACAAAAGTGGGAAGGCTGGGACAGAGACAACAACCTAGTTGCCAAGCCTCACACAAGGAGATCTAATAGACCATCAACTCCAAGGCTGTTAGAGTCTATCCCAGTGATGGCGAACCTTGGCACTCCAGGTGTTCTGGAACTTCAATTCCCAGAAGCCCTGATCAACAGGAGTGCTGACTTGGGCTACTGGTAAAGTACAAGAATACCTGGAGTGCCAAGGTTCACCATCACTGGTCTATCCATTGAACCTTTGATATTGCACACAGCAGCAATGTGATCCTATACATTTTTAATTGGGAGTTAAGATCCACTTCATTCAGTGAAACCCATTCTCTAGATATATGTGTTTAAGATTGTAGCCTCAATATGATCAAGAACATAAAAACAATTTTTCAGTTCAGCTGAACACAGTCAGATAAACTGATTTGAATTCACTGTTGAATGACTAAATGATAGAGCCATGTGCATGAGGATATATATGTTGAAAATAATCCTGATTGACCACACTTATTTGGAAGTGAGCTCTCAGTTAGAAAGTGTATTTAGGATTGTAGGAAATCTATGTTTTAAATACAGGAGCTCTGTCTACACCATGGAGGTCAAATTATTTAAACAAATTTATTTGAAATGCCATAGAAGTGCCATAGAAGTGCTAATTATTAAAAATGGCTGAAATCCTGTTTCTTAGCACAAGAAGCGGCACCTAGAGTAAGTTCAATGAATCAGTGTGAATTTGGTGAGCCAGCTTCTCTATAAGTTCCATGGATTCAATGGCCAACTATAGTTGCGACTTCTATTCTAAGCAACAGGATTTCAGCACTATGTGTTCACTATCTTATAGAGAAATGTGGAGTCCAATGGCAACATCACAAGATGTTTCCAGCCTTCTGAGAGTCTGGTTGTACACTGTTTGTGAAACTGGACAACAAACAGCTGTGGTGCCAAACATGTTAAGGCCAGCCAGCTGGGGGTAGGAGAGAAGGGATGTGCAGGTATTGTTGTTTTTTGGCAACATAATTTTTGACCAAATATTTAGCACTACACGCTGTTTAGCCAAAATACAAAGGAAAATAGTTACAGTAAGGTCCCAATGAAATGAAATTCCATTGCACAGGTTTGCAAATGGCACAACTTTTACATGTGATTTGACATAAGTAACAAAATCTCTGTAGGTGTGTCTGGACATCAAAAGGTGTTATCTGTTACTGAGTTGAGTGACTAAGTATGCAACAGATAATACTTACGGAGACTAAAACTTACACCATTTACAATTGATGTAAAATTATATCAAACTCCTGATTTTAATAAGATTTAAAGATGATCATCTTCTTCAGAATTTGAGCCACTGATGATGACGATTATAATCATTTAGTGAAGGCAACATAAGCATATAGCTACAAATAAACATACATATCAATGTTTAAAGCAGGGGTTCCTAATTTTTTCAAGCCGGGTGTCGGATCACACTCTCTCAGTCAGCTTCGAGGCCTGGATGGCCATTTTGCCCTGCCTGCACGATGTGGGTGGCCATTTTGTCCCTATAGCTTCAAAGGGGTGGCCATTTTGTTTCTCAAATGCCCTTGGAGAGGTGAGGGACCACAGGCCTTAGATTGGGAACCCCTGGTTTAAAGTGAAGATTTAAGTCAAGGGCACCTATTTTTTCAACACATTTATACAGGATTGTTTTCTTAAGGTACAATTTTTTGGTCACACCGATCTTACTAAACTTCCTGTGTATTAAATGTATGGTTTTTAGAAGAGTGTGTATATTTGAACATATATAAACATGTAACTGTGACTTCTTAATAAGAAATGACTAAATCTATGCAAATGTTTGAACCCATGAGAGCTGAAAAGCAAACAGCTTCATTCAGAAGTATATGATGACTGAAAGTAGAGTACTTATATGTTTTAAGATATTTTAACTGAACTTGAACTACAGATGTCTAAAAATGTCTATATTACTTAAGTTTAAAGAGGTAGGGATTTAATAGTTCCTCTAAAAGGGAGATTAGTGAGAGTATCAGGAGACAATGTACAGTATATAAATAACATTATTAGTATAACGCATATTTTGTTCTTTAAGAGGGAAAAAGAATGATCAATATATTAGATGGGACAAAGCAAACAGCATCATTCATAGCTACATTAGCATGGGGCTTTCTGTAAGCAGTGAAACAAAACATTATCTGAACAGGTTAATAGAAGAAAAAGGAATATAGTATGCATGCAAGAATGAAAGTTTTAAAAATAAGACCAAATAAAGCAAATAAAGTTATTCCAAAACAATCAGAGTTGTATGACACTTTCCTTAAGTCTACAAGTATTTTTTTAAAACTTAAAACTGTTTTAGACGCATGCATTTTAATAATGTTTCTTATATATTTGGCATATTTCTTGGTATATTCTCCTCCATTTATTCATATTACAGTTTGTAACTGCATCTGATTTACTATTCTTAATCTACATCATATTAAGCAATCATCAGAGTTTGGGACAAATAATGCAGAGACACCTGTTGAACATGACAAGTTACAGACAGGATCACTTTCCCCCCAGTATTTGACTGAAAATCAGGCTATGTTAAAATATGGCAACTTGAACTGCTACCATAGCACAAGTCCAGTTACCAGATCTGTGCTGGTAGTAAGGTAAAGGTAAGGTAAAGGTTTTCCTTGCTCGAAAGCCAGTTGTATACTACTCTAGGGTTCAGTGCTCATCTCTGTTTCAAAGCCTAAGAGCCAGCGCTTTCTGCCTCCGCAGATGTTTCCGCGGTTATGTGGCAGGCATGACTAGATACTGGAGCACACAGAACGCTGTTACCTTCCCACCAAAGTGGTCCCTATTTATCTACTTGCAATTTCTTGTTTTCGAACTGCTAGGTTGGCAGGAGCTGGGACAAAGACGGGAGCTCATTCTGTCCTGCAGTACTCGGGAATCGAACTGCTGACATTCCGCCTCCCTTCAGTGTCTTAGCCACTTGAGCCACTGCACATAAAATCCAATCTAGATGAATGTTAACAGACATGCTTTACTGCTGTCCATACGGCACAACATAAAGAAGAAATGCATTGATTCATTCAAAGCTGTCAATTCATGGCCAATGGCTACTCAATACACTTCTAGTCTTTTTTCCCCATTTGGTCCCCTGGCTGATGTTTGTGATGTTTAATGTTTTATTTCAAATGTTCTGAATGTTTTTCAGAACAAATTGTGAATGTCATTCTCCTTTTTCTCCTTTTGCTTTTCAGCACATGCTATCAACAGCACAGGCCTTTTGGTCGTTTATATGGATTTACAGTAGATTGTAGCAGGCAACTTTGGAGGCTTAGAGGCTACTTTTCTGTCCCCAGGTTCCTTTTGGACCATAGGGATTGCCAAAAATAAAAAGTGGGATTTTTTTTACAAAAAAAATGTCCAGTTCTAGTTTCGAAAAATAAGCAAGGATGTAATTTGCAATGTGACTGGTGCCAGATTATTCTGAAGGATGTTAAGCAAGGCAAGGGAGGTGTCATATATTTCAATGGTGAATGAAGTAGCCATTGACCTTTATTTTTGGCTTGAAAGAGCCACTTGTGGTAGGGTAGGGAATCTGATCAGGTTTGGGGGCCTGTATATGGCCTCAGAGTTACACTCTTTCCAGGCTTGACTTAGAGTCTTAACTATGTTATTACCTGTACTCATACTGTATCAGTCACCTGAGACAAAACAAGGAAATCAGTAACATAGTTTTTTTCTGTCTGCACAAGAAATTTCAGATGGCATTTCCCCAGATTATTTTGTCTTCCTGATAATGCTTCATCTTTAAAGAATATGGCTCAATTTCATAGGACATGGCTTAAGGAATTTCATAGGACACTGAAGATGGGCATGGCATTTACATGCTGATTTTAATGTTAGGTACAGCACTGAAAGGCAAACCTTTAGTGGCTGTGATTACATTACTCTGAAAAAATTAATGCACTCTATCTAATTTAGGCATCTTAACTCACGGTCTGGCCTTACACTACGTTGTTGTTTTTTAAAATCATTCTCACTAAGGGGAACACTGTAATAATAATTTAAACCACAGTATGCTTTTAAAAGTATTCACTGGGAGATATGATGGTGAGATAGCAGGCAAAATGTATCTTTTGATCATTTAGAAGTTTGGAAAAAATATGCATGCACTCAAGTACATATGCACACACACATAGTCTAAAATAAGTTTCAATGGGCTAAGAAATTATTTCCTAGCTCCCTCTAGAGGGCACAACTGGGCTTCTGAAATAAATAAAAATTCAGACACCCAGCTAATTAGCCACGTGTGCCTCCGAATTTCTATAAATGGACCATCTCTGAACGACATCCGACATAGGATATGCTTGGTTATCCAGAAGTACTTTTAAAAACTGAACAGTGGTGCCAATCCTTATAGTACTCTATAAACAGTACAAATGAATATTAGAATATTTTAAGCCATTTAGATGCCTAAGTGAAACTGCAAAACTCACTGTGGCACATGGTGGCTAATTAGCTGAGTGTCAGTCACATTCCAAACTGCTTGCTTGTGCAGTTGGACACGTGGATTATAACATGACCAGCTCTTCATCAGTTAGCAGCAATTTACTGCAATGAGTTATTGAATTTAATTTATGTATGCATATCAACAGATTCTGGACATGTTTAAAAACTCAGCTGTTAAATATTTAACAGGCTTAGTAAGAATGTACATTGGGGAGCAATCAGATTTTCACATTTCCAAATTCTATCAGTTATTAGGGTAACATAAATATGTCACTAAAAGAAAATGGGGAATTATATTAAGAAACAAAAATAATGTCTGGCAATCTGTGTTCTGTACAGTATTTTAATTTTTGATGATTTTTTTCATTCTGGATCATGCAGATTATCTATATCAGAGTTTCCTAAACTATGTTCTATGGAACACTGGTGGACTTCAGTTCTCAGAAGCCTAAGTCAGTGATCAGTGCTTTGGGGAATTGATCTAAGCTTCTGGTAATTGAAGTCCAAAAAACAAAGATTGAGGAACACTGATTCTAGATACATTTCAATCTGGCTTCAGGACTGGTTATGGTACAAAGATGGCTTGGGTTGACTTGGTGGATGGCCTGTGCCATGAATTACCCAGGGCTGGTGTGCTCCTGTCAGTTCTGCTGGACCTCCCAGTGGCTTTCAATACAATTGACCACAGCATCCTTCTAAAATACCTTTCTGGGATTCATAGAACCACTGTACTATGAATGTATCTCCCAGGGAGTCAAGCTGTATACCTGCCCTTGAGCAGTACCTGTTGGACCACTTGTTTTCCATGGAAGCAAACAGGTCTATAGTCAGGGTTGCCAACTAGAGACTGATAATGGTGTAGTATGCCATGGGTGTAAGCTCCCACTCGTACATGTGCACATCTGAAGCCTGTTGAGGCGATTTGCCATCGAGTTGCTGTGACTTCCCAGATGCACTGCTATGGGAAATACATGACTGGTAATGCATCACTCCCACAGGATGACGGACAGATTCAAAAGAGTCTCGGTAAAAAGGCGTTGACGGAAATTGCCTCCTCAACTGCCTCGAACTCAACAGTTTTGTTCTTAAGCCTCTTACTGCTTTGGAAACAGGGAGCACGGTGTGTAGGCATCTCCATTCCCAGTCCCTCTGAAAATAGGAGTCTGTGGTTCTGAATCCGAAGAGTGAGAAAGAAAACTCAGTGCTGGAGTGCTTATAGGGAAGAGGAGATAGTCAACTTCACTTTGACCTTGATTGGCTTTTCGGTGAAGGGGAGCCATCTCTGTGTCTCCATTTCTGACGGTGTGTGGTCACCTCGTGAAGGAAGGAACCGGTGGGTTGCCTTCCATATTTGTCATAGGGCCACAGATATTATTGGGTTGCCTTGTACCACTCCTCATCTGAGTAAGAACCAGGTGAGTAAGAGAAGCAATTATGTAGGGAGTATCAAAGTTCCCTTGTATCATGTTGTCAACTTCAGAAAAAGTCTGTCCACAAATATTTAGACTTTTTCCTCTGTGGTGGTATCAACAGTGATTTTGACACCAATTTGGGCGACTGTGAGCTCTTGGAGAGCCACAGGCTCATCACGGAGGGTGCCGTTTGCCCTGAAAGACCGCATTGAAGCGGAGTTGGACAAGCTGGTGGCACAGGGCATCCTGGAGCCCATGGACTCTGCTCCATGGGAGACACCTATAGTCACTGCTATCAAGGCGAACGGGGACATCCGCATCTGCGCGGACTATAAATGCACGATTAATAAGGCTATCCGAGCTAATTCTTATCCTGTTCCAGTGGTTAGCCATTTGCTGGCCACCCTCCATGGGGGAAAGTGTTTTGCTAAACTGGACTTGGCCCAAGCATATCAGCAAGTGCCTGTTAGTCCGGAATCTGCGTTGTGTCAGACTATTACTACTCATAAGGGTGCATTCCGTGTGAACCGTCTTCAGTTCGGCGTTAGTACGGCTCCGGGTCTGTTTCAGGCTCTTGTGGAAAGGTTATTGAAGGGTCTCCCTGGGGTGCTGACTTTTTTTGACGACGTGTTGATATCTGGGACTGACAAGGGGGACCTGGCCACTAAACTGGGGAAGGTGCTGGAGCGTTTCCAAAATGCGGGGTTGCGGGTTAAAAGGGAGAAGTGTTGTTTTTTTGCTCATGAGGTTGAATTCTTGGGGTTCAAAATCACGCCTGCCGGCATCAAGCCCTCTGAATCCAAAGTTCAGGCAGTCTGGGAAGCCCCACGTCCCACTTCGAAGACGGAGCTCCAGGCATTTTTGGGTCTCTTAAACTTCTATCACTCCTTTCTACCCCGAAAGGCGACTGTAGCTGAGCCCCTGCATCAGTTGCTGAGGAAACAGGCGGTGTGGAAGTGGGGGCCTCCTCAGGAAAAGGCATTCCGGG
Source organism: Bradypodion pumilum (assembly GCA_035047305.1). Taxonomy (NCBI): domain Eukaryota; kingdom Metazoa; phylum Chordata; class Lepidosauria; order Squamata; family Chamaeleonidae; genus Bradypodion; species Bradypodion pumilum. The sequence continues at coordinate 104,151,465 of JAWDJD010000004.1, read as the reverse complement.
AAGTCAAGGAGCTGTTGACTTCGGATGCTGTCCTTTACATTACGATCCGAAGAAGCCCCTTTTGCTTGTATGTGATGCCTCGCCGGTGGGGGTTGGGGCTGTTCTGTGCCATGACATGGGGGGAGGGAAAGAAGCGCCTATCGCATATTACTCCAGGTCGTTAACGGTGGCTGAAAAAAACTATGCTCAGATTGATAGAGAGGCGCTGGCCATAATCGCTGGAACGAAGAAATTTCATGACTTCATTTACGGGAGGGCTGTCACGATTATCACAGACCACAAACCGCTCCTAGGTATTTTTGTGCCAGACAAGCCCACCCCCCAAATCCTGTCTCCGCGGATGTTACGTTGGGCAATGTTCCTTCAGGCGTACCAGTACACGCTCCAACATCGCCCGGGTATCAGCATTAGCCACGCGGATGCTCTGTCCAGATCCCCTGCTGAGTATGTGGGTCGAATTGAGGCGGAAGGACAGGTCCTTATGTTGGATGTGTTAGACTCTCCCCCGATCTCCGCTGCTGACATAGCGGCCCAAACAAAAAAAGACCCCCTCCTGTCAAAAGTTGTCATGTGGGTTCTGAAGGGGTGGCCATTGTCACCGACCCCTGAGGAGTTCAGGGTGTTCTACTCCAAGAGAAACGAACTGTCACTGGAGCGGGGTTGCTTGGTTTGGGGGGACAGAGTAGTCGTCCCATCTGTACTTCGGAACAAGGTGCTCCGCACACTCCATGTTAGCCACCCAGGTATTGTCAGGTCAAAAGCGCTAGCGCGAAGCTACTTCTGGTGGCCCCGATTGGACCTGGACATTGAGGCTTGGGTGGGGAAATGCAGGGACTGTCAGGCATCAAGGCCCGAGGAACCACGTCTTCCCCGCAGGGAATGGGATACGGCCAGAGGCCCCTGGTCTCGGATTCATATAGATTTTTATTTATTTATTTATTTATTTATCATTCACATTTGTAACTGCCGCCCACTCAGGCAGAACCCGACTCAGGGCGGCATTACAGCAGCTCAAGAAAATACATAAAAACATTATAAAAACCTTATAAAACCCACCCAATAAAAAACCCACCCAATAAGAAAAAACCGACATCCACCCCCATTTAAAACCCATATGCCACTAACCCGTCCCACCTACCACACAGAGGGAAAGAAAGAGAGTCTTATAAAAGCCAGCCGGCGGGGGCCATAGTCCCGTTCGGGCCCCACACCTGCTGGCCCTTTCAGGGGAACAACACTTCTGATTATTGTGGATTCCTTTTCCAAGTGGGTAGATGTCATCCCAGTGTCAGGAACTTCCTCTGCCACCACAATTCGCAAATTAAGGCGGGTCTTTACAAACCTAGGCCTGCCCGACATCGTGGTGACGGACAACGCATCGAGCTTCATGTCGGCAGAATTCCAGGGGTTCCTAAGTCGTAATGGGATTAGACACATCACGGCCGCTCCTTTTCACCCTGCCACAAACGGTCAAGCCAAGAGGCAGGTACGGACGGTCAAAGACGCGCTCTCACACATGGGACCTGGGGATTTGGAGCTGCAGTTGTGTCAATTTTTGCTGTCCTACAGAGTCACCCCATTGGCCTCTGGTTTGTCGCCAGCCGAACTGTTAATGAAAAGGAAGCTGCCGACTGTTTTTGACCGTTTAGATCCTCAGCGCCAAGAGGATCAGGGCCTAAATATAGACATTCCGACTTTAAAAGGTTTTGAGGTTGGGCAACCAGTCCACTGCAGGAATTATGCCAATGGGCCTCCATGGTTGGGGGGGGAAGTGTTGGAGCAGACTGGCCCGGTGTCTTACAGAGTGCAAATGGAGAATGGCGCGATTTGGAGGAGACACACGGATCAAATGCGGCTCCGGGTCCCTGGGCAGAACTCTAACTCCAGCCCAGGGAGGGAGCCACAAGGGGAAACAAGGGGAGACATGGAGAGTGATATGGAGTGGGATTTAATTAGTGACCCCCTGCCCACGTCTTCCCCAGAGCCCGAGGCGGGAGGGAAAGCTACCCCGAGCTCAGAGGCAGGAATGGAAGGGGGGGCCACTCGGGGCTCTCCCCCCACTTCCAAACCTGTTGGGGGGTCCGTTGAGCCTACCCTGGTGCCTGAGACGCACGGGCGGCCCAGACGAGTTTGTGGGCCACCCATCCGTTGGGGAAAGGTTGTTTCTCACTAAGGGGGGAGGGATGTTGTGTCCAAGTGTTACTCATTTCAAAGGAACACAGCGCGTGAACCGGATCCGCCAAAGGGGCGCCCTCTTCAAAGGAGGGGCACATATCAAAGCGGAGCTGGAGACCAAATGGGGTAATAAACTGGAGTGTCCGCTGGTATGTTTCCTTGTTGTTGTTGAAATGGAAAACCGCTGTATATAAGATACCATCTTTCCCCACATCCTCAGTCTTGTCTCCCGATCTGAATAAAGAGTCACTATGCTTAACCCACACGCTGCGTTCTAGTCTACTTCTTGCGAGAATCTAACAGTTGCCTTCCATATTTGTCATAGGGCCACAGATATTATTGGGTTGCCTTGTACCACTCCTCATCTGAGTAAGAACCAGGTGAGTAAGAGAAGCAATTATGTAGGGAGTATCAAAGTTCCCTTGTATCATGTTGTCAACTTCAGAAAAAGTCTGTCCACAAATATTTAGACTTTTTCCTCTGTGGTGGTATCAACAGTGATTTTGACACCAATTTGGGCGACTGTGAGCTCTTGGAGAGCCACAGGCTCATCTCTGTTGTGAGATGGTAGAGGGTGTTCCCAGTGGCAAGGGGTGATCAACTCTTAAACTTGCACAACTGACCTCCAGAGAATTAATCCTCTGGGAGGAGACCTCCAGAATTTGCCCATAAGCTGAAGAGGAGCATTCTAGTTCCCCCTCCAAAGTTAATTCTTGGTACCTCAAGTCCACCTGCTGCCTTTGGCCATCCTCTAATTGATGAAGTGATGTAGTTGGCTATGGGGAAGAGGATCTTGGTGTTTATTTTGACTTCGATTTTCTCTTATGTTTATCTGATTCAGGTGTGGGCTTCTTCTTCGTAGATGAAACAGTGATGATTTGGGTATCTTGTCATGCAGTGTGCTATGTTTGGATCTAGGTTTGGTTTTGTAAATTACTGGCAATAGTCTAGCAACTGGAGTAAGAATTTTGATGGTCTAGTAGAGCTTCAGTCAGGATTCTCTGGATTTGCATGTGACCCAAGTGAAGATTCTGTAGATGGCACATGTCTTCACTTGGTGGCCCTTCCCAAAACAGTATAGGCACTTTGTGTGACTGTGCTTATGGAAAATCTTATCGCCATAGTATTCGTATCTCTCAAAGGGGGCCAAGGGGGGCATAAAATGAACAACTCTGTCTATAAACTAACTAACCTTTTTAAGGAACAATAACAAACAACTAATTTGAATAACAATGAACTAATGACAAAGAACAACAGTTAACGTAAGTAGTACATGCTAAGAAGGGTGCTCTGGAACAAGAGAAGTCTGAATGTTGCGGCGATACAAAAAGATCTGAGGGATCGCTGAGCAGGACTCATGTGCAGTGTGGAGGGTAGGTGGAACCTGTGGCTCTATCACAGCTGTGGAACATTCCAAGTTGTCTGCATATGTGCAGGATTTAACTCATTGATGTGCATTCACAGTGGCCAAGAAGAAGAACTCCCTTATTAGAACAACTTCACTGGCTGTCAGTCTGTTTTGGAATCAATTCAAAGTGCTGGTGGCTACCTATAAAGCCCTATATGGCTTGGGTCTAGACTATTTGAAGGATCATGTCACCACATATGTTTACTTGTATTTTAAGATCCTCGGGAAAAGACCCCTCTTTCAGTTAAACTACCTTCCTAAACTCATTTGGTGAGGACACAGCAGGGCTCCAAGACTCTGGAATGCACTGGCCCAAGAAAACTGGCCAACAGGAGGATAAGAGAAAGTGGGCCAAAGACCTTCATTTTTAGGGTGGCTTTTAAACAATGTTAAGGTCTAAGTAACACTTTATTTATGAAAAATTATTTTTAAATGTTTTATTTTAAATCTTGGTTAATGTTTAATTGTTTTCAATACATGGTTATGTATTGTATTTTAATTTGTTATTATTGTATGATTTTAATTGTGGAGAACAGCAGCAAACCAACCAACCAACCAACCAACCAACCAAATCATCCAGGTATAACATTCATTCATATTTGTTTTCACTTACATAAATTAAAATTATCACTCAAGTATTTCATAGAAGCAGGATCAAGTTCATTGTGGTGTTGAACAGTATAAAACACCGTACATTTATTTCCTCAAAATGAGTGGTTCATCTTTCTATTTACAGTTAGTAGGGAATTCTAGGCAATAGCAAACTTTAAAAAGCTAGATCAATTTTGCCTTCCAGTCAATGTGTTCAAATTGCTCGATTTGAAGTTGACTGAATTTGAATTTGTGTATGTGTTTTATCTTAAAATAAAACTATTTTGTCCATTGATAATCACGCATCAAGTCCTTTGGCTCAAAGCACAAAATGCAAACATAGATCTTTGGATGCTTCTGGTTAGTGGAACTATGGTGCAGAGAGTAAAGTCTCTCCAAAATTCTGCTGTTCACAAACCTCCAAAACAAATTAATGAAAGTATAGGAACATTTATTATTCATTATGTTCTATAGAGCAATGAAGCATCATATTGGTTTAAAATTCTGGACCTTGTACTTACTAGTCAGTTTCTTATTGCACAGATAAAGATCTTTTATATTTACATTTGCTGAATAAATGAAAGCAAGCTATGTGTGAATTCTATTCACACTGTCTACTCAGTTTATAACATTTAGCATATTTCACAAATGGAAGAACAGCTTTGTGTATAAATCATCAATCACTACACTGAAAAAAAAGAATACAATCCCACCCCCACCCCCCCTCTGTAGATGAATATAAGCAATGTAAAACTTGATTCAGCTTCACTGTTGTATATTGCTAAGTTACTCTGACTCTAAACCAGTGTTTCACAACCTTTGGTTTTTGGACTTCAATTCCCAGATGCCTAAGTCAATTCCCCAAAGCACTGGTCAGCCAATGTACTGACTTAGGCTTCTGGGAATTGAAGTCCCACTGTGGGGTGTGGCCCCCATGTTGGGAACCACTGCTCGAGATGTTCTCCACAACCTAAATATCCATTTCTGATGTTCATATTACAACACAGTTCGATGTTTGTTGTACGAATGAGCATCAATACAAATATGAAGAGCACTGATCATAATGTCCTTAGATAGGAGGGATACACTCAAGGAAAATATCACCACAGGCATGTCCTTTTAAATAACTCTTCAGAAAACATATTTATATGAGGGAGGAAAATAAGTATTGGAAAGAAAGAAATGAATTTTCAGTAACATGGTATTTTGCCAAAATAAAAATGTTTTATTTATTACTTTAACGGTTATCTCTCAGTTAATGTCATATGTCTGTGTAGTATAGCTACAGTTTCTTCTAACATACATGCACTGCAATGTTGGGGCTGAGAGCTGTTTTGAATTATGCATAGAACTCTATTCCTGGCTTCATTCTTGGGCTCTGAGAATAGCTTTAGCCCTCTTGTTTATTGTATGAAAGTTATAAAATAAAATCAATTCTTCCATTTTGCAATGAAACTCAAATACAGTAAAACCCCTACTTATGAAAAAAAAGTCCGTTCCGTAGACTTTTGCTTAAATCAGTTTTTTATGTAACTGGAAGCAAACCCATAGGGAAAAATATTTTTATGTAACTCAAAGCAAACCCATAGGAAAAATGTTTTTTTTTAAATGTAAATCGAAGCAAACCCATCGGGAAATGAATTTTTACGTAACTTGAAGCAAATCCACAGGAAAAAGAATCTTTATGTAACTCAAAGCAAACCCATAGGAAATCATGTAAATCGGGACATTGTTTTAGCACAAAATCATTATGCAAGTCTAATTTTATGTAACTAGAGGCATATGTAAGTGGGGTTTTTACTGTATACAGTGTCAAAGCCTATTTCAACATTTACTGTGCAATCCTATATATCAAATCATTTTGTGGATTGAGAAAAGGTAACATACCGCAAACGTCTGGAGGGTGCCCCCTTCCCTATTCATGAGGTATCACTAAGCACATCTTTTAGACTTTAATTTCTGATTAGTACGAGATATGTATGTAGAACATTTCAGACTTAAAGAATTGTTCGTGTGTGTGTGCGCGCGCGCACGCACACACACACACACACACACACACACACACACACACACACACACACACACACACACACACACAATGTGAAAAAACTTTTGTTCATTTTCTGTATCTGTCTAGCCCAGTATTGGCAAACCTATGGCACACATGCCAGAGGTGGCATGCAGAGCCCTTTTAGTGGGCATGCGTGCTGTTGTGGGCAAACCCCACCCTGCCCTGCTGGTGCCAATGTCAATGCCACTTCCCCACCAATGCCCTCTCTCTCCACCAATGGGAAGGCAAGAGAGGAGGCTGAAATCCCACCCAGAAGGTGGGGCGAGGTGAGGCGACAGACATGCCCCACACACCCCTCCAAGGAGGCGGAGGAGGAGGCAGCAGCATACAGGCAGGCACCGCACATGCACCATACATGCCCACACATCCATGTGACGCCACTGGCATGCCTCTGGCAATATCACATGGGTCAATGCGCACGTGCAGTGCCTGCCCCTGCACCACTCCACCTCTTCTTCCTTGGGCATTCGGTCTCTAAAAGGTTCACTATCACTGGTCTAGCCTCTCACAGCAGGTTAACATCTATAACAGTTAGTTTACTGGTTCTAATACAAAAGAAAATGGAAGAAGAGAAACAGGACACCCCTTTCTAGGAAACATGAAGTAAACTAATTCCAGTATATAAATGCCACATATGTTATAAATTCCTGAAATGTCCAGAAAAATAAAGCTGGATACTTAGAATACAGTGAAAATTTATTTTGCTTACTCTTTTCAAAATTTACATTGCAATCCTACAGCTTGTATCGAATCACTGCAGGTATTAGCAGCTATAGTTGGAGCCAGACATACCTTTGTAGAAGGATTGAGCTTTATTACTAGCCCTTCTCCTCCATAGTTACCACATATTATCATAAGATGTAATGACTTTCAGCCATCAAAAACTACGGCTTTTCCGTTAAAATAATCTTGCTTCCCTTTTACTGATGATAAACTACCCAACGCTGGCTGAACATCAGTTTTCTTTTACACTCAGTGTATCCTGCACTCCACTTTATGTCATTAATGATGTTCATTCTCTACAGAAGCAACAGTGTCTTAATGCCCAATGCCATTATAGTTAAGTGCTCCTTTTCCACAGATGCCTTACTGTTAAATTTCTGGGTATATCCCAAAGCTATTTTTGCAACTAATATTTTACCCTGTTGGATTAGATAATAGCAGTAGGAACAAATCATGGCTACTCAGAATACAGTGTTTTATGGAGGCTTTGCTAATGGGGAAAATTATGATGGGCAAAAGATACAGTCATAAATTCAAACAGCATTTACAAAACTATTTCCTATTATTGCAGGTGAGGAATGAAACTTCTGCAAGTCAGTGATCAAAAACAGATTTATGCTTCTGTTACACTCTCACGTAAGGCAAATGGATTGTAAACTCCAAGTGAATGAAGGGATATTGAACCTGATTCTTCTCTCTGTTATTTCAGCCATTGACCTTTAGAGATAGAGTAATATCACTGCAATATTTACTGTACCTGTATACGTTAATAGGGACTGATAGCCTCAGCAAATGAAAGCTTATTTAGCTTTTCGTTATGGCAATACGTTAAACACATTTTCACTACAGCATGTTTAAATCATCTGTAACTATTTTTCTCAAGGATTTGTTCCTAGGTGGCACTATTTAATGTATACTTTGATTAATAGCTGGGTTATACCCAGTGGAATTAAACATTAATCATAATTGCTCAGAATTAGTCTGACCAGCACAGAGGTCCATGGTAATGCAACATGCTTTACATATGCTTTAGAGTTCTTAGGCAACAATGAAAGAGGAAATCAGCAGAAAGGAAAAACAAGTTATGACGAAACCAGCAAAATGAATTGCTATCTACCCAAGAACCCAACAAAGTGGCAAAATTCTTTCCATTGTCACTATTTTTAAATTACCATTCCAAGTTTATCAACTGTTCTTAATTATGCCAGCATACGATGTCAACAGCCCTGCTTCATATCAGATCATGAAGATCTTTGAATAAGACCCACTGTTTGTAGGTTTCCCAAGCTGTCCCAGCTGTTCCTTATGAAGCTCCTTTGCTCAGGATCAGCCCAAGACAAATGGTGCCCTATCTCTCAACTCAAGATACATAATATCCCTGGTGGTGCAGTGATTAAACTGATGTACTCCAACCAAAATTTGTGAGTTTGATCCTTAAGGTTGACTCAGCCTTCCATCCTTCCAAGGTAGGTACAATGAGTACCTAGCATGTTTGGGGCAAATGCTAATTAACTTGTGAACTACCCAGAGAGTGCACTAAGCACTATGGGGTGGTATATAAGTGTGATTGCTTTGCATCCAACTTTTAACTATTTGTTTCCAAGTAAAATACAGTGATAATACAGAATGAAAAAAATCCAGTAGTAAGTATAGTGAAAGTAAGCCCATTGAATCAATGAAAATATACATAGACGTTTACTAACTTAATCTCCAATGATCCAATGGGTCTAAGTGAGTTGCACCTTACTTTTGGATTTCAGCCTATTTGCTGGCTTTTAATGTTATCCTAAAGACAGATAATGTTATCCTTAAGACAGCTTTGATGTTCGGGGATTGAAGAGAAGCAGCCAGCATAACAGGGCCAAACACAACTTTATTGTAAGCAAACCAAACATGAACAGCAATGGCACAGCAGCGCTTTATATACAATATACAATGGATACATTTGGGCAGGAAACAACAGGATTGGTTGGGAGAGAAGTGGGGTGGTTGTGGGGTGACCGGAGACAGGGGAGACTTCGCATGTCTCGTTAGAAAGTCCCACGAGAGAGACCGGAACAAGATGGCGGGGGAGTAAGATGCGAGTGAAGCAAGCTGCGAGATAAATGTATTAAAAAGGTGGAAAAACAAAGGCTGTCAAAGATAAATCTGAGAAAAAAGACAGAGGAGTGCTGTGGGGGTGAAGAAGTTGAAGATTTCAGGGATCAAAAGAGTCTGTGCCAGTGTGATAGAGCCTGAAAATGCTCGAACAGGCAGAGAGACGCCGCATGAATGGGACGACACAGATTTGCAAGCCTCTGTAAGTCCTCCGTTTCCTCTTAAAGTTTATTTTGGGCTGTAAAGACTACCTAATTAAGGAAGGTGTGATTGATGAGACTGAGAAGGAAAAACAGACTTGTGGAAGATAGTGAAAGATTGGGTTTCAAAGGCAAGGTAAAGAGAGTAAGTTTGAAATAAGCCTTGAAAGTGAGTGGAGAAACCCTGAATGCCCTTAAAGTATTGGAGCAAATTTTTGAACAAAAAAGAGAGATGAAAGGGGAACTCTGAGGCAAGAGAGCTAATGGATTGAAAGAGGGGGAGTCTATTTGTCCCCCTTTCTTTTTCTGAGAGGAAGAATTTTTGAAAGAAGAAATAAAAAAAATAAAAAAAAGGAGAGAGTGAGTGAAGAAGAACAGGCTCTTGAAGATGAGAAACAGCTGATAAAGTAGCTGCGACCTTAAAGTAGTGAGAGGAGAGAAAAAAGGAAGTGAGAAACAGTCAGCCCTAAATGAGTTATTAACATCCCAAAGACTTCAGACTTTAGAAAACTATCAAAATGGATCCTAGTGACAAATTAACAGAAGATTTCGTGGAAAGGTGTATGGAAAGAGTATCGACTAAAGGGGATATATATATGATGGAGATAAAAGAGCTGATTGAGGATACAAGAATGTTTTTTCAAGAAAGATGTCTGGACATGGAGAACACAATTCAAGAAAAAGGACAGTGCATGGAGGACATAATTCAAGAAAAAGGACAGTGCATGGAGGACACAATTCAAGAAAAGGGACAGTGCATGGAGGACACAATTCAAGAAAAAGAACAGTGCATGGAGGACACAACTCAGTGTATGGAGGACACAATTCAAGAAAAAGGACAGTGCATGGAGGACATAATAGAAGTAAAATTAAAAGAAATCATGAATGGACAACAAGAATTAAGGGAATTGTTAGTTAGCTATATGAAAAAAATAAATAATAACTTTATGACAATAGAGGCAAAATTAAAAGCTGTGGAAGAGGAGATAAAACAGATACAAGCAGTGGAGAAAGAAATGGGTAATTGGAGTAAACTTGAGAAAAGGTTGAACAGAATAGATGTGACAAGGAAGCAAGAAATGAAAGACACCATGAATGGACAACAAGAATTAAGAGACTTACTAGCCAACTCCATGAAAGCAGTAACTAAAAATTTTGAGACAATAAAGGTAAAAGACTTGCAAGAAAAAGATAAAAGAATAGGTAAGCAAGAAAAAAGACTGTACATGCTGGAAGAGATGGCGAGACAAAAGAACGTGTTGATTAAAAATATTCCAGAGGGAAGTCCAGACCGTTTGAGAGAAAGAATTATTAAATGGTTGAATGAACTGAAGATGGGGAGAGAATTCACACAAGAGGATATCCTAGCAGTTTACAGATTGGGGAAGAGAAGAAATGGGACTTTTAAAAGGTTTGTTTTGGTAAAATTTGCAGGTCTGGATAGAAAATTAGAATTAATGGCATTTTTAAGAAGAAACGGTACACGAGTACCAAAATTGGATGGGGAAAAACTGGATATTTATCAGGATATAACTAAAGAAGAAAGATTGTGGAGGAAGAAAATTAAACCAGTTACTACATTGCTAAGGGATAAGGGAGTGAAATATAATTGGCAAAAATTACATCATTTAAGATTCTTTTGGGCTGGTAAAGTTGTTGTGATAAACAAGCAAACTGAATATTTGGATATCTTAGAATCTTGTAATATCATTAAGAGAGGATCAGAAGAATGGAGAAAACTTAAAGAAGAGCTTTTAGTTTTGAGAAGTCAATTCAAAATATAAAAGAAGTGAAAAATATAGGGAGAAAGATAGGGGCAAAAGGGAATATCTATGAAATTGTTACAAAAAGGTTAATAACTTTTGTTAAGAATGGTTAAAAGGGGGTAAGGTGGATGGAAAATCACAATGTAAAGTTTGAAATAAATGGTTTAATAAGTTTGAAATGGTAAATAACCCTCTGTTAAGGAATGCCAAGGAAGGGCAACTAGTAGTAATGCTTGAATATGATGTTTTGGAAATTGTTACCTTTCAATGAGTTTCCATTTGTTGTTATTTTGGTTTTTATATTTGTTCTGATGTAAGATGGAGGAGTTCCAGTTTAAGGAAGAGATCAAAATATATAAATAACTTTCTCTTAATGGGGTCTAAGATTATGAGGAAATACATGTTGGGGAAGACTGCAGAGAATATCATATGTGCAGTATATAGATAAAGAATTTGTAATAGGTACAGAAAGGGTATTGAATAAGCTTAACTACTTCAGTAATGGTAGGGGGAGGGAAAGAAAGGGGGAGATAACTTTAGGATTAAACTTTGCATAGAAAAGAGTTGAAGGAAAGGTAAGGACATGCGTAATGGTAGAATAACCATTAGTAGGAGGAAAAGAGAGAGAAAAACAGCTGTATGTTATGAACAACAAAAGTTATTTAATGTCTTAAATATTAGCAAGAATCCATCTTGCCCCTATCTATTAGGATATAAAAAAGGAAGAAAGATTGTGGAGGAAAAAAAAATTTAAAATAGTTAAGTCATAAGGATATGAGTTAATCTTCCGTGTAAGAAAATTTGTTTTGATAAGTAATTATATTGGGATTTTGGTTATATTACAACCATGTAATATTGTTAAAGAAGGATTAGAAGAATGAAGGAAACTTAAAGAAGTCAGGACATAACTAAAGAAGAAAGATTGTGGAGGAAAAAAATTAAACCAGTTACTATATTGCTAAGGGATAAGGGAGTGAAATATAATTGGCAAAAATTTCATCATTTAAGATTCTTTTGGGCTGGTAAAGTTGTTGTGATAAACAAGCAAACTGAATATTTGGATATCTTAGAATCTTGTAATATCATTAAGAGAGGATCAGAAGAATGGAGGAAACTTAAAGAAGAGCTTTTAATTTCGAGAAGTCAATTCAAAATATAAAAGAAGTGAAAAATACAGGGAGAAAGATAGGGATAAAAGGGAATATCTATGAAATTGTCACAAAAAGGTTAATAACTTTTGTTAAGAATGGTTAAAAGGGGGTAAGGTGGAAGGAAAACCACAATGTAAAGTTTGAAATAAATGGTTTAATATGTTTGAAATGGTAAATAACCCTCTGTTAAGGAATGCCAAGGAAGGGCAAGTAGTAGTAATGCTGGAATATGATGTTTTGGAAATTGTTACCTTTCAATGAGTTTCCATTTGTCGTTATTTTGGTTTCTATATTTGTTCTGATGTAAAATGGAGGAGGTTTGGTTTAAGGAAGAGATTAAAATATATAAATAACCTTTTGTTAACGGGGTCTAAGATTATGAGGAAATGGATGTTGGGGAAGACTGCAGATAATATCATATGTGCAGTATATAGATAAAGAATTTGCAATAAGTACAGAAAGGGTATTGAATAAGCTTAACTACTTCAGTAACGGTAGGGGGGAGGGAAAGAAAGGGGGAGATAACTTTAGGATCAAAAATTTGCATAGAAAAGATTTGAAGGAAAGGTAAGGACATGTGTAAGGGTAGAATAACCATTAGTAGGAGGAAAAGAGAGAGAAAAACAGCTGTATGTTATGAACAACAAAAGTTATTTAATGTCTTAAATATTAGCAAGAATCCATCTTACCCCTATCTATCAGGATACAAAAAAGGAAGAAAGATCGTGGAGGAAGAAAATTAAAATAGTTAAGCCATAAGGATATGAGTTAATCTTCCGTGTAAGAAAACTTGTTTTGATAAGTAAATATATTGGGATTTTGGTCATAATACAACCATGTAATATTGTTAAAGAAGGATTAGAAGAATGAAGGAAACTTAAAGAAGAGCTGTTAATTAAGGGAGGCTAACCCAGAACATAAAGTAACAGGTAGAGTATGATGTTTCTGAAAATGTTTCTTTAAAAAATAATAATAATAATAATAATAATCCTCTGTCAAGGTGTGTTATAGATAGATAGATTATAATTTATAAGGTGATATATGTTAAGGTCTGTAGAGAATTGGATGTGTAGTATAGATAAACAGAGATACAAGGGTAAGAATCTGCAATTAGTTATAGAAAGAAAATTGAATTAAAAAAAAAAGAAAGGGGGAAAAAAAAAGGTGGGATAATTTTGGGATTAAAATCTGAACAGAAATGATTTGAAGGAAATGTAATAAAATGAGTAATGGTGTGACAACCATTAGCAGGAGGGAAAGAGAAACAGCTGCTCCGCTATGAATAATAAAATTTATTTAATGTCTTAAATAATAACAAGATCCCGCTCTAGATCCGGTCTCCCTCCCCTTCTTCGGCACTTCGGAGGCGGTCCCTCAATGGAAGGACAAGGGGAGTGACGAAGACAGAAGATGGTGAAGGGCTGGGTGAGGGTGATTGGGAGGTGAAGGGTGGGTGAGGGTGAATGTATTCAATGTATATCTGTTCATATGTTTTTTTATTGTAGTATATTGTATTGTATTGTAATGTTATGAATGTTTAAGTTTTGTAATTTTGTTTGAAAAGTAATAAAAATTTAAAAAAAAAAAAAAAAGAAAGTCCCACGATAGTTCAGCACCATGAAGAAGACAAAATGGAGGATCACCCTGAAACTCGCAATAATAATAACAAACTGTTTAAAGCAATATCTAAGTTGCATACACAACAACAGCCATCTCATTCTGGCCAAATTTCTGTTCCTTAGTTACATCTATGTAAAGCAAACAGTATAAATTGCAATGGCTTCTTGCTGGCAATTAACAAGTCCCTGCTTAGATTTTTTGGAATGTGCCAATCTAATGCCAAGTAGAAATTGACTAATTAAGAATCAGTCCTGCTTTCCGCAGGCAGAACTACACAATGGGAGCTTGGTCTCTGTCAAATGACTGTACTGAAATTAGCTTGTCCATCATTTCCTAAACTACTTCTGAACCTGCCTCTACTTCACAGAAAAAGCTCTAGATCATTTCATTGTCTTTGACCCAAAAGATCCAGGCTTGTTTAGACTGCCATCCCTCTGACATTACAACTCAAAACAACTCCATAGGGGGCTCTCATGTCTGTTGTATAGATTCCACTACTAAAAAGCCACACTTCCTTTGGTTGTTTCCCATTATTGTCTCTTTTTATATTCAGGCACCTCTAGATAATTATTACTGTATTATTTATTTTTGATTGGAGTTAGGCATATTTTTGATCTTACTATTTGCTTCTCTTTGCTAGCATTTTCTGTTCCTCCTATGAATTCATTTCCTTTTCTTTCTTTTTTTGGTAGAGCAACAGGTCCATGAAACATACCTGTCAACCGTGGCTCTGGACAATCCAGGACCTGTGCACAACGGTTCTGCGCAAGTCGCGTTCTATGCATGCGTAGAAGGCTTTTAAGCTTGCTTAGAACCCTTTTACGCTTGCGTAGCCTTCTACGCAAGCGGCGTAGCCTTCTACGCAAGCGTAAAAGGGTTCTACGCAAGCATAAAAGCTTTCTACGCATTCGTAGAAGGCAACTTGCACAGAAGGGCTGCGCAATACCTCATTTCCCCCGCTGCCAAATTCCGGGGTTTCGGCAGAGCGTGGTAGGAAATGGCGCAAATCAGCGCCGAAAACCGTGAAATCCTGGCCAATCCAGGAAGGTTGACAGGTATGCCTTGAAAATGTATGGCTGTGAAAGCTGAACCCAGCAGTGTGCTGGGGTATCAGGCAATCGGGCAATTTTCTCCCCTGTGGGCAGAATTTATTATTTATTTTATTTTTTCTTCAAAGGGTGGGAAGGGAGAAGCCAAGCCAGTGCTGTACAGGGCTTAACTCAAGGGGAAGCAGAGGCAGGGCGGTGACACCAACAGGATAGGCGCCTTCCTCCCACCATGTCTCTGGCCATTATACATGTTCTCAGCATCCTTCCTGGGGAATCGAACTCCGACCTTCTGCTTGCAAGGCAAAATTTCAACCCAGCCCCTGGCTAGAAAAGGTTGGGAACCCCTGCTCTATATAGAAAACCCTGGAAAGGGTCAGTACATGTTGGAATCGACGGCAGACAATTATCATTATGAATGTCTGATTTGCTTTGTTCCCTGATTCAGCTCCAACTCCTCTCTGCTTGTCCTTCACCTACCCAGTTCGTACAGATTTCTGCTGACTACAGCCCCCAAAATTACTTACGTTTCTGGCACTGCACACATATTTTTTAAAGCAGTTCCCTTTCTGTGTGCAAGCATGTACACTGATGAGTCACTTCACCTTCTCTGTATCTGGCATGTTTTGCTGACTTTGCCTATTGCATGTCCCCCAATGACTGACTTCAGCAAAGGGCCCAGACAGAGTAGCTTTTAACAGAGAGTGTGAGTGAAATGAGTCAGCAAAGGTGATGTCCACAATGAAAGAAAATAAAGGAAACCATCCAGAACTCTACAATCTAACTTGTTTCTTGTATAGTTATGTTATATTACCTCTAGAGAAGACCACACATGCCACCACATGTCAGCATGAACCCTAACAACTTTATTTAAAGCCTACATTAGAAGGTTATCAAAACGTTTTACAGAAGAGAATAAGAATATAATGCTAAGCCTCTTAAAATTGCCTGAAGTGTGAACTAAAGTAATGAATATTAGGAAAAGGTTCTGTCAGCTGGAATCAAAGCTTAGGCCTGTCAGCAATTTTTCCTAAACTCTGATTGCAGTGGGGCATTTGGTTTTTCATCTCTGCACTCCATTCTGCCCAACAAATAGATTAACCAGACCTCTGCCTGTTAGGCTATGAAATCTTCCTGTTATATCTAAATGGATCCTTCCTCACCAAAACTTTTTATTTATTTATATATTTATAAATCACATTTGTATCGCCGCCCCCTCGCCGAGGAGACTCTGGGTGGCTTACATACAAAAACAATAAAACTTCACAAGAACATTTAAAACATTAAAACATTTAAAGCATTAAAAATAAACTATTTATGGCTATTTTTTAAAAAATATATCATTTTCTTTAAGAAAGGCCCTCCAATATCAAATAGCAAAGCTGGCGGCCCGGACAATACCTAGACAAGCCAACCCAAGGTGGCTGTTTCCCCAGCCGCCCCCCACACCCGCTGTGCAAGCCAGGTCTTGAGGCTCTTACGGAAGGGGAAAAGCTCTGCATGGAGGCGAAGTTCAGTAGGCAGGAGGTTCCACAGGGATGGAGCAGACACAGAGAAGGCTCTCCTTCTTGTGCTAGAGAGGCGAGCCTCTCTAGCAGATGGAACTATGAGAGAACTCCTCTGGTCCGCTCTAGTGGGGTGGGCAGATGTTCTTGGGGTGATGCGGTCTCTTAAGTACCCTTGTCCACTACCATGTAGGGCTTTAAAGGTAATCACCAGCACCTTGAATTGCACCCGGAGGCACACCGACAACCAGTGCAGCTCCCAAAGCAGTGGTGAGGCATGGGCATAGTGCCCACACCCCATTACCACCTGAGTAGCTGCATTCTGAACCAGTTGCAGTCTCCGAATGGTCATCAGGGGCAGCCCCATGTAGAATGCATTACAATAATCAAAAATAACTTTTTGAGCCAATAAGAAGGTAGAGAGATATCCAACTAACTATGACTTTTAATAATTATTTTTAATGTTCGTTTAAAAAATACAGCTGCCGGCGCTCTTGTCTAGCCTGGGATGGTGGCAAATGAGGACAGAATGGCTATGTTTTTCTGTTATATCCTTTTCCAACTGAAGGTAAAGGTCACCCTTGCTCGAAAGCCAGTTGTATCTGACTCTAGGATTCAGTCCTCATCTCCATTTATAGCCAAAGAGCCAGCACGTTTCCCTGGACATGTGGCAGGCATGACAAGACACCGGAGAGCATGGAATGCTTACCTTTCCATTGAAGTGGTACCTATTTATCTACTTGCAATTTCTTGCTTTTGAACTGCTAGTTTG
This sequence comes from Bradypodion pumilum, assembly GCA_035047305.1. NCBI lineage: Eukaryota > Metazoa > Chordata > Lepidosauria > Squamata > Chamaeleonidae > Bradypodion > Bradypodion pumilum. The sequence goes on along the minus strand of JAWDJD010000004.1, from coordinate 104,134,340 downwards.
GCAGGAGCTGGGACAGAGACGGAAGCTCACTCCGTCATGCAGCACTCGGGTCTTGAACTGCTGACCTGTTGAACTTCCAGTTGTCAGGTACAGTGTCTTAACCACTAAGCCACCATGGTACAACTGAAAAGGGGACTGCTAATTCCTACTCTTTGTTACTTAACAGCCAAGATCCAAGGTAGTTCTTCTGTGAACTGAAGGGCTCTTGAAGCGGGGACAGGAGGCTGACTGTCACCTAACTTCTGCAGCCTCCAAGACTCTTTCTGAGAATGCTCTAATCTTACAAAATACATGGAAGGGTGGAGGAATGCATAGGAAGCGAAGAAGCGGTCAAAACTACCCCTCCTGCCTCCCATGATCACAAATGTTTGGATATAACCAGAGTAATTTCTGGCATGAAATTTATTTATTTATACTCAAAATAATTTTTAAAAATTATGGCAAATTGAACCTTCTGACAGATATTTTATTGGGAAATTGCTACAAGGAAAGAAAGGGTTAATACCCTCTCTTTTCCCCATGGCCATAAGCCTGGTGAGACAGGGATGTTCAGCTGTTTTTGTAAAGAAACAGGCAGGGACCCACTTATACCCATACAATGGTGAATGTGTAATCAACTGTGCATTGTATTCATCTATGAATATGTATTCAAATACTGTATACCTCATAGAACATAACTGAAATCAGGTTGTTTCTTCCAAAAAAAATAACTACACTATCTTATGGCCACATAATAAGGCAAAATATATTTAAAAAATAGGAATTCTTTTCCTATATCAAATTACAAAATTCATTGTATATATCCATAAAACTGCAACTGTCATTACTTCAACTATGGTATCTTGACAAAAGAAGTGTAAAAAGCTTTCTAACACAAAGGCATATCAGGGAAAGCTCTTTTCTGTAAAGTTGGGCTTTTCCTACTGATTAATGCTACATTCAACAAAAGAGACACCGTCTGCCTAATTACGTTGAATACTTATCTTCAGGGGATTAGCAGGGTGTTTCTGCTCCATGTCAGTCTTCCTGACAACCTAATGATAGATCTGTTTACTTAAGACAGCAATTAGTATTTTTAAAATATTTTCTTAACTGCCTTTGTATCATGAAAACATTTGATTAATACACTCTAGCTAATCTTACACTGGGAACAACATATTCCACATAGTTTTTGCTCTTTTTTTAAAAAGGGAAATGAGTGTCGCTTGCAGTTATCTTCCAACACCCTCACATTCCACCTTCAGAAATCCCATTAAAAGTGGATGTTGTACTAAAACTGTACTTTAGTAAGGCACCACTCCACCACAAAACTATGAAGTGAGGTAAGGAATTACAAACAGGAAAAACGGCAAAAATCCATCCTCCTGTCACAAATGACGCTTTTTATCAGGGAAAAAAATGTTCCCAGACATCTAGATCGGTGTTTCGCAACCCCCATCCTGCAGGCCAAATCCAGCCCATGCATCTCACTAACCCAGCCCTTGGTGAAAACAGGGGCACCTCTAGACCTGCCCCCACCCACCCTCATACCGCCGGAGGTCACGATATGTCACCGCTGTGGTGGTGGTGGTAATAGCACGCTTTTCCCAGAGTTTTGGACAGCCTCCACCACTCCCCATGGTGGCAGGAGGCTTGTTGGAACATAATCACTCCATTTTGGGCTTTTTTGCCACGTACCTGCTCTGTTTCGGCTGCTAGAAAGCGTCGCTGGGCAACTTCTGGTGCCAGGCGAAGCTTGCATCAGTGGCTGGGCTCCCAACATGGAACCAGGAAGTGGCTCAGGGGCACGTTCTAGCAGCCAAAACAGAGAGGGTACACAGTGAAAAAAGCCCAAAGAGTGATTATGCACTGACAAGCCTCCTGCCACCATGGGGAGCAGCAGAGGCTGTGCAAAACCCAAGAAAAACCATTCAATTCCTGCCGCTGCTGCCAATGACAATGAAAACATAAGTCCATGGATCAGCCATGCCTCCGGTCCCTGGTGGGGAGTGTTGGGGCGATTCCGCCCCCCTTGCAGGAAAATGATGTGAATCCCTGATCTAGATTGTCATCTCACACATGAAGAAGAAAAGACACAGAGCTATAAATTCAATGTTAGTCCCAATGAGAGTAAGACTATTGAAATATATGGAACTTACCATACTTGTGACTAAAAAAGTCCCATTAATGGGTCTATTCAGTTTGGAACAAACATTGGAGTTAGATCAGAATCAGGAGAGAAAAAATCATTTTCTTCCAGCCAGTGAAATGTTATACATAAAAAGGGAGGGAGAATATTTTTTAAAATGTAGCCCTAGTTCAGGACTTTGTTCCATGCATTCAGGACAAAACCCTTCCCTCTCTTCCCACATTACCCCATGCACTCAATTGTCTCTGAGAGCTCAAAAGTGTACGTCAAAACTCTGAATGTGTGCATTCAATGGTCTAGTACTTTATAATGAGACGGGACTTTATAGTAACAAATGAGTTGCTCAGTTTTAATTTTCATAATTGCTAGCTGCCTTAAGGGCCTGTTGGCCCAGGAAAGTAGGACAGAAAAGTTTCAACAAACATACAAACAAGTAAACATCATAACCAATTATCTTTGGATAAACCAGAAACTTAAATTCACAAGAACTCTATTGTTGTAGGTTATCAATTATGCTACAATGAGAATTGTGACAAATTTATTTGATCTATAACAGTGATGGTGAACCTTTTAGAGACTGAATGCCCAAACAGAATGGCAGAGTGAACTTTGTGCTGGGGGAGGAAGGAAGCGCTTCCATTGGGCTGCTGGGCAGAGGGGTGGGGTGAATGCTGTGCTGGGCGAGGGAGGAATCACCCCCATTGGGCTGCTAGGCATACCTGTCAAGCACAGCTACGGACAATACGGGACCCTTCTGCGCATGCATAGAAGCCTTCTTTGCATCCCCTTCTGCACATGCATAGAAGGTTTCTACGCATGTGTATAAGGGTTCTGCGCATTCATAGAAGGGTTCTACACATACGTATAAGGGTTATGCACATGTGTAGAAGGGTTCTATGCATGCATAGAAGGGTTATGCGCAGAAGGGGATGCGCAGTAACTACTTTTCCCCCACCGTCAAATTACGGGATGGTGGCGGCTCCGAGTGGGAAAGTAGGAAAAGCGGTGCTGAATTACGGGAAATCCCAGCCAATACGGGATACTTGACAGGTATGCTGCTGGGCAGAGGGGCGGGGTGAATGTTGTGCTGGGGGAGGGAGGAAGCAGTCCCATTGGGCTGCTGAGCAGATGGGTGAGGTGACCTCTGTACTGGGGTGAGGCGCACATACCAACAGAGAGGGCTCTGAGTGCCCCCTCTGGCCCGTGTGCCATGTGTTTGTCACCACTGATCTATATAGTCAGAGAACACAAACCATTTCATGTTGAGATTTTTTTCAATTAAAAGAGAAGCTCAGTCAGCACCCCATGAAATGTAGTACTGTAATGTCATTTCAAACCACAAAGAAGGTTGTGAATGTTAAGCTGAACTCTGGGAAAGCATATTCAGGACCTTGAAGTGTGGTGAAGGGCAAACAAGGAACTATCTATGTTCTTCAGGAATTTATTATCTTAAAAATAAGCAGCCGCTTCTGCTTTACCCAAAAGCTTTTCAAATGGGTTTAAAGGATAGCTGCATTGCAGTATTCTAATGTGAAGCCTACAAGGGCAGTGGTGACTGTGATGCAAGAACCGCATCAGCAAAAAGGGTTGTAGATGTTCAACTAAAACTGTACTTACACAGAGATGTTAGTCACCAACAATATTTTTTCCTGGTTCTTTCACAACCTGAAGATGAATAGGTTACAAAAATCAGCATCCTTTCAGTCCCACTGTACAGGGAGTTATAGGTTGAAGGCTTTATAAAACAAGGACACTTCAGTTATTATGCTCAGCAGACAGAGTTTTGCGAAGTGAAGTGTGGCAATAAAACTCAACAATCATGACGGATTAACATCGGAAAGAAATAATATAGATATATATGCTGAGCTATAAAAGATAACAATACAGTATTTTTAAATCTTCTTACAAAAGGAAAATAAGCAGGTAAGAAACTACAGAGCCCTCTGTGTGTGTGTATGTACATGTCATGAAACTAAATGTTAAGTTTAGACAGAATATCAGCAACAGCTATAAGTAGCTGCATGAAGACATCAAAGTTGAAGAAAATACTTGTGTTGTATTGATAAAAATCTTGCATGCTATTAAAGAGATGAAAACTTTCTTGCAATTGGTCACAATGTAGAAATGTTGTGATAATGATCTGCATCCTGGCACAGTGCATCATTCTCACATCATTAACATTTGTTCCTTCTTTCTTCTACTGTACCAGAGTAATTGAAAATCTGCATTTTTCCTAAATTAAGTTTTCTGATTTTGCTGTTATTTTGGAAGCCCAGATGTCTCCTTTTTTCAAAGCATCCTGTTCCCAACAAATTTTACAACCCGCTGTAATTTTGTAGCATTATGGTGTCCAACTCTGGCTCCAACATTTTTCGAAATTCTGCCCCAACTGAGCACAGGGAACCACCACTGCCCCCTGGAAAGAGATGCTATAATAAACCAATGATAGGAGAAATCATCTAGAAAAGAATCCTAAGCAAAGACCCCTTTACTTCTTCTGGTGCATTTGACAGGATGTTAAGATCCTTTTTGGTGGCTGCTCCCAAGCTTTGGAACTTTGTAATAAGGGAGACGAAGCTAGTTCCATCTTCATTTTTCTTCAATTGGCAGCAAAGACATCTTTAATCAGTTGGGCCTTTGGCTTGTTCGTTGATGAAGGCTTTAATGTATGAATGCTCAGGGCTTTTTATTCCTTTTGTACTGTTTTTTTTTATTGATTTGCTTTTACATTAGTTCTGATTTTTATAGACGAACTTGATGCTTCATCTGGGCCACTCACACAATAGATGCTAGGCCTGAAGGGTAAACTCATTATCAAATGTGTAAGGCCACAATGTCTTGCATTCATCTACCAACCATTTGCAATCCAAAACGGCGAAGCTTCACAACTCATCTGAAGAACAGGTATCACCAGTTGTTAAAAACAAACAAACCCATATTGACTTGTATACTTATCTGTTATGCTAACCATTCTACACCTCTGCACCTGATGTGTATAAATTGATGTCATGAAACCTCACTCTTATGTTTGATGAAGTGGACTTAATCATAAAAACTAACACTAAAATACAGCAGTTAATATTTAAGGTGCCACAATGTGTTTTTTTTCCTTTTGTTTACTCTCTGATATGCTCGAAACACAGTCTAACATGGCTACCATTTCAAAAATTTATATTCTTATGTTTCATTGCACTGTTGTTAGAAAAACATGCATTAGCCTTGATAGGATAATATAAAATGGAAGGTATGCAAGGAGAATACTGCCATAACCAATATGCTCTTTTCTAACCAACTGTGGGAACCCCACAAAAGCTATCTTTTCCTCTCTAGGTAAAGGTCACCCTTGCTTGAAAGCCAGTTGTATCCGACTCTAGGGTTCAGTGCTCATCTGTTTATAGCCAAAGAACCAGCATTTTCTGCATCTGTAGACGTTTCTGTGGACATCTGGCAGCCATACCTCAACACTGGAATGCATGGAACGCTGTTTACCTTCCCACCAAAGCGGTCCCTATTTATCTACTTGCAATTTATTGCTTTTGAATGGCTAGGTTGGCAGGAGCTGGGACAGAGATGAGAGTTCACTCCATCATGAAGTACCTAGGAATCAAACTCCAACCTTCCGGTCAGCAAGTTCAGTGTCTTAACCACTTGAGCCACCACAGTCCCTCTCTACCGATCCCCAGATTACAACGTAAAGCTGATCATTGTAAGCACAATGAAGTGTCAGATATTTTGCTGACATTTTGAGCTGGAGTCAATTCTAATTTTTATGAACAAGACAGGTGATATAGAGTACTTTACCCAAAATCAGTTTGTTCCTTTCCCAAGCCAAAAAGACTATAAGTACAGTAGAATTCAGTTCCTATCCTTTTGGTTAATATAAATAAATGCTAGTCCTAAGGATTATTTTTCGACAATAAGACTGAAATATTCACCAAAAGTTCATTAACATGCTGAATATTTTTGTGTTCTTGGACCTTACTTTTTTAAAAAAAATTGTGTCGGAAGCACACAAAGGTGCTTTCTGGGTTGAAAGGATTTTTGCTAGAGGAACTCCATTCAAGGGACACCTGAATGAGGCCCCTTTCATGTCCTCAATATCTTTTCCCACCAAAGTGGTCCCTGTTTTTGTTGTTGTTCAGTTGCACAGTCGGTTCTGACCCTTTGCGACCCCATGGACCATCGCACGCCAGGCACCTCTACCCTCCACCATCCTTCTCAACCCATCCAACCTTGTGCCCATTGCATCAACAATACCATCTAGCCATCTCATTTTCTGCCGCCCCCTTCTTCTTTTGCCCACAACCTTTCCCAGCATCAAGGCCTTCTCAAGTGAATCCTCTCTTCTCATTTGATGAGATTTACTTATCTACTTGGAATTTCTTGCTTTCAACCTGCTAGGTTGGCAGAAGCTGGGACAGAGAGGGGCTCTCATTCTGTCATGAGAGTATGCTGGACAGCAAGGAGAACAAATTGGTTGATCTTAGAAGAAATCAACCCTGACTGCTCCTTAGAAGATCAAATAGTAAAGATGAAGCTAAAGTAATTTGGACATCAAATGAGAAGAAAGGATTCACTTGAGAAAGCCTTGATGCTGGGAAAGGTGGAGGGCAGAAGAAGAAGGGAGCGGCCAAAAATAAGATGGCTAGATAGTATTGTAGACGCAATGGGCACAGAGCTGGGCAGGTTGAGGAGGATGGTGGAGGACAGGGGTGCCTGGAGGACAATGATCCATGGGGTCACAAAGAGTCAGAATCGACTGTGCGACAGAACGACAACAGAAGTACTCAGGTCTTGAACTGCTGACTTGCCAACCTTTCAACTAACAAGGTGGGCTTCTTAACCAGTGAGCCACATACCTGTCAAGTTTTGGGAAATTTCTGTCAAACCCCCATATTTTATACTATCTCCCACCGTTATCCGATATTAGTTAGACTGCAGTTAGACTGGAGTTAGACTGGAGGCCAGCACAAGATAAGCATACCTGTCCACTTTCCCGTTTTGGATGGGAAATTTCCCTTATTTGACAGAAATTTCCCAAAACTTGACAGGTATGGTGAGCCACCCCAGTCCCTTGGACCTTACTGATGACATAAATAATACATAATTGGTTTTTATAAGAAAATAAGATCTGGATCAAACCAGAAGATCAATTTAGACAAGTTTCCTGTTCACAAATAGACAACCATGTACCTATGTGAAGCCCAGAAACATAACATATGGCCATAATCTCATATATAGGTATACAGTACTCTATGCTCGTACAAACCTTTACATAAAAATACAGATCCTTTATATCAAGGGTTCTTAACCTTTTAAACCTGGGAGCTGGGTCATGCTCCCTCAGACAGCTTTGGGGGCCAGATGGCCATTTGGCACTTCCTGGTGTGGTGGAGGAGGTGGGGGCCACATGAAATGGTGCCTTAGTCTGCATCCGGCCCATGGGCCACAGGTTGAGAATCCCTGCTTTATATCATCATCTCAACAGCACTGCTTTACTGATGACAGAAGCTGTGACTATTTTCCACATCAGCTATTATCCATCCTAAACCGGGGTGGAAAAAAGAATCCCTCTAGTTTCCTGCCACATGAACTGAGCTTGGAAAAACTACTTTTAGGGATGATTAATCACCCAACCGGCATAGTGAATAACTCCATGAAGACAACTACTCCGCGCCCTTCTCCCAAATTGTCCAACACAATATGGAATGGCACAGGAAGGGCACACGCTCCTTAGTAAAGTAATACCAGAAGGGAAAAGCCAAAGAAGATACACTGCACTGCCCAAGGGGCAAACATAAACAAGTTTCAGAAATCCTCCCATCTTATAACATCTATAGCTCCAAGGCAGTAATGACTATTGTCACAGACAATGGCCACTAGCTGCTACATAAATTGCAGAAGAAAGTCATATTGATCCAACAGTAACTTTATGTCATTGTGTCTATGCCTATTAGAGCAAGTGAAGGCTATTTAATTATTTTACTTAATGGTCACAATGGAAAAACTTGAGACTGTCCTTCAAGTACCACTATTGACCTGCTGCATTTTGTGAAGCATCACAGTCATAGTTAATAGATTTTTGTTGGCTACAGCCAGATGAGTATAGCAGAACATAAGCTATATAAAACTTGACAATGTATAGAAGTACATCAAGCTATGCTGTGCCTCAGCTATGAATCACTGTGCTCTGTTGAATCTGGCAAAAGCCAGCCCACCAGGTGCTTCCAGTAACTAGTGGGGTGGATGGGGTGGGGGCACATAGGCAGCCATCACAGACCAGGACATGCTCTTTAATCTGAGATATGTGTTTCTGAGAGTGCAGCATTTCCTTCAGCTATGCTGCAGACACCAAATTAACTTAGAAAGTTATTTTTTAAAGTAATTAGGTACTATTCTGATTCTAAGTTTTTTTTTTTTTAGAAACATCATGTTTTGGACAACCAGCCCTAGAATTCTTCAAGTAGCATAACACTTAACCCTGTTGGTGGTGATAATCTTCTGGCAACTGTAGTCCAAGATACATTTTTTCCAGCTCTGTTTCCCTCCCAGGCAGTTAGATACCCTTCATTTCTCATAATTTAGAACATATTCTAACACTCAAAAGCAAGACTAGGGGACATGTGCCCTCCAGGTATTGTTGAGTTTCCATTCCCATCAGCCTCAGCCAGAAAAGCTAGTGGCAAGAGCTGATGAACATCTGAGGAGCTGCAGGTTCCCGTTCTATTCTAAGAGATCATATAACTAGTCAGAATATTGCACCAACGCTACACATTTATTTATGAAAACAGAACTGCTGCTGGAGAAAATAAGAATCACTTTGGCTATGCAAGATGTGATTCATGTCACATGGGATGAGACTGGTGGAAGAATCATGGCTGACTCTATGCCCCTAGCATTCTATGTCAGGATGGGCAAAGTGCATGCGGCACTGCAGAAGCCCAAATATGGGAATCTGTGCCACCGAAACTCTTGTTTTTACTTAGTTTTCCTTTTCTTAAAATCCCTTTGGGCTCTTTAAAGGTAAAGATCGTCCTTGCTTGAAACCCAGTCCTGTCCAACTCTAGGATTCAGTGTTCATCTCTGTTTATAACCAAAGAGCCAGCACTATCTGTGTCTGCAGACATTTCCGTGGACATGTGGCAGACATGATTAAACACGGGAGTGCATGGAACACTGTTTACCTTCCCACCAATTTGGTACCTATTTATCTACTTGGAATTTCTTGATTTCGAATTGCTAGGTTGGCAGGAGCTGGGGCAAAGACAGGAGTTCATTCCGTTGTGCAGTACTCGGGTCTTGAACTGCTGACCTGCCGACCTTCCAGTCAACAAGTTCAGCATCTTAACCACTAAGCCACCACATCCCTCTAGGGGGCAGGAGAAAAATCTCTTCACTCCCCCCCCCAAAAAAAACCCCCAACAACCAACAATACAAAAACATTTGGCCACTAGAGGGTACATGGGCCTTTTTCACCATAATTCAAAAATGGAGATTTAAATACTGTACAGTAAAACCCCTATTTACGGAAAAAAGGACTGTTCCGTAGGCTTTGCTTAAATTGGTTTTTTACATAACTCGAAGCAAATCCATAGGAAAAATGAAATTTTTAGGTAAATCAAAGCAAACCCATAGGGAAATGAATTTTTATGTAACTCAAAGCAAACCCATATGAAAAAGAATCTTTATGTAACTCGAAGCAAACCCATAGGAAATCATGTAAATTGGGACACGGTTTTAGCACAAAATCATTATGTAAGTCGAATGTTATATAACTCGATGCATATGTAAGTCAGGGTTTTACTGTATAACAAGGAGCCAATCTAGATATAGCTTGTGTGCAAATAAATTAATGAAAAATCATCCATATGTGATGCAAGATTCAGAAATGCTCCAAATCTTAGGAGTGCTTTTTCTAACTTTTCTGCACATTTCTATTTCTCCTTGAGTTCTTTTCCCAACCATTTCCCCCACATTTTACTGTGGAGGTACTGCATATCAATTATACTAGTTATTTTCAATACCAGGTTATTCTGATCACAAACCCAAAGATCTTGAGCTGATGTTTCAAGGATGAAATATTAGCTGTTGGTGTAGGTGTGTGTGTGGAGGGGCATCTTTCATTACCAATCTAGGTTTATTGTTACTTTCTTTTTTTCATGCTATTAAAAACAATGCAAAAAAGTTTGTGCTGTCCAGATGACAAATCCAGTATCCTTCAGCCAGAGCCGGATTTAGGATCTGTGGGCCCCTAGGCTGAACCTGTGGCGCAGGCCCTATGGGGGAAAGTATTTTTCTAAAATTAACCTGGAAAAACCAAATTTTCAGCAATTATCCAATTAAAAACTGAAAAATAAATGTTTAAAGATTATTATTAAATTATAGAAATTTTACGTATGGCATTCCAATACAGTATTTAGAATTTGATTAATTCATGAGATGATAAAAATGAAAAGAACTGAACATCATTAAGGTAATATATCTTAATGGTATTTAGCATGATTTATTAACATTGCTACAAACAACTATATTATTAAAAAAAGAATACAACATTGAGATTCAAGTCTATGTTTCTAAATATGCAAATATGAGTATTACGGTTTTAAAAATAACATATCGTAATTTTAAGTAAAAATGTTAAAAAATGTAAAATGCAAGATAACAAAAAGGAATGTAATGAACAAGCAAAATTTACTTAACCTATACAACATACATAATATATTAGTAAGGTAAAGGTTTCCCTTGCTCGAAAGCCAGTCATATCCAATGCTAGGGTTCAGTGCTCATCTCTGTATCAAAGCCAAAGAGCCAGCACTGTCTGCTTCTGCAGACGTTTCCATGGTCATGTGGCAGGCATGACTAGATACCGGAGCACACAGAATGCCATTACCTTCCCACCAAAGTGGTCCCTATTTATCTACTTGCAATTTCTCGCTTTCAAACTGCTAGCCTGGCAGGAGCTGGGACAAAGACTGGAGCTCATTCCATCCTGCAGTACTCGGGAATCGAACTGTTGACCTTCTGCTTCTCAGTCAGCATCTTAGTCAAGGTAAAGCTTGCCCTTGCATGAAAGCCAGTCATATTCAACTCTAGGATTCAGTGCTCATCTCTGTTTCAAAGCCAAAGACCCAGTGCTGTTTTCTCTGGTCATGTGGCAGGCATGACTAGGCACTGAAGTGCACAGAACACTGTTTACCTTCCCACCAAAGTGGTTCCTATTTGTCTACTTGAAATTTATTGCTTTCGAACTGGTAGCCTGGCAGGAGCTGAAACACAGATGGGAGCGCGCGCCAGTAAAGGAATGCCCGCATTTTGCGTGCATACATGATGCCCAGGCACTAGGAGCAGGGAAAGGCGCACACCAGTTCTCCCTCATTCCCACCCCCCTTGCCTGGCCTGGGTCACTGCGGGGAGAAAGGAAGCAGGCAACTGCTGCACTGCTCCCTGTTGCTTGAGCAGAAAGTTGTTGCCGCTGCGTGCGCGCGCTTGGCTTTTGGTGGGCGAGTCTCAGAGCCTCAGTCTTCCAAAAGGGCCCAGGGAGTGCTGGGGGGGAGGGAGGGGGCAAGTGCGGCTCCTGCCTCCTCCCCTCCATTGCCACGGAAACGCGCCAGCCAATCCCCTGAGTCAGACGGGTGGCTGTCACTCTTGCTCCCTCCTTTGCCCATGCACCTCTTTCTTGTCTGGTGCCTGCCTTCATTTTTTTTGGGGGGGGGGGGTTCATGGTGCGAGCCCCTCTGTGGTGCGGGCCCATAGGCTGCAGCCTAGGTAGCCTATGCTTAAATCCGGCCCTGCCTTGAGCAGTCTAACAGAATCCATAGATAGGAAACCAGAAGCAGCTTTCCTCTTGCTTGTATCCACAGGTGGGACAAATGCATTGTGATCCCAAGGCTTGCTCTTAGATCTGCACTAAATGTTTAGTACTGTACTTAAAAGGTTTCCAAATTGCCAGTGCCAAAAGTTAAGATGTCTGTGTTTTAGTGGCATGCTTGTTGCTTTTTTTTAAAAAAATGTTGCATTGCACTGACATTTTTTTTAACCTCCGCTTCCTGTACATTTTATTTAGGTCTGGCTGGGCAACTGTGGCTCATCAGATGTTGCTGGACTGCTTCAGCCTTAGCTAGCATAGTCATTAATGAGATCATGGAAACTGCAGTCCAGCAGCTTGTGGCCATAGTTGTCCACATCATGTTTTGGTAGCCTAGTACTGTTGTGAATTTGGATTCCTTAGATCTGTGAAAACAACGACCAATGTCTTATTGGGATTCCACTGAGCATTCGGTCCTGCTATCACAGTACCATGGGACTCAGCCATCTGCATAATAGCAGGGCAATTCCCCATTACTATACAGGTGAGACTTTCTAGTCATTAGAATTCAACAGGATGGAACTAATGTTCAAATGATTTAGGTTGCTTAGATTTATTTTGAAAAACAATGGCACAAAGCTCCTTGTCTAGGTAGGTTGTTGTAGCACCAACACCATAACATTTGGAGGCAGGCTGCCCTAAGTTAAGAAATCACTACTGACATTATCAGTTACATATTGAGTTGTATGCTGCAACTGACAATATCTATGGTGATTTTTTAAAATTTAGGACAGCTTTCCTCCAAAAGCTACATGGTTTGTGTAATGATGGCAAGAGAATTTTGGCCAATCTCTTATACCACATGGTGAACAAAGCCCCAAAGAACTTAAGCCCACTTTCTTTCCATCCATCTGTTTCAAAGCTTAAACCCCAACTCCTGATTGTTGCAATGTGCCATCAAGTTGGGATTTGAACCCAAGGCTCCCAAGTCCTAGTCTGACACTCTACTCACTATATCACTCTGATTCACATCTAACCTATTTATCTAATACAAGGATTCCCAACCTAAGGCCTATGGGTCAGATGTGACCTGCAGCACCATCTCATGTGGCCCCCACCCCTCCAATGGCATTAGAGGGGGAAATGGCCACCCCTTTGAAGCTGCTAGGACAAAATGGCCATCCAGCCCTCAAAGCTGACTGAGAGATTGTGACCCAGACCCGGGCTTGATAAGGTTGGGAACCCCTGATCTAATATTTAACAGTGTGCAAGATAAGTCAATGCCTATCCAATTTTTAAAAGAATTACTTAAGTTTTCTTTAAAAAAAATAACATTGCATTTGGACTGGATTAAAAAGTTCAGTTTAAAATAGAAAAAGGAAATGGAAACTTTTTACATCATTCTGCTTCACAGTATGCATTTGTTCACAGTAGATTAAATTGAAGTAAAATTTTGAAGCCAACAGCTTTTAAGGTGTGTTTATGACTATAAAACACTTTATACAAGCTTTAAAATGAAACCAATATAGAACTGCTCCAGAGTGCAAAATCTGATGCCTCTTGATTTTCTTACAAACTATCTTCTTTATCTGATCTTGCCTTCTTTCCCTCTTAGCAAGAATTATGGGATGAAAGTGCTGAGATAAAGTAATGGTAAGGAGGATACCACAAGCAGTATTTGGAAAGCAGGAATAATTTACTACATGGCTGATTTGTTTTACTTCCCTGAGTATTCCTGTGGTGAAAGGGAATTCATTTTTATGGTAGGCTCCAGTCTTTTTAGGCCTGAGAACTCCCCAAGTACACTGGTAAATGGATATGAGCCTCCATGAGAACAGGATTAGGAGCAAGAATTTAATGCTATGTTTTGCTTGGGTACCTACAAGTCACAGAAATATAGTTGAAAGGGACTAGAGGTCACTTAGACCAACCCGCTTCCATAGTGCAGGTTTCCCCCAATTGTAAAAAGGCAAAAAAGAAGTACTTGCAAAAAATATTCCTGATGTTGTATAACTTACCATAGAAGAAAAACCTCTTAATGGCCATTTGACTGACATTTACTAAAATAGAGGAGTTTGGCAGGGTAAAACGTCTGGAGAGCAGATAAATAGGCACCACTTCAGCAGAAAAGATAAACAGTGTTCCATGCACTTTGGTGTCTAGTCATGCCTGCCACATGTCCATGGTAACATCTGCTGGCTCTTTGGCTATAAACAGAGATGACCATCAAACCCTTGAGTTGGATACAACTGGTGTCGAGCATCGGCGACCTTTACCCAAGACTACAGATGGAAGGCAATTGAATCTGGTTCTTGAAAAAACTTGCCAATAGTTTGGAACAGCTAGATACTTAGCACTTGGAGGAATTCAAAATGTAGGCTAAAATGCACAGTTGAGCAGATTTTACGGACATTTGATATGGAACATTGAAAGTCATTATCCGTAATCTGCTTTTCTAGAATAGTCTTAACAGTTTTACGTTTTTGAGCATGAAGAAAATCCACAGAGAGGCATAATAAATGCAATTTGAAAGGAAAGGTTTTAAAATAGGAACTAGCGTAGACAACAGTAGAAACAGAATATAGTGTCCAAATAAAATGTTGAATATAGAGGTTTGAATTTAATTATAGGTTTGGGAACCGAATTCAGACAGGAGGACTTCTTGTCTCAATTCAAGATTCTTATTAGAGAGAGAAACTAAAATCCAGAGGTCTGCACAATCTCTTGCATAGACCGCATACAAAATAATGTATTGCATTACATCACATCATATCTTCTGATAGCTCTCACCCACTGGTTCCCATAATAGAGCCTCTACCAAAATTTCTTCCACTATCACATCTGTGGATTAAACCAAAAATCCACAGGTTCAACTGCTTTTATGCCTGAACACAGCAACTGATAATACTTTATGTCAGGGATTCTCAACCTGCGGCCCATGGGCCAGATGCAGCCCGTGGCACCATTTCATGTGGCCCACCACCATCTCCACCACACCAGGAAATGCCATGTGGTGGAAGAAGGGCAAAATGGCCATCTGAGGGAGTGTGACCCGCCCTCAGCTTTAAAAGGTTGAGAACTCCTGCTTTATATTGTATCTAACTTAATTTCAAATCACATACACAAACATCAGTTATCATTATTTTAAATCCAATTATAAGATGTACAAATTAAGGGCATGTAGAAGAATAAATAAATGTTTAGCTCATGTCTGATGCATTCACTTGGAACTGTTAGCAGCAGCAACAGCAGACCCTTGATTAGCTAAAAAATCTACCTGTATATGCCATAATCTTTATCTTTCAAAAGCTTCTCCCTTTTATATACAATAAGGAAAACAATCAATTTAAAACACAATTGTGTGTGTGTCCTTTCTATATGCAACATATTGCATTATTATGCAAAACCAAACCCTATAATAATCTGATAACAAGAACTGTTGGTATGAAAGGGTTAAAGGGTTTTAAAGTTGGAAAAAAATATCCAAACTATAGTTTGTCTAGAGAAATAAAAAAATGTCCCAACCAAGGACAATGAAGTATGGATACAACATCCTCACCTGTTAAAGTAAAAGGATAATAACTATGTGTAAAAAAGCATAGGGAGCCTAAGAATGAATGGGAGTTTTAGCTTCCAGGGTACACTAGGAAAATTATGCAGATACTGTAGTCACAATTCAGTATGATTCTATTAAAAGTAACTGAGACATTCTTCAAACCTCCTGGCTCTGAAAAAGCTATAAATTTATCGTTTCACATTGGCCAAGAGGAGACTAGAGATGGACTTGCCAAGTCACCCTGCCAAATTGGGAAATACATCAGGGAGTCTAGATTCAAGCATTCTCTTGCAACGCATTAAAACTGGCTGTTCTGGAACTTCTGTTATTTTTCTTCTCCCTTTCTCCTTCTATCTCTTTAACACATACTCTACTATGACTTGAAATTAGCTAAAACAGTTTCTTTTCCCTCAATCATGACTTCTCACTTTTTCCTTTTGCAGGACAGGATATCTTCTGAAGAACCCATTCCATCCAGTCTGCCTAAATTATATATGAAAATTTACCAGCATTCCTATAGAAGTTCAATTGCTCATCCTGAGAGCCTGGAAAAAAAATTGTTTTGTTTGGCCCAGACGTACCAGAACCTAAAACGAGCCTGACCATCAGGTTGTGAGAGTTGCAAGCCAAAATATCCAAGAATCTATATTTCGGGAATACCTCTGTTAGGCAACCAAAAAAGGCACAAACATCTACATAAGCTTTCAAGACTTTTTTTTCATATATTACAGAAAGTAGACAAGGAAAAAGCAGGGGGATGGAGGATGTGTCTTCGTCTTCAAGTAATGAGTGGCCTGCATGTAATGCAGAGGAAGGTTCTGCATATTCTAACACTGGGTTTCCTCAGCATTATTGATGAAATTCAAAGATTCCTGAACA
Source organism: Bradypodion pumilum (assembly GCA_035047305.1). Lineage (NCBI taxonomy): Eukaryota > Metazoa > Chordata > Lepidosauria > Squamata > Chamaeleonidae > Bradypodion > Bradypodion pumilum. Next base: position 104,117,972 of record JAWDJD010000004.1, on the reverse strand, counting down.
TCTAGTGCTACTTTTGCATGGATTTCATTTATTACTAATAACAGCAGCAGTAGCGATTTTACTTATATACCTCCAGGTATATCTAAGAGAAAGCCCGCAGGATGTTTTCAGGCTATCAGCACTAACAGCATAGCTGCTTGTTCAATGGGAATTGAACTCCATCCATTATGGATTCACACTTCTGTCCAGTCCATGAGGCCTCATTTTTTTTTGGGGGGGGGGGGTTGGTTTAAGTATCAACTCCTTCTTTCTCTCATCCCTCTCAATACCAGACCCAAGTACCTGGTCATTTGTGATTCAGCCCCTGTGGATTTGTAGGTGGACAAACAAAATGGAGCTCTGAATCATATTCCTACTGCTAATACAATGCAAACCTCCTGATGTAACTTCTTCTAGCTGCCTCACATATCACAGAGGATAAGACTGAGATGTGAGACACCATAGAGACCATGAGGTGGTAGAACAAGCAACGTTCAGGACCTGCAATACTTCTCCGAAGATGACAACTTGCATTTAACAAGAAAAAGTAACTCACAAGAGAAAATTAACTAATCCAAGAACGTTATTGACAAGCAGAATCATTGAATATTTTCAGTGTTTTAAATAGAAAAAACCACCTCTCCCACAATGCAATTCAAATGCCACTGCAAAATAAAATCAAGTCAAGTCAATAATAGTTTGAAAGCTTTTTTCCATTTCCTTTTCTACTACTGTAATTTTACAATATAATGCAATTGAAGTATGGAAGTCTTTGAGGGGAAAGCCAACCTGATGTATAGTAAGATTTTGGGATAAGAAAGGCTTAACAGCACTAGAAGCCATCACTCTACACAAATGCAAAGGAATTAATATAATCAATACATTGACAAGTACAGAGTCATTCAGTGTTTGTAACTTCTCACATACCATCTTCATAGAAGAAACCCATTTCTTGCAAGGATTAAAGTAAATAAATTGAGCCTTGCTTTGGTCTCCTAAAAAGTCACTTGAATGACTCAATTTACCTGGCTCCACTTCATGCCATCCACTTGACTGACTTCCACTTCCTGGAGATCGCCCTTGGCTTGTATAAAATGGCTCCTCACCAGGACTGTCCATTTCATCCTCTACAGATTTGAGGCGCTTTGTAGAGCTGGAATTAAAAAACAAACAGATTGTTACACAAGTTGAGGTCAGGCAAAATGTTACTCTATCTTTTAGCATTATAATCCCAGAAAATCTCCTTGCATTGAAGCTGAGCTTGAAAACTCCATGTAGAACCATGTGTACATTTTAAGGCCTACTCAGAGGCCCCTTTTGTGTATGAAAAAACTGTGACAGTGGGGATGTGGACAATGGGTATACTTTTGCATAAGCAGGGAAGGTTGCCTCAACCCTGCTTAGGGGCCATTCAACAATTATGTGATCCTCAGGGGGTGGGTGGGTCTGCCACCCAAATTACAGAAAAATTACGTGGGGTCGGGGGGGGGGTTCATAATCCATTTGGAGCTGTTTCTAACCGACAGTGGGAAACTAAACCTGTGCGTAAAAAGAAAGGGTTTTATTTACCTTTGTGCCTTGCTCCATGCGGTGAAAAAGGAAGGGAAAAGCCATGCTTCCTGGTTGCAGAGAGAGCAAGAGGCTAGGCTAGAGCATTGCTTCCTGCTTCAGTGCAATTGGCCTGCCCACCCATTTCCCCTGCAGCGCCACCACTGGTTGGTGGTGCAAAATACAGTACTATTTGGTTCAGACCACGTAATTTTAAGGGGGAAGAGGGTCAAAGCAAAAATTACAGTTGGATTACATGGGGTCTGTGTGTCAATTTTCCCCTGAAAAAGGATCATGTAATTGTTGAATGGCCCATTCTGTCATTTTTCTGACCGGCAAGATAAACTGCCTTAGAAACATTGAATAGTATATATACTTCACAAGAAGCCCTAGACCAGTGATAGCAAACTTTGGCACTCCAGCTGTTCTTGACCTTCAACTCCCAGAAGCCCTGATTAGCAGGAGTGCTGACTTGGACTTCTGGTAATTGGAGTTCAAGAACACTTGGAGTGCCAAGGTTCACCATCATAGCCCTAGACATAAGACGGCTTGGCTTTAAGTAGTCTTTGAAGGGTTTTCTCCCCTATAAATGAAGGCATGAAGAAGCTCTTGTTTTCTGATAGCTTCTTATGGCTCATCCATTTTCTAAGGCAAATCAACATTTTTTTATAGACATTTTACAAACCATCATGTACATTGTTGCTGCAGCAACAATAACAATGTTGTACATGAGAGATACAAGATGTTGCAGTGTGGAATGCTGTCGCTCAGAGTTAACAGCCAGCCAGCCCACTCCTGTCCTATCCATCCCACATTTCCTAGCCTTGGAGCAACCGCCATCAGGGCAGTACTACCAGGGGCCCTGCCACCGATGGCCATAACTGTGACATTACTAAGTGTGTGTGTGTAGGGGGGGGAGGGGTTAGGATTGCTCAGAATGGGGCCCAGAAATTTCTGATGGCAGCCCTCGGAGCAATCACTAAGAAATCCCTCGCTTGTGTAATTCAACAGGTATGCCTATGCAGCTGACAAGGTTCTAGAGCAGGGGTTCCCAACCTTTTCAAGCTGGGGGCTGGATCATGGTCTCACAGTCAGTATTGAGGGCTGGACAACCATTTTATCCTGCCTGCATGGTGGGGGTGGCCATTTTGTCCCAATAGCTTCAAAGGGTGGCCATTTTGTTTCTTGAATGCCCTTGGAGGGGTGGGGGGCTCATGAAATGGCACCATGGGCCTTAGGTTGGGAATCCCTGATCTAGAGAAAGGCTCTGCCAAAGATTTAAAAACCTGTGCAGGCTCATATGGGGAGTATGGTGGGCATGGCCAGGCGGAAAGCCCTGCGTTGCACCCGAATTAGGACTAGAGTACTTTATTTCAAAACTTGGATGGGCGGGGCCAGCCAGAATTTCTGCTACCGGTTCTGGCGAACTGGTGCGAACCTGCTGATGCCCACCACTGGGTGGATCCTAATGGCCTGAGCATCAAACAGGAGGCCTTTACTCACAGTATCACCTTCTGATCTGCTGCATTCAGAAAGGAGATAATACCTTTAAATGCCATCCCAAAGAGATTATTGTTGACGGTACTGAAATATACCAAGAAGTCCCACAGAACCAACAGGGACACACTTCTCCTGTCCAGTTCTTGACATTGATCATGATCAAAATGACTTAACCAGGTCTGAAACTAGGCTGAAACAGACCTACAAAACCTAATTCATTTGGAAAGCACTGAAAATGGAAATCCAACATGTATTCCTCTCCTTTGCCCAGGAACAGAACACTGGAGATTAGCTGGTGGTACAGTGGAATTCAAGAAGGACCTTTTTACTGCAGCCTTACTACTACCTCTTTAGGCATGGTGAAACCTTGGAGACCTTCACCACTTCCCCTACACTCTTGACTCATGTTCCCTTCTGGCTTCCTTAATGAGTCAGGGAAAGATAAGAGGAATAGTACGATTTCCTATTAGTATGGGATAATGACAACAGATAACTGTTACAGACAAGTTTTTCTAATCCATTTTAAAGCAGGAGTGGTCTTTCCCCCCACACACAGGGCAGAGTAACTTTATGAATGTTAGGAATAAGATCATGGAGTTCATTCACAACAAGCCATCACAGAAAAGGTCTAGATAAGGAAAGCTGAGACTATAAATAAAAATTAAAAGAACAAATCTGACACATGCCTGTTGCCTTGGGAGCCACAGAGGTGCTGCAAGATGATTCCTAACTAGCACCGCCGGCCAACATTTATGAAACCCAAAGCATTTTTAACTCGGACAATTCAGAGGTGAAACGTTCCTCATCATTCTGCCACATACATTCCTCCCTCATGTAACATTCAGACAAAGCCTGAAAGGAAAGATAACCCTGGTGCTCAGCTCTGAAGGTCAATCGACTCGGACTCTGGCAGGACAATGTAGGGTATTGCAGAGCCAGGAGAACCTCTGCATCTTGAGCTATAGTAAGAACTGACTGACAGAGGGGGAACATGCCCTATTGAATTCACTTTCCAAGACAGGGTCAGCAAATACTGTATCTATTGTCAGCTTTATGGAGTCCGTTGCACCTTTCTGCACACACAAAAATGTCCCAAGGGTAAACTACCTGACTAAATGTCCTATTGAACGAAGCCAGAGAAGACTGCTATCTGTATCAGGGATCTATTGCACAAGTTAAAAATAATAATAATTAACTGCCATCATGCTGATCACGTTTAAGTCGACTGAAAGAGAAAAACTCACACTAGCTTCTCTTGAAATTCAGTTACAGTAAGGATTTTGTTTTTTGACTTTTGAAGTAAAGTCTTCTAGAGTATCAGAAGATGCCCAACACAGAGAAACCAACTACATTTGGGATTTGCAATTTTAACCATCTTCCACGGTGCCCCATCTTAGTCTTTTTATCTTTTGACACTGATTACTGAGGGACGTCCTTAACGTTTGCAAGAAAAAATGAACTACAGTGAGCCCCCACTTTAAGGAATTAATCCATTCCAAGGGGTTTTCCTTATAGCAATTTCCCCTCATGGCGAAGAGTGGTTTCCCATAGGAGTGCACTGAAAACCAAATATTGCATTCCAGAGCTCTGAAAAACAATTTTAAAAAGTCTTTTATCTGTTCAAAACTCTGTATAAATGCAGCAAAAAAATCCAAAGTGCACTTTATAATGACTTTTGAACAGGAAAAAAAATGGTTTCTTTGGCTTATTTCTGAACTTGGGAACATTAAATTGGTTTTCAATGCATTCCCATGAGAAACCACGCTTTGTGCCCTCTAGTGGCCAGTTCTGGTAATGACCCACCAGTCAGCTGTTTTCCCCCCATCACCACTCCGCCACTTCTAAGCTGCTGAAAAGCAGCAAAAAGCAGAAGAAAATCCCAAAAAATGGAGTGGGATGTGTCTGCCACTGCGCACCAAGCAATGGGAGCAACTACAGCTGAGTGTGCTGTCGGAAAACTTACAGAAAACATTTTTTCCCCTTTAAGTGGACTGTCATTTCCTATGGATTTCTTTTCCTGAAGTGAGTTTTCCAGTAAGAAAGTCCTCTGTAAAGCGGGGGTTCACTGTACTATAATATAATATAATAATATAAAGCTGGCTGGATAGCTCAGTGGTTTAGATATCTGGCTTCTCGGTTGTTAAAGTATCTGTCTACAAAGCCAGAGGTTGGGAGTTTGATTTACCACTGTGCTTCCTGAGAAAGGAGCCATGTTTAATGTATCTGTGGATACCCCCAGAAGAAGAAAATGGCCAACTACTTCTGAGTACTCTCTATCTAGAAAACTCTAAAATGGGTTGTCATAAGAAACAATTGAGCTGAGGGCACACAATCCTCATGATTAATGCAAAAATTTATATTTTTAAAATTACAGTAACTATTTCTTGGCACTCCAGCCATGACACCAGATAGCCAAGAAGTATTTCAAAGTCCTCACTTGGTTTTCAAGGCATTCTAAAGTTCAGCAACAGTCAATTTCCCTTAAAAACCAATCACTGACTTAGTAATTTATTATTTATTTATTTATTTCTGCGCATTTATATCCCACCCTCCTGGTGGGTACACCACTCAGGGCACTAACAACATAATAAAAATTACAATAAAAACAATAAAACCACAATAGTTATAATAGATCTAACAGCCCCAATTAAAATCAACATTAAAAACACAAACATATCATCATTGACAAACAACCCACCCCCACCCTACCCCCATTAAAACCAAATACCAAGCTGGGGGGCAGCCCCTCACATAGGCTAAATCAGCCACCGGGCTTGACTGGTGGAGTCAAGCGTGCCCCAAACCTGCTGGAAGAGTCATGTCTTCAGCATCTTCCTAAAGGGGAGTAGTTCCGTCTGGAGCCGCAACTCAGGTGGTAAGAGGTTCCACAGGTCTGTGTTCAGATAAACACACTCCTGCTACCTACTAAATGCAGGCAGGTTACAATCTCAAAGCCTAGTTGGAAATAAATTTTCTTGAAACCAGTAAGAAAACACTTTATGCCAAGTCCTTCAGGAGTAAGACCTAAGCCTGTAATTTATGGACTTTTTTTGGCCTAAAGATAGCATTGCAATGCAATGATATCTTAAATATGTTGCACAGTTATTAACCATTGATGCTATTTATAATTAGTTTCTTATCTGTATCAGGTATTTGTGGCAGCATACAAGAGCCAACAGCTGAACTTTACATTAAAGTATCATTAATAACTAGGCTAGTCTACCAGTCCTGAAATGGAAACAAACATAGCCTGTGACTAAGGATAATGTATCATAATTGTCAATACTATGTTTAATGTATTAACAGAAACAATGTACTCAGACAGTGCAAATGAATACCCACATGACTTATAATAATAACTACAAGCTGTCAAGTCAAGTCTGCCTTATGGCAGCCCATTCCAGGATTTTCTTTTGTTGTTGTTGCACAGTCAATTCTGACCCTTTGCAACCCCATGGGCCATTGCCCACCAGGCACCTCTGTTCTCCACCATCCTCCTCAACCCGCCCAGCTCTGTGCCCATTGCGTCTACAATACCATCTAGCAATCTCATTTTTGGCCGCCCCCTTCTTCTCTCCCCCCCCCCCACACACACACTTTTCCTAGCATCAAGGCTTTCTCGAGTGAATCCTCTCTTCTCATTTGATGTCCAAAGTAGTTTAGCTTCATCTTTACTATTTGACCTTCTAAGGAGCAGTCAGGGTTGATTTCTTCTAAGATCGACCTATTTGTTCTCGTTGTCCAGGATACTCTCAAAACTCTCCTCCAACGCCACATTTCAAAGGCATCTATTCTTCTGCGCTCAGCTTTCCTTATGGTCCATATTCAGAAGTGGTTTACCATTCCCTTCTTCTGTGAATGTACTGAAGGCTAAACAGGGGTCGGCAACCTATGGCTCGCTGACCAGATTCAGCCCACAGCTCCAATCATCTGGGCCACCACCTTCGCTCTCCCTGCCGCCGCCACTGCTGGAAGTGGTGAAAACAGCAGTAAACACATCTGTGGCTGTCGTAAACATGTTTATGACAGTTGCAATGTGTTTTATGGCAGTGTTTACAGCAGGGGTGGGGTGGGACACCATCAGTCCAGCCCCCTCAACTGTCAGAGGGAGCGTGACACGGCCCCTTACTTTAAAAGATTGCCAACCCCTGTTCTAGAGTATGAGATGAAGAGATCTGAGACAGCTTAAAGTGGATGTTGCACTTCATTCTTCATGTGTCACAAGCACACAATGTCAGGCAGCATGAACAAGAAATGACAGCATTTCCCATTCTGCAATGTTCACATAGCCAGAAGAGATACAACCATAACCCAGTGTCATGCATACAGATCAAATTACCTGGTAGAGGAAGTGCTTGGTAAAGATCTCCTCATGGCTCCTGGACTCATGCTGTAGTATGAGGAACTTTCCAAATCTGAGAGTGAGAAATTAGGGCCTGTTCCTGCAGCTATTGGTGCTGGGGAAACAAAAAAGAAGTCAGTAAGTCAGGTGGAAAAGGAATAATTACATTTCAAATGTATTCACTTTCACATTAATACAGTAACTTTATCCAGCATAAAGATAGAAAGGTATGGGTTAATTGGGATTTGTAATCATCAAGATTAAAAAAATGTATGCAAGTTTATGATTAAGGTCTTCTTTGAAGGTCTTTTCCTGATGGCTAAGTCTTACTTTGTACTAAAATATTTCTATTGCTTCTTTCCTTACAAACCATAGGAATATTGTTTCTTTTTTGATTATGGACCTATGATTGGTTTTAATGAAAAACTTAGCAACCTTCTCTCAACCAGTTCATTCTGTTTGCTCCACCTGACTAGACCTTACTTTATTGTATATATTTTTCACTGTTACAAATGTACCTACTGAACTACCGTAGTTTTTTCACAAAGGTGTTTCAAAAGTTGTAAAAGACAGAAGGTCTCAAATCTTCTGCCATCAATATTATAGATCTAGTATCAGACACATCAGAAATCACCAAAGTTTTTCCAGCTAAATATTTTATTACATGAGAAATGTATAGTTATTGCAAGAGATGCAAAAATGCCTCCTCTCAAATGCTGTTAAAAAGTGTGTTTTGCTAGTCTCTAGATTAAAGCTAAAAGTTGTTGGATTAGACCAGGGGTGCCCAAACCTTTTGAACCATGGTAAAAGTGGAAGTAAAACGCACATGTGCAAAATACTGCTGTAAATGCACCCATGTTTACGAAGGCTGCAGTTGCTTTACGGCAGTGTTTACAACAGCCACGGGTGCTTTACGTCAATGGTTTGTTCATGCACGTTTTACTTCTGCTTCTGGGAGTGGTGAGGGTGGTGCAGGCCAGATTATTAGGTGCTGCAGGCCAGACCTGGCCCATGGACCATAGTTTGGACACCTCTGGACTAGACCCACTGAATTATAAATAACAGTCAGTAATAAATCACACCTATTGATGTACTGGGTTCGTAATTCATATGACGTACTGGATTAAACACCAATCCATGGATTAAAAAACACTTTGTAATGAATTTAGGAATAGTCAGTTCTAGAGTGTGTTAACAAAATCAACAAGTGAAGAATCTGTTGGACCAAATGTTCTTGGTGGAGTTGGACTTCCAGCAGGTATCAGGATGGCTGAAGCCTCTCATTACTACTGTTTCTCTCTTCTATGAATATTTAGTAAAATGGTGTAGGAATGCATCATCTAAAATGTTCAGTCTGGCTAGAAGGCCTGTTACAGACCCCCACAGTAATATTATTTTTATTTCTCCTTTAATTTTTACCCAAATGCTCTCCACCAGTGTTCCATGCTCCAACTCACATATCTCCTTACATCGCTTAAATACAATGATACTCCTCTACACATCTTTTTAAGACTGGCCACAGTATCTGACTCCAAACCCCAGTCCTAAAACTGGAGCAACAGATAGCTACTCTTAATCACGAGGTGCCTTCATTTTGGCAGTGTCACACGTGGCCTAGACACCGGATGAAGAAGAATCCAATATAGTCTACTGCAGGAGTTCTCAACCTTTTTAAGCCAGGGGCCGGGTCACGTGCCCTCAGACAGCTTCAGGGGCTGGGTGGCCATTTTGCCCTTCTTCCACCACACGGCATTTCCTGGTGTGGTGGAGGTGGTGGTGGAACATGAAATGGTGCCATGGGCTGCAGGTTGAGAATCCCTGGTCTACTGAAAAAAACCATTGGGAGCATTTCCAACAGTCATAATATTCAATCTTGAGCTGTCACTTTGACAACAGGGAAGGGAGGCAGCAAGCCCCCTCAAGAGTTTTTGCTACTGAAAAGAGTTGGATCTTCCTGGCCAACCTGATTTTTGGGCCAGATCACTTTATCAACTTAGGCTTTTAAGGCACTGAGCAATCCTACTGCTGATTACTAATTATCCTATTCACTAAAGAAGCTATGCACTGAATGTGGGACTATCAGGATACAAAATCCACTGCACCCTAAATCACTGAGTCTCTTAGGGTGAGACTAAATGCAGCCCTCGGTTGAGGAGCCACTATGGACTGTGTGGTTTAGAGACTGCTGAAATACAAGAATAAGGACAAAAATCCTCACACATCACTACATATACAGTTATCTATGTAATATATAGAATACTTTGAGCAGTGGTTTAAGGACATCCAAAGAATTGATAGCAATGCATTTTTAAAAGCACAGGATGGAGCACAACAGTATTAAAATGGGAGCCAGTCTGTAATGATCTTTAGAAGGAAAAAAAACTTGGGAAATAATTTACAAGAACACTCTAAACTCATTTGCCATCTTCCTTTGACTACAGTAATGCTTCCTGTGCAATAGGTGAATGAATAAAAAAAGCATTGTAAAATTAACTCATTTTATCAATCTGTGCTGTCTGCTAGAGTTTCCTGACAGCAGAGACAAGGGGCTGTAAAACTGATGAATTTGCATGGAAAAAGAAACCAGTGTAAGTAATTTGTGTAAAAGGTAACACAGGCATGGACCACTATAATTCAGACACCCTGCAGATAGCAAACTGCTGCAGTGTGAACAGTTATGGGTTAGAAAAATGACCACACTGCAGTCAGTCTGACTTGAATGGAAATCAATCATAAAGGTACACTCTGCCGCATCTACTCTACACTTTTAGCAACTTCTTGGCCAAACATATTTATGCTTAAAAAGCTTTTGCTTGATAAATTTTCCTTTTTGCACAAGATCTATGAAAGGCCTAGCCAGAAAGGTTAATAATGTATTTTCTAAGCAGAAATATTAACAGTTTCACTTCCCAACTGCTGTCATCTTCTTACTAATGTTTTCAAAATATATTTTGCTTGCCTCGAGATCTCCACGACAGCCACAGCCAGAAACAGATGTATCTTCATAGATTCTACTGATATTCCAGTTTAAATTGCTATACAGTGGTACCTTGGATAAAGTCCAATTCAGATAAAGTCGTGGTTTTCATGCACACGTGATGCATCGCATAAAGTCCAAAACCACTAAAAAAATGGACGATATCCGAGGTACAGTATTTGGTATAGGAACCTCAGATAAAGTCCATTTTTGGACATTATCCGATGCATCGCCCATTTGATTTGGATAAAGTCCAAAATCGGATAAAGTCCAAACTTGTGGAATGGAGTTTGGACTTTATCCGAGGTTCTACTGTATCTTGAATTTGATCCCCCCCAGGGCCACAGCTGGGCCCACTGATCACTTGGCAGTTTCACATCTGGCCTAGACACGGAAAAAGAAGTGCCTTCTGCCGTGGCAATTTTGTTAACTTAAAAAAACATCAGGTAACTGAGGAAAAATAAGTACAGTATACCTTAAACTTTATTGCAATTAAAAATTAATTCTGAGGGCAAAGAATTGCACGACCACTCCCCAAACACACCAAGGCTCACACTTAACCCTGGAATGCTGCAAAATATGATGCTACTGAGAAAAGCCCTGTCCCTTGTAGCTCAAAGCATACCTCCAGTGGAAGAGGTACATAGAGAAGAGGTCCAGTGGAAGATCTTAGAACCGTGATGGTGAACCTTGGCACTCTAGATGTTCTTGGACTTCAATTGCCAGAAGCCCAAGCACCCTGTGAATTCACATGAATGGGTTTACTGCAATTCATCCAGTCCGCGCTGTCCTCATTACTCCCGGAAGTGGAAGTAAAAATCGCCAGTCTAAGAACATCTGGACTGCCAAGGTTCACCATCACGGTCTTAGAACATAAACCAGTTGGCACGAAAGTAGTTGCTCCTGTTGGAATTCGTAATACAAGGTGAAACCCACATACATTCAGAGGGTGTGTGTAAGAGAGAGAGTGGGGGAAAGAATCAAAGAGAGAATAATATTCTGTATATCTATAGTTGATTCAATTTTGCAGTCATGTACTTAACAGTGGGCAACGTGGAGATCTGCAACTACATCCAGGATTCTTGGCATTTGGCTATGGTTGATAGTAGTGCCAGTCCAACAACATCTGGAGGGTCACAGTTTGGCCACTCCAACATACACACACAACAATTCCTATATTACTTGTAAACAATATTTATAGGTAAAGGTCACCCTTGCTCAAAAGCCAGTTGTATCTGACTCTAGGGTTCAGTGCTCATCTCTGTTTATAGCCAAAGAGCCAGCGATGTCTGTGTCTGCAGACATTTCTGTGGACATGTGGCAGAAATGACTAAACATCAGAGTGCACAGAATGCTGTTTACCTTCCCACCGAAGTGGTCCCTATGTATCTATTTGCTTCCAAACTGCTAAGTTGGCAGGAGCTGGAACAGCACTCAGGTCTCAAACTGATGACCTGCCAACCTTCCAGTCAACAAGTTCAGCATCTAAACCACTAAGCCACCATAGTCCCTTTAAAAAACCTAATATTCATACACTCCACTTATCTATTGCTCTAACTTGAACTTGGAGAATATATGAATCTCCAGAACTCAAGACTAGACTACCAGTTCCTACTAATGTAACGATCCCATTACTGATGAGTAGTCTACACGTAGGTGGGACCACACCTGAATCCAGGATTTTAAGCTTGCCTTCTCATGTGTACTGATCTAAATCTAGACTGTAAGTAAGGTAGCACATAGGAAATTAAACACTCCAGTCATCTTCTTGTCTTTTTAAAAAGTATGTTTGTCAACTGCAACTCGTATCCAAGAATGCAGGAAAAATGTCATTGGTGTGAATTTGTTTAAGGTGGATCCCAGCTAAAAGTATATGTATTGTAACAAAAGCAGGTTGCAGATTAATTAAGCAAATGAAACAATCTTAGCTCAGAAAGCACATTAAAACAAAGAAAGCCTATCTAATGGGGGAAAGTCCTGGGAATCCCTCTTAGCTTAAAAGCCCCTACATGACTTACACAGTGTTGAGCACCAGACCAAGAGAGAGAGTCCTGCCCATTCCCTCTGATTTTTATCTCCTCAGACAAGTTCCACCCACTTGCCATTCCCCTAAAGGAATCCAGCCAATGACTATACAGTATCACATTGTCTGTCCAATTTAAGTTTCATTTCTTCCAAACCACAATGGTTCAGATGTTTAGTCTGGCAAGCAGCTTCTGCCCAATGATACTCATGATGCACCATAACTCCTCTTCAGTACACACTCACACTAAAGTCTCCATTACAGACTCAAAAAACACATGGGCCCCATTCTAACTATGACAACCTGTGAGAGACAATGGAGATAGCAGTTCATTCTGATATGGCCTGATATTCCCAACCTTTCGCTACATGACGGCCCATGAATTTCAATTTTTGCCTGTGGAATAATTCTTAATATGAGTGGTCAATCCCATATTCTCCTATATGGGGGAGAGATCCAGTGGAAGATCTTAGAATATAAACCAGTTGCTGAGTGATGAGGCTTAAAAAAACTTTTGGCTAATTAGAAAGTTAATAAATATTTCATTTCACTTCAATGGCTTGGAATAACTCATTCAAAACAAATGAAGGCTGAGCTCTAATAAATACTTCAGGCCTCTCCCCACTTTTGTTGCATTTATCTAATTTCATTGTGGTACACTGACAAATCTTTTTACCCCTTTTTAAATCTTCATGTTTATATTTTAATTGGGTATTCTGATAAGCTCTTTATCATTAATATAAAAACCTAAAACATTATCCAAAGCTTGCTTTGACTTTAAAAAGCAACAGATAAAACAGATAACTTGAACATCACAACAGCAATGTAATGCTGTATCTAGGGTTAAATGGGGTAAACTCAAGAAACAAGTATACCTTTTACCCAGAAAGCCTTTTCATCAACTAAGTAATAAACAGGAAAGTGGAGGGGAAAAGTGGAAATTGTGGCTGAAGTCAGAGCCTGCCCTAGGCCTTTGTCTTGTAACAAATTATTTTGACTTTTTTAACAGAAAACTTTGCAGAGTACCACAGATATGAAATCTGTGGTGTTCATTTTAACATTACTAGTACAGCAAGTTATTGACCATCTAATTATGCTGAATTCCATTTATAAACATAGCTAACCACTAAGTTTATGGAGGACCTTTTTTGTGCTGCTTTAATAGGATATTGATTGAGAGCAAGGTTTGAGTGGGCTGCATTGAATTGTGTAATGGCATACAAAAGGCAAGGTCACTGCAAAGGTTCATTCTAAACCCACAGTCTATTTTGTATTATAATTCTGTTCTCTCCCCACTCTCTGTCTTTTCATATCCAAACTTAAATTGTAGGCTTTGGACAGCTTTACCTTGCCATTAAATAAGAAATCATCTTCTAGCATTCTTTGTATTAGAGCATTACACAGTTTAAAATTATGGACACACATAAACTATAGGTAAAGTTTGAAACAATAAAGAGCCTGTCCAGACAGGCATAAATTCCTCTTTCTGTGGCGTTTTGGGATGGACTGATACACACACACCCTCTGGTGCTGAGACACAGTGGAGTGCTCCAAGTTGTACCTTTTGAATCTCTGTCAGAGAATTAAACTTTTTGTGCACGTTCCCATATATGCAACTAGCATTTTTTGCCCGGCACTGCCGGCAGTTTTTTTTTTGTGTGTGTGTTGGTGGTTGGGGTGGTTTTGGGGGGTACACACAACACAACCACACACACAACACAACCACACACATGTCGAAGCTGCATGGGGAGAGGAGGGGCTCCCCTTCCTCCACCCCGAAGCCTCGGCGAGGCCACACACAAACACAGGCTTGGCGGGGCCTGCGCCGGCCTTTGGCACTGGGGCCGTGGAAAGAAGAGGGGCTCCCCCTCCTCTCCGTCACCCTGCTGAAGCCGCTGTGAGTCGCTGGGGTGTTGGCGGGTTTTTCCCATGCACAGTGCTTGCCCCGCCTCCTCTGCGCTAGCATCCTTCAGCCTGATTGGCTGAGGGCTTGCGTGGCATGGAGGATGCTGGCACATGTAGTTCTTTTTTGTTCGTGTTTTTGGGGTGGGTGCTCCACTCTTGGTGTCCGGACCCTTGCGGCTATGCTCACGGGGTCTTAAGGTAAGTGTAGCTGGCTCAGTACAGGATGGTTAGGCTGGGTGTGGCCATGTATGTCGGACACGTACCACGCAACCCTCTTTTTATAGGCAAAGCTCCCCAGAACCTCTAGACCAGGGGTTCTCAATCTTTTCAAGCCGGAGACTGGGTCACACTCTCTCAGTCAGCTTTGAGGGCCAGACAGCCATTTTGCCCTGCCTTCACGATGGGGGGGGGGCGGCCATTTTGTCCCAACAGCTTCAAATGGGTGCCCATTTTCTTCCTCAAATGCCCTTGGAGGGTTGGGGGGCTCACTACTTTAGATGACATATAAAAAACAGAATTACCCCAATAGAAACCAAATTAACAAATAAAACACAACACTCATAAAAACAGCACGCATTAGGCAGCAATACTGACATGGAAGCTACAAATTACTCCCTGAGGGACAGGATGAACCCAGATGCTTCTCTGAACAACTCAATCCATGAGGCTAACAGTGCATGGACTAATGCTGTTTGGGTCCTCCTGTCTAGAAAAGGGTGCAACTGGGCAATCTGGCAAAAATAGTATAAAGCAGATCTAGTCACGGTCGTCACTTGGAAAGGGCTGGATCTAAAAGAATGTCCAAGTTGTGAAACTGGTCCCTAAGGGGAGATAGACATTCCTCCAAACTAGGGGTCAGTCCACCCAAACAGACAAGCGAACCCCCACCCCCACCCCAGCAGCATGATCTCTGTCTTTTGAGGATTTTGTTTCAACTTACTGGTCCTCATCCGTTCCATTATTGATGCCAGACACCACTCTAGTTTTCTAACTACATCCACTGCAGATGATGAAAAGGAGAGAAATATCTGCAAATCATCTGCATACTGATGACAGCAAATTCCAGATTTCCAGAATTCACACAGCATCATGGAGATAATCAACTTCTGAGGGACTCCTACTATGTAGAATCCATGGGAAGGGGGTGGGGAACCTTCCCAAGCTGAACCTTCAAAACATGACATTGTAGGAAATGAAACCCAATAAGTATATCAACCCACCCACTCAGTTATAAAAATAATACAAATACCAAATACAGTAGTGATAATAGTGCAGTGATGAAGAGAAGTGTCTGGGATAAGGGTTATCCTTCAATTGAGAATTTCAGACAAATACAGAGTACAAGCTATATGAACAGCCCATTGACCAGCCAGATCAGGCTTTCCCAACCTTGGGCCCCCAGATGTTTCTGGACTTCAATTCCCAGTAGCCCTGATCTGCAGGTGTGCTGGCTTGGACGTTTGCTAATTGAAGTCCAAAAACACCTGGAGGTTGGAAAACACTGCTCCAGATGTTCCAGATTAAAACTCACACAGTCCCTTTTAGAGGCCCTATTCCTCATGGGCCTCTAAAATCAGAAGTCAAAATATCAGCAAAAGGGAGATTTCCTGCTGCTCCTCGATACAAAATAATATACAGTAAAACCTTGCATAAAGAGTGCCTCGCTTAGAGACTAACTCACTTAAAGAGCAGAATTTTCTCTGAATGGTCACCCTCGCTTAACAACAACAAAAACCTCGTTTAACAACTAAATCGGCGTTCGCATCCCCCCCCCATACACACCAGAAGTCACAATCAGTCACTTACAATGGCAGTGGCAGTTCTTTTTCCAAGTGTTTCGCTTAAAGAGCAACTTCATTAAAGAGCAATCCTGTGGAACACATTATGCTCTTTAAGTGAGGTACCACTGTATATGCAGTGTGGGCTACTGCTCAGAGCTGTGGACAACCCCAGGAGTTTTCATGCGTTAGCTTGTCAATCACGATTTTTCATAGCAGCAGGTCTTATCATTAGGCAAAATAGAACAGCTACAACAAGCAGCAGAATGACAGTGAGATTTATGTGCCACACAGACTGTCCTGTACCTACTAAGCTAGCCAGTACCTATACTAGCTGGTCTCCTTGGCATGGCCTGCCTAATGTGGTGAAAGAAATATAAAGTCACCAGAAGTGAAGTGCAATTTAATTGGATGTCCAGTCCGCTTATTATGTAGACAGGGTAGGTGGGTGAGCTAAGACACCTTGCTTTTTATTAAAGATAAAAGGTGAAGGTTTCCCTTGCTCGAAAGCCAGTTGTATCCGACTCTAGGGTTCAGTGCTCATCTGTGTTTCAAAGCCCAGCCAGTGTTGTCTGCTTCTGCAGACGTTTCTGTGGTCATGTGGCAGTCATGACTAGACACCGGAGCGCACAGAACACTGTTACCTTCCCACCAAAGTGGTCCCTATTTATCTACTTGTAATTTCTTGCTTTTCGAACTGCTAGGTTGCAGGAGCTGGGACAAAGACGGGAGCTCATTCTGTCATGCAGTACTCGGGAATCGAACTGCTGACCTTCCGCCTCCCAGTCAGTGTCTTAGCCACTTGAGCCATTGCAGTCCCTCTTTGTTAGAGGGTGTAAAACATCTTGGGCCAACATTCATCAGCTTCCTATTCCAGTTGTAAGGCGTAGATGCTTCAAACTGGAGTCACTGGTTTGTGACATGCCAGACATCATGGTTCAGAACATAGTAAGGTGATCAATAAGCAACAATTGTGTCAATCCTCTTCCTGGATCCTTACTACTTTATAACCACCAAATTTCAGACTGGGATGTAGCAGTCCCAAATGGCCATGGTAGCTCAATACACCAATCCTGGGTCCTTTACCTCTTTCTTGGGGCACCTCTACCTACTTCCTGCACCTTCTGTTTTTGTGCTACTGTCCTAAATCAGTGACAAAAGCTGCTGTCATTCCCTGTCCTTACAAACATCCTGAGGCCAAGAGATAATAAGACAAGGGGTTTCATCTCCCTGAGGAGAGACAGACTTTACATGAGAGAATCGCTAACAGTTTCACTGCTTTCAAGCAACAGTGATTCATGTGGCTCAGCAGGATAACCATTGCAACTTTTAAACACTAGGGTGCCACCTCATGCCAAGCTAAGACTGCTTACATTTCATTTTAGCTTGTTATTGCCAGTGATTTTGTGCACAACTCTGAGTACAATAACAATGTTCACGTGGCAATGACAACAGATTTCCAATCTTTTGTTTCAACTCACTCTTCTAACCAAGGCTGCTGCACATCAATGCCTGGCTGCAATATTACAAAATTAATTCATTTTGCAGATGCCACAAAATGTACGTCTAAAACAAAGAGTTAAGCACAGGTCTAATATATATTGGAGACAAACATTAATACAATATGACAGTCTGTCGCAGGTAGGTCAACCTTGCTCAAAAGCAAGTCATATCCGACTCTAGGGTTCAGTGCTCATCTCTGTTTATAGCCAAAGAGCCAGTGCGCGTCTGCAGATGTTTCCGTGGACATGTGGCAGGTATGACTAGACACAGGAGTGCATGGAACGCTGTTTACCTTCACACCAAAGTGGTACCTATTTATCTACTTGCAATTTTTTGTTTTTGAGCTGCTACGTTGGCAGGAGTTGAGGCAGAGACAGAAGCTCACTCGGTCGTTGTTGTGTTTTGAAACTGACGTCTTCTTTTAAAAAGATGCCAAGTTTGAGAGAACAGGACCAGTGTCTTACAGGGTACAGATGGAAAGTGGTTTAGTCTGGAGGCGACATGCTGGCCAGCTTCGGTCTCAAGTGTCTGGGACCAACGGTATTTCTGATCCTGAGGTAATAGGGGCTATGGCCACAGAGGCGCCACAGGCCCCAGAGGACTCATGAGAAGTCGAGCTCGATTTCTCTAGCGAGCCTCTACCTAGTGATTCCAATGGGGCCTCTCAGGCATCAGGGACACCGTCTGTGCATCCTGGCATCAGGAAATCCCCTGTGGAAGTTCCAGCCCAAACTCCGGCCTCCAACCAAATACCAGAGCCTGGCCCAGCTACACTAACATGGCCAAAAAGAAATTGCAGACCCCCGAAAAGGTTTGCTGATTTCATCCCACATTAGGGGGGAAGGAATGATGTGTTTTGAAACTGACGTCTTCTTTTTAAAAGGCACCAAGATTGAATAGCTGTCATCCAGTTACTTCCCTGTAAATAGTTTAACCATGGGTTTCCTCCAATGAGCATCTGTATATTTCTGATCCATGTTTTAACCAATCAGCCCACCAAAATGTATCTTTTATTGTATGCCTCACTTGTATAAATATGACCTTGCTTCTGCCCTGAGTCAAGTTGTGTTGTGCAAACAATAAAGCTGAATCACTTGTGTTTGACCCAACTAATGCTGGTCTCTGTCATCCTTGCACCAAACACAACACTTGTGCAGCACTTGGGTCGGTCATGAAGTTCAGCATCTTAACCACTAAGCCACCACAGTCCCCCGTAGCAGGTAGAGGAAGGTTAAAAATAGTACACTGGTTTGAAGAGCGAGACATGGGTCGATGGGGCTACAGTTGTCATCCAGTTCACTGGAACAAAAATCCATACATTAAAAAAAATATGCACGTATGTTTCACTACAACCAATAGAAAAGTTGTTTGTTGGAGTGAAGATAGGTCACTAAGTGCCCCCTTCTGCAAAGGTAGTGGTGGTACTTATTACAGCTAGATTAGAATTTCAACTTTTTTTGTCACTAAAATGGAAAATCACTATAGCTTGAACTTCCTGGGCTTTATTTCAGCTGTCATCAAAGCAGAAGCACATCAGAGAGACAATGGTGTCTGTGTCTCCTTGGACTGCCTGGATTATGTCATAGTAAAATACAATCAAGGAGCTTTTGATCAATGGAACAAGGTGGTGACAGGTACTCCTAATTCATTGTTGTTTGTCAGTATTGACATACTGGTAACGATCATACTGCAGCATGTCATTCAGATGAAGGACATTAGCATTCTTTAAAGGTCAAAAGCAATAGATTTCAAAAGGCAGAATTCCTTAGCACTTTGACCCCAGGAATCTGAAGCTTTCTATTATTTTTTAAATATATAAAAACAGCAAAGCTATTGTTTCACAAAACCTGGACATGACTGTACACTTGTATATCAATCTATATTTGCAGGATCATAAAATCTGTGCCTATAAAAATAATTGGTACTGCACAATATAAATGCTGAACATACATATTTACTGGTGATATAAATGCAAAACGTGCCCCCTTTGTGCATAAAGAGATCTTTATAACTAAAACAATATGGAAGTATTGTGACATCTTTAAGACTAACACATTTATTACAGTGCAAACCTCTGTGGGTTACAATCCATGTTCTCAAGTACATGCAATTCAGTATTTAGGCCACAAGTTTATATACACAATATACATTATTGTAGGGATAGTGACTGAGTGAAATAAAACACAGAAGATGGTAACGGCATTATAAATTGAAGTTACGAATTTTCAAAATGCTGATTACGTAAGCATTTAGGCAGAAACAAAAAAGTGACAAAAATTTATGGCACCGTATAGACTAACTGCTACCATGGAACAAGCCCATTTCTTCAGACGTAAGAGTGAAACTACCTGTATATAATTCTCATATTTATACAAGGGCCCATGACCAGGTAGTGATATAGGTAATGGACAAAGTGACAATGGCTTGTTAGTAAAGGATTTCATAAATACTTTCAATTATCCAAGTAACAACAGCACAGCTGACACAAGAGGCGAACTGTTGGAATCAATGTAGGATTTCACACTTGGTAATGACCATGTAGAACAGGAGTTCTCAACCTTTTTAAGCCGGGGGCTGGATCATACTCCCTCAGACAGCTTTGGGGACCAGACAGTCATTTTACCCTTCCTCCACCACATGGCACTTCCTGGTGTGGTCGAGGCAGTGGGGGGCACATGAAATGGTGCCGGGGTCCGCATTTGAGAATCCTTGATGTAGAAGGAGAGCAAGTAAAAGAGCTCCTGACATTTCAAGGTACATTTTTAGAACCTGTAATGGTTCTGTCAGAGCAGAGATACGGACACATAGGGCACCTAGTCTTATAGCAAGATCTTGATCCTGTCTCTCCATCCATGCTGTGTGCTCCATTAAGCATCAGCATTATGTAGTATAAAGGTGCTATAAAAAACTATCTAAAAAATAATTTAAAGTTTTTTTTAAAAAAATTACCTAATAATGGGATAATAGCAATCTTGCATGCACTAACACTGGGCATCAGTGGGAGGGGGCTTTACAGACTAATGTGATTGTCCTTTGCCACTAACGGTTTTTACCATTCTTTTTTCTCCTCTTGCTTTTGAAGAAAGCCCCTGACACTTCATCCCTGTTTCGTTTTCTTGCTTCCAAAGTTTTGTTGATAGGCCTTTCTTCTTTCTCTGACCAAGCAGCAAGCATTGAGGTTCGCTCCATGTGCTGGATACCCCATTTTCCTTTTTAAAATTCTTTTGACTGTAACTACAAATGGTAACTGTAAGTAAATCTATCTTTTTCTACTTCTATTGTTTCTAGAGAGATTTTATCACACAAAGTGTTTGTGTGGGAAAAACAAAAGGGGAGAGGTTGATGAGACTGAACTGATCTCTCCATATTTTCTCTGTGTTGCTTTATTTTTTTTCTTTCATACATTGCTAATTAAGAAGAATAACCAATGTTCTCCAATATTTAAAATCTATTTATTTATTCTTTAAACCTCTATGCTGCCCACTCAGGCAAGCCCAACTCAAGGCGGCTAACAACATAATTAAAAAACAATTAAAAACAATCAAAGGTATATACAAGTATAAAACAGAATAAAACCAGATTAAAAGCTACCCACATTAAAAACTACCCCCATTAAAAAGGAAATTTATTTTATAAGTCAACAGGCCCACCTTACCATCCGGACCCCACACCTGTCACACCAGCCAGGTTTTTAGACTTCTTCTGAAAGGCAGAAGCTCCGTCTGCACCCACAGCTCTACTGGCAGGAGGTTACACAGGGCCGGTGCGGACACGGAAAAGGCCCTCCTTTGTGTGACAGAGAGGCGAGCCCCTCTGGCTGATGGAACAATTAGAGAGCCCCTCCGGTGCACTCTGGTTGGACAGGCCAACATTCTTGGGACAATGCGGTCTCTTAGGTATCTTGGCCCATTTACCATGTAGGGCTTTAAAGGTCAAAACCAGCATCCCCAATATTTAAAATCTATTTCTTTTTAGACATCTTGGGTTCTGTCTTCAAAAATGCAAAACTGGCTCAGAAAGTATTCAGTAATCATGATGAAACTACCTGAAAGCCATGTTCTACATGGAAATATATTTTTCTCACACTGTAGGTCAATCCTGATAAGTTCTTGAGTGTGTAGCACAATGAAAGGACTTCCTTTCCATGCATTTCTGGAGCCAGGAATAAGACAGAGGGAGCTGGTCACCTTGTCAAGATGTTAAATTTTGAATGTATACAGTGTTAAAATAATTAAGAGGAGGTGTAGAAAGAGCAGACCTGAAATGCACATTGTATTTTAAAAATTAGGTTTGAACATTTTTTTTAAGTAAAAGTTACCGAAAAACCTCCAGCTAAGTCTGAAATTAAATTCACTGTACACTAACATTGCTTTGTCAAAGAATCTCATTCATTCATGCCTGTCAGTTGAGTCAGTAAAGTAAGTTTAAAAAAAAATCTCGGTTCCTGAGCAAGTTAGTTCACCACTAATTTAGGCCCATAGCATTTTACAATCCCAGTAAATTACAACTGAGATAACATAAACACAGTGCAACCTACTTCCATGGCAGATGAACTCTTCTGTTAGTTAAAACAAGAGCTCTTATCTGCCACTATGACAACTTGTGAGACCACTATTGTACAGAAGTTACCATCCTATTAAAATCAATCGAAATTTCTATTATACATTTTCTCACTATATGATCATGCCGCGTAAACTACACCAGCAAAAGTCAGTTGCTTTCAATTAAAGGAAATGTAAACATCTGATAGAAATATAAATATAGGAAGGCAAAACAATGAAATTACACACAATGCCACACAACATGAAGATTGGATACCAGCAATGAGGGCACCAACAAGCATCAGCATCATGTAGCAGCAGCAACATGGAGTTTCTTCATAATTCAAACTGGCTTGTTTGAGTAAGCAGTAAGAATAGTTTTCTCTGTGTATTATTATTATTATTATTATTATTATTGTTATTTTTATTATGCTTAAAAACTAAAAAACTGCTCAAAGCTATAATACTTTATTTATTTATTTATATTTATAATTCAAATTTTTATGCCGCCCAATCAGGCGAACCCGACTCAGGGCAGCTCACAACAGGTTAAAACATACATATAAAAAACAATTAAAACCCCAACATACCCACCCACCTACTCCCCCCGTTCATATTAAAAACTAACCACATTAAAACTGCCCGCATTAAAAAGATGGGGAAGCTTTATTTTAAAAGCCAACAAGCGGGGGCCACTATTCTATCTGGGCCCCACACCTTCCCCACCAACCAGGTTTTTAATTATTTTCTGAAAGGCAGCAGCCTCCACCTGATCTACAAGTAGCAGTCCCAAATCCAGGAGGACCCCTAAGTTTCATACCGGGTCTGTCTGGGGCAAAGCAGCCCCATCCAAGACCAAAGTTAGCAGCTCCCTGGATAACGCAGCACCCCCTATCCATAGCCATTCAGTCTTGGAGGGATTCAATTGTAGCCCATTGTCCCCCATCCAGACCCCAACAGCTTCCAGACATCTGGATAGGACATTGACCGCACCACTGGGGTCCCCACAGGCCGAGATGTACAGCTGGGTATCATCAGCATACTGATGATACCTCACCCCATGGGAATGGATAATCTCGCCCAGCGGCTTCATGTAGATGTTGAATAGGAGAGGAGAGAGCACCGAGCCCTGAGGCACCCCATAAAGTAGGGGCCTAGGGCTGGACCTCTCACTCTCCAACCACACCGACTGGGTCTGGCCCTCCAGAAATGACATTTAAAATGATGTATTTTAGGGATTATTCTGTTTTTTTCAATGTGCCTTTTGAGAATATAAATTCTTACAATTGTAGAATGTAATTAAAACATTCTTTTTGATATTTTATTGTATGTTCTTCTATTTTGTATTGAATTCTGTCTTAAGCATTTGCTTGCAACTTTAATTTTTATAGGTTTTTAAGTAGTTGTGCCTATCATTTTTCATAGCTATAAGATTTCTGGGTATTTTTCAACAGCTTTGAAGTGTTTTGTGAATATGCAACATAGCAAAAATGTAGATAAATAAAATTTGTATAGGCAAGCTGATGGTGGCCTGGAACTATTGCAACAATAAAAAGACTTACATCTTGATACCCAGTAGAATTTTGACATGATCATTAATGTGCATTTTGACCAGCTGTTGTTCTGAGTGTGACATTGCAAATTATATTTTGGCGGCACATAATATAGCCTAAACACTTTTTCTGGTGCAGCAATTAGTATGATAGCAGACTCCAGAATAATCAGTCCAGCTTTGCATTTTAAAGACTTTGCTACTTAAATAGAATACATTCTATGTTCTCCATAATTAAAAACACAAAATGCTGAGAAAGTTAAGGGATGATCTGATTCACACTGCTTCTTCTATAAAATTATCTGGAGTGAAGACATCAAATAAAAATAAAAATGAAGGTGAAAATATTCTACCATAATCACAAATGGTACTTACTTTGTGAGACTCTTACTAGCTCAGTCACACTGAAAACGCCTGATGTGACAAAACTGTCTTGGAAGCCCAAATGTCCTACAAAACATAAGAAAATTATAGATGCAATTAGCTTTAAGCTTTTAATAACAGTATTCTCAAATACTTCACTTATCTGTGTAATAGAAATAAATTGAATATTTAATTTTCCACTTATCATTAATTGCTGTTTAGGTAGACAGATACACGGTTAGAGTTTAAGGAAGCTGACATGACATGTTAATAGAGAGAACTGTGTATATTAAAGCATTGCAGCTGGAAAACTGAAACAACAGAAGCTTATTTTAATAGACAGTGACCCCAGATGACCCTAATGATTTAACAACTGAAATTAAAACACTGTACCTAGGAATCAGATGGGATAGTTACGTTCTATAATCGTTTTGTACATTATTCTCAAAAGAAACATCTGATCAGGATTAGCTACTGATTCATTCAAGTAAAAAAAGATTTAAAGATGTACTCTTCATTTTCTGAGATTACACTAGGAAAATCTCAAAATAGCAGCTATTGAAAAATCTCAAGCAAGAATGCTTTTCAAAACTTGGGAAGAGAGCGTTTTAAAAAGCTTTTCAAAAAGGAGGTCTGCTCACCACAAAAATTCTCTCCGAATTTCTTTAAAAGACAGAATATATTGTTCCCTGCTTGTTCCATCTATGCAAAGGATATTTTATATCATTATACTTCCCATAACAATATTTCCCTTCTTCTGTGAAAATATGTCTATCATCAAATGTTAATTTAATTTTCTGGGTATAATCAATTACAAAACAAGAAACTCTCAAGTACTGTAAGTTGGACACAAGGAAGTCTGTCAGACTGAATTCTGCAGAAACAAATACTGTAGTTCATGCAGTATATAGCAGGACTTAAATTAGAGTTCTGCAGCTGATAGGATAGCATGACCTATCGCTTTTGAAATCAGGGTCAAAGAAATCTGAGGATAAAGAGATTATTAAAAGAACTGTAAAGTCGTTGTTCTCCGTCGGATAAGTGTCATACCTTCTAAGGTTGTTCTAATTAAGGTAACCATTTCCACCACATGCACATATACTGCTGAATTTAATAAGAAGGCTTTGTACACCCAGATACAGTAAATGGAAAAGAGCTTATATTTATTTGTGGGCCTGCAAGAATTAATTAAACTAGAATGATGCCTTGATTTATCAGAATCTCAAATTGCATATCTCTTACTGCAACAGCATTATTGGAAGCAGCCTATGAATTTCCTTGGTACAGAAGACACATTTCAGCGGATTTCCTAATAAAAAAATGAAATGCTGAAAGCACATTTCACAACTCACAAGCACTGGGCTAGGATACTGATGTTGCTAGCATTCTTTCTGCCTTCTGCCACCCAGGGCTGCAGAGTCTGCAACAAATGCTGAAAGCCACATGCAGGGTCAAGGCCCTGCCAGCCTATTAGCTAATGTTTCCCCTAGACAGCTACCTATGTAAGATGAAGGTCAGAGCTTGAAGCTCTTGAATAAATTCAGAATACAATACTGATCTGCAGAAACCAATGAAGACTTTACTACTGTGAGCTGCATCCTCAAGTGATAAATTACCCGAGCATAACTCAGGTACAGTATGTGCTTTTCATCTCTTTCCTAGTCATTACTGAATACAAGTCATTTATATATTTCAGTGAATGAATGTAACTTAACACTGAACAGAAGCACTCCAGGAAATGTAGAGAATAACTAATACTTATTTATTTATTTATTTAATTTCTATACCGCCCATTTGGGTGGTATCCCACTCTAGGATAAACAGATAACAAATAACAACAGAACACACAGCAGAAATTATTCACATTCTCCATAGTCATTTTACACATTCCCTACCGTTTGGGTCTTTATTAATTTATAGTCAACATTAATAGAATGCTTTATCCAGCAGGACCCTTACTGGAGATTGTCTGAAAGATTAACACAACATAAAAACAACAGTAATGTAATTATGAAAATACAATAAGGTAAAGGTAAAAGTTTCCCTTGCTCAAAAGCAAGTCGTATCCGACTCTAGGGTTCAGTGCTCATCTCTATTTCAAAGCCGAAGAGCCAGCACTGTCTGCTTCTGCAGATGTTTCCGTGGTCATGTGGCAGGCATGACTAAACACTGGAGCACACGGAACACTGTTACCTTCCCACCAATGTGGTCCCTATTTATCTACTTGCAATTTCTTGCTTTTGAACTGCTAGGTTGGCAGGAGCTGGGACAAAGACAGGAGCTCATTCCATCCTGCAGTACTCGGGAATCAAACTGCTGACCTTCCGCCTCCCAGTCAGCGTCTTAGCCACTTGAGCCACTGCAATACTCCCCAATTAAAAAAAAAACTTTTAACTTAGCAAGATGAAAGATGTCTAGTTCTGCAGTATCTACAGTATATATGCTTCTGCACAAACACATTTTTGGAATAAGTGTTTATAACTGGTAATCCTATAAACATTGCCTTTTCTCTTTACCATGGTGTAACACCAAATCTGAAAGGCATTGTGATAGGACACATCTTAATAGACAGAGACATCTTAAAGCCTTAAAATAGTAATGATCAATTAGAACTTCAAGCCTATTATCTTAACTAAATGCCTGATTAGAAAGAAAGGCTTTCCCTACTCTAACTGCAATTTGATTCCTCTTGGTTTTATCCTTTACCTAGATAATCCCCTGTTTCGCAAACAATGTCAAGCTAGTAACTTCTAATACTTACAAAATAAGTGTCTATGACACTAGTTACAGGAACACCTTGGAAGATATATTGCAAGGATGTCTTGCTCTTCCTATCATTACACTTAGCACAGGGGTTCTCAACCTTTTTAAGATGAGGGCCTGGTTTTGCTCCCCCAGATAGCTTTGGGGGCCAGACAGCCATTTTGCCCTGCCTGACACACATGGCACCTCTGGGTGTGGTGGAGGCAGGGGGCACATGAAATGGTGTCATGGGCCACATCCAGCCCCCGGGCCATAGGTTGAGAACCTCTGACCTAGCAGGTCAACTATTAGTAACAGTCATATGCTGATACAGCAGTGAAGCAAGGAAACACTGCTCACACTACACTTAGGACATTAAACTGGATTGTCATGCACTTTAGTGTTAGAAACTTTCACAAAATCTGCAACTTTCATATATTTCAATGGTATTATAATTTTACAAAAATTACTTTTTTGCACATGTTTATTAATAAATTATGATAGAAGCATAAATTGTAACATCAAACATGGCATACAAGTGAGAAAATCAGATTTTTTTTAACAAGCACTGCTAAAATGTGAAAACAAATTAGCAAAAAGGCTGAACAATTTATAAAATATCAATCAACAGGTTATATCTTTAGTGATAAACGTGATAGCAATGGCAAACTTTTAGCCTGAATATCAAATGGCAAAAAAGAAGCAAAGTTGGTGTTAAGGGCATGTGAGAAGGAAGCAATTGACTTTTTTTTTAAAAAAAGTACTTGGCAGCTGTTTCTAAGCTTGTTTCATGCAGTGGAGCCCTTCCTGGAGGCTGCAATGTCTCCTTCCTTGAAGGCTCCAGAAAGGACTCTATGTCATGCTATAACATTACTACCCCTGCAAACTGCCTAGGACTGAATCTGTATCATGGCACTGCCTACCTCCCAGGGGCTGGATGTGCTGAGATGATGTTTAGCCACTTACTGAAATCTCCCTTCCAAATTAGCCACCTGCCAATGGCAGATGAATTCAGCATCACTGCCATCAAACTGCTGCCATACTAGAACCGGAGCTGCTGGAAAGCTCCCCCAAACCACCAGAATTCTCATTCACTGTGCTTAAAATTAATTTGCAGCAAGGTAAAAAAAGATTTCAACCTTAATAAGAAGTGAAGGCTATGAAAACTTCATATCCCACTGTGGAATATCCTGCTATTCATATACCCTTACGTGAAGGTGACGATCAGCAAACGGTCCATTATAGTTTATTCTGCCCATGCCACTTTAATAAAACAGCCCCACACTTATTAAACAGTCACATACCTATTCAAAAAGTTACTCCAGCAGCAGTCCTACACCCACTTCTTCTTCTTCTGCCATATCCGAATCCAAATATTGGCAATCCTCATGGCAATCAGCCATGAAGACTGTCCTGAGAATATAATGCACTGACCTTTCTTTTGCCTTCCACATCACTTCATGACTCCCATACCACTGATCCAGTTCCGCAAGTCACTTTTGGTCCTGAGCCCTTTTGGCACACAAAGTCCTCATCCACCTCAGGCCAGTATTGATGAAGCTGCTCTCGCCCTCCATCAAGATGGATTCAAGTGGGATTTAATCCACTTGGGGACCATCACCCTTCCCTGTGGACTTCGGCATCCAAGTCCTCAGGGTTGTCAGGTTAGTTAACCACCACCTGACACTTGGAGTTGAGTCACTGGCAGTATGGTCTACTCCAGTGATGGTTAACCTTGGCACTCCAGGTGTTCTTGTACTTCAATTTCCAGAAGTCCAAGTCAGCAGGAGTACTGACTTGGGCTTCTGGGAACTGAAGTCCAAGAACACCTGGAGTGCCAAGGTTAGCCATCACTGGTCTACTCTATTACCATAGCAGGATAACCTGGCCAGACTGCATACCCACTTAGCTGGGAGTAAACCCTACAGTAGGCTTTATTTTTGCATAATATTGTTCAGGATTGCATTGTTGTTATACAACAACAAGAGTTTGATTACATTAAGCCTATTCCTCTTGCTTTAAAATTAATTTAAACTCCAAAGCAGTATTTTACATTCTTTTTTTCTTACTACAGTTCTTGCTAACAGTATTTTTTAAAAATTCAGCTCATTATTACACATGTAATTAACTATGGCTGCTTTGTCAGCCACCCTGATGAAGAGCCTCTTTTAAAGTTTACTACTATGCCACTGAGCCCACAATGTCCATACTATCAGAAGACAGCCTTAGAACAGTCTTCAAGAACTACCAGATAATTCTTTGAAGACTACATTAAAAAGAATAAGACCATCCAGGCTAAATTATGTCAGCACAATGGAGGGATACCTTAAAGACTTGAAAGACAAGTAATACAATCCTAGACTGATTTTTTTTTCTTGTTGAAAAAGGCAGAATAAAAGTGGCTTAAAAAGGAAAAAAGAGCCAATATTTGACAACACGAATCAGCATAACCTTTTAACAGCAGCAGTCATGGATGGCTGCCCTTTGACCTGGAGAGATTATGTGGGATTTCAATGACAACAGCTGGAAGTGAGCATGTGTGAATAGAGAACACAAGATCTTAGGCCTAATATAAAAGCCTATCCAGATCAGAGCACTGATTAGAAATTGTTTCCTAGGTTCCAGCTTAATAGAGTGTAATAATGAAAGTTTTGTTAACTCTTCACAACATCCAAAATTAATAGGAATTCCTCCTTTGTGATCTTTCAATACTTCTCCCAAATTGACTTCTTAATGAAGGCATTTTCAGAATAATAGCAAATATGGCAATTTTTCTGTGAAGTAATACCTTCAAAGATCAGTTAGACCAGCCACCTGAGTCTAAGCACGTTTTATTTATGAGACCAAAAACCAAGCCCAGAGAAAGACCTGTTATCATAGTAAGAATTGAAGGAAGAATTCAGGGGTTAATGCAAAGCTAGTTTGTAATAAATCCTAGCCCAGTACTTCTGGAAGCACAGATCCTCTATGCAGCTAACCACATGGATGGGTAGTGGAGCCATATGCCCAAACCCTGCCATTGTACTCCTTGGTGACCCTGTCTTCTTCTTGTTCCAGCACTGATGAGGATGAGAAAGGGAGAGGCTATCAACTATGTTTAGTGTGCATGAGGCAACACCTTTCAGACAGAAAACCATTAGTTTTTAGCCTAATTTGGAAGTTATGTAAAAATGCTCAGGGCTGAAGAATCAAATGGCTAACATAATACCTAATGGCTTTATAGAATGACATAAAATAATGACAAAGGATTTGTCCAATGCTATTATAATAAAAGGCAAACAGGAGTGTTTGGTGAAATAAAAATTAATCACCGTTTATTAGGAAAATCAACAGTATAGATAATGTTTAGAGAGTCATATCTCTGAAAGCAACAGATGTCAGTGTGTGTGTGTGTTTAAAGCATTTTCACGCTTCCAATCCAAAAGGAAACATTAAAATAAACATCATTATAAATGGTTATGTTCATCTATCTAATATATTGGATTATAACACATTTTTCAAAATCCTTTCAAAATAAATGGGATGAAATCTGCAGAAGGTTAATCATTCTGGGATATTTATGACCTCTGGAAAGATAGTAATAAAAAGAAATGAAAGGTCCTTCAGAAATTATATTTCACCACCACCACCACCACCACCACCACCCCCTTGATCACTATAGTCATTACTTCTTTGGCTGATTGCAACAAAAATCACAGCTATAATCTTAGAACCTTGTTTACTTATGTTTTAAAAATTTGCTTAAGAGTCTCAACAATTACATAAGAACATAAGTAAGAACAGCCTTCCTGGAACAAGCCACAGCCCATCCAGTCCAGCATTCTGTCTCACACAGTGGCTCACCATTTGCTTCAGGGTATTATTCCCAAGCAGATGCTTTCACCTGCTTTGGATTCCCTGGAAATGGCATTGAGAGATATCCTGCCTATCTCTCCAACCCGGAGGTTGTTCTTAGGTATCCATAATTATAGCCATTGATACCCTTGTCCTCCATGAACTTGTCTAATCCTTTCTTAAAGCTGTCAAGACTGACAGCTGTCACCACTTCTTCTGGCAGGGAGTTCCATAGACCAGTGATCCTCTGGGTGAAAAAGTACTTTATCTTATTTGTTTGAGAACTAGCACCCAAAAGTTTAATGGAGTGCCTCTTAGTACTAGTGTTGTGCGATAGGGAAAACAGTTTTTCCTTATCTACTTTGTCCACACTGTGCATGATTTTATAAACTTCAATCAGGTCACCTCTTAGACGCCGTCGTTCAAGAGTGAAGAGGCCCAACCGTTGCAGCCTCAGATGGTAAGGAAGGTGTTCCAGTCCCCTAATCATTCTGGTTGCCCACCTCTGCACTTTTTCCAGCTCCATAATATCCTTCTGGAGGTATGGCGACCAGAACTGTACACAGTATTCCAGATGGGGCCTCACCATAGATTTATAGAGGCAAAATGACACTTGCTGAATTATTTTCTATACCCTTCCTAATGATCCCTAGCATTGAGTTTGCTTTTTTCACTGCTGAGGCACACTGGGTTGACACCATCATTGAGCTGTCCACCAAGGTCCCTTTCCTGGTTTGTCGCAGAGAGTTCAGACCCCATCAGTATATAAATGTAATTGGGGTTTTTTGCCCCAACTTGCATCACTCTACACTTACTAGTGTTGAAGCTCACTGTTTTGCCCACTCCCCCAATGTTAAGAGATCCCTCTGGAGCTCCTCACAAACTCTCACAGTTTTCACTACCCTGTATAATTTAGTGTCATCAGCAAATTTGGCTACCTTGCTATTTACTCCTACTTTTAGATCATTTATGAAGAGGTTGAAAAGCAGGGGTCAACATAAAAACATAAGAACATAAGAACAGCCTTGCTGGAACAGGCCACAGCCCATCCAGTCCAGCATTCTGTCTCACACAGTGGCTCACCATTTCCTTCAGGGTATTCCCAAGGAGATGCCTTCACCTGCTTAGGATTCCCTGGAAATGGCATTGAGAGATATCCTGCCTATCTCTCCAACCCGGAGGTTGTCCTTAGGTAGCCATAATTATAGCCATTGATAGCCTTGTCCTCCATGAACTTGTCTAATCCTTTCTTAAAGCTGTCAAGACTGACAGCTGTCACCACTTCTTCTGGCAGGGAGTTCCATAGACCAGTAATCCTCTGGGTGAAAAAGTACTTTCTCTTATTTGTTTGAGAACTAGTACCCAAAAGTTTCATGGAGTGTCCCCTAGTTCTAGTGTTGTGCGATAGGGAAAACAGTTTTTCCTTATCCACTTTGTCCACACCGTGCATGATTTTATAAACTTCAATCAGGTCACCTCTTAGACGCCGTCGTTCAAGAGTGAAAAGGCCCAACCGTTGCAGCCTCAGATGGTAAGGAAGGTGTTCCAGTCCCCTAATCATTCTGGTTGCCCTCCTTTGTACTTTCTCCAACTCCATAATATCCTTCTGGAGGTATGGCGACCAGAACTGTACACAGTATTCCAGATGGGGCCTCACCATAGATTTAT
This sequence comes from Bradypodion pumilum, assembly GCA_035047305.1. Taxonomy (NCBI): domain Eukaryota; kingdom Metazoa; phylum Chordata; class Lepidosauria; order Squamata; family Chamaeleonidae; genus Bradypodion; species Bradypodion pumilum. The sequence goes on along the minus strand of JAWDJD010000004.1, from coordinate 104,085,717 downwards.
AAAGAGGCAAAATGACACTTGCTGACTTATTTTCTATACCCTTCCTAATGATCCCTAACATTGAGTTTGCTTTTTTCACTGCTGAGGCACACTGGGTTGACACCTTCATTGAGCTGTCCACCAGGACACCAAGGTCCCTTTCCTGGTTTGTCGCAGAGAGTTCAGACCCCATCAGTTTATAAATGTAATTGGGGTTTTTTGCCCCAACATGCATCACTCTGCACTTACTGATGTTGAAGCTCATTTGCCACTGTTTTGCCCACTCCCCCAGTGTCAAGAGATCCCTCTGGAGCTCTTCACAATCTCTCACAGTTTTCACTACCCTGTATAATTTAGTGTCGTCAGCAAATTTGGCTACCTTGCTTTTTACTCCTACCTCTAGATCATTTATGAAGAGGTTGAAAAGCAGGGGTCCCAGTACTGAACCTTGGGGGACCCCACTCTTTACTTCCCTCCACTTGGAGAAGTGTCCATTTAGTGCTACCCTCTGTTTCCTGTCCCTTAGCCAGTTGCTGATCCAGGACAAGACCTGTCCCTTTATTCCATGACTGGTAAGTTTATTCAAGAGCCTTTGGTGTGGGACCTTGTCAAAAGCCTTCTGAAAGTCCAGATAAACAATGTCAACTGGATCCCCTTATCCACATGCTTGTTGACACTCTCAAAAAATTCCAACAGATTAGTGAGGCATGATTTGCCCTTGCAAAAGCCATGTTGGCTCTCCTTTAGCAGCGCCTTCTCTTCTATGTACCTATTAATTCTATCTTTTAGGATGGTTTCCATTACTTTACCTGGGACACATGTCAAACTGACAGGCCGGTAATTTCCTGGATCACCCCTGGATCCTTTTTTGAAAATTGGTGTTACATTCGCTACCTTCCAGTCATCAGGCACAAAGCCTGATTTGAGGGAAAGATTATATATTTTGGCTAGGATATCAGCAATTTCATCTTTAAGTTCCCTGAGAACTCGTGGATGGATGCCATCTGGTCCTGGGGATTTGTTAGTGTTTAGCTTAACAAGACATGCAAGGACCTCCTCCCTGGTTATTTCTATCTTGCTTAATTCTTCGGTTTCCCTCCCTACGAAGATAGGTTCTGTTTTGGACATGTGGTCTCTATCTTCTTCAGTGAATACTGAAGCAAAGAATTCATTGAGTCTCTCTGCAATCTCTGTTTCCTCTTTAATAACCCCTTGCCTTCCATTGTCATCTAATGGTCCAATGGCCTTCCTAGTTGGGTTCTTACTTCTAATGTACTTAAAGAAGTCTTTGTTATTCCTCTGAGTATTTTTAGCTATACGCTCCTCAAAGTCTTGCTTTGCTTTCCTGATTGTTGCCTTGCATTTGTTCTGCCAGAATTTATGTTTCTGCCTGCTGTCCTCATTTGGACAAGCCTTCCATCTTCTAAATGAGCTTTTCTTGCTCTTGATCACTTCCCGAACAGCTCCTGTAAGCCACATCGTCTTGGACCTGGCAGTGCCCTTTTTCCTTTTGGGTATGCATTCCAATTGGGCCTCTGTTATTGTTTTTGTAAACAGCCTCCATGCCTCTTGGAGTGTTTGGACTCTCTCAATTTTCCTTTTCAGCTTCTTTTTTACTAGTTTCCTCATCTTTGGGAAATTTCCTTTTTGAAAATTAAAGGTCTCTGTGTTAGATTTTATCAGTGACTTGCAGTCTATGATCAAGTTAAACATAATTGAGTTGTGGTCACTGTTCCCTATTGGAACAGTCACATTAACATCTTGCACCAGATCCTGAGTATTACTCAGGATCATGTCAAGGATTCTTGTACCTCTAGTTGGGTCTTCAACCATCTGTCCCAGGGAACAATCATTTAGCATATCTAGGAACTTTATCTCTTTATCATGTGCTGAACAACAGTTCACCCAGTCTATGTGAGGGTAATTGAAGTCCCCCATTATAACCAGGCTTCCCTTCTTGGATGCCTCCTTTACAACATTCTCCAACTGCCAGTCTCCCTCAGGAGTTTGGGTCGGAGGCCGATAGTATATGCCTACTGTTAGACCATCTTTGTGGCCTGGTACTCTTACCCACAGAGTTTCTAATGGTGACTCCAAATCACCTAGATATTCCAGTTCGTATGATTTTATCACTTCTTTGACATACAAGGCTACACCACCTCCCGTTTGCCCCTTCCTATCCTTCCTGTACAGTTTGTAGCCTGGGATAACTGTATCCCATTGGTTATCATCCATCCACCAGGTTTCAGTGATACCAATAATATCAATATTCTTATCTATTGCTAAGTATTCCAGCTCCCCTATTTTGTTCCGGAGGCTTCTGGCATTTGCATACAAGCATTTATATATGCTTTTCTGATACAGTCTTTTGAGTCCAGTTGCATTGTTAGACTGCCTCTTGCATCCTTCTGCTCTGCTCAGTAATTTTTGTATCCTCCTCACTACTCAAGTACATACTTTCCCGAACAGGATGCTGCCCAGCTCCTGTCAGCTTTCCCCCAGTTATCAGTTTAAAAGCTTCTCTGCAGCTTTTAAACTGATATCTTAGTAATCAGATACGTATCTTAGTAATCAGAGACGTGAATACATACGTTAATGAACAATAAGATATCTAAGTGCACATTGAAGATACTGACTGGGGAAGAACTGATTCAGACATATTGGGAAATAATGATCTATCATCATGTGAATTAGTTTGGGTAAGCATAGAACTAGTATTTCCACCTATAACAGCTTTTCCTTTTGATTTTAACTAAGCTCAACAGTGTATCCAAATATGGACAAGCTGCAATTAGACTTATTGTAATCAGCCAGCACCAATTTTGGTATTTTTCTTCTATACACCATATATACATCCCTGTTCAGAGTTCAAGTTAAACGGCAGCTAACTGGCCACAAAAGCAAACATTTCTGATCAACTTCTCCTGGCATGCGGATAAGAGCAACCAATCACCCATATGATATAATGCACACAATACTCTTCAATGTGCACTGAGGTGGACGTTATGTTGGCAAGAGGAAATGTTGTTGAGGCAGCCCGATATTGGGTGAATGTCATCTAGTCCTTTTAATTCCTTTTTGTTTTAGATATGTTAATTTTAGCTTTGTATGTTACTATATGCTGGTGGTGCCTCTGACAAGAATAAAGAAAGATCTTCTCCTGGCTGCACCAGGAAAAGGGTGAACACATGAGCCCTACACAATTCTGGAATTGTTCACAATGTTAAATCATAATTTAGCATTCTGTCAGAATGATGTTGGCATTTTGACGTCTGCAAACTTGAGATTGTAACTGAGTGCTAATTTAACAGAGTTGCAGCTTATCTCAGTTCCCCCAAGTATGTTTGTAAGATACAATATATACATTCCCAAACACATGGTATCCCACTCACTCACTCTTAGTTTAAAACCTGCAAATAAACACCTATATACACCAATGGTTTCAACAGGCTGCTAACTTAGCTAAGGGGGGGGGGATGTTTCAATATTCCCTCATTAACTAAAAAAAAATCTGATCTTATTGAGCAGGATTACTGTGGCCCAAAAACACTGGTATCTTTTGCAAAGCAGCACAGATATTGTAGAGACACAAAGTTTTAAAATATAATGACGGTGAATCTACAGTAGAGGTTCTCAATCTTTTCAAGTCCGGGGCTGGGTCACACTCCCTCAAACAGTTCAGGGGGCCAGACTGGTTGTCCCCCTGCCATTTACGGCTGTTGTAAGCATGGTTATGATCGTCATGGACCAGTGTTGTGATTCAGCCCTCTTCCAACTCTGAAGATGAGCTGGATCAGGAGCAGTGATGCACTGCAGCAGGTTCTTCTGTTAGGTTTTGCAGAACCGGTAGCGGAAATTTCCCCAGGCCATGCCCACTTGGTTGGCCATGCCCGCCCCCATAGCCCATAATGCAGGATGTTTGGCCACGCCCACAGATTTGGCCAGTCCACAGAGTAGGTAGTATTTTTTTTTTGCAGTGCATCACTGATTTATTACTATGCCAAGTCCGGTTCTGACTGCACCCGAGCCTGAGATGCTCTGAGCCAGGGACCTCAGCCTGCACCTGGCTCAGGTTGGTTTTCCTGGCAGCTGACTTGTCAGATCAGGTGCCAGGCTCTGACAGTGATCAGTCCTAAGTCAGGGAAAGGTCCAGGAGAAAGCTACACCTGAGAGGTAGGCAGGCTAGGCCGAGGCACCAAAGAAGGCTCCCAGCTGATACCGATTAGCTGGGAGGCTTATAAGCAAGCTTCTTGCAGCCTGCCAGCTTCGGTACAACTCTTGTGCAAAGACTGATGTCCTGCTTGACTCCAGACTGCCTGCTTAGACCATGACCTGTCTACCATGACCCTGATCACTCTGCCAACCTTGATGATGCCCCTGGACACTCTTTGGATTAGACTACTGACTCGGACTACTGGTAAACAGACCTCAGCTTGCCTTTTGGACTTTGGTATCTGGACTATCCTTGAACAAGACTCTCTGTGTAGCACCGCCGTGCGGTGACCGTGCTTGCCCAGGAGGGTCAGCACAACCAGTAGTGGGATTCAAATTTTTTTTACTGCCTACTCTGTGGGCATGGTGTGGTGGGCGTGGCCATGGTGTGGTGGGCGTGGCACCTGAATTAGGATGGGTGGGGCCAGCCGGAATGTCTGCTACCGGTTCTAGTGAACTGGGGCAAACCTGCTGATTCCCACCACTGCCATGGACTCGTTTTTGGTTGTTGTAAATGTGTTTTTGATGGCCGCGGACTCATTTACGGTTGTTGTAAATGCATTTACAACAGCCGCAGACTCATTTACACCTGTCGTAAATGCATTTACGATGGCTGTAAATGAGTTTGTGGCCAATTCCAATGACAGCAGTGGGGGCAGCTGGAGTGGGGGCCAGGTTATTTGGTGCCATTGGCCATAGGTTGAGAACCTCTGGTCTACTGCATACCTGTATATGCAGACAATTCGGACATGTACATGAAGCTTTCAGAAAATGTGGCTTGCCCATTTCTCAGGTTGGTCATATAAGAATAAATCTCAGCTCATTTTATAGTTCTGAACTATGTGCGCATTTGAACTAAACAAGAGCTGAAATCAAAAGAATGGTTTCAGCATCCTTTATACCCAATGTAGTATACTCTTGAAATTAAGGGTGGGGCGGGGATGCCACATGGTGAGAGACATCCCACACTTAGATGTCAATTTGCTTTGGAATTAAACATTTTGATTAACATAAGCATTTCTGAACCTCCAACTGCCAGCAGCCTAGTTACTGAGAAATGGCAGGATTTGTGATATATATGCGATACAGGAAGTCTCATGTGAGCAATCAGATGGCCCATTTTCATTTTGTTTTTGAGCCGAAACTCAAGTTTATTGGGTGGAGAAAAGAAATAGAAAATAGGACCATTTATATTTTCCCCCAAAAGAACCAACATTTATATGGGATAATTTTTCTTCCTTTGTATCTTAAGCATACAAAGAATATTTGCATTTTTTCTCATGCTTGATGAGAAAGGGTGCCTCAACAATATATTGAGACACTCCATCAAAAATGGATAACCTCTGTAACCGACATAAATTATGGGCCACAAAATATACCTCAGGGGAGTACATCTTTAAATGCCTTTTGTAAAGCTCAGCCTTCACCAACCTTTTGAAAATATGGAGCAATGGGGCTTGCTCTAGAAGTCCATTCTCCAGGGATGGGGCCACCATCGAGAAGGCAAACTTCCTAGATGACTTAAAAAAAACCCAACACCTTTCTTGGAGTGGCTATGATCAGGTGTGAGGCCTGGGAGGAGCAGGTAAAATGGGTAGCTGTTCTTTGAGAGAGATGCTCCATCAGGTACCGAGGTCCCAAACTGGGTAGGGCCTTGTATGTCAAAACCAACACTTTTGAATTTCTTCTTCTTGAGTGCTGCATCCAATTCCAAATTTTGGCACATAAAGTCATAATCAGCCCCAGGCCAGTATTGACCGCGCCGAAGCTCTCCTGGGCCCCCACCATCGGCCCAGGATGGGAGCCACCTGTGGCAACCGGCCCCGCCTCCCTCCGGCCCTCCATCGACCGGAGGGATAAAGAGACGCCGTGCCGCAGACGGGACACCGCGCCGAAGCTCTCCTGGGCCCCCACCATCGGCCCAGGATGGGAGCCACCTGCGGCAACCGGCCCCGCCTCCCTCCGGCCCTCCATCGACCGAAGGGAAAAAGAGACGCCGTGCCGCAGACGGGACACCGCGCCGAAGCTCTCCTGGGCCCCCACCATTGGCCCAGGATGGGAGCCACCTGCGGCAACCGGCCCCGCCTCCCTCCGGCCCTCCATCGACCGGAGGGATAAAGAGACGCCGTGCCGCAGTCGAGACGCCGTGCCGCAGTCGGGACACCGCGCCGAAGCTCTCCTGGGCCCCCACCATCGGCCCAGGATGGGAGCCACCTGCGGCAACCGGCCCCGCCTCCCTCCGGCCCTCCATCGACCGGAGGGATAAAGAGACGCCGTGCCGCAGACGGGACGCCGTGCCGCAGTCGGGACACCGCGCCGAAGCTCTCCTGGGCCCCCACCATCGGCCCAGGATGGGAGCCAACTGCGGCAACCGGCCCCGCCTCCCTCCGGCCCTCCATCGACCGGAGGGATAAAGAGATGCCGTGCCGCAGTTGAGACGCCGTGCCGCAGTCGGGACACCGCGCCGAAGCTCTCCTGGGCCCCCACCATCGGCCCAGGATGGGAGCCACCTGCAGCAACCGGCCCCGCCTCCCTCCGGCCCTCCATCGACCGGAGGGATAAAGAGACGCCGTGCCGCAGATGGGACACCGCGCCGAAGCTCTCCTGGGCCCCCACCATCGGCCCAGGATGGGAGCCACCTGCGGCAACCGGCCCCGCCTCCCTCCGGCCCTCCATCGACCGGAGGGAAAAAGAGACGCCGTGCCGCAGACGGGACACCGCGCCGAAGCTCTCCTGGGCCCCCACCATCGGCCCAGGATGGGAGCCACCTGCGGCAACCGGCCCCGCCTCCCTCCGGCCCTCCATCGACCGGAGGGAAAAAGAGACGCCGTGCCGCAGACGGGACACCGCGCCGAAGCTCTCCTGGGCCCCCACCATCAGCCCAGGATGGGAGCCACCTGCGGCAACCGGCCCCGCCTCCCTCCGGCCCTCCATCGACCGGAGGGATAAAGAGACGCCGTGCCACAGTCGAGACGCCGTGTCGCAGTCGGGACATCGCGCCGAAGCTCTCCTGGGCCCCCACCATCGGCCCAGGATGGGAGCCACCTGCGGCAACCGGCCCCGCCTCCCTCCGGCCCTCCATCGACCGGAGGGATAAAGAGAAGCCGTGCCGCAGACGGGACACCGCGCCGAAGCTCTCCTGGGCCCCCACCATCGGCCCAGGATGGGAGCCACCTGCGGCAACCGGCCCCGCCTCCCTCCGGCCCTCCATCGACCGGAGGGATAAAGAGACGCCATGCCGCAGTCGAGACGCCGTGTCGCAGTCGGGACACCGCGCCAAAGCTCTCCTGGGCCCCCACCACCGGCCCAGGATGGGAGCCACCTGCGGCAACCGGCCCCGCCTCCCTCTGGCCCTCCATCGACCGGAGGGATAAAGAGAAGCCGTGCCGCAGACGGGACACCGCGCCGAAGCTCTCCTGGGCCCCCACCATCGGCCCAGGATGGGAGCCACCTGCGGCAACCGGCCCCGCCTCCCTCCGGCCCTCCATCGACCGGAGGGATAAAGAGATGCCGTGCCGCAGTCGAGACGCCGTGCCGCAGTCGGGACACCGCGCCGAAGCTCTCCTGGGCCCCCACCATCGGCCCAGGATGGGAGCCACCTGCAGCAACCGGCCCCGCCTCCCTCCGGCCCTCCATCGACCGGAGGGATAAAGAGACGCCGTGCCGCAGACGGGACACCGCTATGTCCCCGCCTCCCGAGCCTCGGAGGGCTCAAAGGACGCTGCCCCGCGCCGCCCGAGGACTTAGCCCTCTTTCCCGGCTTGGCATTTGCCATGGGGAAGAGTGGAAGTGAACGCCTTCTTTTCTTTTCTTTCTTGCTTTTATGTTGTATGCTTACTGATTTTGTATCTTTCCCCTCGCTGCTGCCTGCTTTAGGCAGCACGCCCCAATGTAAACCACTTAGAGTCTTCTTCTGGAAGAGACAAGCGGTATATAAATTAAAACTTTATTATTATTATTATTATTATTATTATTATTATTATTATTATTATTATTATTATTATTATTATTATTATTATTATTGATGAAGCTGCTGCCCTCGATGCATCAAGAGGGATTCAAGTGGGATTTAATCCACTTTTGTGAACCATCACCCTTCCCTGTGGACATCGCCACCCAAGACTTAGAGTCCACAGGGTTTTCATATTAGTTAACTGCCATCTGACGATTGATACTGAGTCGCTGGCATTAATTTAATTTAATTTAATTTAATTTAATTGTCACATTTATATACCGCTCTCTCGACCAAAGCCAACTCAGGGCGGTTCACAGTAAAAATTAAAAAAAAACATGTTAAAAACAGTTAAAACTACCCACCCCCTAAAAACAAGGGGTGCAGGATCCAAAGGCACCATGGGGAGGAGTTCTTCTACACCAACCACCCAATGGAGGTTACCCTTCCACCTGCACCCCACACTTGACCCGCCAGCCAGGTTTTAAGTTCTGGTCTACTCTATTACCATATGGTCTACTCTATTACCATAGGGCAGTGATGGCCAACCTTGGCACTCCAGCTGTTCTTGGGCTTTAATTCCCAGAAGCCCAATTCAGCACACCTGCTGATCAGGACTTCTGGGAATTGAAGTCCAAGAACAGGTGGAGAGCCAAGGTTCACTATCATTGCCATAAGAGGATAATCTGGGAAGACTAGAATTTAGTTTAATGTAGTTTAGTTTGAATTTAGCACAGAAAATAGCGGGGTCCCAATGCCGGTCGGCCAAAATTGGGGAAATATTATCACATTTGCTTGCTTCAGAAATTAATCTGGGCACTGTATTTTGCACCTGCTGCAATTTTCATACCGTCTTTGAAGAAAGATCCTTCACTTTAGCTTTATTCAGAAGGCCAGAGAATGATGCAGATGTCTTCTCCTCTTCTCTTCTAAAATCCACATCCAGTTCCATCTGATCCATGCTCTTGGGTGACCCAGAGTCAGGACTAGTCATTGGCCACTGTTATTTTGCTGAGCCTCCACTGAATTCCCGACAGCATTTTAAGGCAGAACCAAGCTGCTTGTGGAAGCACTGCTGTTGCATAAGCAGTGATCTCCATGAAGAAAATAAACTTTCCCTTCTATAATGCCAACATTTATGTAAACAGCATGATCTCTTATGCTGTAATGGCACTTTCTGTTTGATGAAAACTCAACAGAATATTGGTCATTGTAGGCTGACTCCAAATTAATATCAGACTATTATGAGTCTTCTAATGGTAGGTCTTGCACGTTTATGACTGTGCTTTGAATTGTCCCCCCCCCCCCCGTCTATGCTTTTACATAGTTTTGATTCTGTGCTTGTTTTCAGTATGTTCTTATGTGACTGGGGAGGGGAGGGGTTACACACATGACTTCATGTTGTAATCTGCTTTAGATTCTGCACTGGGGAAAATGGGATTGATAAACGAAAAATATCAACTTTTATTACTGTATTCTTTATATTAAAAGAAAAACTCACTAGTATAAATGTCTCTGCTATAGTTCTGTGAACTAATTCTTCAACCACTTGGTCATTATTTGAAAATTAATAGCTGGTAAACTAATTTTGCAAGCACATTTGAAAGTGGTTGTAGTTCTGTATGTAGCCTGTGTGGACAGTTAGTTTGCACCAAAATAGAGCTGTAGGCAGTGTTATGAGAATCAACTACCCTGGAACATATTTGGTGAGTTGTGGCACTGAAAAAGGGGGGAAAAGAGATAATTCCCCTTCTCTGCAACTAAAAACTCTTTAAAAATATAATAAAACAAACTGAAATCTATGATTCAGTCAGAAAGGCATGTGCTGGGATAAAAGTCCAAACTGAACAATGGTGCATGAAGGTTTTCTAATTATCCTTGAGGAAGATCCACTCTCCCCTTCCCCACATAAATAAATAAATAAATAAATAATCCCCAAATTGCACTGGAATGCCTATTTCAGGATTCTATGTCGGGGGGGGGGGGGGGAGCATGGAGAAGCACTTCACCCTCTAAGGCAGGGGTAGGCAACCTACGGCCCATGGGCTGGATCTGGCCCATGGTGCCAAATCAACCGGCCCACGGTCTCGCTCCAGCCTCCGCAGCAGCCAGAATTGGCCGCGGACTCATTTACAGCTATTGTAAATGCATTAATGAGAGCTGTGGATGCATTTAAATGGTTGGCAACCCCTGCTCTAAGGGTACAGGGATTCAGAAAACTTGAAAGTGATAATGCAAAATACATCAAGATTTACTTTTTAACTGGAATTTTTGAAGTGGTAGCTGTGTTAGTCTGTGCAAGAATATCAAAGAGTAAACAAAACAGCAACAAAAAAGACAAATACGTTATGGCACCTTCAAAGCTAACTCCTGTTAGCTTTCATGGATTAAGTCCACTTCATTTTTAACTGGAGTCTGCGCCATCCTAGGTTGAATGGGAGTGTCAATGGAGAACTCCGCCTCCTGCTCTCTGTTCATCTGCTCTACTGTTTCAAATTTTTAAAATATATTTTCCTACCAATTCAGCACTTTGTCTAAATCAGGGGTTCTCAACCTTTTTAAGCCAAGGGCTGGATCATGCCCCCCTTAGACTGTTTGGGGGGCAGACTGGTGTCCCCCCCGCCAAAGCGATGGTGGCACCACCCCAAGCCCACACCATTCCCACACACACAGACGACACCACCAACACTCCCACACACACCGCTGACACTACTTCCCTGCTTACCGGCCTTTTGTGGGTGAAGGAAGGGTCCTGACTATCCTTGCCCGTGCTTGGCCAGCCCAGGGAAGATGTGGGCAGCCGCATGTGTCTGCCATTTCTGCTTCCACCGCCATTGCCTCCATCCTTGTCCTCTCCACCTGGCTGTCCCTAATGCCACTCTGTAGCAGGGCAGATGTTGTAAGCATTCTTACAACATCCGCCCTGCTATGGAGCTGTGTTAGAGACATTCCACGCCAGGCAGAGGGGACAAGGATGGCAGCAAGAGCGAGGTCACATGCCGGATGTAATGATGCCACGGGCCAGATCCAGCCCATGGGCAATAAGCTAAGAACCCCTGCTCTAAATAAACCAGATACATCGATGGCAGGTACTTCATGCTATATAGATGTACTGCTGTTTCTCTATGTCATTTATTATGTAACAACAAAAGGAAAAGACTGCAATCTGCTGAATGACAACCTTGGGAAAAGCTGAGGGAAGAGGGTGGAAAGGGGGCAGTGGTGGGCATCAGCAGGTTCACACCAGTTTGCCAGAACCGGTAGCAGAAATTCTGGCTAGCCCCACCCATCCAAGTTTTGAAATAAAGTAGTCCTAATTTGGGTGCAATGCAGAGCATTCCCCCTGGCCATGACCACCATACCACTTCCACAGAGTAGGTAGTAAAAAAATTGAATCACACCACTGGGCAGGCATGACTAGATCATCTACCCAGTCACGTGCCCATTCCCACAGAGTAAGCCACACCCATAAAGTAGGCCATCCCATGCCCACAATGTAGGCCACACCCACAGTGTGGCAGTGATTTTTTTTGGTAGCCCACCACTAGAAGAGGGGGTGTCAATAATTGAATGGGGGACTAATTGGAGCAATTGAAACACCAGTGTGGACCCTTCCCAGGAAGAAAATAAAATGCTTCATTGTGAACAGAAAAATCACTCAAATGAATGTTAGTACAGATTACACTAAAGGTAAAAACCTTTCCAACTCAACCAGACCTCACAAAATCTCTCTCCACACCACTTTCATGGGTGTGGACAGGCCCTGTGTGTACCAAGAACAAGGCTATCAGTGCAGGGGGGGGAATCTTTATTCTCACCACTCTCTGAGGCACAAGAATGTGTGCCTTTAGAATGCCTATTATTACTTATGACAGTTATTCCACATCTGCTGAGATAAGCACAGTAGGTGCTCCTGACCTCACATTTAGACTGAAAGCATTCTTTTCAGACCAGAAGCTTTCAAAACAAAAAACAAAAAAAAGCCTAGCCCCAGGTTATCCTGTTGCTTCCCAAATAGCCCCACCTTGTTCTTCTCTTGACAACGAAGGGAAATTTGTCCTTTCTTATTAAACAGTTCTCTCTCCTTCTCTCTGTGAGGCCTTAAGTGCTAATTTGAATGTTCTACCTTCCTGGCAAGCAATTTTAACCTAAGACATAAAAGCTTGTAAAAGTCATATACTGTACTGCCAGGCTATTTTTCTGTTCCTGTCCATCATCCTGTCCATCACAGGAAGGGCTAATGATCTGTCAAATAGGTAAATTCATTAGCCAGGCGAGAACCTGTACTGGCTCTGCTGTTCATTCACAGCAATGTTTTCTTCCAGCATTATTCTACATTTTCTGTTCTCGCTTTTATGGTTGTCAGAAGAGCACTAATAATGATTTATACTTAGGTGGTTCAAGACATGTTCTGTATTTCTACTACTTCATTGCTTGCAATTCCTCCGCAGATAGTCTGTTTCCCCGAATATGGGACCTCCTCCATAATAGGACACCCCCTTTTCCCCCCTGCCTTTGAAATATAAGGCCCCATCCAAAAATAAGACCTCCTTACCTCCTGGCTGTAAGGCGGCCAGCATGGCCCATAAGAAAGCCTGCTGTATCGGAGTCTCGATTGCCTCCCCACTCACAACCAAGAGAAGTTTCCCCTGGAAGCGTCCCTTGGTTGTGAGTGGGGAAGCGCGATCGAGACTGGTATTCTTCTTCATGGAAAAATAAGACATCCCCTGAAAATAAGACCTTGTGCTAATTTTGGAGTTTTAAAAAATATAAGACAGTGTCTTATATTCGGGGAAACACGGTACATCCATCAGTATCATGATGTACCTGGAGGCAATGCTGTTCTGCTACCAGGACTAGGTGACCCACCTATCAAGTTTCCCCTAGAACAGGTCCCTGTCAAGAAAGCTGAGAACATCCAACCCTGATGTTAACATTTTTCTCAACTAATAGAATAAAGCATAACAGGCACATAAGTTGGATTCAAAGGTTTTCTAATTCTGGCAGAAGGGCTTTTTCTGCATGAGGACAACTCCTATTAAAGCAGCAGTTCCCAATCTTTGGTTCTTCTTAGCTCCCAGTCCCAGACATCCTAGTTAGTATCATCCATAGTCAGAGATTGTGGGAGATGAAATCCCAAAATCTGCAATCTAAAGATCGAAACCCCCTGCACTGGAAGAAAACATCTGGATTGAGATCATTCTTTGCTGATCTGATACGCTACTTGACATTTCTTTTGTTATGTGCCATCAAGTTGCTTCTGACTTATGGCACCTCTAAGAAGGTTTTCAAGGGATGTGAGAATTTCAGGGAGTGCAATATCTCACATAATTTCCACTGCTGAGTAGTGATTTTAACCCAGACCTCCTGGGACCAGCTTAACAGTTTATTCATTACACCACACAGGCTGTTGCAATTTCGAAGTTCATACACCTAGGATTACATTTTAAACAAACTCCTGATTCTTAGAATTGGACAGTGAACAAATATCTTCAAAAGTAAGGAACAACGAACAAAGTCTGTCTGGATATATCTGGAGTCCTGTGCACATATATAATAAACTACAGAGGGAGGACATTTTAATTTGGCCCTCCTGTTTATGCATCTATAAAAATGCAAAGATATTTTGCAATGATTTTGCTACACAGGCAGGTATTTGGCATGTACGCTGTTATGTGGCTTAAAGGCTTCAAAGTGATTTAATCCCTGCTTTATCTTTATTGTTATGTTTGAAACTTGTTTTTATATTATACTTTAATTGATCTATATTTCTTTTTATAATATATATTTGTTTTATATAGCTATAGCAATTACACTTATATACCGCCCCATAGCACTTACTGCACTCTATAACTGATTGCCCCTTCTTTGATGGACTACTTAATTTGGTGAAAGGGGTTGAGAGTGTCAAAGAAGCTGAAAATAATGTCACCAGGAAGCCAAACACCATTGCAAGTCTGGATTCCTAGCAGGGTCACCCTCGGCAAAATGGTCACAGCTGAAACAACAGGAAAAATGGTCACAGCTGAAACAACAGACTAAATGCATTCACTCTCTTCAAGGCAGCTACCGGACAGCAGCAGCGTTAGCTGAAGATGACACAGACAGAGAACTCTCAAGGAAACTTTCATTAGTATTGCAGAGAAGGTAGCAATGTTAAACTCCTGCTGAACTGTCCTTACCATGAACCCTATGATGAGCAAAAGATAGTGATGAAAGTTGAGACTCCTAGGTCGGAAAGGACTCATTTAACTACTGGGAAGAGTAAGAAAGAAGTACAGTAAGTCTAAAGCCAAACAATATCTAGTGGCTGATGTGCACAGACATGAAAGGAAAATATGGTGCTGTACCACACATAAAATTGAAATGTTGAAAGTGAGACTCATGAATCAAGGCAAACTGAAAACTGGAAATAAAGAAATGGAATGTATAGTCATTGCAGTGCTGCTTGATAACAGTGAACTGGGACTGGATATTTTCAATCAAACAATTACAAAATATTCTAGGCTTGAAACAACAAACTTAGAAGAAATTGAGTGGCTCTAATCCTGAAACAAAATGTAGTACAGACAGTTAGAAGCTATACTATGAGGTCTAATTGAATAATATCAATCAGACTCTGTGGGAAAACTACCAACTTAACCACCATTCAAATCTAAGTTCCAATTACCGATGCTGATGAAAATAAAAATTGAAGCTTTTATGCAAACATCTTAGACTACAGCAAAGCCTTTGGCCTGTTCTGAAAGAACTGGATGTGCCTCACCAGTTGTTTGTCCTGACACGTCACTTGTATTGTGGACAAGAAGCTACCATGAGGACAAAATATGGAGAGACAGAAAAATTTCTTATAGGCAAAGGTGTCAGACAAAGGTGAATTTTATTCCCTTATCTGGGAAATGTGACTTCCTTTACGTTGAAGAAACTCACAGAGAAGCTGATCACCATTAACCAAATGTCCTTGGGATTGTCTAGCTGCTGAGAGGCCTCACATACAATATGGAAGTGCCATTTTTGCGAAAGCAGGCATTATAGTCTTCTCAACAAACTATACTGGAGAGAACATAAATATTGACAGTCAAACTGGCTGCATATATAGTAACATCAATTTATAAACAACCTAATATACCATTTATAATCCACCTAACATCTGCTATAAGAAGCCATTTAATATTGAAACATATTGATTGTTGAATTGGCTCCATATCATTAATTTATAGACTACCTAATGCAGTAAATCATTCCACTTTAATACAGAAAACCAAAACATTGACTTTCTTGTTGGAAATTTCAAAAGCCTTAGCAACATTTGGGGCTATGAACATAATGCACAGAATCCCACACAATGTGCCTTATGCATGCTTCATACATCATCCTAAACTGTCCAATTAATTTAAATGTGGCAGGTGGCAGAGAGGTTACAATCCAGATCTATTTTTTCTTAGTGAGCCTTTAATTCAATAGTGCTTTAAGAGCATAGATGATCCAATCCAAAAGGCTCAAAACACTCTCATTCTATGTTGGGGCTACTCAGCCATCTGACCTCAATCTGCACCTTTCTATAAAAGGTAAAAAGGTCGTCTCCATCTATAGCTAAAAAGCCAGTGCTGTATGCGTCTGCAGACGTTTCTGTAGACATGTGGCAGGCATGTCTAGACACCGGAGTGCACAGAATGTACTTCCCACTGAAGTGATACCTATTTATCTACGTCCAATTTCTTGCTTTCAAACTGTTAGGTTGGCAGGAGCTGCGACAGAGATGGGAGCTTACTCCATCATAGTACTTGGGTCTTGAACTGCTAATCAGCTGACCTTCCAGTCATCAAGTGCAGCATCTTAACTAACCATTAAGCCACCGCAGTCCCTTATCCATTCTATAGGGCCATTCTATATCACTATTCTATAGGAAGTATAATTTCAAAAGGCCAACTGGGAAAGTTTTACACAATACTGGATGCAGCTGTGCTTCAGACTGATCAATTTGTAACATCCATTTTAGAATGCTCTTGTGCCTCCATTCCAAGACAGTGCTGGACTAACTGTACTCCAGGTTTCACTTTGGAAATATACTACCAATATTTAGATTAAGAAGTCAGTCATTTTAAAGAACGTAAGGGTCCTTTCTATTTAGCTGGATATCTATGTTATAACAGAGTTTGACACGGCAAGAAGCAGCCAGAAAGCCTTGGGACTACTGAAAATGCTGGAAAATAATCCAAAGAAAGGACACTGTATGCAAATATAGCAAGCAGGAGAAACCATCAATGCATAGTAAAAATAAAATATCAAAGTGATATTCTGAATGAATCCAATGAACTATCTACTGCCTTCATATTGGCAGAAACAAAGTAAGTCATAAGAAGATGTAGGAATGGCAAAGTGACAAGACTTGATGATACCCAGATCAAGTGAATTACTGGCTGTCTGAAATTGACAGTGCTAACAAATAATGAATGAAATAAGGCAACACCTCACCAAGCCCATCCATATCACACACACCAAACCCCTAGATCAGGGATCCCTAACCTGGGACCTCTAGACTGCTCTTTCTGTGAAGTCCTCTAACCTGCTTGCCCACTGCTATCACCATCAGGGCACTTTCCCTCAAACCCACACTATTCTTTCTACCTCAAGCAGCACCATCTACTGCTGTTTTTCCTATCTCTTTCTAACAAAAAAAATCAACAATAGCATCATTGTTTCTTCTGGTTTTCATGGTTTCCCCTCTTGGTATTATCCTCCATACTAACTTTAATGGGGCTGTAGTTGATGGCTAAAATTGAGAAGTTTTCTGAACACCTCTCAAACTCTAAATATTGAATCAGGCTAGTAGGCTAAACATTTGAGAGCAAAAACAACACACCTGGCCAAATGGAAGAATGCCAAAGAGTGTCTCCCACCAAAGCCATCTGGAAGTCACTTAACAGACTTTGAAGAAAAGTAGGAAGATCAAGGATTAATCAAGAAAAATGTGGCTATTTTTCTGTGAATAAATTCAATAATGGGCACTCAATTTATAACCTACTGTGTGTACCAAAGAAGGTCTAGTAAATGCTATTGGCTTCTGGTCAAAAATAGTCTAATAATTTTCACATTTTAATTTGTTTGAATTTTATATTTTGTATATATTCACAACTTCGAATTGTGCAGTGCTCTGATACAAATAAAGAATGTGAACCTACATAATTTGTACTTTCTATGCTAATACCTGTAGTGCAGCTTCCCTGTTGGCATTTGCACTTTTAATTCTGCACTGTAATTCTACAACAAAAAAGCATGTAAAATAGATATGTTAGGGAGATATAAGTGAAAATTATATAATTTACCCTCATTTTAATTTCTGTCTCTTGATATATTTTAAATACTGTACCCTCATTTTAACTTCTGCTCTTTTTTGCTGTACTATGCTGATCTTGGACCGTAATAAAGATTGATAGATTAATCATATGCAAAAAAATGCACTAAACCGGGGAAAGTTAGCTGAAGAAATTGCATACAGATGTTTGTACAAGAAAATGTCTCAACATTTCTCAAAGTTGTTTTCAAAATGGTGACTGATGTAGAAATGGGATGGGAAGGACAAACCGAAGACTGAAAAAAGGAGAGAGAAAACCAAAACAAACAAAATTAACAGATTTATCCTTCTTTGGGGTCATGTCTTTAAGGGGTTCATAAATCACAACCGGAATCCTGAATTATGTTATAAAGTAAGTCTTCATGGATTTTTACAGCAACAGTCTGCAAGGCAACACCTCACCTCCTGTATTGCTGCTGCTTCTTGGGGTTTTTTTAACAGAAGCTTTGCGATTTTGCATTCCAATAAAATGGGTGAGATCCAGACTGAGTTATAATTAAACTGATTAATTTTAGTGAGTTTACTCTAAGCATGACTACGTCTGGATGCAACCCAACACATATTTTTTCTTGACAAGACAAGAAAACATATTCTTTCAGGTGTGTTTGAAATCACTAATCTGGAAGCCAGGCTTTAGACTACTACTGTTGAGATCATTTCTAGATGGACTGATTTACTTGTTTGGTCAGCAAACATTTCAGATCAGAGAATAGAAAAGTCTGGATACTGTAAAACATTTGTTTCTGGCAGAGGTTTCACAGATTCAAACAGTATCAATGTTTCAGCCATTTAGAACCTAGGATGTATTGTATTTATGTATTTGTTACATTTGTATACTTCCTTTTTCAGTCCTAGGACAGTGATGGCAAACCTTGGCACTCCAGCTGTTCTTGAACTTCAATTCCCAGAAGCCCTGGGTTATGGTAATTGAAGTCCAAGAACACCTGGCGTGCCATGGTTAGCCATCACTGGTGTAGGATCTAGATCAGTGTTTCCCAATCTTTGGGTTTTGAACTTCAATTCCCAGAAGCCTAAGTCAATTCCCCATAGCATTGATCAGCCAATGTACTGACTTAAGCCTCTGGGAATTGTGGTCCCCTTGCTTTGGGGCATGGGCCCCACATTGGGAACCACTGATCTAGACCATCCAGGGTGGTGAACAAGCAAGTTAAAACATTTTTTAAACAAATCTGGTAAAATACTTAAAAACAGTAGATGGGTTAAAAACAACCAAGAAAAAATACAATATAACAAACAGCCAACAATCAACCAAGCAGGGAGAGGCAGAATGTCACAGAAAGTCTTTTTAAAAAGCTCAGCCTTTTCAAGTTTCCAGAATTCCAAGGGTTATGTGTGGGAAGGGCATCTCAGGTCATTAGATCCACCAACCAGAATGACTAGCTCCTAATCATAAACTTCTGGTCCTCTCTCAGGTGGGCATCCAAAGTCCTAATACCTGGGGAAGATCAGGTGGTATGGACTGAATTTAATCTGGGGAGATCTAAGTCAGTGTTCACTGACTTGGTATTTTTAATACAGTATTTATATTGGGATAGGATGGGAAAGGGAATGGGGAGGATGATATGGTTCATTTCAACACTGTCCATTTAGCTTATCCAGATATAGTCATGCTTATCATAAACTCACTAAAATTAGTCAAATGAATTATGACTCAGTATGGACCTAACCCATTTTATTGGAACGTAAAATCACAAAGCTTCTGTGCGTCACCTCTTGCAAATCCTCAGGCAAAGGTGTGGCAGGAAAATCAGTACACATGAAAGAAAGTAGCATTTCTACACAACACATCACTGATTTGTGGGCTTCATTTAAAAAGGTGGTGAGTTGATGGCGACTGGAAGAGATGGTTTTTAAAGGAGATGTACAGTAAAACCCAGACTTACAAATGCCCCGAGTTACATAAAATTTGACTTACAAAATGATTTTGTGCTAAAACCATGTCCTGATTTACACAATTCCCTATGGGTTTGCTTCGAGTTACATAAAGATTCTTTTTCCTATGGGTTTTCCTATGCTTCGATTTACATAAAAATTTCATTTTTCCTGTAGGTTTGCTTCGAGTTACATTAAAAAATTGACTTAATAAAAAGCGTATGGAACAGACTTTTTTTTGTAAGTAGGGGTTTTACTGTATAACCAAATTCATTGGGGGAGAAGGAAATTGGACAAATCAGATTTGTGTATAGATGTATGGATGGATTTACTGTACATATTTTCTACATTTCTATACTGGCTGTCTCCTGGCAGTGAGACTCAAGATGGCTTCAACTGATCTATGTTACAGTGGCTATAAGCAGCCTCCAGGATTGGCCACAGCCAGCCTGTTTGTGGCTAGCTTTCATATTGGCTGATTGGCAATGCTGGGTGGCAGATTTGTTGAGTTGTGCTCTTTGGTTGTTTTATATTTACTGAATAAAAGAGATGGGGGACAAGAGTCGGAAGGTATGTTTTTTAGTTTCCCATAAACTAAAGTGTACTCACCCGGTTGGAGGGGAGCGGGAGCGACCATTGCTCCGTGGCAGGAGGACATTTTCCACCTTTGTCCCTGCCACAGAGACCCCTGAGCTCCTCCCCTCAGCCGGTTGGAGGGGAGTGGGAGTGGCTGTTACCCATGACATGGGCCTTAAGATGCCCGAGGATGTTGCAGAGGATGTTGAGTACAAGGCTCCGTCACTGATGTTGAGCCAGGATGCCGTCTCTTAGGCTCCCTCGGATGTTCAGCCACAATGTTTAATTGTATTTCAAGTTTTATGTAATTTACCATCTTTGTTTGTCTGTAAACTGCTTTGAGTCACCAATAGGTGAGGAAAGTGGTATAAAAATATGCTAAATAAATAAACATCTGTTTGGCCACATGTGAACAGGAAAAAAGTTATTCCTATATTAGGTCTCTGTGACACATTGTACTAGGGATGCAGGAGAAGTAAGTTCAGTAATATAACTTTTCCAAATTCACATAACCTAAATCTCTACATCTCTGCAAAACAACTCACAAATTGTGCAAAGTTCAGGTATTAAAAAAGAAAGCTTGTGCAATAATGTATGTATTAATAAAATATCTTTTTAAAAAAGAAATTAGGTAGTAAAAATGTTTACTTGGGAAAGTATGCAGATTTTTTTGAGAGATGTGCACAATATCAATGAATATCAGTGCAGATGTTAAAATAAACAGTCAGACAAAAACTTGAAAAGGAAACGGGATAGAATGACTACAACACAGGGGAAATGAGACCCAGTGAAATCAAGCTTTATAGACTCATCCATCCCTACAACATATCATTACTTTTTAGCTCCCCACATCACAAAACACACAAAGGGGATTCTTGTGCACAAATTCCATTGTCAAATAATAGGGAAATATGTAACTGGTAGAGATTTTCCTGTTAAAATTCAACTATCTGTTCTTGCTTTTAGATCTTTCAGAGAAAGATGCATACCTGCCCCCTTTTAAGATTCTTCAGTGCACTGTGTGAAAGTAAAGGAAAGAACTTGCTAAAAATGTTAAGACATTTTATAAATCATCACACAGATGAGTTGGAAGAGGGGGAAGCCCCACTTGATAGTGCACACTCTGCATGTCCTTGGAGCGCTACATTGAGAGTAACACATGGAGATTGACACAGTAGGTGTGATGGACATGGGACATGAGATGGATCGATTCTACCGCACTGCTCTGCCTGCTGCAGCACAATCTGCCACTGCAGCTGAAGTTACATGTGATGCCAAGCAGTTCTGCTGGGTGGTTCATCTCTATGTCTGAAACTTTATGCTCCCCCTCATTTCAGGGATAGGACATTGCAGCAAGCACTGAGGAGGCAACAGACTCTCCTGTTTCTTCTCACTCCAGAAGATCCCTGTAGAGACCAAGGAGTACTAGTTAAGAGTGCAGTGCCTCAACACACCCTAACTGAGACAGGATATCAAATAGAATATAACATTAATGGCAGAGCAAATAAGTCCATCCTTCCCATCTAGCAAAGTTCTGTTAGGCATAAGGAAGAGGGTTTTAATCCTTTTTTCAACTACCTGTGAATTCCTCCCCCCCCCCCAAAAAAAATCTCCCTCAAAAAACAAGTTAGAAACACTGGGTTTTTAATTGAACATTCACTTACAGAGAGGGGGGAAATTCCCCATGCCTAGCACTTAAAACTTCTGATTAATCGATTCCCGAGTACTGCAGGACGGAATGAGCTCCCATTTTTGTCTCAGCTCTTGCCAACCTAGCAGTTCGAAAGCAAGAAATTGCAAGTAGATAAATAGGGAGCCACTTCGGTGAGAAGGTAAACAGTGTTCCATGCGCTCTGGTGTATAGTCATGCCTGCCACATGACCATGGAAACATCTGCAGAAGCAGACAGCACTGGCTCTTCAGCTTTGAAACAGAGATGAGTACTGAACCCTAGAGTCAGATACAACTGTCTTTCATGCAAGGGGAACCTTTACCTTTACCCCACCTATCACAGACTTCTTTATTTGTGTCAGAGGCACCATGAGCATATAATAATACAAAGCTAAAATTAACATATCTAAAACAAAAAGGAATTACAAGGACTAGATGACATCTGCCCAATATTGGGCCACTAGACAATTGTGTAGAATCTTAGAATATGAGAATAACTAAGTTGTAAAGAGGCTATGAGACCATCAAGTCCAACCGTCTGCTCAATGTAGGAATCCAAAGTAGATCTGACAAATGGTTGTCTTGAATGCTTATGGCATCTGTTGTTTTACTGATGCCAAGCAACTAAACCTTTAACACAGCCACCACGGCCCATGGCCAGTGTACTAAAATGTTCTAGTGGCCATGTGCAATGCATGCATACAACCCGATTCAGTTGCCTCTAAAATCTGAGGAAAGTAAAAAATGAACAAAATCTATTCGAAATTAGTTCTCTGCATGGACAGCACATGAGTGAAACATAACTATTACTGAGTGTAACTCTTCCTTTTCTAAGCAGGCTGACAATTTATGGCACTAATCAAAACCAGCTTTCAGAAACCACTGGCTATACACAAAAGCAGCATGGTATATAGTGAAAAACAGCATACCATGATTACTCACAAGTGGGCTTTCACACAACTCTTCACTATGTTCAAAGAACACCTGCCATCTCTGCTGTTAGAACTGCAATCTGACTCCAGGCTAACCACATCTGAGATAACTAGTTGTCTACACACATCACACAATACCAACATTATGAGTTACTGAACTAAAGGAAATACACCAACTAGAGTTCATTCCATGGGCTGCCCATGCAGAGAATTCATTCTCACAAACATCTAACAGGCATTTGTAATGAGAAAAGAAGTGGAAAATAGTTTTGAGGGGCAGGCAGGCAAGCCTGGCTGCTGCAGTAATCTCTGCGATGCAATATCATTGTGCACTTATTTCATATGCAACAATGCCCTAGAGTACCTTTCCAACTGACAAAGAAATGCCTTTTAACCTTCTGATCAAGAAACTGATGAGGGGCAGATACTTACTCGAGCTGCTACTGAGTTTCAATAATTAAAATACATGAAAATATGGTAAATTTAATTAATTTAGATATTTGTGTGGGTGTGTTTTTGAGTTTTTATGGTAGTGTTAGTGATTTTTTTTTACTGTATGTTCGAATTTACACCACCTCGGTTTTGGGACCCTCAGGGTGGTTGACCCGAGGATAAGTCAAGTCCCCCTTTTGGACCTCATTTTGGGGGCTAAAAAACTAGACTTATACTCTAGTATATACAGTATTCAGGTCTCTGATTCCAGATTAGGAGTCACCAGAAATGTACACCAAAGCCTTCATGATGTGTAGCATGGTAACATTATTTTTTACAGCTGATACCTACTATTCATGCACAATAAGCTGTGGCATTTATATTTTATCTCACCAGCTGCAATAAATCCCCACAACAAACACCATGTTAGGCTGGAAAACCTGGGAGAAAGCGCCTGGCAAAAAGCATTCAGATTAAACAATTCTGCCCATCCTTATTCCCACTGAAATAGCTGCCATTCATGAAATGCATATTTCAGTTCACTTTCAGGGCTGTTTAACCTACTCACTTGCTCACTCACCATGGGAAAAGCCTTGTCAGTTTTGACTCCCACAGACTTCTATCTGTGCCAAGTTGGTTATAAGTACAGCCTGGCAAGCCCTGTACTGACTTTTGGCATGCTACCACTGACCCACATTTAGGGCAATTTTGGAAGAGTGCCAAAACCTTAACCCAACCACTTGGCACAAGTTGAAACAGAATCGGTTAGGTTTTTTGTATGACTGCTGTTTGCTAACATGGGTATGTGAGCAAGTCCTGAATCTTTGTCAGATCTGAAGAGAAAGTTTACATTAGACCTCCTGCCTATTCCCTTCCTTGTCTCTTTCTCCAATTTAATGTTTCATGTGAAAGAAGCCTAAGAAGAAGAGTTTACAATGGCTAATGTAAAATTGCTTGCAAGCTGACAGCTGGGCTCAAAGACAATCACACTTTTAAACTCAATGGCTAAGCTTTTTATAAGAGGAAGTATAAAAATGGATGAGGAAAGGAGAAACCTATAAAAATGTACACATACCTCTGCTTCTGAGCTCTCCTCAAATTGCGATCAAGTAATGAATGCTTCTGTTAAGTGCTGGTTTTAAGAGTGCATTTTAATCTACAGCTTCTATATTTACAGTGCAAGCCCTTTCAAAGGAAGATGAAACAGGAATTAAACTGCTAATTATTGCATTTCACTGGAAGTCACAGGTCTTTTATTGGGGTTGTTAAGCAAGAGAGTTCAACAATGGAACATTTGCTGGCACATCAATGAAACATCAGTATGCAATCTGCAGACAAACATTGACCAGTTTGACAAGGATCTGGTTTTATCAGTGAAACTGGTAAGGGACTGATTCCCCCACTCTATATCCATAACCACTCAAATTCTATTACAAAAGGCTAGAAAACACTCTAGAATATATATTTTAAGTAGCATATAAGGTAGCCAAGAGGATCCTAGGAGTGTAAAAGAGGAAAAGGACAAGGAAGTCCTGCTTATAATTGGAGACTGTAAATACAATATGGATTTCTTCTTTTTCTGCCATATCCGAATTGGAATATAAGCGATCATCATGGCAATCATCCATGAATACTGTCCTGAGAATAGAATGCAGTGGCCTTAAATCTACCTTCTGCATCACAGCATGACTCCCATACCGCTAATCTAGTTACATGAGTCACTTTCTGTTCCTGAGCCCTTTTGGCCCGCAAAGTCCTCATCAGCCCCAGGCCAGTACTGATGAAAGTGCTGCCCTCCATCAAGATGGATTCAAGTGGGATTTAATCCACTTGGGGACCATCACCCTTCCCTGTGGACTTCGGCACCCATTAGTCCTCAGGGTTGTCAGGTTAGTTAACCACTACCTGACACTCAGCGTTGAGTTGCTGGCAGTATTGGTCTACTCTATTATCATAGCAGGATAACCTGGCCAGACTGTTAATATGGATTTAATCCATACAATCCATATCTGCAGTGGATAAATCATTAGTTGGCTGGATAGCCCAGTGGTTTGGGGGGGGGGTCAATTCCCCTCAGTGCCTTCAGGAGAAGAACCAGCCTATATAGCATTGGATAAGTTGAACAGTTTCAGGACATCCCAGAAGAAGGGACTGATAAACATCTTCTCAGTATACCTAGAAAACTTTGGAAGAAGTGACCATAAGTTGGAATAGACTTAGTGAATGTAATTATTATTATTAGAATTAATCAACAGAACATCTTGAAAAATTCCTGAGAACCAAAAGTAACTGGCTACAAAACAATGAAACCATTTCATACTGAGCTACTTAACTGTATCTTGCATGCACCTTCCTTTTCTATGTACACTGTTTTGTATATACGTTGGAATGGTTTGGGGACCTTTTGTTTAAACCACTGGTTCCCAACATGGGGAACACATCCCACAGAGGGAATTCAATTCACAGAAGCCTAAGTCAGTACATTGGCTGATCAGTGCTTTGGGGAATTGACTTAGACTTCTGGGAATTGAAGTCCAAAAACCAAAGGATGGGAAACACTGGTTTAAACCTAAGGGTCCTATCTCTTTTCAGTGCCAATGATCTTTGTTCGTTATTGCTCCCTACTGCTCATGTACAGTACTTCCAGGTTTTACACCCAGTCTTGGTAGGTGGCTACAAAATCCATCCATATGGAAGCATAATAAATCTAAATCAAATGAAAATCTACAGTAGAGTTTTAAAAAATAAAACAAAAACAGCAACTAAACCCAATTAAAAACTAATCATCTGGAGAATAGGGCAGAGTTTGCCTAGCACCTAAAATATAACAAGAAAGACCGGAGGCAAAAATCAGTGAAGAAGATTCACCAGGGATTAGAATCACATGCCTTACAAGGCATGACTCACATAACACACTTCAGGGCTATTAACTGTTACATAGAGTCCTGGTACTGTAAGCCAATTTGTTTTTCACTCTAGTCAACTGAGAAGGGTGGGATTTTGTCCCCCACCCCACAACATGATAGGAGATTTACAAAAAAAGTTCTGATTTAGCAAATCATCTATGTACACAACATTGTGAAGGGGTTACAAAACAAATGCTAGCAAAGTCTTGCTCTCTCCATTTGGAGTCAGGTGATAACTTTGTTTGTGGTATTCACAGAGGTATCATGAACTAACCAAGCGAAAGTGACCACTTGTCTTGTCATTTAGACTAGTCTCAACATAGATTGAAAAAGGTTAAGGCAGACTCATGCAGGAAGTTGTGTGATTGTTTACATGCCAAAACGTCAAGCTTTCCCCCCATAGAGCCTGACATTTTGTGATGCTACCACCACATTTCTGGCAAAGTTCTCACAGGTCCACCAACTGCTCACTGTAGCCTGGTTCAAATTAGATGAGAAACCCTCTTTCTGAGCCAGAGGAATTGAGTTTTCTGGCCTAACTGCCCTCCTACCTAGTTATTAAAATATCTATTTCTCCCTCTACTATTCCATCCCAAACAAAGAGAAACTCCAGCATTTGTATTTCTAGAATTGAAATTAAGAAGACACTCTGTCTTCTTCTTTTCTTTGTGACAGCTATGTAGCTGGTGGTAGAAATTCTCTGTTTTTCCTAGAAGCCTGGATACCAAGAGAAGGTGCTTTAAGAATGCTAGCAAGATGACACAGGACATTTTAAAACTGCATTACTTATCACTGCAACATGCATTCAATTCAATTACAGCAATACAGTATGAGACTGGGTTCAACATGCAAATGCCAGAAAAGTCACTCTCTGATTTCATCAAAGTCTCTCTGAGATAATGACCTATGTTTGACAATGAAGGGGTGAGAGGGATAATCATGCATAGCACTGACATTATTGCTAGGTGGTTAGGGCTATACAATTGCATAGAACTATGCCCCAGCTTGTGTTGTTAAAGAAAGAAAAAACAGTATCATATTATTCCTATTGTGGGTAGGTAATGTTTCCTGGCAGGACTCGTTCACTAACCAAAGAAACCTGGCCTTTTGACTGTGTCTCCCAGTAAGGCAGCAGCTCCATATCCTCAGTATCAAACATCAGTTTTAAGAAGCTCCCATCCATATTTTTCGCTCCTTTACTGTTAGTCAACAAGATTTTTAAAAAATTAAAGCTGTAATTTAAAAATGAAAATAAGCATTAAAAATAAATTAAAAAGCACAAATTAAGATGTAGATGGTGTGTGTGGAGAAATTTCAAATTCAAGAAATTGGGATGGGATATTTTCAACTACAAATCCCATAATTCTCCATTCTGGAAGTTCTAGCTGGCAGACAGATGTCTTACAGACACCTAGATCAGTGTTGGCGAACCTTAGCACTCCAGGTGTTCTTGAACTTCAATTCCCAGAAGCCCTGATCAGCAGGAGTGCTGACTTGGGCTTCTGGTAATTAAAGTCCAAGAACACCTGGAGTGCCAAGGTTCGCCATCACTGACCTAGATGGTGTCTCAGCTGTGTGAAATTCCTAAATTGGAAGGTTTTAAGGCCTAGCTCCCCATTCAGAAAGAACCCAGACAGAAACAGGAAGCTCAGGTTGAGCTAGGCCTACTTAGGAGTCTAAGCCTTCCATTTCAGGTCTTTCTTCCAGGTGAGTGACATTTAGGTGCGTGCAAAGTGTCTAGGGTGCTAGAGGTTGGGAGTTTGATTTCCCACTTTGCATCCCAGAAGAGACAGCTTGTGTGGCTTTGGGCATGCTGCACAGTCCCAGGTGCCTCCAGAAGAAGGGAAAGATAAACCACCTCTGAGTACTCTCTAGCTAGAAAACCTTTAAAAGGGTTGCCATAAGTCAGAATTGACTTGATGGCACATAAGTGTAAAACAGACCTCCTAGAATGGATAATTATAGAGTCCCAAACAAATCTGAAAATCCCATCCTGACTATTTATTTAGCATGATAAAAAATTTCTAATGTACAGTATGAAAGTCTCAAACTCTCATCTTTCACTTGGAATTTTTTACACACATCCAACCGGTGTAATAGGATGGAAAGAGATCTTCTGAGTGACTTTTAGAGGTGACAGAAATGACTTGAAGGGAAAGGGCTAAGTATCTTCTTCCTACCAGTATATATTCTACTCAGCACTACTTTTCTGCAACTGCTTCTAAGCTGGGATGAGGTGGGGAATGAGGCGAAGTTACATAAAGCAGCATGTCACATGGTGTATAGTTTGGCCTTTGGTCACAGTTGAAAAAGACGATATCTTAACAAGTAGAACAAGAGGCAAAACCGCCACAAACATACTTTTATAATCATTATTCAATTTGTTAAGCTGTTCAAGCATTATCACAGGTGACAATTAAAATTGATACGATGTAAAGGTAAGCAAACAGAGAGAAAGCTATTTTCTTCTATTTAGCCCTGCATGATACTTCAGAGATATGTTCTGCTTTACAGAAATGAATACACAGAAATACGTCACAGGTTTATAAGGTGAAAGCAGCATGAGAATGTGTACAGGAGGCATAAGGTACCAAGGCAATGACCTTTTGTTCACTTTTCTAGCTATAATTTGTCACTGTTCAACCTTTATCATTTTTACCTAGGACAACCTATCGACTCAGAGTTGCAGACTTTATTTTAAACACAAGGCAAGACATGCTATTAACTTGTTCATTGGTTAAAACTGCTGAACGGCCTGTGAAAATTTATTTTACACAAAATGATAATATGTAGTAAGTGGCTGCAGTGGCTCCAGTGGTTAAGAAGCTCGCCTTGTTAGCTGGAAGGCCGGCAGTTCAAGATCTGGGTACTGCATGACGGATTGAGCGCCCGACTCTGTCCCAGCTCCTGCCAACCTAGCAGATCATAAGCAAGAAATTGCAAGTAGATAAATAGGGACACTTCAGTGGGAAAAGGTCTTGGGGACATGAAAGGAGCCTCATTTGGGGGTCCTCTGAGTGTGGTTTCTCCAGCAAAAATCTTTTCAACCCATAATAATTTCTGACATGAAATTATTATTATAGTATGTAGTAATTTCATATACTTGATACTGGTTCTTTTTAAAAGAAAATCTGGTAATCCTAGAACTATGTCTTATATCTGGAGCAGGAACAGCTATCTAGCTCACCTCTACCTACTTGGATATCCACTTAAAATCAAGTCTTTCCTGTCACAGAGGACTTCTCATCTCCCTACCATGTAGCCGTTTTAGAACCAGACTGCATGTATCAGAGGTGGAGCCACACATTTGACACTTCAACCTTCCTGCACAAAATAATCAAAAGATGATGTAGGGATTTTTAATTTTAAAAATCCATCACATACAGGAGACTTATCAGTAGGAATGAGAACAATGTTTTCATGTGGAACAATGGAAAACGTATGTGTGAGTTACAGAACTGGCAAGATCTCTAAGCTACTCATGGAAGTTTTGGCAACATCATTTCAACTTGCTATCTGCCAGAAGACACAGCTGTCTGCTTCAGAAATGCACATATGCGCCCGTATAAAACAAAAGAATCCTTAAGACAAAAAAAAATCTTTTAAAATACCAAAATAAAAGTGAATCTTCTGGATTTAGTAATGCAGATTAATTTTTATTTATATTTCCTAAACCTGGAATCATTTTTTAAAAATTTCCAATGTGTCCACTATGTGTACATAGAAATTCTTGACCAGTACTGTATAATTGGCTCTCCTTGAGCATTTCAGATATATAAAAGCAGTCTTCCAAATAATATTTCAAGAACTATGACTTAGATAACATGCTCTGTAGTTTTAGCATTGCAAGAATAAGCCTATAGTCTTTATGGAATGTGTGCTTCCTTTTCTCTCTCATCCATGCTGCATTAAGTACAGGTGAGTCAGAAAAATAGTGGCTAGTCTATGATTAGTAGAAACAAATTGATTTCAAACCTCAATTGATGAAGTTTGTTTCACTGATATTAACTAGAGTTCAGGAATTGGATAACATTCTAAACCAGGGGTTCCCAACCTTTTTACGATGTGGGCCTGACCAAACCCCTGGACAGCTGAGCAGGCTGGACCATGCCCCCTGGAAGCGGAAGTAAATGTGCCCCTTCCACATTTATGACAGCCATGGGTGCATTTATGTCTGACATAAACGCATTTATGCATGTGTGGGTGCATTTTACGGCTGTTGTAAATGCACCCACTTCCACTTCCGGATGTGGCAGTGGGCCACATGAAATGGTTCCATGGGCTGGGGCCGGCCCATGGGCCATAGGTTGGGAACCCCTGTTCTAAACTGTGATTAACAAAAAAAAAAGGAAGTGAATGTTTCCAAACTTTTCTTACAACCCTGCCAGAGGGGCTCATGTGTTCAAGCAGAGATTGGTGGGGAATATTTCTATGTAGAAAATGATGGAGAAAAGGTTGCTAATAAACCAGAATTGCCTTGATGGCACACAATTATTATTATTGTACTTGTAGTACTCAATTGTGGTTTAGTGTTTCATTCTAATACAGTCCACATAACCATCAAAATGGATTTTGGTATCTCTTTCACCTATCTGGACAACATTTTGTAAAGAACATATACATTCCTACATGTGTCTATCAGTTGTTCAACTTCTGTCTTTATTTCTTATGGGTGTTTCCTTTCCTATAATCAAAAAATTCTTACATATTTAACACTGATCAGTACATTTTAATGATACTCAGCCAGAGTTAAATATATTACATTAAGTTCAATGGGAAAGATTAAATCCATGTTTAAATTCCAATGAAATAAATTACATTCCGTTGATTTACACCTGTTTAATTTTGACTAAAGCATATCTTTGCTTTTCAAAAAAAATCTTCAAAGCATGAAGCCAGTCCATGCCCTACCTTATCTAAATTAATAAATAAGTGAATTAATTGATTGATTAATTAATTCTTCAGCTATATTTATAAACATAACGAAATTACCACCAGGGTTGTCAAACTAGTTCTGCAAGTAGCTGCATGCCATTGGTTGTTAGAAGGAACAGTTAAGACACTGTAGTTATTTAAAAATAATAATTGGATAAAAACATTTATCAGATCCTTCCTCATCCTAACCTATACATGTGTAGTATGAAACTATCTTAAAAATACCCACTGAGGAATGTTTGTGCTAATAAACACTCTCCTATTTTAACATATATTGAAAAGTGACCACATATTTGTATGGGTAAAAATGCTTGTTTTGTTTAGTATTAGTCTCTTTTTGAGGGAGAGTTACAGGCTGAGAGTGTTTTTCTTTTTCAAATATGTAATTTTCAAAATTATATTACATCTACGAAAAGTCACTGCTATATTTGATACAGACTGTTACAAAAATAATGACACGAGGTATGGATAATCAATACCCACTTTCAGCCTCTGATTTCAAAACAAATACTGTACACACAATATTAGATGATATTACAATATGTTTAAGTAAAAACTAATGCAATGACACAGATTTCTTCTACAAAAATAAAGGAAACAGAAGGCAGTTTCCTAATAAAGAGAGTGTGCTATCCCTGGGACGTGTGATGATACAGACAATATCACATTTATATTCAGTTTTCCTCATGCAAGAAGTCAGAATTCTACATAAAGCCTTTTATTTTTCAAAGGATGAGTTTTCCAGTATGTAACAATTCTACAAACAGTAAGGTTGAAATGTATGAAGTGGTAGAATGTTAATCTGTGCAAGCATATCTGAGAGTAAACAAAATAGAACAGCAAAAAAAAATATATTGTGACACCTTAAAGACTAACTCATGTATTTAAATGTGAGCCTTCGTGGACCAATACAACTTAATCAGACATAAGAGTGAGGCTAAGACATAAGAGTGAACTAAGGTGTGTTACTATCACTTTCCTACTAATGCAGCCTGGACCATATTCTACCAAGCATCAGTGATGACTACTCTATAGGTATCACAGATAAACACTTCATAGACTTGTCTTACACTTGTATTACACTCACTTGAGAACCTCACTTGATTCTGCTGCCAATCAGGTTTAACATCTGGAAACCTCAAAAGATTCTTCCAATATTCATTTTGAATGCTCAAGAGACCTTTTACACACACACACACACACACACACACACACACACACACACACACACACACACACACACACACACACACACACACACACACACACACACATCCTTACTCTCCTGTTAATTTCTCCCCTTTTCCAAGCAGGTGGGGGAGAAGTTTGTTGTAATTTACTATATAATAGGTGTGTGTGTCATTTGTAATGAAAGATTATGGGGGGTTGAGCCCTTTTGGTCATATCAGCCAGCTCAGCACAGCCCAGGAAAGTCATTGCATTTGAGAGACTGTACCTTCTAGTTTGGTTGAGGATTCTGATTTAAAATAAAATAAAAAGCAAGAATGGACTTGAAGGTAGCAACAGGTACAGACTCACCATTTTCTGGCTGGTCCTTAATATCAGCTTCGCTTTGCTGGCTTGGACTTTCAGAATGACTTGAATCTAAAAAACATAAAGATGTCCCAAAATTATAGGAATTGACTGCAGAAAGATGTCACACTTTGATGGAAATTTCACATCCCCCCAAAAAAACAACAACAACCAATAATACAGAAAGCTGGTAAGGTAATAACTTTTTACTAAAATTTTAAAATACATGAATCAGTTTTTCAGCATTGTTTCATTTCTTACTTCTCTATCTTTGTTGTGGAAGTGAATCCATACAAATTCAGAATATTTTTTCCTTCTAGAACCAGACTTCATAATTATGTAAGATTTCAAGTACTATGCAGCCAGCTGAAGACTTTGAATTTATAATGCACTATCTTGCTGATGATGGTAAGAACTACTAACATTGTAAAGTTGTTAACAGTTTTTCACTGTGCTAACAGCTTGCTGTTAAGGCATTAACCTTTTCATGTTAGTATTATTAACTACCTTTGTCTACATGAAAACACAGACACAGTAAGGTACTATAATTCACACCATATTCTAAAACAGGGGTGCCCAAACTTTTTGGGCCATGGGCCACTCACGTGGTTCAGGGGGCTAGTCACTATGCCCATGGGCCGAATCTGGCCCCCGACTCCAGTTCATCCGGCCTGCAAAAGCCCTTGTTGCTCCCAGAAGCGGAAGTAAAACACATCCATACACACACATTTTATTTCCGCTTCCGGGGGCAATGAGGGCTTTGCAGGCTTGATGAATTGGTGTCAGGGACCAGATCCAGCCCATGGGCCGTAGTTTGGGCACCCCTGTTCTAAATGAATTTAAGCCATACAAAAAACACTAGGGATTGGATATAAGCACTTTTCTTGCTTCTCAAGGAAACTGTTCATTCAAACAAATGACTCAGTTTTAACCAATATACACTGCAGTTGCAGACCATGTTATTCCTTCATTCAGTCAACTTCTGTACCATCCAACTGACTTAAACAATTTACTCTGAGTGGTTAAAAATGATTCACAGACATAAGCAAAATAAACAGCAACAATAAAAAATAAAATAATACTGAACAACCCATAAAACAAGCAAATCGATGGCATCTGTAAACCAGAAATAATTCTAACAGAGGACAGAACCATTCTGGGGCAAAGTATCATGAATAGCCTCCTTCAACAGCTCTACTTTTAATAGCTTCCAGAAAGCTTGTAGCATTGGGGCATGACAAACATGAATGTGTAATCTGTTACATAGGCTTCGGCTCACCACAGAAAAGGATCCGGCTCTTGTGAAGGATTTTCAGGGTGGGCACTCTAAGTCTTCCTGCCAGAGAAAAGCATGTTCTCCAGGCAACGTTTGCCAAGAACAGAGAATCTAAATATCTGATCTCCTGCACATATTTCTAGCTGAACAAGGGATGGTTGGGGTGTAATGAATGCAAACTGCATCTTTATAATAACATATACAGTAGTTTGGTTCTCATTTTTGAGGCTGTAGGGTATCTAAGATAGCCACAGTGACCGCCATCTAATTCCGTGATGGTGAACCTTGGCACTCCAGATGTTCCTGGACTTCAATTTCCAGAAACCCAAGCACCCTGTGAATCCACACAAATGGGTTTACTGTGATTCATCTGGCCCATGCTGCCCTCGCTGCTCCCGGAAGCAGAAGTAAAATATGTCCGTACGGTAAAACCATTCGTGTGGGTTTACAGGGTGCTTGGGCTTCTGGGAATTGAAGTCCAAGAACATCTGGAGTGCCAAGGTTTGCATGCCATATGCAGTGACTTCCCATCAGAGGGAATTGACAGACACCTTCTCCTTCTGCTAGGGCCTGATGGTGAACCTAAGCACTCCAGAAGAATAGACGCCTTTGAAATGTGGTGTTGGAGGAGAGTTTTGAGAGTCCCCTGGACAGCGAGGAGAACAAATAGGTCAATCTTAGAAGAAATCAACCCTGGCTGCTCATTGGAAGGTCAAATAGTAAAGATGAAGCTGAAGTACTTTGGACATCAAATGAGAAGAGAGGATTCACTTGAGAAAGCCTTGATGCTGGGAAAGGTGGAGGGCAAAAGAAGAAGGGGGCGGCCAAAGATGACATGGGTAGATGGTATTGTAGACACAATGGGCACACAGCTGGGCGGGTTGAGGAGGTTGGTGGAGGACGGGGTGCCTGGAGAACAATGATCCATAGGGTCGCAAAGGGTCGGAATCGACTGTGCAACTGAACAACAAAAAATGACATTCTCTTCCTGTGGACAATTCAGTTGGCTTCTGACTAAGTCTAGATGAGACTTATATACTATGTATTTGTCCTCAACAGACTAATAAATGAATACACTGATTAGCTTGTTTCTATTTTGCAAAATCTCTTACTTTTGAATCAGTCACAAGTAGCCAAGACAAAATGTGATAAGCTGCTTGTACCCACAGACTTACATCTAACTTTTAGTGAATTGCAATGTTCAGCTTAGTTGTACTGAATCAGATTTTTCTCAACTTGAAATGGAACTGAAAAGTAGGAAAGAGAGTGAGAAAGTGAAGTTGAAGTTACTATAAGTATACCTCAGCAAAAGAAAGCTAAATTTGTTGATGTAACCGATACAGCTTTCTTTTGGCATGTGTCCTGAAAATGGTATTTCATGTGTAATCATTTTTTAAATAAATATAAGGGAAGTTTATGCTATTAAAGGGACTGCAGTGACTTAGAAGTTAAGACATTGGAGTTGCTGACTGGAAGGTCTTCAGGTTAGCAGTTTGAGACCTGAGTGCTACACAAGGGAGTGAGCTCTCACCTCTATCCTAGCTCCTGCCAACCTAGCAGTTTGAAAGCAAGATATTGCAAGTAGATAAATAGGAACCACTTTGGAAGGGAAGATAAACACCATTCCATGCACTCTCGTCCCTAGTCATGCCTGCCACATGACCAGGGAAACATCTGCAGATGCAGACAGTGCTGGCTCTTTGGCTACAAAGATGAGCACCACACCCATGAATTGGATATGACTGGCTTTCAAGCAAGGTTGACCCATATGCTATTACAGAATCTTTATATCATTACAAGCATTTCAATCAAATAATTTCCACCTAGAACTTTGAATGTGTTTGAATATGATATTTAAATCTAACATGTTAAATCGAATCACATTATTTAGAGCACACTCCCCTCCATATACGTGGATGGTTTCAGTCACCGTTATGAAGCTAAGGACTGGGAAGAAGAAATGGCAGCAGATGCTGAAGTTCAAGCCTCTTCAAAGCTGTTTTGACAGAAGAATTTTGACAATGGTAGCGTTTTCCCTCAATTATTTGAGGAGATGGAACAAAAACATAGAGGTGGAAATCTAAACTTTCTCAGAAATGTCTATCTCGGAGATTTTGAAACACAACATGATCCGAGATGTCATCTTGCTTTGTCTACTCCCTCTGCTAGCCTAATATTTTGAGGCAGGGACTGGCAACTTGACAATCAAGATTGCCAGTGATAGCAGAGTAGCTTTCCTTAACTCTTCTGAGAGTTATTTTAAAATGCCAGAGAACATCACTTATCAGTTGTCTTTAATAAACAACCCCTCAATGCTGACACTACTAGATGAGTGCTGATGAAAAATAAGAGGAAGTGACACATTCTGCAGAAAAACAAACATTTGCATTAAACGGCATATATTTTATTTTTAATCTACTGCTGTCCAACAAACAACACTATGAAGTCTGAGCATAAAAAACTACTCTCAATCCTGAGTGCCAAACAATCTTAAATGCAAGTAGGAAAAGCAAGATGCAAACCAGGTGATGTATGTGTTTATGTAAGTGTGTCATGTGTAAGAAACAGAATACTGTACCATGGTTTAATTCCTTACAGTTTTAATACCAGGAAAAAGGAATCCTGAATTTGGGATAATAAAGCTCTGAAACGTCTTTTGTTTTGTCAGTCCTATTCATGCTTACTTATTGCTGCTAGAGAATGTTAGATTTTTGGCAAACAAACAGTAGCATTCACCTTGAATCCTCAAAACCCAACAAAAGAACCAATGGCCCTGATATTTGACTGTGTTT
Organism: Bradypodion pumilum; assembly: GCA_035047305.1. Taxonomy (NCBI): domain Eukaryota; kingdom Metazoa; phylum Chordata; class Lepidosauria; order Squamata; family Chamaeleonidae; genus Bradypodion; species Bradypodion pumilum. The sequence continues at coordinate 104,049,273 of JAWDJD010000004.1, read as the reverse complement.
TAGGAGTCCACACAAAATTGAAAGATTACAACACAGATCTGTAATTAACTTGAAAATCTTATCTCTGTTGCAATAGAGTTATAACACCATCCTTGAAGTATTAACAACGCTGACGAGATACGTTCTCTGGATGACTTTGGTTCAAACTGCAACAATTTATTAGTCCTCTAAAGCATTCTTTGCTTTTAAGTAAATTAAGAGTTTAATTCTTAGACTATCATGTAATAAACCAAATCCTCTATTTCAGATATTCAGCTCTGAATTTGTAAAAACTTAGTGAGCAAGCCTGTATAAATGAAAAAAAGCATAACTAATAAGAGTGAACATAAAACAATTTGATTATTTGCAATATTATCGGTTTTACATGTAAAACAAGATACATTTCACAAGTTTGGAGTCTATTCAAGCATTGGTTAATGATGAGGAGGAATTCAAGATTAATATATAAACTGATACAGTACTATGACATGATAAGCTGTATTTTTCCCCACTGGGCTTACAAAAATAAACTATTGCATATATTTTTGCAAAATGCTAGAAAGATAATAGAAGGGGAAGAATGCAAGCGCGGCGCCAAAATGGCCGCCGCGCCCTTTGCGGGCCCCCCCCCAACAGGACAGAGAATCCGGGTAGTTAGGGGCGTGGCCAGCTCCCTTATAAAAGGGGTGGCCACGAGGCAGCCGCGCTGCCATTTTGCCTCAGCGACGGAGCGGAGAAGTTTTTTCCCCCTGCGCCTCCGTCGCTCGTTGGTATTGCCGGGAAGCCTTTTGGGTCGATTTTGCTTAGCTAGCTTCCCTTTTTTGCTCGAGATGCCTTCCAAAAAGAAGGCTGCTGCGAATTCAGCTCGGGCTGTTGGGAGGCGCAACCCAGGTCGGAGGACCGTGGTGCCGCCTCCTCAACAGCCACCTTTGCCATCCCCGGCCGGGGCTAGTGGCTTGGGGTCTATCGCACCTTGGCCCGTTCAGAGTGCGGGCGCGGAGGGCGCTCCGGCCCGCGGCCCGCGAGCGGTGGACACCGCTCCTCCTTCCGCCCAACCCGTTGGGCCGACTACTTCTGGGCCGCAGCCTCTCCCGGGGCCCTCTAGCCTTGGGGGGTGGCCCGGTGCCCTGCCTTGGCAGGTTTCCCCATCAGCCCTACCGGGCTTCGGCCCTGGCCAATGGCCATATCTGGGCCATGGGGTGCAGGGAACTGTCCCCATGCAAGGGTCAGGTGGGCCGGCCGGCTCTTTACCCATGGTTACTGTAGACACCTTACTGGCCCGTATTGCGGCCTTAGAGGAGTCTTTGGCCCGGGCCAGTCAGGCAGGTGCCCCTTTCGGGGTACCTTTGGAGGCGCTATCGGCAGCAGGACAACGGCCGGTGGGGGGGGGGGGGTTGAGCTGCTGCAGGCGGGTGGCGCGGCTCCGGCCACTGCCTCGCAGCTCCCCAGCCAGCAACCTGGCGCGGGTCAAGCCCCGGTGATGAGCTCTACATCGGTCGTGAGCTCCGACGCCCCCAGTGGGCCGGAACCCCCGTTGGGGGCGGCCCGCGGGGGTGCAGCATGTGAGTATATGGTGCAAACGAGTACATCCACACACATTCCCAATATAGGGGGGACCTTTCAGTGGCCTTGGCCTCGCGCGGGTGGTGCAGGGGCTACGCCGCTGGCGACCCACCCGGCGACAACTACTGCCACCATGCCCGCTGGGGTGGGCATTGGTTCTTACACTGCTGGGAACGTACTTGGGGTGGCAGGGTTAACTCAGGCCCCTTTGGGTAGGCCAGCTATCCCCTTTTCGGCTTTGCCGACGGCAGGGTATTCCCTGCCATTGGGTGATCACTTGGCTCAGGCTACCAGAGAAAAGATATGGCGAGGGGAGTACGTGGATATCTTCTCACTCCTGAACAGAGAGCCCACTAAGGAAGAAAGGGAGGGTCAGGATGAGAAGGACAAGGAGCAGGCACGCCGCCGTAAGCCGCCGCGTACCTGGGCTAACTGGCTCCCCGCTTATTTGATATACATGGCGGTGTATTTGAGGGCGCGGCCGGATCTAGCTATTCCCATGGTCCAATATTTGGACAACATATACAGGGCGATGGTAGATTTCCCGGGCCCCTCATGGCTAGCATATGATGAGGAATTCCGTATGAGGATTCCCCTGCACCCCGAGATGAGATGGGATGAGCCGTGCCAGAGACTGTGGCTCTTGTATATGACACCCACACGTCCTGCCCCGGGGGATAGATACCATTGTGGACATGCGGTCCAGCGAGCAGCTCCAGCGCAAGTTACCCGCCAAATGGCGGGGCAGGGGGTTCCAGCCCGCCTGCTGTGCTGGACTTTCTCGTCCAATGGTTCCTGCAGTCGGAAGAACTGCAGGTATAAGCACGAGTGTCCCACATGTTCTGGTCCCCATGCAGCCTCTGCTTGTCCCAAGCCTGGGGGGGTGCGAGGCAGAGGGAGGGGTGGACAGTGGGCTGGCAAGCCTGCCACGGATGGAGCTAGTTCTCCGAAAGGCTCCCTCCCCAATTAAGGTGGACATGCTGGAGCGCTGGCTCGCATCGTACCCAAGGGGAGAGGACAGGGAGTACCTCATCCAAGGTTTTAAGCAGGGATTTCGTATCCCTTTTATGGGTGATAGATCCCCTCAGGATGCTCCCAACCTTTTATCCCTCAGAGGAAGGGAGGAGGTAGCCGAGGCCAGCATTAAAAAGGAGTTAGACGCGGGCAGGGTCGCCGGACCTTTTCCCGCACCCCCTTTTCCCAACCTTAAGGTTTCACCATTGGGTTTGGTTCCTAAAAAGTCCCTAGGTGAGTTTCGCCTTATTCATCATTTGTCCTACCCAGCCGGCCGATCGGTCAACGATGCGATACCTGATGACCTTTGTTCGGTCAGGTATACATCGTTCGACCATGCGCTGCGCATGGTGCGCTCGTGTGGCCCGGGTGCCTTGCTGGCCAAGTGCGACATTAAGTCAGCTTTTCGCCTCTTGCCGGTGCACCCGGGCGACTTTGAATTGCTGGGTTTTAAGTTTAGAGGGGAGTATTATTTTGATAAGGCCATGCCTTTTGGCTGCTCCATATCATGCTCGGCTTTCGAGCGTTTTAGTACCTTCCTAGAGTGGGCTTTCGTCCGCAGGTCAGGGTCCCGGTCTGTAGCCCATTACCTGGATGACTTTTTATTCGGGGGTGAACGGGGCTGGGACACGTGTGCACGTCTCCTCAATACATTTCAGACGCTAATGCAGGAACTGGGTGTCCCTTTAGCGCCCGAAAAGACCGAGGGCCCGTCGACCAAACTAGTATTCCTGGGGGTTGAGATTGATACAGTAGTACAGGCTTCTAGGTTACCGGGTGATAAGGTGTCCAGGATAGTGACCCTTATCTCGGAATTGCTGGCTAAGCGTAAGGCATCCCTGAGGGAACTGCAGGTGCTACATGGGCACCTCAATTTTGCCTGCAGGGTGGTCGCACCGGGCAGGGCTTTCGCCCGGCGCTTATGCGACGCCATGGCAGGGTTATCCAGGCCCCACCACAGAGTCAGGCTTACCCGGGGTATCAGGGCAGACATGTTTGTCTGGTTGCAATTCCTGAGGGAGTTTAATGGGGTCTCATTTTGGAGGTCTGACCTCATGGCATCCCCCAATTTCCAGATCCAGTCTGATGCCTCAGGATCCCTGGGTTATGGGATGTACTTCAATGGGGAGTGGGCCTATGGTGGGTGGCCACCGGCATGGGCAGGCACAGGTCGCCTGCGGGATCTCACATACCTGGAATTTTTTCCCATTCTGGGGGCTTTGATGCTATGGGGCGAACAGTGGGCTAATTCGGTGGTGCATTTCTGGTGCGACAATGCTGCCGTGGTGCACATTGTCAATGCACAGACTTCTAAATCGCCCAGGGTCATGGATCTAGTGCGCCATTTTGTGCTGCGCTGCCTGCGCCTCAACGTCTTGTTCAGGGCCAGGCATGTCCCAGGGGTTAATAACGATATTGCTGACGCTTTGTCCCGCCTGCAGATCTCCCGGTTCCGCGCCTTGGCCCCGGATGCGGAGGAATTTCCCTCGCCACTCCCGGACGAGATGTGGACTATTGGCAAGGAGAGGTGAACCGGGCGATTGGCCTGTCACTAGCGCCACGCACGCGTAAGGCGTATCAACAAGCATTCAATTTGTATAGGGCTTTTGCTACTCGATTTCAATGGCCAGAGACCTGGCCCATCCCGGTGGACCATGTTCTGCGGTTCATGGTTCACCTGCATGCACAGGGCCTTGCACCTCGCACCATAGCATCCAAGCTCTAGGCGTTGGCTTTTATGGCCAAAGTAGGGGGTCATGTGGATACCACCTCTGACTTCCGTGTGAGACACGTTTTGGAGGGGTGGGCGCGCGAGCGCGGGCGTTGCCCGGACGACCGGCACCCTATTTCCCCAGGGGTTCTTACCCAGTTGGCCCGGGGCTGGCCAGGCCTCTGTTTTGATCATTATGAGGCAGCCCAATTGCATGCAGCCACAACGGTGGCATTTTTTGGAGCGCTCCGCATCAGCGAACTCGTGATGCTGTCTAAGGCGGATGCAAGTGGTAGGGCACTGGAACGCGGAGATGTATATGTTGCCAAAGACTGGGCCCAGTTGAGGATTCGCTCCTCTAAAACAGATCAGCATGGCGTAGGCAGTGGAGTAAGACTGCTACGGCGTTCTTTGGCAGACATCTGTCCGGTTGGTGCCCTACAGGAATACCTGGCACTGCGTGGCATGCACCACGGCCCGTTTTTCTGTCACCAAGATGGGTCTCCCCTTACTAAATTTCAGTTTTGGAAGGTGACTGCCAGAGCCCTCACCAGGGTGGGACTACCGGGTGCCCGTTCTGGCACACATTCGTTCCGTATTGGCGCAGCCTCTACAGCGGCTGCTTTTGGGTACTCTGGGGCTGACATACGTAGCAGGGGGAGGTGGGGCTCACAATGTTTTCAGTTTTATGTGCACCCACTCCCGCCATGAGTACCAATCCAGTCACCTTACCTTCCTTTTTCTCAATTTTCTTACAGACCCTGGGTGTCGTATTACACCGGTGACAGTATGGCTGGTGGGCCACAGCTATGTGCTCAGGGCAGCGCGTTACGCTGCGGCGACAGAGTGGGGACCCCGACTGGGACTGGGTGACCACGCCAGTCTCTCATGGCACGGTAGGCCTGGGGTGTTATGGCGGGAGCTGCGGCCTTTCCTTTTTTCTGGCCTGGGGGCTGACCCGCCTGACATTCTAATCATCCACTTGGGGGGCAATGATTTGGGCCAGGTCACCGGCTTATCGCTCAAGCATGCGATTTGCGAGGACCTCGCCTACTTGCATTATGTCTGGCCTGCCACAGCCCTGGTTTGGTCGGACATTGTTCCGCGCCACTCTTACAGAGGGGGCGTTAACCTCCTGGCCCTTGACCGAGCTAGGCGCGCGGTCAATAAGGCAGTGGCGCGGTTTCTCACCACCAGGGCTTGGGGACGGGTTAGTCATCACCCCGATATTAGTCTACAAAATTGTGACTTGTATGCAGGGGATGGGGTCCATCTGTCGCGAGGAGGTATGGACCTCCTGTTGGGTGACTGGCGAGCAGGCCTGTTGACCGAGCTGACGGTCTGGGGGGGGGCGTCAGGTCTTCTGTGAAGCCCCTCCGTGTGGCGGGTAGCACTGGTAAGGTAAACAGTATGACCCACAAGTATCCGGCAGGTTCGCAATTGACTGGACAACACTAGACAGGAATAAAGTAGTTAAACGTTGTCCGGTCAACGACGAATCAGGCGATGGGGTGATGATGATTGCTAACCAGCATGCATCACCCCTGTGATTTCACGGATACGCGTCAGAGGGTGGGGTCATGAGTTAGTTATTGACTACGGTCAACAATTTGTTTGTTGTTAACAAACAAATTGATACAATTTGATACATTGTAACCAATTGCCGTTGGCAATTTTGGGGTGGTACCTTACCAGTGTTACTTCGGCCTGCTTGCCTTAGGAATTATGATTGGTCGTTTTACCAATACAAATTTATAATTCGGACTAGGGCATTGAATCAATAAATGTGGCCCTTTGCTGTTATCCACTTTCAATGTTGTCTGTGTCCGTTATTGGGGGGGTGCGCCTGCAATGCAAGCGCGGCGCCAAAATGGCCGCCGCGCCCTTTGCGGGCCCCCCCCCACAGGACAGAGAATCCGGGTAGTTAGGGGCGTGGCCAGCTCCCTTATAAAAGGGGTGGCCACGAGGCAGCCGCGCTGCCATTTTGCCTCAGCGACGGAGCGGAGAAGTTTTTCCCCTCCACCCCCTCCCTAGTTAACAGTGTGATTATGGTCGCTTCGGGGCCGGGTGGGAATTTTTGGTTGGGACCCACATTGGCTTCGGGTCCTGGCTTTTTTGCCCATCCCACACTGTTGCTATGGTTTGATATAGGGGTCTTTCTTCGTTCCTACTGTTGACTTTGGTCACATGGGCGGGTAGCACTGGTAAGGTAAACAGTATGACCCACAAGTATCCGGCAGGTTCGCAATTGACTGGACAACACTAGACAGGAATAAAGTAGTTAAACGTTGTCCGGTCAACGACGAATCAGGCGATGGGGTGATGATGATTGCTAACCAGCATGCATCACCCCTGTGATTTCACGGATACGCGTCAGAGGGTGGGGTCATGAGTTAGTTATTGACTACGGTCAACAATTTGTTTGTTGTTAACAAACAAATTGATACAATTTGATACATTGTAACCAATTGCCGTTGGCAATTTTGGGGTGGTACCTTACCAGTGTTACTTCGGCCTGCTTGCCTTAGGAATTATGATTGGTCGTTTTACCAATACAAATTTATAATTCGGACTAGGGCATTGAATCAATAAATGTGGCCCTTTGCTGTTATCCACTTTCAATGTTGTCTGTGTCCGTTATTGGGGGGGTGCGCCTGCAAATAGAAGCAGTGACAGACTTTACCTTCTTGGAATCCAAGATCACTGCAGATGGTGACTGCAGACAAGAAATAAAAAGACGCATAATGTTTGGGAGGCAAGCTATGAGAAACCTAGGCAGCATAATAAAAAGTAGAGACATCACCCTGCCAACAAAAGTCTGCATAGTCAAAGCAATGGTATTCCCAGTAGTAATGTATGGATGTGAGAGCTGGACCATAAGGAAGGCTGAGTGCAGAAGAATAGAACTGTGGTGCTGGAGGAGACTGTTGAGAGTAACCTGGCCTGCCAGGAGATCAAACCAGTCAATCCTGAAGGAAATCAACCCTGACTGCTCATTGGAAGGACACATACTGAAGTTGAAGCTCAAGTACTTTGGCCACCAAATGAATAGAGAGGACTCACTTGAGAAGGCCTTGATGCTGGGAAAGATCAAAGGCAAAAGGAGAAAGGGGTGGCAGAGGATGAGGTAGCTAGATGGCATTGTTGACGCAATGGACGTACATCTGTGTGGGCTGCAGAGGATGGCGGAGGACAGAGGAGCCTGGTGTGTGGTGGTCCATGGGGTTGCAAAGGATCAGACTCGACTGTGTGACTGAACAACCACAGAAAGACAATTTACTTCTTCTTTGCTTCCTCTTTTAACCCTTCAGGTGTCAAGAGAAGAACATCAACTACTGTGTTAAATGTCAATATTGTGTGATAACATTTTGTAATTTAATATGAATCAGCAGCAGATAAAATTCTCACTTGACAATGGGGCAGGGGTTCTTAAATTATGTCTGTTTTTGTGTTCTTCTGCACATTTTCTGTGCCCCTTTGATTGACTTATAAAGGTACCATCTAAATACAGAGTCTGAAATGTATTTGTGCCAATACGACTACCACTACTTAAGAATCACTATAATTCTACTACCATAACAGTGATGCACTATTAGTCATGTGCTCATCTGGAAAGCCAAAGAAAGCAATTTAATTTTTGGTTCTGAAAAAGCAGTAGAAGGTGATAGCAGACAAAGAGAATGTCTTGATATAGTTTGAATACCCCAACAAAAATCAAACAAAGTAGCCCCCAAATTCTTCAACTGCACAGTAAATTTTATGAAATGTTTTGAAAAATCAAGGGAATGGGGTGGGGAAATACCAAGGATTCATGCTAGCATAATAAGACTGCCTGGTAGCAGCAGCAGAAACCAAATGCTGAGATCAAGTTAACAAAGGACATTATTCAAGATTGAAGTGCAGTAAACCGAGAGGCAGGTAGGTGGCAATTCAAGATTGATTGGGCTCTAGGTCCTACACCATGGGTTCTCAACCTACAGCCCGGGGTTTCAGGTGCGGCCCGTGACACCATTTCATGTGGCCGCCCATCACCTTCACCAAACCTGGAAGTGCCATGTGCGACAGGTGTCTGAGGGAGGGTAACCCGGCACTCGGCTTGAAAAGGTTGAGAACCCCTGTCCTACATATTCAAAATTCCCACTCCTCTATCCTGGAACTTCTGACTGGCTGCTTACAGCTCTAACGACTCTATAGGATAACCAATTTCCCAGACATTTTGTTAGTCAATGGTTGAAAGAAAGTGGAACGCAAAGGAAGAAACACAAATGAATAGTGTCTCTTTCAGCTCAAAGAATGCTGAATTGTTTCAAAACAAAACTCTCCTTCCTTGAGGTTAATCAAATACTAAAGATCTGATGCAAAGCGTCGGACTCGACTGTGCAACTGAACAAGTATTTCACTACTTGATTAAGAATCAGGAACATCACAGAATAGCCAAAAATGTAAAGTTCCCAACACATTCATAGAAAACCTTTTTTTTTTTCATGGTACATACAGAACAATCCTGTTCAATGAGAAGTCCATTCTTTTATATATCTCCAAATCCCATTTTTCCACAATGTAACACACTTGATATAGCAACACATGCAAACATTTCCAGCTGAATCAATGTGGTTAGCTGGTAACATTTAACTGATACAAATAAAAAGAAACTTTCATCTACATTTCAATTAAATTATCACTTAAGACAGACTCAGGTTTCCCATTAATTTAATTTTTGTCTTGGCATATACACAAATACGTACAAAGGCAGAAAGATGAAGGAGCTGTATTCTGCCACCTACAAAAATTAAGGCCATTATGGAAATAAATAATGGTATACATAATAGATTGGAGTATGCCTCAGGCCAGGTTTTATTACAGTAAGGGTAGATAATAAGATAAATGATTACAAAGCTATAATAAAAGCAGGACAGGCACAATCCAAGCAAATATAATAATTTTAAAATCTCATTAATTTAAGTGGAAAAAAGTTACACACATACATAATTCTGTCATTGAAATCCATGGGATTTAATGTGGGTTGTGCACATTGTTATTAAAAGGAGAGCTTAATTTACTACAGATGGAGCTGGAGGCATTATATTGTAGAGGAATCTACCAGAGCTATAGACATATTTTAACACATGGACTTAGTTACAGTATTTTTTCCTTCTGGTGGCTTCTGGCAACATGTATATGTTGGAGTGTTTCAGATAAAAAATATACCTGCAGATGGTAACCTTAAGGCAGTGGTTCCCAATGTGGGGCCCTGGCCCCAAAGGGGGACTTCAATTCCCAAAAGCTTAAGTCAGTACACGGGCTGATCAGTGCTTTGAGGAATCTGGGAATTGAGGTCCAAAAACCAAAGGTTGGGGAAACACTGCCTTAAGACAAAAATTAAGTGTAAATATATGGCAATACTTTCAAGGCATTCAAGCTATAGGGGAAGCGGAGTGGATACTAGTCATATACAATTTCTGAAAATTTTCTGTTTGATTAATAAAGCTGCTTGTGCTGAAAGAAAACGTATGAAGAATGAGTTGAATTATCCTACTTGTGATGAAGCTCCCAATTTCATTTCCAGGTTTTCTGTAACATTTTAGACCTTTCACGGTATTCCTTGATGTTCACAAGTGCAGTAACATGATGTCAAAATCTTCATTCTGATCCTGAAACTTTATCAGTCTCTAAAATGATAGCTGCCTTTTCACTACAATGGAAGCCTTTTTGTATTTATTTGAATAGCTCTATCGTCTGTATTTCTACTCAAAGACTATGGATATATGTAACTAAAACTACTAACCTGTGTATAAAAGGAACTGGGGCAAGGAATCCTGACAATTTTATCCCAAGAAAAGTTTTTATAATGCAGTAACGATGATACAGTACAGTATTGTTAAAATATATGACAGAAAGTTATTCAATTTGGCAGTTTCACATCTGGCCTAGACATGGAAGAAGAAGATGACCCACATAAGATAGATGAGGATCTCATCAGCAGAGGTGATTTTTTCAGAAATTAAACATTTCCTACATCTGTTCCCAGGCTACCATAGGTCCTGTGTAATTGCTTTCGTTGTTGGGAAGCTATGAGTTGAGGGAGGGGAGGAGAAAGCCTTTAATTACTGAATATCTGGTAAAGTCATCCCAATGGCAGTAATTTTCAGCAGTTCAAGACTTCCTCCTCCTGTCCCGCAGCTCCCATATATTCCCAATAATGAAAAGAGTTATTTGGAAGCTGTGGCTGCCTCAAGTCATAAGTAGGAAATGTTTGATTTTTTTAAAAAAAATTCTTAGTTGATAACATCATTAATCATATGCAGGCATAAGCTTTAGCACCGGTTTTCAGTAATTATTTACAACTGGTTAAAGCTGGAAGATTCAAACAGAAATACTACATGCTAGTTTTACCCATGGGTTTTTATTTGAACAGAGTACAGTATGTGAAATGCTTCTACCAAAATTATTGTGTGAGGGAACGAATGCACGGCCTTTGATTAGCAACAGCTTTTTTGTCCCCATTAAATCAGTGTCTTTACAAACTCTAAATAGAACTCTTCTACTTACACACTGTAAAAAGTAACTCAGTAAAGCATAATGATTTTAATAATCATGTTAGGATTGTTGTGCAAGCATTTTTTCTCCTGGACAGAGGCAAAGAGATGGAGTATGCAAAAAAGTCATGGTGCATAGGAGGCGTGTAATTTACAGTTCTAACATCATCACTATCACCACCACCATCACTCATAATTTGAATGTTTTGTGACATTTATTTCCCAAACTTTCCTCCAATGAGCTTTACACAGAGAATGCTCTCACCGCTTTATGGTCACAACAACCTTGTGGAGAGGTTCACAGTGAGACTGGCCCAATGTAACCCAGCAAGTTTCATGGCACTTGAACCTCAAACTTGCAAAGTCCCGGTCCAAAGTAAATCACACAAAAATGCTGGCTATGTACACAAGGATAACTCTCTTAACTGAGGCTAGAAACAGTGGGAATAGTCCACGAAGAAGGAATTTTTTTTAGCAAATGCAGGGTTGTGTCACAACATAGGGCCCTCTTATTTCTATGGTTATGTAAACTGACTTGCTTTCTGGATGACTAGTCTTCAGGATTTAAATACAGGATCCATCTGAAGTCAGGTCTCACAAACACGAAATGACTGCCTTAGTCATCTCTGTGTAACATGATGCCTGGCTTTAAAGGATTCTCTGCTGACCTAACAAAGTAGTTTCTTTCTAAACTTTTTCAGAGACCAATAATGAGGTGCAGTGGATAGAGTGATGGACTATGTTGTGTCCGAGCTTTAATTAACGTATATTGCCTAGAGCAATTACGATCGAACTATTGCTGCATTGCACCCTCTTCATATATTGTTATCTTTCTAGTTGGTTCCGCACAGGTTTCCCACCTTTAATTGTTCCGGGCAAATGTATCCCTTTAGCTGCCTTCCTGTAGTTATATAAGTGATATCTCGCTCCTGTTTTTCCAATGTTCAATTGTCTGTATGTGGTCGGAGGTTCAGCCGACACACGTAGCTTCTTTCTGTACTCAACTATAATAAACTACCTCTTGTTTAGCCTGAAGTGCTGTTGTGAGCGATTTGTCTTCAATACACAACAGACTAGGACTCTGGAGATCATGGTTTAAATTCCCACTTGGCCACGGAAACTCCCTGGAAGAGTGAAACATGTAAACCCACTCCTTAAAACTCTGTGAGGGTCATTATACAGTAATTCAGTTTCATTTTGGTGGCACTTAATTAACTAACAGAAACATAATGCTCACATCCTAGAAAATTCAATGTAAGCATTTTTAAGGAAAAGGTAAAGGTTTCCCTTGCTCGAAACCCAGTCGTATCCGACTCGAGGGTTCGGTGCTTATCTCTGTTTATAGCCAAAGAGGCAGCACTATCTGCATCTGCAGACATTTCCATGGACATGTGGCAGGCATGACTAGACACTGAAGTGCATCGAATGCTGTTTACCTTCCCACTGAAGTGGTACCTAGTTATCTACTTGCAATTTCTCAGTTTAGAATGGCTAGGTTGGCAGGAGCTGGTAGAGAAACAGGAATCCACTATGTCGTGCAGCATTCGGGTCTCGAACTGCTGACTTGCCAACCTTCCAGTTGTCAGGTTCAGTGTCTTAGCCACCAATCTACCACAGTCCCCTAAGGTCGAGCACACAGAGTCAATACAGACTTCTCTTACTTGTAACTTAGGGCAGGTCCAAGTTTTCCTCAGTTGTGTAGATACGGGTACAGTAGAACCTCAGATAAAGTCCAAACTCCATTTCTAAAGTTTGGACTTTATCCGATTTTGGACTTTATCTGAATCAAATGGACGATGCATGGATAACGTCCAAAAATGGACTTTATCCGAGGTTCCTATACTAAATACCTCAGATAATGTCCATTTTTAGCGGTTTTGGACTTTATGCGAGATGCATCATGTGTGCATGAAAACCGTGACTTTATCCAAATCGGACTTTATATGAGATACCACCGTATATCCAACCATTTCTCCCATTGTTCATTTCTTTTTTACCCTAACTCTGAACAGTTACATCGTTTCCTTTTTAACAAGCTACATTGCATACTGCATGACGGATTGAGCGCCCGTCTCTTTCCCAGCTCTTGGGGACATGAAAGGAGCCTCATTTGGGTGTTCCCTGAGCAGAGTTTCTCCTACAAAAATCCTTTCAACCCAAAATAATTTCTGACACAAAATTATTATTATCCCAATTAACAACTTCTGGGGTGGGGGTGGGGGTAGATTCTGCACAATGGCAGAAACCCAGCAAACTCAGGCTCATTTTTGTGCAAGGGCTTTTAATTCCCATACACTGGGAAAGAGATTATCTTTGATAATGGAAATGTAAATCAAAGCTGTTGCTCTTGTTTATTCCAGACAGACATTTGTGTGTTAAGTCTGTTTATCAGGCAATTCTCTGGCTAAGCCACGAAGCAGTCAGCCCTTTGTGAGAAGACGTATGCAAATATATTTCCCAGGAGCCCTTGCAGCTAGTCTTTTGTAGCCAATCCGCACCAACCTCCTGCTCCTTGTTACCTTACCAGCAAAACTGTACTAAGCCAGCTCATGAGTAAATGAGCAAAAACAACTTGCTAGACAATGTTGATGGCCATGAATAAAACCAAAACATGTGCTCACAGTCTGTTGCCCTTTATTCTAAGCAGACTTTGTGTATTACATCTGTTTAGCAAGCAATACTTTGTCTGAGCAGTTGGGCTTTGTAAAATGAAATTCCCAGAAGCTGCAAGGTGACTTTTTTTTTTTGCCCAGAAAGCATTTACTTATAAGCTACAATGTATGATACTATATAAAACATGATAATGATAACTGACAGGATCCAAAGTGTCTAGATAAAACTAGCATTCACTTTAACATTCTAATTTTGGGATAAAAGATGTACTGCTTCCATTCGATAAGTCTTTAATTTTCAGGAAAGGGGACTATTGCTAACTTTTAATATTCTACTAAATGTTCATGGGGGGGGATGTTTGTTCTCTTTGTTTCAAAGCTAGACCACATTTTTTCTGTACCAGCATACATTAATTCCTGACTTAATTGAATTTGTCATAAAAGACTTCCTTTTCAAGGTAAATATTCTTAAATACTGCAGTATTCAATTCTGCTTTTCTTAAGCAGGGAGAGAACTTAAATACAGGGTGGACCGACCGTCTTACTCAAATGATTTTTTTTAAAAAAGCTACGTTTTCTGACCTCCCCTCCCCCAAGAGAATATAAACATTTTAGGACTCAACTTGTTTGTATTCTCCTCAGAAGCGCTGTATGCATCAGCAACTAGAAACAAAGAAACTTTGAGCTGCTCAGACAAAATGCAGAAGCTCCCCAAACAACAAAGCAAAGGGGGCTGGGAAGCATTCAAAAAGTCTGACAGTCCATTCAATATACGGATGATGGTCATAATGCATCCCGGGTCCCCTTGCTAATTAAATATGCATTGGCACAGTTTTGATCGATGTGAGCCATGGATCTGATGACACACCTGCAAAATCCTGAGTCCAGAGCTCCAAGGGGGAAAAAAGAGGTGGTGGGAAGGAGGGAGGGAGGGAATACAGGCTGTCTCCTTATCTTTGTTTTCAAAGGCTCTCAATTTCTGTGCTTAGATATCTAATTTAATTCTCTCACCCCTCAGCAAACTGGATTAAGAAAGTCAATACTGCCTTTGTGCATCGACAGGAACACACAGCTTTCCTTTTATTCAATTTAGCCATGACCTTTAGACAAAGATAATGACAACTGTCTAAAAGAAGGTACAGCTTCAAAGAAGGAGCTCTTGAGGGGGGCCTCTTTTGGACTCCTGCAGTTTCACCACTCAGGTTTGCCTGCACAATCTGAGTTGAGGAGGGGGCTTCCTTATTGTTTTTAAAGGCTACCTCTCACTAGCAGCCAACACTAAGCCTGTGTCCTAAAGCGCCTAGCATTGTCCTAGGCAACTTTCTGTTGAGCCCTCGCCTTCTAGACTCGGACTCACTTGCTTTAAAAAAAGCAACTGCTTATATAGCATTTCGTTTGGTGGCTAAGAGTTTTAGAAGGGAATATGGCTGACGATGCTTTAGAAAGAGAAGATGAAACAAATTCCATTAGACCCATCAAATGTTAACATTACATAAGAATAGTTCTCCTCCTGCATCAATTGTAAATTCTAGAAACAGCTGTGCAGACTTTGCTAAAAATACTCTATGGAGTATTTCAAACTTCAGAAGCAGGCCGCCTCTCTCTTAGGCATCAAAGAGGCCAAATCAGGCACTTTTCCATATGTCACAGAAGCGTCTCTGAGTAGATCCCAAAAGAACAGTAGTAGAGGTACTTTTATCTTTTATATGGATCAAAACAACTGGCTGGGTTTATTTAGCTAATTTTGTTAATTCTAGACTTCTCCAAGGACAGTTAACAAGAGCTGAGCAGGGCTGCTGAGGACAGGACATTTTGGTGATCACTCGTTCATAGTGTCACCATACATTGGAGGCGAATTAACAGCATACAGGTTGGCCTGTAAGTCTACCCTGCCACAAGGAGAGTAGGGCTCTGCTGGTGGAGGGAGAAAGCCCTCCCATTGGGCTGCCGGGCAGAGGGGCAGGGTGCATGACCACGGAGAAGATGGGTAGGGACTTACAGGCCAGGTAGGGATTTATGGGCCATCCTGTATAACAACAACTAAGTTACCACCAAAATATTTAACGAGAGCAAAACAATTCCAGACTGCTTTGGTCAATAAATAGTACATTGGATGAGAACACCATAGGACAGCCCCAGTCTGGAAAATAAAAAATAATATTTAAGCAGCAAATTGTTCACCAGTTATTGCCCTATTGCCATATGTCCATATTTCATCACTACAAACCCCAATTTAAGAAGGATTGACCAATGGATGGATAGACTCTATCTGCGTAATCATTTCCATATAGTTATATAATACCTCTGTCCTCTTAGCCATTCCCTGTCCTGTCATCACAACTGATTTACATTATTCACTACTATGAATTCTAATGTGATTTAAATTTATTGGGTCACTTAAAATTTTAGAGAGCCTCCAGTTGAATCTATATGGCTTTCTAGACATATGCACAGCTTAGTTATTTAAAATTAATTGCAGTACAATAATTTTAAATTACTTCACACTGTACTAAACTCAAATGCTTTGAAATATCTGCACAGCTCTATTTAGAAGCCATCAAAGCTCTGCTGAATATGGGCACCACAGAGCCATTTTAAAAACTGACTGGATCTTTACTAATTTCTGCTGACAAAACAAGAAGGCCACTGTGGCCTTATTATTACTTGTAGTATCCCTAAAGTACGAACCATTCTGTTTCATATTCTGGAGCTTTCAATTAAATTAGTTATCTCTTTGTAACCTGCAAAATTGCCAAAATGGTAAAATTGTTATAAGTTAGATCAGTGTTTCCCAAACTTTGGTTTTTGGACTTCAATTTCCAGAAGCCTAAGTCAATTCTCCAAAGCACTGACCAGCCAATGTACTGACTTAGGCCTCTGGGAATTGAAGTCTCCCCTTGGTGTGTGTGACCCACGTTGGGAACCACTGAGTTGGATGGATCAAAAAAACAAAGGAATTTCCCAATGCAGTGGGATTAATTCCCCCCCCCCCAAGAGACCAACTAGATTCTTACCAGAGCCTTGTCCTGTTTGAAAAATTCTCACAGTCATTCCATGAACAAAGGGTAACTTCCATAGCCCAAGATAGGAAACAGATTATTATTAAACAAATACTGCTTCAAGGACTGAACACCCACTTCCTGTAATTTCTCTGTTAATACTTTCCAAAACAGAATGCAAGAAACATGACTGGAGGGGAGCATCAAAGATCTCAAAAAGATAAACCAAAACTGCAATGTAAATCAACATCAAATCTCCATTGTTTTCATTAATCATAGCAGGTTCTCCAAGGCAACACAAAAACAAAAGCTCATTTCCCCCCATCCTTTTTTGTTGTCTTTAAATACACATTCTGGCCTAAATCCAAATGTCAATCTCAACTAGTGAAGACTCATCAACCAATGGTAATGTGCATAGGTCAATACTCATATCACATATTTCAGTTCTATATACAGTGGTATCTCATACAACAATTTTAATCCATTCCATGGGGCTCATTGTTGTACGAAACAATTGTTATACAATACATGCAGTGTACAGCAATTTTCCCTATGGGATACATCATACAATGATTTTTGTTGCTAAGTGGTTTTTCCCATTGAAAAATTGTTGTACGATTTTTTCCATAGGGAAAATTGTTATGCGGGACACCATTTCCCCAAAAAACCTAATTGTTATGCGATTTTGTTGCTATACGGGGCAATTGTTGTATGAGGTTCCACTGTACTTCCTTTGTTTTTCAGGAATTTGCAGAGAAGTCTAGGTAACTTCTCAATTGGTACTCTGAGAGCCAATTTTACTGAAGAACACATCACAATTTTTGTAAATTAAAAAAAGTAGTCTTTGAATTGTTCTGAAATAGAGGTGCAAGGCACCTTCATAGACCTACTAACTTTCCTACAACACAAATAGCTTAATCTACCTCTATAGAGAGAATGCTCACCTGTCCCTAAAAATAAAAAGATCAGAAAGGTAGCATGTCTTGAAGCCCGAGAGACAAACTAAGCAGGATGTGACAACTACACATATGTTATCATATATATATATATATATATATATATATATATATATATATATATATATATATATATATATATATATATATATATATATATATATATATATATATATATATATATATATATATATATATATATATATATATATATTCTCTTCAAACTCTGCTCCTTGCTGGGGTGAACAACACCACAAGGAATGGAACACAATGGGGTAACATTTTCCATATCCACCTTCTATGCATTTTATTGTTAAAAAGATTAGGTCTCAATCTCAATTTGATACATGCAACAGATTTGAACACATGTTAATAAACAAATTTGGTTGCCCTGTTGTGCATCTTCCCACTGAGGCTTACAGCTTGGACTGGGGTGAAGAACCTGCCTGGTTTTGTGCAAAATAATAATAATAAAAAAATAAAAAAATCCAGGCTTACCACAAGGCACTCTACCATTCCGGCAGATGCTGTGGATATAGGACCGCTTACTTTAAATTACAACAAATAAAGCAGGAAAGCAGATAAGGGCTCAAAGGAAGCATGGATCAATTATTTTAATTCAGATTCTGAGTGCCCGTCTCCTTCTAAACAATGAGAAGCACCAGTGGAGATAAATACTTGCTTACTTACTTGAAATTTTAAGCATGGGTGAGATCTGTATAAAGAACTGTCTTAAACATTAACCTCATACCTGTCAAGTTTTGGATTTGGAAATAAGGGAAATTTCCTGGCAAATAAGGGATACTTGACAGCCCTGTGTATCCTGTGCTGCCTTCTAATGGCAGCAATAGGGCATTGCAGTCTAATGAATAAGGGATGACAGTGGGAAAGAGGGTAAAATAAGGGGTTTCCTGGCCAATAAGGAATACTTGACAGCTATGATTAACCTACCTAATTTGGCAATATTTTACACAAGCCAATCTCTCCCATTAGCTGAAACGTCAATATATCTGTCTTTTATACTGGGCAATTTTGATATATTTGATTCAGAATAACACAGACACTAAAGCCACATTTGCACAGTGTTTATAAATGTATTTATTTTCTCCCTACACATTTACATATCTGTGAGGGTAGACATCAATATAAAGAAGAACATAAGTGATCTTATTTAACAGCATTAGTGAGGATGGTTTACCAGAAAATCTTTTTTGAAATTAAGACGGCCCATTTGTCCTAATATGATCTTTCATGGCTTTTGTATTTCTGCTTCTGAGATTCATATCAAAGAGTAAACAAAAAACAACAAAAAAGACAAAAAATGTTGTGGCACCTTAAAGACTAACTCCTGTATTTAAATGTGAGTTTTTGTGGACAGGAGTTAGTCTTCAAAGTGCTGTAATATTTTTTGTCTTTCCCCCCTGTTTTGTTTAGTTTACTCTCTGATATGCTTGCACAGACTAACACAGCTACTACTTCAAACATTTTAAGATTCAGAATTCTTTCAGATAGAAAGGGCTGCTCTTTTTTTAAAACAACAACTGTTGGCGAGTTGCCAGTGAAGATTTGAGTTAAAATTTTGAAATAAAATAGTATTGTGCAGATTAAAAATGTCATAATCATTCTTTCCAAAGCTCGAGGCATTATTATGTTATATGTCCGTGATGGAGAACCTTGGCACTCCAGATGTTCTTGGACTTCAATTCCCAGAAGCCCAAGCCCCTGTGAATACACAGGGCTGGATGAATCGCAGCAAACCCATTCATGTGGATTCACGGGAGCTTGGGCTTCAGGGAATTGAAGCCCAAGAACATCTGGAGTGCTAAGGTTCGCCATCATGGTTATATGTGAAGAAAGTTACCATTTAAAAATAACTTCTTATTAGAATTTACTTCCTTGTGTGATAGATAAAACTAAGTCACTTACTTTATTAACTTAAAACATACCCGCACATTAAAAAGTTTTAAATACTGCATTCATAATATTAAACAGAACTTATTTTTTGCTTGATATCATTCTGGAGTACTACAATCTGGGAATGAAATTAAAGATTGCAAAATTCTGAGTAATGAGCAGGTCATCAGGCATCACTTCGCTTTCTATTTCAGGATGGAAAGGTTCATGCAACATCCAAAGTTCCAGCTGGCGAACACTTCTGCACGTTTCAAAAATGAAAAATATAGCAGTCCTGTATTCAGTTGACAGCCCCTGTTTTCCAAACTGCTGAATTTTAGTAGCAAAACTACATGCTTACATTAGAATTCATTTACAGTATTAGTTGTGTTGAATATTTTCTACTAATGTGGTTTAAACAGTAACTTTTGCAATATGTGCCCCCAGCAAGCTTGTTTGTCTGGCAATATCATCTTATAAAACTCCCAACAATGTTTTTATATCATGTTAAGTTGTCATTAAATTGTTCCTCTTGAAATCCACGTTTCATCTTCTCAAATCTGAAAATCTTATGCCATTCCGAGACTAAAGAGGGAAAATATATAAAGTGTTAAAACCACTTTAAAATGAAATGATAAAGATCATTTTGAAGGTGCCTTGACTGAACCTGTATTCCTTTGAAATATGGGTATGTTTTAAAATATTAAAAGCAACTAATATTAAAAGTATCTGAATGCAGAAGAATGATAAAGAACACATTTAGCCATTAATAATAATAATCATTTCATGTCAGAGCTATTAATTATATGGCTTTGGCAAAAAAATATTCCTACCTCTATTATCTTGCATGCAAATTATAATAATAATTCCATGTCAGAAATTATTCTGGGTTGAAAGGATTTTTGCAGGAGAAACGCCACTCAGGGAACGCCTAAATGAGGCTCCTTTCATGTCCCCAAGAGCTGGGACAGAGATGGGTGCTCAGTCCGTCATGCAGTACCTGGGTTTCAAACTGCTGACTTGCTGGTCTTCTAGCTAGCAAGGCAAACTTTTTCACCACTAAACCACCACAGCCCCTATACAAATTATGTTAAAATTGCACAATTAAAGTTTGTAACAAAGGTCAAAAAAGTTCATAAAGAAAGACTATGAAAGTCTTTTGCCCATTGCAAAATATGCTTTTTTTTTGAAACAAGTTATATAAATAGTTGACAAAAAAAATAGATGTACATTCAAACACCTTGGAAAAGTTGTGTAATGCGGGTTACTGAAAAACAAATAAATTTCAAAGTCAAAATGGCTTTGCTACAAATTAATCTTCATATTAAATATTGATTTATTGCTGAAACATATGTTGTCTGGGTTTAATTAATACACTTTGATCATAAACCAAAATGTATTAATGAAATCTTTTCATTACTTCTGTTTTGATATGTTTTTATCACATGCTCTGTTGTTTCCATAGTTTCAAACACAAAACCCTAAGAATTACTGAAATGCACAAACTGTATCAGTTGACAAAAAAAGGCAGGTTGGCCATGCAGCAGTCAGAAATGTTCATAATGTGTGATATGAATATTATTATTTTTAAGAAACACTATCCACATAACAAAAAAATAATTGCCCCATCAGAATGTTTAGTGACATATATTGGTGACATATTCTCGGGATCATAAACAAACAAACAAGCAGATTTGTATGTATTGTATTTCCTAATAGCAGAGCTAATTGTACTTGTGACAATAGCACAATGTGTATTAAACAGAAGGAAAGAAACTGAATTAATTCTATGCATCATCATCATCTCCCTCAGCAATTATATGAGGTATAAACAAATTTTAAACATATCCTATTTATTTATTTATTTATCTGCTTGCTTATATTAGTTTGCTTGTTTCATTTCTTTTCCTATGATGAGGCACCTTTCTCCCAAACCAACCTTCATAGTGCCTTTGAAAAAATCCACAAAAAGCAACATTACTGTGGACCAACAAAAATTGTGATGTCACATGATAAATCTAAAACTTGAATCTCAAATGGGTCAGCTGTTTGCACTCATTTCAAATTCAGGAACAGCAGATCAAGGCAACTCCCCCAATGAATTCCCCCCAGAATGATCAGCCAAAGCCACTATGGTCAACTTATCCTAGATCCAGTGTAACACTGGAGAAACAAAGAACCTTTTTTGTGTATTTAAGCAACATCTCAGGTCAAGGAAAGAGAACAAGCCCACACACATAAAGAACTAAGATAGCAAGTGTAGGTCTAAAACCAACATAGCTTTAAGACTGTAGTACCAACTTGCGCTAACTCCCCTTTCCTCACCGTCCTTGGAGTGACACAATAACTGGCTATGGCACCTTTCAAATGCAAACAAAAAGTTATGGAACATGTTTATTAAGTACATGCAGAGACTGTATTATGAAGGAGAGACTGCTCTCACCACTTCTACCAGATTCTACTGTTTTGCAAGTAGAAGTACTTTCAGTACTAGATTCTCCCAGCAGACAGTAAGGTTTACTGCTGTGCACAGTACACAAAATGGTGGTGCTGCTGAAACATTTTCAGTTTAATTAGATAATAACATTCGTTGTTCTATAAATAAAGTATGCTGCTGAGATTAGCAAACACACACTATGTTTACTGGCTTTCAGCCATCAAAAGAAATCTTATTTTTAAGCATAATATCATGGAACTATGTCAGAAGTTCATCTTTAACCATAGCCATCAAGATGTCCATAGGACTGGCCAAATTGCGCCTAGTATATACCAATAATCTTATACTCCATCCAGTCATAATATTTTTTTAAAATGTATTTTTAAGTTATTGATACATCACACACGAATTTAATTCCTTAAACATAATACTTTGCTCTTGTTAAATTTTCTGAGGTTAATCATGACACATAACAATCTGTTCTTCTTTCCTTGTTTCTGTTTGGATTGTGGTGTTCATGCCTAGTTCAGTTTGCTTTGTTTTGCTTTCATGTCATGTTTCTTTCTACATTTTATTACTAGTCTTCTTTATTTATAAAAAGGAATGGCTTTTTCCATTTTAGTGTTTTTCCTTCATAGTTTCAAACATGTATGTTGCACAGCATGTATATGTACAGAACAAAGAGCCTCATTGTTGTTGATTTTTACCAATGTACTGTACAATCCTCCGTGGTGTCATTCCACAGTAACTGTTGGTCAGTGAAGAAAAATTGAGGTCCCTTGGAAGTTTGGCTGCTTCTTTTCAAACAATACAATGGGTAAGATTCAGGACATATTGCTGACACAGCAACACCAATGCCTCAAAGAAGCTGTGGGAAATGTCTGATTTATGATTCTATGGGTGATGGGTGGATGGTTGTCTCTCTCTCCCCCCTTTCAACAAGCCTCTGTCAAAAACAGAGCTTCTAGAAAGTTTTTGGCTATATCCCAGCAAAGCAGAAGGAGGCTGTATTCCATGCTTCCTCTGGGACCTAATGAAATATACAGCCTCTGGGCTTCTTTCAATTTGGTCTTTCAGATTGCTAAACCAGTGAAAGAAGGATCCTAGCTGTTAGGGACATCACATGTTTGGGGTCACCTGCTGCTCAGGGGTTCTCATGCCAGTTGTTGATATAATAAGCATCCCTTATACTTTAATTACAATTCACAGTGTGCAAACTCTGCAATCTGTTTTAAAGGCCAACTGTTGTTGCTTTTTTAAAAAGAACAACACTAGCCGCTACTACTATCAGCTCATAAATAACAACAGGGCACTCTAATCTACATGTCTACTCAGAAGCATATCCCAATGGATTCAGTATGACTTGCTCCCACTAACTGAGCACAGGACCATAGCCTAATGCATTAAAATATCTGGGCTCTTGGGCACAAAACAGAAGACAGCAGAGGACTAGTTAGCAAAAATGTTCCCCTCCAGATTTGCTATTACCCTTACGCAGAAAGTAACGGGGGAAGTGAGGCTAGTAACTCCTCTCTAAGAAGACTGACAACACTGGATTTTATTATAGTTTAATATGGTTTACCTTTTCTTTGAAACATGGAAGGGTCAGATATACATCACTATACACAGAGGAGAAAAGGGAATTCATAGAAAGCAGCCATGTTCTCTTTAGCACTGAACTAAATGATAGACAGTAGGGTAGGTATTGAGACTAGCTATGAAACCCTTTTGACTTAACCTTCCTTTGTTGACTGAAATGGAAACATAAAGACAGAGAATTTTTTGATTTTTGTGTATATGCTGCTGAAATAAACATGTAAGAATTTACCTTCTGAAACATAGCATGAAAGGAAGGATAGAATACTGAATTCAAGACCACCTAGAAGATGATTTATCTTTTTAAAAACACACAATTACTGCTAAGCACTAAAAAAAGACTCATCCCATTTGACACTCTCCATTTTAGGAGCTCATGAAGTCATTTTTTTTACACTTTTTTATTTTCAATAAAATATACACAAAACATATTAACATGTAACATAAACTAAGCTAGCAACGTGAAAATAAGAACCTTAGGAACCTGAGGTCATTTGAGTGAGGTTTATGAGCACTATTTGGATACAGAAAAGATAAAACATCCCTGACTTTTTTTAAAGAGACACACAAAAATCACATTTCTAAAAAGTAAATCGGACTTTTAAAATTCAAATTGCATTGTTTTCTTTCTATTGTTAAAATGCTTCTTGTGTTTTTAAAATACCACAACTATGTAATGATAGTTTTAATTCTAATTTCATTATGGAATGGGATTATCAATTCCATTTCTATGTTAAGAGAAAATGTATTACAGTATTGCAATCTTTTAAAACAAAGCACTGTAAATAAGGTCCATCAGTATTTGTACTGCGACCTCAGTTTTAGTTACCCTTAATACACTTAACCTTTGTATCCCCTAAACTCCAGCCTAATAGATACCTTAAAATGTACTTTTCAAACTGAATATATACAAAGAAGAGAAATAACAGATTTCATCAGGTTTTTAAAAAATAATTCTAGCTGAATCAATCCTGAATGGGTTTTTACCCCCTCTCTACATGATACAATTTTGGAAATTTCTGAAAGTCCCATTAAATTCTTCAAGATTGTTTTCAATAATTTCCTAGAACAATGATGATACATTCCAAGGTGCAACCTTTGCTAATGTCCCTCTGAAACTTTGTGAAGACAAAATGAAGCCCTTATTGCTCTTTCTCTGTCTGTGTCAATAAACAGAGAATTAATGGAGTTGTAAATTTTGCATTGAGCAAATTTTGCAAATTAAGGAGAAGTTGAAAATTTTGCATTGAGCAAATACCTATTAATGTTATTGCAAGCAGGAGTGTGTATTTTGAGGAGTCACCTTATTAAATTGGGTGTTTTTGAGAAGTGATATATATCATGATTTAAATAAAATATAAATCAAAGCAACCTTTTTTTGTATATATCTGCAAAAAAAAGTAGCATTTCATGTTACTGTTGCTAATAAGATGGGAGCCAGTTATTATGCATTCTGGTATGGTTGTTTTAACATCCGTGATTTTACTTGGGAAAAAAGTAGGTATTACTCAGTAAAATATGGAACAAACTAGACAATAAACTGAGAATAAAAGTGGCGACCTAGTATACCAATCCAGTGAACGTCTCAATGTTTTAGTTTTTCAATCTTGGCCTCCTCACACCTTTCAAATCACTTTCTGTAATCACACTCACAGTGAGGCTGAAGTGACATCAGCTTTTGGTATGCCTACCTAGCTAGTGCTAGTCCCCTTACACTTTCATTGAGCCCAATTTCAGAACTGTTGCCATGATGAGAGAAGAAATGTATACACTGCAGCTGACCCAACACTTCTTTATTCTCTGTCTGACCAAGGGAAGTTGGAAAAATGCTTCTGCCATAAATAAAAAAAATGGACCTGCCTGCATATAGCATGATCCCTAGTCTGTCCAGGCATGTAACAAGCATCTTTCTAAATATATACAGAGATGAAGATCCATATAGCCTCTAAATTATTGCATTTAAAACAAACTTTACAAAGAAAGATGTCAAATTATCCCAAGATCATTGTCATTATGTTTGTAGATTTTTCCTTCCTATTACTTTTAATTGCTTGTTCCTCACCTGGAACAAATGAAAACAGTGGGTTGTGACCCAGTAGGACCAGATTTTGCCTGTACCTCAATTTGTCACCAGACAGTCGCTTGGCACATACAAGTTACTACTGTACAAACCACGAATACAGAGGAGGGAGAAAAGAACACTACTTTGCAACCACTATCCTTAATCTCATTCTATACTTCTGTTCTCCATTGTATATTCACATAAAACATTATATGTTATATTATGAATTACAAGATGTGTGAGCACAAAACATGCATGTGTGTATGTTTACATTTGGAAAGTCAAGAAAACAATTCAACTGTACATGTCTCTCTGTATTTGTTAACATTTTCCTGAAACTAATGTAATAGATTTTTCTGCTCCTATGTTCAAGAACTATAGTATCAATCAAATAGTATTGTAGATGACAGGTAAAGCATTGCATCCATACCAATATTTCATCAATGAGCCATCATATGTGCCTATACTGTACTTATTTTGTGCTGAAGCCTATATTCAGCATGTAATGTTAGTATGTCAATGACACATATGTCTGGTCCAATAATAACTAGTACTGTACTTCAAAAGAGCATGGGAATGCATTTAAACATGTTGGAAGTGCCTAAATGTTCACAAAGGTAGAAAATTTAACTAGGGCCTTTCAGATTATTTCAGGGAATATTCTGAAACAGTGATTTAAAAACAACAACAACAACAACACTATTCTGAAAACTTAATGACAGCAGGCTTATAAGAAAAAAGAACACAAATTCACTGCTTCACACAAATGTTTCATCCCTCTCTTAGTGGGGCTGTCTAGTACACAGCATGTTTGGTAAAAAAAAAACATTTCATGTTCAAAAGGAAATGAAACCAAAGAATAAGTTATTAAAAGGAGTCTTTGAAGCCAAAGGCAGTGATGTGTAAAAGGCATAACCAGAAGAGTTTATTTAAACATTGAGTCGAGAAATTGGGGAGGGGGGGGGAGAGAGGAATTAGGGAATCAGAGGCATAGTCTTCATTGCACCCAGCAGCCCTTTCTCGGTACAAAAAAATTCTTATATCTATGAATATTTTATCCAGATTCCAGCTACCTTTTTCAAGTTCTTCGTATCAACATCCCAGACTCATTCTTCAATAAATTCAGAAATGTCTCTCCCAAATTTATCAGTCTTGGTGGATGATAGACAATTAGTTGTATATGGCCATGACAAGTAAAGCTTCAGGAAGCCTTCTGCCCTTCTGTTTTCAAACACTTCTTTCAAACCATTCAACAGAGAGCAATAATAGAATCTGCAATGGATGGGATTCATGTTTATTTCAAACAACAAAGAGAAGGAGGGAGAAGAATATGAAAGAAGAAGGGGAATGTTACCATTTCATTTTTCTTCTATGAATTTTAAGCTTGATATTTATTCCCTCAGAATTTTTAAAGGAGGGAGTTGTGGTGGACTGCATCATACACAGCACTCTGTCACCACCAAAGCCTCATAGGACCCCATGACCCCCCTGACACACCCAACCTAAAGTGGCTCATCTGCCCATAGCCGTTGGCCCCTTTAGGGAGTAAGGTTATTTACCGCCACCCAACACTAAGCATTGAGTTGCTGGCTGTACGGTCTACTCCATTACTGTAGCAGGATGTCCGGCCAGACATTAGGACAGCATTCTTGATGAAATTCTTGCTAGAACTTCCAGTCATGTCTCATTTGTTGCAAACCTTCATCCACACACAATGTTCAAAAACAGTTCTTTCAGCTAAGGTCCCACTTCATGAAATATTCCAATTCATGCTATTATCTACCATCCAACTGGGCACACAGTTCAATTAAACATTTATGTATGTCTGTACCAACACAAATCTTGCTTAGAACTGCACTGATGAAGAGCATATGCTAAAACAGGGCAAAGTTTGACTTCAGTGTTCAAAATGGAATATTTGTATCACACTGCACCGGCACTAATAAACTTAAAAGGTCTGGCAGTTTCATCATACTATGGAGCCATACATATGCACTCAAAAATAAGTTCTGGGAAGTTTAATAAAACCTATGCAACTTTTTCTGAGTTTAAGAATGACAGAACTCAGTGGTGTCTGTTGCTGAAGATGCATAGACTTGCACAGCCAACCAAATTTACTGTTTCTGTCTTTCTTCAGATACCAGGTACTTTACTGGAACTCCTCAACCCAATCCCAGAGGCATGCCACTGAGTGGGAAGACTAAAAAACATATTGGGATGCAAAAGATTTCCATGGATAGAAAACAGTTTCTTTGTGGATACAGGGAGAGAGAAAAATTCTGTCTGTGCCATGATTTAGAGACAACAGAAGAGGTTTTACAAATATTTTCTAATTAATCAGTGCATGATACTAATGTAATTTTATTTCCCTTTCTTAAATTAATCCCTGCATCTATCATGTACTTCTACAAGATTTCACTGTACTGTACTGTACAATTATTTTATATTTGCTACACAGGAAAAATATATTTGTGAAAGGTTCCATTATCTAGATAATCAGCCTTCTGGTGAACAGAAAGAAACTTTCTGAACAGCCATTCATGGAGCCTGTTGTACTCTTTTATATTCTATGCTTTGGCACAAACTCTATTTTCTTCTTTCTTCCAGTGCTTCTCTGTTCAATAGGTGTTTTTAAAATAGTAGCTGCTACTGTATCTCTACCCACATCAAATGAATGCAAGTAACTTCCACATGCAAGCCTCTTCCAAAGAAGAGCTTACTTGTCTTTACTAAAATTACTGAAGATTTTGAACTTTCATAAAATATTATAGATACCCTATTTAATTGAAAAATTAATAAAATGTTAAGCATAACACATACCAAGCTTATTCAACATATTACACTACCGTCCATCCAATTAATTAGTTGCAAAAGCTCAAGTAATAAATACTCATGCTTTATAATGCACATTAGATCACGTCAGTGGCGCTTTACTCTGCTCCAGAGTGTAAGAAAAAGGAAGGGAAGCAGAGGAAAGGAAAATCAGCAGCAGCATAGTAAGTAGGATATCTGTCAACTAAAGAGAAGGAGAGAGAGAGAGGACAAGGAGGACGTAATCTGTTCTGCTTGGTTTTAGGGCAAAAGTTCAAAAAGGTGACACAAAGTAAAAAATGTGAACATTAAGAGACATCTTTCTAACATCAAAACTAAATTAAATTAATGAGATATTTAGCTTTGGCAGTTTTTCCCAACTATGAGTGGTGTTTTCAACTATGCTCTCCAGGCAGTGGCTAGAAAAGAATTCAGTGAAAAAGCATCTGCCTACTGCTTGAAGCACATGCCGTATGCAGTGACTTCCCATCAGAGGGAATCGACAGACACCTTCTCCTTCTACTAGGGAAATGATGGCAAACCTTGGCATTCCAGATGTTCTTGGACTTCAATTCCCAGAAGCCCAAGGACCCTGTGAATCCACACGAATGGGTTTACTGTGATTCATCTAGTCCGCGCTGGCCACATCACTCCCAGAAGTCGAAGTAAAACTCACCCGTACGGTTAAGACTCTTCTGGGTTAACCCTTCCTCTGTACAGGCGCATTTTACTTCTGCTTCCAGGAGCGATGAGGGCAGTGTGGGCTGGATGAATCACAGTAAACCCATTCATGTGGATTCACAGGGTGCTTTGGCTTCTGGGACTTGAAGTCCAAGAACATCTGGAGTGCCAATGTTTGCCATCACGGTACTAGGTCTTGAGCCCTGAGGTTCCACCTACTTTCTTCCATCGCCCAGTCATGGTGTAGTGGCAAGACATCAAGTATAGGTGTACATCATGATATTCCCCATAGTCACACACCCCAAAATGCAGACCACTGCACGGATAACAAAACAGGTACAAATCTTTTTTTCTTCATTTTCACCAGGGAAAGGTCTTCTGTAAAGCTGATGTGTCTTCAATGCTCAATCTCCTACATTTTACAATATTTTGAATTAAAACTAAGAATGCTCATGACTAAGTCCCTTAAATTTTTTTTAATTTTTTTTTTGGGGGGGGGAAGCCAGCATATAAATGTAAACAGACAAACAATATACTGTTGCTTGAAAAGGCCATTTTCCCATTCAGCTACTGTAAAAACTGATATTAAGCTCAAGAGTATCAGGGGAGCTAAAGGAAGGTGGCATTTTGACCCTGTAACCTCAGTTCCACTGCAATACTAATAATTGCGTGCTGTCAAGTCAATCTGGATTAATGGTAACCCTTTCCAGGGTTTTCTAGGTAGAGAATACACAGAAGTCATTTACCATTTTCTTCTTCCTTTCTGGATTGTTTGTGACTACACAGGCTGGCTCTTCAATATTACCACACAGCTTCCCAGCTAGCTGGCAGGGAAATGACTACTATCCTGACACTCCTCTTAGTAAAATGGAATAGTGGATGAGTGGGAATGGATTTAACCTCACTCACAAGTGATCTCAGTGCTGCTGAATTTGCTGTTCAGTATTAAAAGGAACTGCAGTGACTTAGTGGTCAAGATGCTGACCCTGACGACTGGAAGGTCAGCAGTTCAAGACCAGAGTACTGCACAACAGAGTGAGCACCAAGCTCTGTCCCAGCTCCTGCCAACCTAGCAGTTCGAAAGCAAGAAATTGCAAGTAGATAAATAGGTACCACTTTGGTGGAAAGGTAAACAACATTTGGTGCACTCTGGTGTCTAGTCACGTCTGCCACATGGCCATGAGAACATCTGCAAATGCAGATAGCTATAAACAGAGCTGAGCACTAAACCCTAGAGTCAGATATGACTGGCTTTCAAGCAAGGGTGACCTATACCTTTTATCAGTATTACCTGCAGTGGAAATACTGGGATGTGAGAAGATTTCAACTGTACCATTCTCCAGGAACCTGTTCCTTTTCTGTTGGGAACCTAGTTTGAAGGGGGAGCAAGCCATCTACTCTATTTACCCTGAGTACCTCTCTCCACCCAGCAGATTGCTGAGAGGAAAAGACATAAAAAGCTGGAATTAGAAGGTTAAACCATCTCTGTAGGCAAAAGAGTTCCTGTGTGAATGTATGTGTGCGCATGTGCGTGCACACCTATGAAATACCATGACCCCCAGGATGAAAAGGGGCTCACACTCTGCTGTAAGCATCTCTGAGTTGTAGCTTTGTACAGGTACAGATAACTTTGCATATTCTACACTGCAGAAGGTGCAATAAGAAAATTCCCTAGTGAAGAGGCCTCGATATACCAGTTATTACCTGGACCGGTGGGTCAGCTTCATAAAATGTATTTAATCTGTGACTCACTCAGTTGTTAATATCTTTGAGAAAACACGCCCTAAGATGTAAAGGTACTAAAATTCAAAACTGCATTGTTGCTGAGGTGGCATCGATGTGTGACATTTTATACTGGGTTGGCAGCCCTTTGAGAATATGCTCTCCATTCTAGCTGTATTCTTAATTTTAAAAGCATTCATCAATTTGGTTTTTATTACTTTTTTGCACTTGAACAAGCACAAGAGTTAAAATTCAGTAGCCTAGTAGTGGCAGTTTGAGAGTGTGTCGCACTCTCTCTCACCTATGCTGGCAAACGCAATGCGCTGGCTGTGAAGAAAACCACAATGTGGGAAGGAAAGCCTACAAAAGAATGAAAACAGAAAGTGTCTAAGGCCTTGGCAGAAGGACACTAAATATAACAGAGAGCAGTGACTCATTCTGGCAGGGAATCCACCTCAATCCCTTCAAAGATTTTGGCAAGAGTCCTCAGAGGAGACCCTCAGCTTTTGCCAAGCCACAAAACACCACAATTATTATCGCAGCAGTCATCAACAAAACAGATTCTGTAAACTGACTTGCTGGCACATAGATTAAAGAAGCTATAAAAAGGATAACAGCTGTTTGGGTTACCCTTCATTAAAACTCAAACTAAAGAAAGTATGCCATGTATGTGCCATGTGCTTACACATATGTTAAAGTACTAAGTACATACTTCAAAAGTACGAGCACTTCCTAAATCAAACCAGTTTAAAGCTAAAAAAAGGATGAAAACTCTGGGAAGTGTAGTGGTATCTGCTGTCATTATTTCTAAATGGCTCGAATGTGTCAAAGACATAATGACTAGATAGCAAAGTGAATCCTGGCTGGAGTGTTTTTAAAAGTTGTGTAAATCAATGTTTCCAAATTAGGGGATCCAGATGTTCTTGAACCTCAACACCCCAAACCCCTTGCCAGGGCCATAGCCAGGGGTTGGACAGGGTGAGCATCACCCACCCTGAGTTACGGCCCTGCTCCTAGCCTAGATAGCCAGTGGTCAAGACTTCTAAGAACTGTAGTGTGAAATCACTCAGGGACTCAATTTTGGGAACTGCTAGGGTAAGGGAAGACATTTTGGCAGATTCAGTCTGTTAATCAGAGGAAAAGACAGCTGTATTTCAGAAACCAAAAAGTTACTTTTAAAATATAATTTGCTATAGTTATATTTCCCAGACCACACTAAATAGTTAGATACTGTTATAAATACACACGTAAAGGGGTTTTCCTTTCTTTTTTCTCCAAAGTAACTAAAATTGTTCTTTTTTCAACACTTTAAAAAAGAAACAAGGTAGTAACATAGCTAGTGTAAGAAAGGAGAACAAAGTGAACACAATTGCAGACTTCTCACTATGCACAATTGGCTAAAATAAGGAGTGGGGCAGAGCAGAAGTCAACAGCAACAACTACTACTACTACAAGCAGTGGATGTAGTGCAAGACTCAGAAGGAAAGAGAGAGCAGATTTCATGGGAAGTAGTTACATGAACAGACACCTACAAAGTCAGGGAGTGTTGCTGTAGAGCAGGCGTTCTCAACCTTTTAAAGCCAGGGGCCGGGTCACGTTCCCTCAGATAGCTTTGGAGGCTGGACAGCCAGTGGCGGGCTCCAATTTTTTTTACTACCACACTGTGGATGTGGTATGGTGGGTGTGGCCAGGGGAAAAGTCCTGTGTTGCACCCAAATTAGGACTACTTTATTTCAAAACATGGATGGGTCCGGCCAGCCAGAATTTCTGCTACCAGTTCTGGCGAACTGGTGCAAACCTGCTTATGCCCACCACTGTGGACAGCCATTTTGCCCTTCCTCCACCATATGGCACTTCCTGGTGTGGTGGAGGCGGTGGAGGGCCTCCACCACATCCAGTCCGCGGACCGCAGGTTGAGAATCCCTGCTGTAGAGATCTGAAGGAGTTATTTTTCTATTTTATAATGAAGAAAAAGTAGCCAGTTGGTAAATATCATGTTAAGGGTGTTCTTTACGGATGAGTAGATGAATGCTTAAATATTTGGCTTGGTTATGAAAGAATTTAAGAGATGTTGAATGCTTAGTGGCCAAGATTCACTTTTTAAGGCTTTCTTGCACACAAGTACCACTTGCTGAATGTATTCTATATTGTGATCCTTTTCTGGGAGGAAAAAGTAATATATGGACAATTGCTCAGAAATACAGAAATATACTAAGCCTGACAGGTGGGGAAGTGGGGAAACTGCCTTGGCCTAAAAAGCAGAAGCTAAAAAAGCACATGTGCAACTCTGCTAGATCTTTCACTCAACTGGTCAGCCAAGGAGCAAAGAGCATTTATCAGGTACTTTACAAAGTGTACACTGGAAACTAGATGGCCTATTGACCCTTAGCAGTTAACTTCTAGCAGAGGATGTATAGCTGATAGCTAAACCTACAAGAAGATGTCTTTGTCTTTCATGCAATATTTCTCTGAGACTAATTTTGTTTATCTTTTGTCAGCACTATTTTGCAGCAGGAAAAGTGAATGTTTTATCCCACTGGTATCAGCAAACAAAACCATATTCTCTCTGATCACACAGAATAAGTATTCATTGAAAGGAAATGCTTTTTGTTTACAATCATATAGTGGTTTTTCAAACAACATTTTAAACTTCCAGAATGCATGCACATGTATCCCTCCCAATAATGCATGCAAACATCTGAAAATATATTCTGTGATTTATTAAACGTTCTTCTACTATTAGGGTCTTTTCAGCTTTAAAGCATGTCTTTTTAGGCAAGCATTTAAGCCAACAATGCTTAGGGTTTCAATACACTCCAGCTTGTCAATGTTTTTAGGGAGCAATATTTTGCATTACCTTATTCCCTTTCTTCTTTACAGCTAACTTGGAACCACACAACATATTATTCAACTACATAATTAACTAGCACACTAGCAGAAGCAGCTAAGTTCCACCTCTTCAAGTACAGTATTTAAAAAGCATTCAAGTACACACTGTCTTCTCTATAGCCCAGAGATCCCTGCTGAGTCTCTGCCAAGTCCCTGAAAAGTTAGACTCGACATCCGGTATTTACACAAAGCTAAAATTCTCATCAGCACTAACAGCAGTGTGTTTTAATTCAACCTTATGATTTTATTTGAATCTCCCTAAGCAGCTCCACTGCCAGAATGCAACTTACTATAAATGTAAGTAAACAAATGCAGCAACTAAAACACTTTAGAAGTTTGCAGTATACATGAAGTTTGCATTTCTTTAGATCAGGGGTGCCCAAACTATGGCCCAGGGGCCAGATCCAGCCCCCAATGCCAATTCATCCGGTCCACAAAGCCCTCATCACTTCTTGAAGCGAAAGTAAGACGTGCCCGTATGAATTGGCATCAGGGGCCAGATCAGGCCCCTGGGCCGTAGTTTGGGCGCCCCTGATTTAGATGCATGTTACAAAAGAAAATAGTATGAAATATAATTGACAGCTCAGAGTTCCTTGAAAAAGAAATCCCGTCCAGTTAGTGTTTGGTATACTGTTGCCAAGGAAAGAAAACTCTTAGCTTTATTTTACACTAGCTAGTTCACCTCATGTCATCCCCTAAAGAGCTTTCTGCCAAGTACTGTGAAAGAAGAACGCAGTTACTACTTGGATCTCTGGATGACTCTAGAAACTGTAGTGCCAAGAAACTGGTGCCAAGTTCAGCAACTTCCTTGCTTGGGGAGAGGGCGGGGGGGGGGGGGGGCTGCCAGCAAAATTTTGTGCAGTTGATCACCATTTTGGACCTGTTCTATCTATTCAGACCTTGGCAGCCATTTTACAGCTTGGCAACCATTTTGAGAATTTGTCTGGCATGTACTCAGAAGTGGATGATACTGTTTAAACACTGATGGTTAAGTATAGTTTAAATTA
This sequence comes from Bradypodion pumilum, assembly GCA_035047305.1. Taxonomy (NCBI): domain Eukaryota; kingdom Metazoa; phylum Chordata; class Lepidosauria; order Squamata; family Chamaeleonidae; genus Bradypodion; species Bradypodion pumilum. The sequence continues at coordinate 104,014,805 of JAWDJD010000004.1, read as the reverse complement.
GACAATATAGTGTGATACCAGGTTAAAGTCATTCAACAAAACATCTTATAAATATTTTGAATAAAAATAAATAATAACAACATCTAAACAATCATTCTCATTTCTTTGCATTGTGCAAAGAACTGCCTGGTTTTTTTCCATAAATTATTTCTGATTTGCCCCCAAATGGAAAATATTCTACAAAAATACTATATTAAAATATTCAGTTTAATATTTTAAATCAATACATTTTAGATATGTACTGATTCAAACATCTTCACCTGTCATAAATAAGTCTTTTTTTAAAGTGTCAAAATAGTTTGATGAATAAGTATGGTCCTTACATATCATAACCTTTCTCTAAAAAAGATGCCGCTTCCACAATGCAGATATTTACTGTAAAATTACTCAGTTTTTTCTTTTCTGGGATTAGCTTGAAGTAGGATTAAAATAAATGCTCCTTGCTTCATGTGACTTGTGATCCTGAACAATAATAGACTTCGTTATGATGTATAACATGTACACATTCATTCAGCAAAGGTGTTTTCTAATGCTGATGGTAAATTTCTTGTTTACAGTTTTAAGGTGGTTTTATTATTCTGTTTTTCTCAAGGTAGCATTGTGAATTGCCACCTAGTTGGCCCTTATTTAGTCAACATTCAACCCCTTGTATTTCCTTCATTCCATTGTTTATGTTCTTTCTTTCCAGTTTAGCAAAGGTATGCTACTTTGCCGTAATGGAAAGATAACTTGTATAGTAAAAAGATAACAGTAATCCAATGACAGATACAAATGTATCTCCACACAAGCACAAACCAGGCATTTGGCCTAAACAAGATACTCTTTATAGATGAGACGGTTGTGGGGTTGTGCATCCCGCACCATTCCTTCCATCCAAGAATATGCCAGCCCCGCCCTTCAGTTAAAAAACTGTTGTGCTGAGCTGTAAGATTTGAAATAGAACTACTGCATACTTGAAGGCAGTCATAACTCACCATGTAATCACAAACCCTGTTTTATGAGTTTCCAACTGTGCCGGAAAACTCTACCTACATTGAAATGAATGCAAATAGAATCCTCACATCTGTATTCATAGGTGCTTCATAATGGGATCAGGCAGGCACTTGTTGCAAAATGGAGGTCAGTTATCTGAGTGCTTGGTCCATAGACTGTAACTATCTTCTCTTTCTCTCTCCACATGGTCAACAACTAAAGCTACCCATCAAAAACAACAGAGAAATGTAGGATTTCAATATAACAAAACCTGGGAGCAATATTTGGTCTCAACCAGGAGTTTTCAACCTTTTAAAGCTGGGGGCCGGGTCACACTCCCTCAGACAACTTTGGGTTCTGGACAGCCATTTTATCCTTCCTACACCACATGGCACTTCCTGGTGTGGTGGAGACGGTAGGGGGCCACATGAAATGGTGCCACAGACCGCATCCAGCTCAAGGGACGCAGGTTGAGAAGCCCTGGTCTAAACTCACCACAGCAATAGTTAGCAAGGAAGGAGGAGTTTCTTTCTACAGCATACAAACTATGAACATAGAAATTCCCCTTTCTGGTGATCAGATAAATTACTCAAGAATATTTATATTTCTGTTCCCTCAAAAGATGCTCTCTAAGGCAGGAGGTTTCAGCCTTTTAAAACCAAGGACTGGGTCATGCTCCCTCAGACAGCTTTGGGGGTCGGATGGCCATTTTGCCCTTCCTACACCACGTGGCACTTCCTGGTGTGGTGGAGGTGAGGGCCCCCCACATGAAATGGTGCTCTAAGGTCTCAGGACAATTAATTTTTTCTTTAAAACACAACATTAAAAGCACAACACTCACAATTCAAAGTCCACTGCTTTGTAAGGTTCAATTTTCTAGTCAAAATATAGTAACACTATTCAATCAAGGGGGAAAAAAGCAGTAAAATATTGTTATTTGAAATAAATATTTGCTGTTTTTATCTCCCATGATCAATTAGTATAAACCAAACATATGTTATTGTTCAGTTGCATAGTTGAGTCTGACCCATTGCAACCCCATGGTCCATTGCACACCAGGCACCCCATTCACCATCCTCCTCAACCTGCCCAGCTCTGTGCTCATTGCATCAACAATACAGTAAAACCCATACTTACGAAAAAAAAGTCAATTCCGTAGGCTTTTGATTAAATCGTTTTTTATGTAACTCGAAGCAACCCATAGGAAAAATAAATTTTTATGTAAATCAAAGCAAACCATAGGGAAATGAATTTTTACGTAGCTCGAAGCAAACCCATAGGAAAAAGAATCTTTATGTAACTCGAAGCAAACCCATAGGAAATTATGTAAATCGGGACATATTTTTAGCACAAAATCATTATGTAAGTCAAATTTTATATAACTCGAGGCACATGTAAGTCAGGGTTTTACTATACCATCTAGCCATCTCATTCTCTGCCACCCACTTCTTCTTTTACCCTCAACCTTTCCCAGTATCAAGACTTTCTCAGGTGAATCCTCTCTTCCCATTTGATGTCCACAGTACTTTAGCTTCATCTTCAATATTTGACCTTCCAATGAGCAGTTGGGGTTGATTTCTTTTAAGATCGACCTAATTGTTCTTTTTTGCTGTCCAGGGTACTCTCAAAACTCTCCTCTAACACCACATTTCAAAGTTGTCTTATCTTCTGCGCTCAACTTTCCTTATGGTCCATTTCTCACAACCATACATTACTACCGGAAATACCATTGCTTTGACTGTAAAGACTTTTGTTTGCAAGGTGATTCTCTACTTTTCACTATGTTCCCCAGGTTTCTCATAGCTTGCCTCCTAAGAATTAGTTGCCTTTTTACTTCATGGCTACAATCACCATCTGCAGTGATCTTGGATCGTACGAATGTAAAGTCTGTCACTTAAATGTCATATTTTAAAATAAAAAAATAGGAAGAGATAGCTTGCTATAGAATCCACCACAAATTTTATTAGAACTCATCTAATAGCCAGCTTCAGCTAATCATCATTCTTTGGATCACCTACCCAAGGTATGAGCAAGCATTTAGGCTCACAAATATAGTTTTCTATACTTCTTGGTGTACGCAGTTATCCCAGGCATGTCAACCCATTTCTTATTATGTAAAAATTCCAAAATAATTCTTATCAGGTTCAGTTAATCTTAAACCATGCTTTGAAATTGGTTTATGGTCTTTCTTATAGTTGGCAACCACAGATTCATGCTTCAGATGTAAGCAAAAGCAAAGCAATTATATACCACCCCATAGCATTTAGTGCATTCTCTGGGTGGTTCACAAGTTAATTAGCATCTCCCCGACCTCGGAAGGGTGAAAGGCTGAGACAACCTTGATTCCTGGTCACGATCGAACTCAGGACAGCAATATAACCACTGCACCACCAGTATTCTAGTATAATAATGGGCGGGGGGGGAGAGTTTGTGTAAAAATGGAGCATGCAGGCAAAAAGCTTGCACTCATCTCTGGTTGAAACAGATACATATCATAGAAAGCTTCTAATGTTCCAGATAGGTGACTAAAGCCGTCTTTCCATGTTAATGAAAGCAAAGGAATCCTTTATCCCAATCCTGAACAGCAATTTACATAATCTTGGAAGTGAGAGAAGTTCATGCTGTGACATTCCACTAACTAAGAATTTTCTTCTTGTAGCTGCAGGCTCTCTCTAACATCACTTTCTGGCCTCCATTAAATAAATTTTGTGTCAGAAATTACTCTGGGTTGAAAGGATTTTTGCTGGAGAAACTCTGCTCAGGGGACAACCCAAATGAGGCTCCTTTCATGCCACCAAGATCCGTCATGCAGCACTCGGGTATCGAAACCCGGCCTTCCAGTCTCTAAGCTCAGAGTATTAACCACTATGTCCCAACAGACCTCCATTATAAAGCCAAATATCACTGGCTTGCACCCAATCTGCTTCCCGAAGCCTCTTTCCTTCCTTCTTTTTCACCTGTGCTATTGGACTGTAGGCTGCCTAGGGCTATCTAAACACTCATTGCTTGAACAACACAGTGGTAAATACTCAAGTGAAGGTGAAGTAGCATAATTCCTAAAAATTGGACTGTTTCATGATGAAACAAAAACAAACCAACAAAATTATTTGTTCTTTTTATGCAGAGTGAACAACAGGAAGCCAAAATGAACAGATGAGGAGCCTACCACAGATGGAGTATGTTATCTTTAGATGCCAGCTTTTAAACCTGCAGGACATGGTCCTAATCCCATGAATGGGGAAAGCAAACTTTCTAACGGTTGCAGCCAATCAAGATGTAAAAGTAAAGCTCCTGGGATTTTAATAACCTCAAATCATGAGTGGTTTGGGATTTTAGCCTTCCTTTCATATTAATAATAAACTTTAGAAACTTCGGAATATACTATGAAAAGAAATTTCATAGGGAATAGTAATTATATTCCATGTGAAGCTATTAAAGTGAAGTAGACAGAAGAAACATCTGGATTGTTAGATATTTATAGATTGAGGGACCGTATCTGCAGTTGCATGACGTCAGCTGTGCTATACGGGCTTGGAATGCATTGATAAATTGCTCCATCGATTCTGTTCTGCTTCACTTACCATAATTATACCCAGTAATGGATGGCATGAGTGATATATTCTTACTTTAGAGGAAAGCCAAGAGTTTTCCTGTTTCTTTATGAGATTAGCCCAAATCCTTTCAATTAATAGAGAATGATTGATATCTGCAAGTTTAGTGGGCTAAGAGGCTTGCTTCAGTGTACACATCCAAAGTTTGCTGGTGTATGCACTTACAATTCTCAAAATATTGAAAAAATAGCATAGTGACAGTTTTCCAGTCTTTAGTCCAAATCCTGACTTTGTAATTATTATTGATGTATTGTTTGCATACTATAATAATCTAATGGGAAGCTCATGACTGTGAGAATCTCCCTTTACTGTGGTCTTGATAATGCTAGGCACATCCGTTAAGCTGCCTTTCAATGAAATGCAGTGCCTTGATAAATATTTTATGCATTTTCCATTTCTTGTGTGAAGGTTCATTCATAATATAAGATAGCAGTATGCAGACAATCTGCAGTAGAATGGTGGACCACCTAGTGTTTACAGTTCCAGGAATTCTTAAAAAGAATGCCAGACAAACTGGAATTTGGCCTAATCCAGAAATATACCTCTTGTGGTCTAAAGCAAGAGTGCATTCTCAAGAACAATTAACAAAAATTACTTTAAAGAGAACTCAGTAAGCACTTTTAAAAATGCATTGGTGAGCCATAAGAGGTCAAGAGGGGTTGGTTTTTTTTACAGTAGCCTCTAAAAACAGAAGCTAGGCCACCTTCGTGATTAATTATTGTGTCCCATCTCCATTTCAAGTGAGAATACTTGATTACTGCTTTCACGCTGAAAAACAAATACACACAAACATATAGAAGAGATAAAATTACAGACAAAATGAATTACTTTTACTACCTATCTCCCATTCCCCCCCCCCGAAATCCTGATAAATCATACTGAATTGAGTTCAAACTTAATCACGATTAGTGTAGCCCCACTTAAATCAATGAGGCTTTAGTCAGTCATAATCTCACTGATTTTTAAAGGATTCAGTCTTTACAACAACAACAACAACATAATGGATGTAGCCTCCCATACATCGCAGGTTCGGGGGTGTGATGTACCCTGCAATTGAACAGATTAATCCCTCTTGTCCTAGAGCAGGGGTGCCCAAACTACAAGCCATAGGCCAGATCCGGGCCCCAATGACAATTCACCTAGCCCGAGTATTACTTCTCCTTCCGGGAGTGATGAGAGCTGGATGAATTAGCATTGGGGGCCAGATCTGGCCTGAGGGCCGTAGTTTGGGCACACCAGTCCTAGAGGGACAATGCCTCTCATTAATTTTCTATGGGTTCATGCTAGTGTCTATCTATAAAATAAAGTTAAATGAAAAGGATAACCAATGTTTTTCTTTATTGTAATGAAATGTTTACCATTCATATCTTTTTGTATCTGTGAAATTCAGGCAGTAACAAAGAAAGTATAGCTATTTTTATTTATCAACATTCTCCCCTGTAGCTAAACGGTTGTAATGTGTTATGTCAACATTGACTGTTGGAAAGAATGAGGGAAAAAAACTGTTGAAATTAATTTAAGAAAAGCAATCATATCATTTTAGAATTAACAGTATGTTCAAGTGCTTAAAGAAAACAGTCTCTCAAAAATTCTGCTCCTCAGTGAGTATCGAATTGATCTCTTAGAAATATCGAATTTAGCTCCTTCTCATCTTACAAAGCCTGTCAATGAAAATAAAATGTAACTTGGAATGACTGTAGCTGCTATCAAACCTCCTTTGACACATTATAATGTCTGAAACCCAGACACTCATGGTATACATCTGAAAAACTTTAGCTTGTAGCGAACAACTCAAAACCAGCTATCGATCATATGTATTGATTTTTACAAGGGAAACCAAGAAGGAAAAGGCCCCAGAAAATATAAGATTTCTTTCCCCACTCTTGTCTCTAACTCACTGGCTCCCAAACCCAGGACTTTTAAGGAAAAAACCATCAGAAGTTTGTTTTGCAGCTAGCCAGGATGTCTGCACAAGATAATTCAAGCTGAAGGTAGATATTTTCTAGTGGCAGCTGATTAGCCAGTGAATTCCATTGTGACCTGTCGAATTCTCAAAAGAAGTTTCTTTACAGTAAAAGGTGGCTGGACTCGAATAGTGCAAATAAAAGTATCTGTGTTTTGAATATACAGTATTTGAATGTAATTTTCCTATGCCACTTGTCGCAAACAGATACTTCCACTATGGGACACTCGAGGGGATTAGAAATACAGTGGACCCTCGATTAATGACGCGTTCGAATAGAGTTATTTTCGATTAACAACGCTGCGACGCTCCCAATGTGATTGTTCGAATAACGTTGTTAATTCAAATAACGATGGTATTTTACTGTAGTTATTTGAATAACGATGTTGTTATTCAAATAACGACAGTATTTTTACCATCATTATTCGAATAACGTCATTTTTGTCGTTATTCGAATAACAACATTATTCCAATAGCGATGCTACTTGGGGAACCAAGTAACGTCATTATTCGGGGGTCCACTGTATATGCTCCAAAATTGGGAAGGGAAGAAGCAGTGGTGAAGTTAACTGATGATACTGCAGTACAAATTAAAGAGTGTTGGGAGCAATTCAGTAAGAGTTTTATAAGACTGGATGCTAGACCAAAAGTATCATGCTATAGTTCTGGTGCCAACTTCAAGCAATTATAGTTCTATAAGATTAGGTGTGATTGCAGAGAAGCATGCCTAGCAATCTTCTATAATGGGAATCAGGATCTGTTCCAAAGGTGTAGCCATGTTACCCTCTCACTTCTCTTTACAGAAATTAGTAGTAATGAGTAGGTTTTTAATAGAACACAAGAGAGAACTGTAGGGTTAATAATTATACACAAACAGTTATGAAAGCTTGACTAAGGCCTCCTTCCATCCAAAGATTAAAAAGACACTAAGAGAGAGAAAATAATAGTACTCTCTGTTTCTTCATAATTTAAGAACAAATGAATTTATATCATAATGTTTTGATTTCTAATTTTGAAACAGCTTGGCCAGCGTTCAAAACCAAGGAAAGATTTGCATTCCATGTTTCACAACTAGATAAATACTCTTTTCTCAATTTCTGTACGATGCAGCAAGGATATAAAGACTTGTGCATATTTTACACAGCAAAGCACAGCACTTAATATCTTAATAGGTAACACTTTTTTTAAAAAAAAAGTAGACATTATTTCATATTTAAAAAACTATGACAATATCAGGCATCAGTAATGGAACAAATTAACTTGCTGTATTTTGTTTCAGAATAAACTAAAACATGCCATTATTCTACTGCACCAAAAACATTCTAAACCACTCACTTTGTTATCCTTTATGTTCATATTTCTTTGAATAGTTACACACTGTGCCATCTCTCACATCTCTCAGCCTCTTTTACACCTTACTTTTCTACCTTCTACTAAGGATTCTTGATGAGAAGGAGGGAATTGCCTTTCTTTCTATCCAATGAATTTATCCCTCATATATAAGTGGGTTTCAAGTTATCTTGAAGCAGCATAACATCACCAACATAATTCCAGCATAACATCACCTGGTGATGTTATGCTGGAATTGGGTTCACAGATTTGTGCTCATACATGATGCTGATGATGTATGCTCTCAAAAAGGGAATCAATGATAGCCTGGCTTCCCTGGGTATTGTGCAATTTTGTTATGTCAGCACTGTATTTAAACGTTGTTTATTGCATAATTTGTATTTAAAATTTTGTAAATTGAGAACTGTGCATTTTTTTTGTATTCTTTGTTAATCTCTTTTTAATTTGTAATTGTATTATTATGTATTGTATTGTATATCTGTGTTGTACGCCACCTCAAATCACATGTTGTGCCGAGTGAGGCAGGATATAAATTTAATAAACAACAACAACAACAACAACAACAACAACAACAACAATAATAATAATAATAATAATAATAATAATAATAATAATAATAATAATAATAATAATAATAATAATAATAATAATAATAATAATAATAATAATAATAATCCTTAACCCTTAGCTTTATGCCAGCTAAAATGTGGCAACAATCTGTATAGAAACATTTATTTGGTAAACAATAGAAGGAAAAGAGAACTTCAGGGACTCATTTGGAGTAATGCAGAATACGTTGCAGGTGTGAAACTTTCCCCTTTTCCTGAAACTCCATTTCCTTCAACTTAATGACACTGTACTGTATAACTATCACTAGGTTCTCAGAGGTCAGGCTAAAAACTTTCTGAACTGTTTCAAAGTTGGCTGAGACATACTTATGTGTTCTGTTAGCATTTATGTAGTTTGTGGAACTGAAAATCCAGGTATTAAGATCTAAAACCCAATATTGATCTGCAGCTGGAGATAAATGTAAAACTCATGTCTAAACAACCTACCGCACAGATGAAAGCACTTCTGAAATCAGAACCTAATGTAGTTAGAACCACAGCAAAGCCTCACTTCAAATTATCATTGCAGCAAGTATATTTTAAATAGATAATGTATACAGATATTAAACAATATACAAATACAACATCCCAAGGATACAGCTGGGGGAAAAAGATACCTGAAAACAAATATTTTTTTAACTTACTAGTAAAGGTTTCCCTTGCTCGAAAGCCAGTCGTATCCAGCTCTAGAGTTCAGTGCTCATTTCTATTGAAGAGCCAGCACTGTCTGCATATGCAGATGTTTCCGTGGTCATGTGGCAGGAATGACGGAACACTGTTTACCTTCCCACCAAACCAGTCCCTATTTATCCACTTGCTTTCGAACTGCTAGGTTGGCAGGAGCTGGGACAAAGACGGGAGCTCATTCCATCCTGCAGTATTCGGGAATCGAACGGCTGATCTCCCGCCTTCCAGTCAGCATCTTAGCCACTTGAGCCACTGCAGTCAACTTACTATTAGCCGGTAAATTTACCCTAATGCAGGTTGTGTGTGTGCCAAATTGTTTTACGTCAAGACAGATAACACCACATACCTGGATCAAAGTTATCTAGTTTCCCTTTCTGAAATTCCCAGATGTAACAACTGAAATTCATACCTGTTCTCTCTCTCTCTCTCTCTCTAACTCACACACACACACACACACACACACACACACACACACACACACACACACACAAACAAACAACAAACAAACACACACACACACAACAAACACACACACACACACACACACACACACACGTCAAAAAGGAACATTCCCTGTTCTACTCCTACTAGGAGAGAGACACATGATCGATCATTTTGACAGAGAGGACTGGTGGATCTCTGCATGAAATATCTCTTTGGTGCACCAATCATCATCTAGAATGTTACCAGAATGGAATGGGAAAATGTCCATTTTATATTGAACAAAATAAAGAAAATTATAAAAGGCTAATTAAAAAAAATACAGATGAAAGAATTTATATTTTGAACAAGTAAAAGCATAAACAGTTTTACAATTCAGGCACGTTTTGCTTTTATCAGTGAGAAAAGGGCTATGGCAATTAATCTACCAAAACAAATGTTTCAAAATGAAAGCAGCAAAAGAAAAATATTTGGTAGGCTCCACTAAAATGTCTATTTAACCCACATAATATATATCCAAGTGCCACTTTTATAGACAAGGACTCTTTGAACAACTAAGTAAATGGCTAAGATCAAACTGATGATGTTTTTCACCAATACTAGTGAATGAGAGATGGGAAGGAGGAAATGTTTGCTATCACTTTCTTTTAAATGTCACAATAAACGGCGCTGAGCATCTGCCTGTAAAAAGGTGGAAACCTACTTTCTTCTAAAGACATATGTCACACTCCCAAGAATTGCAAGCGTGTTAAGCATCGTTTTAAATGTTAAAGATATCATCAGAGTAGGAAGATTGTAAATCAAATTTGGAAGCACTGCAGTGGCTCAAGTGGCTAGGATGCTGACTGGAAGGTGGGAGGTCAGTTTGATTCCTGAGTACTGCAGGATGGAATGAGCTCCCGTCTTTGTCGCAGCACCTGCCAACCTAGCAGTTTGAAAGCAAGAAATTGCAAATAGATAGATAAATAGGGACCACTTTGGTGGGAAGGTAAACAGTGTTCTGTATGCTCCGGTGTCTAGTCATGCCTGCCACGTGACCATGGAAACATCTGCAGAAGCAGACAGCACAAGCTCTTTGGCTTTGAAACAGATGAGCACTGAACCCTAAGGTTGGATACGACTGGCTTTCGAGCTAGGGAAACTTTTACCTTCACCTTTAAATCAAATTTGACCAGTCTTGGGTCCCAGATGTTGTTGAACTACAAATCCCACCATCCCCAACCATTAACCATGCACATAGGAATAATGGTGGGGTTGAATCTACAAAAAGTAGAGACTGAAAGTTGAGAAAGGCCAGGAGAAAGAATCTCCTTGGAAACCTTGGCAAGTACTTTTCGCTTCTGTATGATTGTAGAGTAGAAGAGTAAGGTCAGCCATTACTAGGAAATTGGTGAGATTGGTTAGGTATTTTATGACATAACAATCCAGCGGGTATTTTTGCATTAAAACTTAAATCACAAGCAGGGTTCTTCATTTTTCAGCTACCCTCTGAATACGTGTGCTTAAAGTATCAATGAACAACAGCAGGTAACAGCTTATCACTCAGTGCTATGAAAGCTTCACTTTTTGTGTATTATGCGTGTCAAAGGCAATCAAGGATACCACACATGGTCATTGTAACCGGCTGCTCAATTTAAACTTCAATGCATGCAAGAGAACACATTTCCTTCTCTTCCCTTCCCTTCCCTTTGATCTTTCTTTCTTCCCAAATGAAGCACAACTTGTACTACACTTCAACAAGTGTATAGTAGTTACTACTATTGAGGGGGAAAAACTTCACAAACTGCATTGCTGTTCATCTCTCAGCAAAGCGTGTTAAGTCACCCTAAAAACAGATAATCCATAATGCACACATTTCATTGCTGCACAAAGACCGCTAAACTATTACTCCTAATTGCTTCAGGATTTATCACTGCTTCATTTTATAAATACCTGCTGAATTGGATCTATGTTCGAATTCCTCGTTTTGTCCTTAAAAGCAACCCACACTGTATATCAAAATTAAGTTGGGAACATTTAATAAGTTACCAAAGTAAGGAATCCTTAACTGTATAAAATACTCAGTAAAGTAACAGACAAACAAACAAACAAAAAATCTTTGATAGGATACACATACAAAGTATAATCTTTACAAGACTTGAGAATAAAACAGTGGCTTGTCTGTCAATGAGTCTAACCACAGCATATGGGTAAAGGTTTCAGTCTGCTATCACCAGACTCTTGTTATGGCCCTGGTTCAACACGACTGAACTGCTCCCTAGACAAAAGAAACATATTCAGAATGGGTGCTGAGAGCTGTCTGGCTAGTACAAACTACAGAGTCTGTCTGAATGTGCACATACTACTGGCAGTGGAGACGTGGGATACAGTGTGGAGGTCTTTAGAGCTTTCTGAGAGCTTTTTTTAAAAAAGAAAGGAAGAAAGAAAGAAAGCTGCCTGAAGGTTAAAGCTGGCTAGTCAGAATGGCATACTTGGCTGCGCATATAGCCAGGTGGCTTAGGAATACTGGCATACTGCCCAATACATATGGCTCGGATTGTTTTTGCTCTTCCCAGGAAGCTTTCCTACACTTTTGAGCACGTATTTAATTCTGCACAGGGTTTTAAAGAAGCTCTCCTTTTAAAACGTGCAGGCGCTCACTCCTTTATTTTTCTACCAAAAGCCATATTAAAACATGTCCCTCAATTTCAAAAATTCGTAATTTGATCACAACTTGGTTCCCTGACTGACCCACCCTCTTGTAAGTTCACTCACTTTATTCGTATCCAACTCTTCCCACTCCCTATCCAAAATGTTACATTAAAGGAGAAGGGGTGAGACAATGCCATTCCTGGAAACAGGTTTTCCACAGGAAAAAAGCACTTTTTAAAATTATTTATTCCTCTGCACAATTTATACTTCACTTTTAAATTAAAAAAAAAACATTTTAACAACAAAATGATAAAATAAAGCAGTAAAAAAACAAGAACAAAACCTTACTAAAATTACAAAAACAATAAGAAATCCAACAGGAAACTTTATATATGATATCAAGGCAACGTTTATCTGTTGAGTGAAAGAAAGTGGGTGTGGAAGGAAATAAGTCACTGTGAACTGTATGGTTTTGCAGGAGGGCAAAATTAGGGAGGTGGGGTGCTTTTACTTCTGTAGACTATACTTTCAGGGGCAATTTCTATAGTGTTTTGCAAAAGAAGAACTTTAGATAGTAGTGGGAAAATTCACCTCTCTTTCTCTGGGGTGAAGATGTAACATATGCACAATTATGTGCAATCATGTCTATTAATTATTTTAATGAGTTAGGAACCTTGCTAATATTACTTCTGAAACATTAGTTTGAAACCATTAAATGGACTGATATAATTTTTCAGAATTTAGTACAAAAATACACAAATGTTGAAATCCTACGGGTGTCTGCATAGCAAATGCTAACTGTGGCTAACTGAGGTGGTGCCAGAGTGCATCTTGATTGAGGAACTGAGCATGTCAATTTTATGGAAACCATACACCAGGGGTGCCCAAACTATGGCCCAGGGGCTGGATCCCCCCCCCATGCCAATTCATCCAGCCCTCGAAGCCCTTGTTGCTCCTGGAAGCGGAAGTAAAAAGTGATGAGGGCTTCGTGGGTCCGATGAATTGGCACTGGGGGCTGGATCCAGCCCCCAGACCATAGTGACTGGCTCCCTGAACCACGTGACTGGCCTGCAGCCCAAAAAGTTTGGGCACCCCTGCCTTGCGCAAATACTAATTTAATTTTAATGATGAAAATAATCAAAACTATTTCAAAAATCTAAACAGAACGAGACTGTTTACATCACAGATCAAAAGCCACATCGCCTTGGATTCTTAAGACCAACCTCTCTAGGGAAAGGATTTCAGAGTCTTCATGTAGCCATTGAAAGACACACACACACCCCAGCTCATCCCAGAGATGTTACAGATACTTGTGGAACTCAGAGAAGTACTTCAGAAAGTCCTATAGACCAGGCATGTTCCTACAAAAGAAAACAGTTCTTCCAGTAATGTAATTTTGAGTTCTAACAACTCATTGTGGACATTTCTATGACTTTTCCAGATTTAGGACTATCCTAAACTTTATCATATGGGTGGTTCCAGTTACTCGAATTACTGACTTCACTAAGACCTCATATGTCCACCTGCCCCAATCCAGTGCAAAGGAAGAAATAGAGTTGATTTTTAGTTCCACACGGATGATGCATCCATTCTACAGTACAACAATGGAACCAACTGGAGTGGTAAGCGCTCCAAAGCTGCAGACATTCAGAAGGAAATTAAACAAACATATTTCTGGCCTACTTTGATTTGGATTCCTGCATTTAGCAGGAAGTTGGACTCAATGGTCTCTTCCAACTCAACTATTCTAAAATTACACTCTCTACCAATAGTTTACTGTAGATGTAAAAAGCATTGCAGACAGAATCAATTCTTATGTTTCCACAAGAGCCTGCTTCAGATCTCACTGCTTAGCAAAGGCCTCATCCTGTATTAGTTTTCTATTCATTAATGAAGTTGCCCCACACAAAATTAGTCCTATGCTAAGACATGTGGATCTCCTAGCTAGACTTTTACACATTAAAAGGCTATATTTGGGTGTCTGTGGGTATAGGTCTGTCAGGTAGAACTTCAAAAATTGAGAATTTCAAAATATTCACATTTACATTGTGAACCTATTCATCATGAATTATATGTCCTCAAGAATGTAATTCTTTTGTTTGTGGGGCCCAGTCATTCTCAAGAAAACATTACTATAAAAAGAAAATAAGGTCTGGAAATCTTCATCCTATGTGCAAATCAAGATAAATTAAAACATGCCGAACAATAATAAACTTTGTTATTATGCCCAGGGAGTGAACTGTTGTTAACAAACTCTGTTGAATTAACTCTTGAGAAAGTTTACTAATCCAAAAGGGGAAACATTATTTGAGGCAATTCAGTTTGTGGCCATCTATCACTTTGAATGAGATCAGGACTAATTCCAAACCACTTTAAATCAGAGTGTTTTGATTTCATGTTCTGGGTGGAATGGTACTGCAGCATTTAATTTTCAATATTGGCTCTAAAATCAAATAATGCTGAAGGAGCAAGACATTAAATTATTAGTAACACCCCATATATATGAGAAGCTATGAAATTGCATTTAACAGACATTTGAAGAAAGCAAGCTAAAGTTCACTAATGAAGAAAAGGAACAATGTCTGTAATCCGGCTAGAGTTATTGAAAGGACTCAAAATGTCCTTGGGGAAACACACAGATGAACCTACTTATTGGCAAATTGATAGCATATTTTCAACATTTTAAACTGTAACCAAACTTTTTTTAGGCTATTTCTTCCAGTATCTAAATGAGGAAAACAATTAGAGATTTTGGGAACGTGATAATTTGCAAGCTTAACATGTATGCTTTAAAACCTCAATTATCATGGAAAACATAAAAACAAAAAAAGCCATGATCATACATTATACTTTCTTGGTACAGAACATCACCTGAGAGTAAAATGTTTCTGTGTAAGTTCTGCATGTTCCTGAAACCCCAAGACCAACTGTTCGGGTTTTTAAACCAACAACGTCTGCTCATTTTGTCCTGGCCCTTCCAGCTTAAATATTCACAATGTGCCATTATTATGGAATCATTATCTGCCTTTAGCTCTGACAACAGCATCATATGGGCTATGAAAGGCTTCTTTCTTCTCATGATTAGTCTCTAAAACATTTCCTCATCTTACAGCACTGTTCAGCTTCCCAGAATGCATTGCTCAATTACAGTGCTGAAATTAACTGTATGTCACTCTTATATATTGATAAAAGAACAATCCAGTGCCCCAGCCCATATCCTGCTTTAGCCATAATTTATATATCAAGTTTCAAATAATGCATTTAATTCTTTCCAAGTCTGAAATTTGCTAATATTTAACACAGCAGCACTGGAACTTTCTTCTCTACATGTCACAGTCTTTGCTGAAATTGTGTTTTACATCCTGCCTTTTAGCAGATCAGCTGTGATACACAATGGTATCCCCTCTCCCGCCCCCCCTTTTTTTCTTTGAAAGTAGCAGCCAGATTTCAGAGGTTAAAAACACAAGTAGTATGAAGGTTCTCCAAAGGTGTGTTTAGAAACTTGTTTTTCACACACAGGAGTATACAAGCATAGACGTGGGAAGTCCCATCATTACAGTAGAATGTATTGACTTTAAATAAGCAATATGCTCCCACACACCCCAGTCAGATCTTTAAAAATGCCTAGGAATTAACCTAAAACAAGTAGGCTGCTTAAAAGTTGTGCTGACTTCTCACCTATAACAGAAATCTAAAGGTGCTTTTGTGTATTGCCCCCCTTTTTAAAAGAAAAGTTCTAACTAAGATAGATTTATGAATTACAACTCTGTGTATTGATTTTAATCAGGAGTCGCTTTCCCTGAAAACAATATACTAAATTTATGCTGTTGTTTACAGTCTTAAAAGCCAATGTACTGAGACAGCATACTTCATCCAGCTGAGTGCCCGAAAACAGTATAAACGTCTGGTACAACTGTCCCCCCACCCTTTGCAAAGATCTGTGTGCACCACAGCTATAAGTGCAACATCTGGACACCATCCTCCCATCCTTGGAAAGTTGCACAGTTATTTCTCTCACTACACTTTGGTCTACATGTAGAGAATATTTGCTTGTAGTGTCACTTGCACAGGGTACTTGCGAGTATTTATTGATTGTTCCACACTTCTATGGATGTCCTCTCCACTTATTTTAAAGGGCTGTTGTGACTCAAGAGTTTGAAAATGATGGTGTTTGGACTACAGCTATCAGAAAACCTCACATTTCTAAGCATTGTGTAGGAGCAAATTCCTCTGATGTCAAAAGGAGATGAATCTGCTTTGGGTGGAAGTGTGAACTTTAAAGAAGCTATTGAAAGTTTTATGTTTATTTTGGAGATAGCTCTCTAGATAGCTTCTGTAAAGTTATGACCAAAAGTCAGAGCAGATTCACTGGCCCACCAGCCACCAATAGGTGTAAGATATGTGTATTCTGTAGCAAACCACTGCTGCCCAGGTACAAACCATGCTCCTGTGCATCTCCCATTCATTCTGTGACTTAGAAGTTCTTTAGTGGTTGCGAGTAAATGATAAGGTAAACAGTAACATATTTTTTTCCACAGCAAACAAGTGAAGTAAGTGTCAGTGAGAACAACATTCAGTTTCAAGAGATTGCAAACAAGCTGCCAGTGTGACCACACATCACTGAAAGTTTAGTGTAAGGGACCAAAGACAATGAAACAGCCGAAGGGTTGGCTTAACACAGGTTTATTGCATGATGATCCGGAGGAACATGTGGTAATGGCGGATGAGTAGCTCCATATATACAGCTGGCTATACATTTGAATGTGGCTCGTCGACAGACTATTGGTTGCTGCCTGCGTGACGTCGTAGAAGGTCACGCCCTTCTTGACCAGGTGAAGAGGTGGCGGGGAATCTTCCCGCGCTGCTGAACCAGGTGAATCTGAGCCATGAGAGCTGGATGCTCGCTATTGCCATCTAGTGGTCACTAGCTCGCGTCCCCTTATCAGGTTTACATTGATACAGCTGATGGTTATAATGTTGCACACAGAAAGGTTACATTGTTAACACATGGCAAAGGTACATTGTTAAAGGCACAGCTTTACAGGACACAACATCCCTCCCCCCTAGGATGAGACGAAGTCTCTCAGCCAAGATGGCTTGTTGCATGTGCGTTTGGGCCGTGAAGAGGGCTGACCCCCCCCCCCGGGGGCGCTACTGCTTCTTTGTTCCCTGGTCCCTTGTCCTGAAATGGGAGAGGGAGACTTGTTAGTGGCTTGCCGCTGTCTGGCGGCCTTAGGGGAAGGGAAAAACTCCATTGTGGGCAGACCGGGGGCAGTCGGGGCTAACGAAAAACCCCTCTTCTCGCTTGGACGGGTGGGGGACCACTCCGAACCCCCCCCCCCGGTTCTGAAAATCAAAATCTAACTTCGTAGGGGTATCCGCATTTGTGGGGGCATTCCGCGAGATATGTATGGGGTCGGGTTCCTCCTCCTCCTCAGAAAGATCCCCTAGGATATCTACGAGAATATCCCCCTCCCCCCTTGGTGGGGACCCGCGGCCCCCTTTCCCTCCCCCTTGGGCTGAACGGGTGGGGGAGAACCCTAACGCTGATTTTTCCTCTATTTGGTCTGTGCCCTGCTCATCGGAGACCCTGCGTCGGAGCTGGTCCGCGTGCCGCCTCCACAGGAGCCCTGTGCTGGTTTCCACGCGGTACGACACGGGGCCGGTTTGCTCCACAACTACGCCCGGTACCCAGGCTGGGCCCGTGCTGGCGTAGTTCCTGCAATGCACGGGGGCGCCTACACTGAAACTCTTTGTAGCCTCTAGCCCGATGTTCCTTCCTTTGTCCTCTACTCTCGTGGGGTCTAGCCTAGTAAGGATGGTGGTCAGTTTCCTACGCATTAAGAGTTCTGCGGGGGAGTATCCAGACGCCAACGGGGTCACCCTGTACCCTAGCAGAAACTGGCACACTTGCAGGTTCAGGTCCCCGGGGCCCATGCGCCGCAACGCGTCCTTCGTGGTGCGGACGAGGCGCTCTACTTGGCCATTGGTGGCCGGGTGAAACGGGGCGGAGGTGATGTGCCAAACAGCGTTGATCTCCATGAAAGCCCTAAACTCGGAGGACGTGAAGCAACTAGCGTTGTCGCTAATTAATGTGTCGGGTATGCCGAACGTGGAAAAGAGCCTCCGCAAATGCCTAATAGTCTGGGCCGAGGAGGTGCTCGTGACTGGGATAACCTCCAACCACTTGGAGAAGGCGTCCACTACGAGAAGGAACAGGGTGCCTCTGAACGGGCCCGCGAAATCAACGTGCACCCGGGACCACGGCCCCTTAGCCGCGTCCCATTCCCTGTGGGGAAGGCGGGCCTCCTCTGGTCTGGAGCATTGGCAACTTTCACAAGTGCCGACCATGTGCTCGATGTCGGCGTCCAGCTGGGGCCACCAGAAGTAACTCCGGGCCAGCGCCTTGGATCGCACGATGCCGGGGTGGCTGACGTGCAGCAGTTTGAGCACCCGCGGCCGAAGGGAAGTGGGAATCACCACCCGCTGCCCCCACAAGAGGCACCCCCTCTCTAGGGACAGTTCTAGCTTTTTTCTGAAAAATGGAGCGAACTCCTCCGCTGGGGAGGACGCCGGCCACCCTTTCTGCACCCAGGAGCTAACTGCCGCTAATGTCTTGTCCTTCTCTGTCGCTTTGGCAATGTCGGCGGGCACTACGGGGGGCGAATCCAGCACCTCTATCATGAGAACCTGATGGTCCCGCTCCCCCTTGCTCACCTGGCTGGGCGTTAGGGGAAGGGGAGACCTAGATAGAGCGTCCGCATGGCTGATCTCTTTCCCGGGCCGGTAGACCAATGCGTGCTGATACGCGTTGAGAAAAATGGCCCACCTGAGCATCCTCGGGGACAGGATCTGTGGGGTGGGCTTATCTGCGGTAAAGATGCCTAGCAGGGGCTTGTGGTCCGTTACAATGGTGAAGGGGCGGCCGTACAGAAAATCGTGAAATTTTTTCGTCCCCGCGACTATAGCTAGTGCCTCCCTGTCTGTCTGTGCGTAGTTTCTCTCCGCTTGGGACAGGGACCTGGAGTAAAATGCTATCGGGGCCTCCCTTCCGTTTTCCAACACGTGGCACAGCACCGCCCCCACCCCCACTGGAGATGCATCACAGGTCAGAACTACTGGGCGTTTGGGGTTGAAGTGGGTCAGGATGGCATCGGACGCTAGGAGGCTTTTTAGCTCACTAAATGCCCTTTCTTGGTCATCGCCCCACTTCCATGCCTGGTCTTTCTTTAGCAGTTTGTGTAGCGGTTCAGCCACCGCTGCCTTCCGGGGGAGGAAGGAGTGGTAAAAGTTGAGCAGCCCTAGGAACGACTGCAGCTCGGGCTTGGAGTTGGGGCGGGGGGCTTTCTTAATGGCTGCCACCTTGGACTTGGATGGTTTTATTCCCTCAGGAGTCACACAAAACCCTAGGAACTCAACCTCGGTTGCGAAGAAGACGCATTTGTCTTTTCGCAGTCTCAGCCCCGCTTTTTCGAATATTGTCAGGACCTTCCCCAACCTCTTGGCCAATTCAACCCGACTCCCCCCCCCGTTATTAACACGTCATCAAAATAAGGCAACACCCCCTCCAGTCCCTTCAGGAGGCGTTCCACGAGTGACTGGAAAATTCCAGGCGCCGAATTCACGCCGAACTGGAGGCGCGTCACCTGGAACGCCCCCTTATGGGTGACTATGGTCTGCGCAGCAGCTGCGGCAGGGGACACCGTAAGCTGCTGGTAGGCCTGTGCTAAGTCGATCTTAGCGAAACACTTTCCCCTGTGTAACTTGGCCAGCAGATGGCTGACTACCGGCACCGGATATGCATTCGGGCGGATCGCCTTGTTGATGGTGCACTTGTAGTCGGCGCATATGCGGACCTCCCCGTTGGCCTTTAGTGCGGTTACAATTGGAGTTTCCCACTCCGCGGAATCAACAAGCACAAGGATTCCCTGGCCCACCAATTTGTCCAGTTCCGCCTCTATCTTGTCCTTAAGTGCGAACGGCACCCGGCGTGGTTTAAGACGAATTGGGCGGACCTCCGGGTCCAGGTCGAATGTCACTGGGGGCCCCTTGAATTTCCCCAGTCCTTTTTTGAAAACTTCGGGGTGCGCCTCGCACACCTCCAGAATTGCATCAGTCCCAACGGCGTGCACCCCCCCAATAAACAAACCCAGGGGCTGGAACCATTGAGTCCCGAGGAGGCTGCAATCTCCCTCTTTGAGCACGACTAGGGGAAGGGACGCGGCGTGCTTCTTGAATTTAACCTGAAATTCTCCAACCCCCAACACTGGAATGCTGTTCCCTTGCACGTCCCGTAGTGTGGACCTCAATGCTTTGAGCTTGGGTCGCTTGTGGGGGGCAATTCCCAAAAACTCCCTCTGGGAGATGATTGAATATGAGGACCCCGAGTCAATTTCCATCCTAATGGGAACCCCTTGGACTAGTACCTCAACAAAATAGCGGGGGTGTCCTGCAGACACGCTGAACACTGGGGCGTCGTCCTCGCTGCCGTCGGAGATGCGGCCCACGCCGTCCTGCTTCCGCGTGGCCTGGGCGCCGTCCTTGGGTCTCGATGAGCGGTCTTGTCCCGCGGAACGGTCTGCAGAGCTCCTCCAGGTCTCGCGCTTCTTCCTGCACACCTTGGCGATGTGCCCGCGGCGGCCGCAGTTGTGGCACTCGGCCTTCCGGAACGGGCACTTTACCCGGTCGTGGGCCGCTCCACAGCCGTCGCATCGCCGGCTCTCCTTCCGAACCCTCCGGACGTCCTCGTCGTCGCTGCTCTCTGTGGACGACCTCGAAGTTCGCCGGGCCGCCTGTACCGGAGCCTCTGCCTTGCTCGACTTCGGCCGCCAGTCCTGGAGTTCTTGGACCCCGGCCTTCGTAGCTTCTGCGGCCTGGGCCGCTCTGACGACCTCCTGCAACGTGGGAGGCGGCTCTTGGTTCATTAA
Organism: Bradypodion pumilum; assembly: GCA_035047305.1. Classification (NCBI taxonomy): domain Eukaryota; kingdom Metazoa; phylum Chordata; class Lepidosauria; order Squamata; family Chamaeleonidae; genus Bradypodion; species Bradypodion pumilum. The sequence continues at coordinate 103,993,615 of JAWDJD010000004.1, read as the reverse complement.
TGTGCGCTGGGTCTCGGCGTCGTTCAGGTCGCACAGCACACAGTCCCGGAGGGTGATTTCGGCATTCTCCCATTTGCACGGGCCGGCCGCCAGCCGCAGGGCCGCCACGAATGCGGCGACCGTCTCCCCGGGCGCTTGGACTCGCCTCCAGAACGCACTCCGAGCGGGAAACATCACCGTGGCGGGCCGGACGTGCTCACACAGCATCTGCATGAGTTCCTTGGCCTTGAATTCGCTCACCCTCCTCGGTGCAATCAGGTCCACCAAGGTCCTTTTGGTTTCTTGTCCGAGCATCCTGGTGAAGATGGCCCTTTTCTTTGCCTCTTCCGTGACTTCGGACTCGATCAGTGCTGCCTGGAAGTCCATCTCGAAGATCTCCCAGTCGCCCGGTTTCCTGATTTCGAAACCGGCGCATGTCTTGGTCCCGTGGGCTGCCATATCCCACCTTCGTCGCCAATTTAGTGTAAGGGACCAAAGACAATGAAACAGCCGAAGGGTTGGCTTAACACAGGTTTATTGCATGATGATCCGGAGGAACATGTGGTAATGGCGGATGAGTAGCTCCATATATACAGCTGGCTATACATTTGAATGTGGCTCGTCGACAGACTATTGGTTGCTGCCTGCGTGACGTCGTAGAAGGTCACGCCCTTCTTGACCAGGTGAAGAGGTGGCGGGGAATCTTCCCGCGCTGCTGAACCAGGTGAATCTGAGCCATGAGAGCTGGACGCTCACTATTGCCATCTAGTGGTCACTAGCTCGCGTCCCCTTATCAGGTTTACATTGATACAGCTGATGGTTATAATGTTGCACACAGAAAGGTTACATTGTTAACACATGGCAAAGGTACATTGTTAAAGGCACAGCTTTACAGGACACAACAGAAAGGGAAAAGTTTTCCTTCTGATAGCTAAAGGTTCCGTTTTATTCATGGCATGCGTCTTAGCCAACAAAAGAACAAAAATAAAAACATTTTAAAACCTCAATGATACTTGCTAACCCATGCCTACATTAATCATTTATACCACATGATTATTGCTCAGCATTTCTGCAATAACAAAAGATAAGGGGCAAGGGGTTATTGTGGGTTTTTAGGAAACCACACTCTACGTAGGCGAAGCCAACTATTAAACAAAAGCCTAACTTGCCAAACCAAGATAAATACTTGCCATTATTTTGATGACATAAAAGCCACTGCTCTCGGCTTTACAGTCTTCTTACAACTGGCACTAGTAATAATTAAACAAATGCACATGCCTACAGTTTCCCTTTGAATGGTGTGGTGATTTAGCAGTGATGATTTCTCTAATTTCTTTCAAATGTACTACTGGCAGACTTTCACAACTGGCTGTATTAATACCACTGTGCCACAATAAATTGGTTAATCATCTAGTAAAGTCAGCATTCCTGTCGAGCTTAAATACACTATGATATCAGAGCTAGTTACTATTTAATGTGTACAGCGATAAATATGAATGTGTTGTGCATTCATTTTGCATGACCACAAAGACTGAGAAATGGCCAAAATGGCCAAAATCTTGCTGGATACTTACAGTACATGCATGTAAGACGAATTGTGGAAGGGGTATCAGTTCATTGATAAAAAGTTCAGTGTGTGCTGCGTAGGCAACTGGGAGTGTAACCAGGTACATCACTGACATACAAGCAGCAATTTAACAACTGTCCATAGCAACCTCCTAACTACCTACTCAATTTCTGGCTGCTATATTCTTAATTATGACAGTGAGAACAGGCATATGTTCACTGCTCTTTTTGCTGCAAATGTTCAAAAATCCTTTGAAATGTCTGTCTGCTACTTGTTTGAAAGATGTTTCAGGACAACTTGAAATACTTTGCCATACCATGTTGCCTACAAAACTAGGGAAACAGGTATCATGCGTGCAATTTGGGATTTTGCTTGCATTCAATCAATCAATCAATCAGCAAAGAATAATTTTTCTAACTCCAAATCCAGTAATATCTCTTGAGAAGAATCAAATAGTTCCTCTCAATATAATCACGATTATATATAAGTTATTGACTCAGAAAAATACTTGAAAATGTGTGAAATATTTGGAATTGTACCAGAATAAAAGAATAAAATGTATGAACTCATATACTAAAGACCATATCACAGAATAAGTGTCCAATATCCCTGTCAAGTCTGTGGCTGGCTCAATAGCTCAGTGGTTTAACTATCCGGATGCAGAGCCAGAGGTTAGAAGCTGGAGTCCCCATTGTGTTTCCTGGGAGAAGAGCCAGCTTGTGTTATCATCAGCTAGCTGTGTAGAAGAAGGAAATGGCAAATAATTTCTGTGCATTCTCTACCTAGAAAATCCTGGAAAGGGTTGACATAAGTCAGAATTGACTTGATACATATCATGTCTGAAAAATAAGTCAATTCTTTCCACTCTGCTAAACCAGGGGTGGCCAGCCTATGGCCCGTGGACCGGCCCTGGCCCATGGCACCATTTCATGTGGTCTGCCACCGCTGCTACTGGAAGCGGAAGCAGACGTGTTTACGGCAGCCATAAAACACGCCTGCATAAATGTGCCCATGCCTGCCGTATATGCTACCATAAATGCTACCCACAGCTGTCGTAAACACGTTTACGACAGCTGTGGATGCGTTTTACAGCAGCGTTTAAGGTGAGAGGAACCACATGACTGGCCCACTCAGCTGTCCGGGGGTGTGGTCCAGCCTACAGCGTGAAAAGTTTGGGAACCCCTGATCTAAACTCACAATTTGTCAAGCCAGCAATCTGAAGAGAGAGAGATAAATCTAGCCATGAACTTTCTCAGAACTAGAATACTCTCAATTCTTAAGAACAGAAATAGACCTTTCACATATCCCCATCATATATACCCATGATGGCGAACCTTGGCACTCCAGATGTTCTTGGACTTCAATTCCCAGAAGCCCAAGCCCCTGTGAATCCACACGAATGGGTTTGCTGCGATTCATCCGGCCTGCACTGCCGTCGTAGCTCCTGGAAGCATCCGCTTCCAGGAGCAACGAGGGCAGCGCAGGCTGGATGAATCACAGCAAACATATCAACCAACATACTATCTGCCTGTTATGATCCCATGCTGGTGGAGGATCCTACATGGGGCAGAAATATGTTAGTTTCTCAAAATGGCAATGCTTTAAAGTAATCTTTTTTTTTTTAAAGTATCAGCTATCTAAAAATATTTTTAAAAAACTTTCTTTGTGGATAACCAAATGCTATAATTATTTTCAATTAACAGCAGTGAGTTGGAAAAGGAAAAAAAGTAAGTTTGATGGTGACTTCAATGATGTTTATCTCTTTAATACAGGCCTACAAACAAAGATGTGAATGGAAAAGCCACTGACTAGGACAAAAAGCTGCACATTATATGGACCTTGATTAAGTATAAAAATGAGATCTTTTTAGTTAAGAGACAAATAAAGGGAAATTCCTATTTCAATCAATACCTCTAGAATGCACTATGCTTTCAACAAAGGACAAACAAAAATTGCTGTTCTTAAGTAAATAAAGAGTTGTACAAGGTGAAATTAAACACACAAATAACACCTTTCAAGTAACCATTTCTATTATTTTGCTAGCTACTAGGATACACGGTAATGTTCCAAGGCCATCTCTTGCCAAATATAATAATGATGGAGGAGGTGCAGATCTGGATATAGTAGTGATTGTCTTCGATTTCCTTTCTCCTCCCTCCCCACTTATATCCACAGCATAATGCAAATTTTCACCATAAAGTTATAACCAAAGGGGGGGGGGAATGGGTGCATTACCATTATAGTAAGTCTGTTACAAATTAGGGGATTCACTGCACACAGCCTTCTTTGGAGTGATAATTTTATATAGACAAAAAAAGAGGGAGGGTGCACTCTAGGCTGTATTGTACAATACTCAGACAGTTATTTCGCAAGAGGTTACGGGAAGACGAAGGTGCAAGTTTTGATTCATTGTGATGCTTCCTCCTTCCTTCCCATATTCTTTTTGCATAAAGGGAGAAGACAAGACACACACACACACCCCACACAAACACCTTGTGGTTTGCAACAAACAGTGACTCCCATTTTGTTCAGACACTGCAAACAGTTTGCTCTGATTGCTGGTGCTGGCTTTTTTTTTACAAAAACAGATTTCGTAAAAATGTTAACAATTTTCAGTGGAAGAAATGAAAAGTGGGAGATCTTCAGGGCTTTGTTTTCAGTGACTAAACACAACAGGACATGTTTTTAAATATATTTTCTGTGCCATCAAACCATGCTGTGCAATCAGTTTCAAGGAAAGCACATGCAGGGTCTCAGCCAACATTAGTACAATCCCTGAAACCACAAATCCACAAGTCATTCTGTGCTACCTATGGGTTGTGCAGTTTCAGAATTTAGAATACTAAACAATGCAATGTGTCTATGCATTTGCAGATAAAAGAATGAGAGAACTGCAACAAAGAGAGCAAAACAGGCTGTTTTAATAAAGGAATAAATGTCTCAAAAATTTAAGAAAGAAGCTTAGAAGAAGATCAGGACCTGAAAAATACCTCCAGGTCTCATAAATGATAGGTGATTCTATTGTGTCCCACCCACCCAAGATTACCTGAGAGGAATGAAGAACGTAGATTTGTTCCTGCAGTTTATTGTGGTTATCTGTTCTAAGGACAGAACCAACTTATAGAAACTCTAAAAAAGGCTTTTTAACTGAGATAGTTAAGGAGTAGATTAATTCCTCTAATGAGTTTTCATGACTTGAGTGGGGATTCAACCCCACACCTCCTGAGTCCTAGTCCATTTCCTCTCTCCACTATACGCATGTAACAGTTGTGGAAATTATCACCATTTAGCCAAGATAAGAGGGCTGTGTAGACATTTATCAGAAAGTATACAATATGAACTGTTAATGTTAAATATTATAATAATTACTCAAGCAAGACTTATTGATTGAGCTGGAAGAGTTCCTGATGCTACCTCCCAGCTCATATTTTCCGATTCAAGCATAATCTGTGTTTTGTTTAGTAGTGCTTAATATCTAGCCTACTGAAACAAAAATGCAGCCTCAGCTTACAATCCACACTCTTTGTTATAAAGTGAAGGGTGGGTAGGGTTGCCATATGTCCCAGAAAACCGGGACTGTCCCGGATCCAAGGTTGGAAAAGTGTCCCGGCCAGTTCAATAAAAATCATGTTAAAGTCCTGTATTTTAAAAAACTTACTGATTGTGTATTATAACACACCATTAAAATAAATTCAAACTCTCGCCATCGAACGAGCGATTTCCTGCCACATTGGAGTTGGAATATACCTAGAGACAAATCTTAACGTCCTCGCCTCATGCCACCACCCAATAAGTGTGACCAGTGTGTTTCCTGGAACTGAGGGCATTAACAGTTGACCGCAACACGACTTCTCAGAAGTACAACAGATCATCTTACAAGAATTAACTGTTGTAAACAAATTAATTTATGTATTGATATATTTAATGTGAAAGTGTTTTATAGCCTGTCATATTATGTTTCTTTTTTTAAAGGCTATTTTGTAGACAACCCACCCATTTTTGTGAAGTATACTTCTGTCCCGGTTTTGTGAGATAGAATTATGGAAACTCTAAGGGTGGGGCTTCCAATAAATGTCTCCAGACCTTCTCTTTTTATTAAAATTAAGCATATACCAATCTTCCTAATATCCCAAAAGCAACGTAAGTGTGATAGATGCTAGAAAGGGGACCTTCTTAATTTACCTAATTTTGCCAGCTAGTGATAAAAGCAACCAATTGGCATAGGTCAACTTAACAGGATATTTTCTAGCAATATGATAACTCTCACTACTTTGTGAGGCAATACAGTCCCAGGTCAAGACAGATAACACCTTTGCTGGTTCTAGGCACTCTAGCAGCCCTATCTGGACGTGGGCATGAAAGACCATGGAGAAGTGTGAGTGAAAGCTAAAAGCAAATGGAGTCTGGGACACTGCATGAGTATCATTAATGATCACAAACCATATCTAATAAGGGATCAGCCTTAGCTTTTGATAGGTGAAATCTAGTAAGCTGTAACCACAATCAACTGCTCAATCTGTGGGAATTTGGTGAGTCAACTCAACTGTAAATTCCACTGGTTCAATGGGCCCACTCTAGTTGTAATTTACTACTGGTATTTAGCCACTTATATCCAATCACATATACAAAAGCCAACTCAGGTGACTGCAAAATTCATACTTTTGTCCCAACTCCTGTCCATTTTAGAATGACTCTTGAAACAGGAACTGACTTTTCTTTCATCCCACTTCATCCAGATGGGAGACCAATCCATGTTGTAAGTGCATCAAAAGGAGGGTAATACAGATATGCAATGCAACTAAACTTAAGGGGTAACAACATTAGCAAAATAAATTGCAAGAAATACCATGGATTTGGGGTTGGCTGATTTGCATTTTTCCTGATCACACCGATTTGCAATGGGAAATGAAAATCAGCCCAGAATCCTCTCCACATCTGTAGTTTTAAATCGCTACCAAGGAGGCATCTACTTTTTAAAAATACAAATATTTTCTTATTGGTTCAGGCCTATGATGACCTGAACGTACATGGAAAGGGAAGGCAAGCAGCATGTGTGCATACACAAAGCGCCTTTCCTCTTGCCTCTTATCTCATGAGGGGATGAACACAAGGCAGTGCAAAGCCTCTCTCCCAAGACTCTATTCTATTCTATTTTTTAAAAGCTTCTGCTCCTGGACAACAGTCCAGATTTTTTAAATAGCTTAAGAGCTTAAGAACGGAGAGCAAAGCTCCATGTTAGAAACTAGATAGGTATATAGAGGGGGGAGAGTGAGGGTGAACTCCAGCTATATTATACAATACTCAGAGAGTTATTTCACAGGAGGTTATGGGAAGAAGAAGACGCAGGTCTTGAGGAAACAGAGACAGGAAGACTTATCACTACTTGTTAATACAGTTCTTTAAAGATCACCCCCTGCAAAGCTATAAGCAGCATCCACTTAATTTGAACAGACATAAATTCCTCAATATAATTACACAGCAAGTGAATGCAAGCGAATTCCCATTTCTCATGCTCCATAGTTGTGAAAATCAAATGAAGTTGTAGAAAAGCAAATTCTGGAAACAATGGTAATTTGATTTGTGGCCCTCCTCCAAAGCTACTACAAACAACTAGATGGGAATCCATTTGGTCCTGCATTGAAAGACACATAAATTCAACCTTAATATACAAAAATAATACTGGAATTATTGTGTGTTGTAAAATGGCATGGTGTTTGTTACTCAAATTAATGCAACTCTGCACAATTACAGCAGATCAAAGTAGGCCCAATGTCAAACCTATATACTGCCTCTCTGGATTTACATGTCTGGCATAAATATTGTGAAAATTGCAAGTCACAGAACAAATTAGCCAATATTTCACATGTATGTATGCACAGGGTAGTGCAATGGTAGACTGAAGGACTCGGACTCTGAAGACCTGGTTTCAATCTTCCTCAGCTATGGAAATTCATGAAGTGGGCGGGGGGGACTATTAAAACTACTCCTCAAACCAGAGGTGCCCAAACTTTGGCATCCATCCCTGATGCCAATTCATCTGGCCCATGCCACCCTTGTTGCTCTCGGAAGTGGGGGGAAAAACATGCTCACGTGGGCACATTTTACTTCCACTTACAGGAGACATGAGGGTGGCATGGGCCGGATGAATTGGTGTCATGGGCAGGATCTGGCCTGTGGGCCTTAGTTTGGGCACCCCTGGTTTAAACAGAGAAAATGGCAGTCTAAAAATCTATCTCATCCTGTTGCAAAACAGATTGCAAGGAGTGTTTTGTTTCCACTTTCGGTGGGAAGAACCACATTACCAGCCCGCTGAACTGTGTGACTGGCCCCTGGCCCGAAATGTTTGGGCAACCCCTGACTTAAAACATCTCTTATGTTGAAAGCTCTATGAAGGCTGATATAATTGTTTTTGACTTGATGGCATTTAACACATAAACATGTTTTATCTTCTTTTTACTTTAAAAAGAATAGACGTGAATGGATCCATCCATGAATGGAATGCAACCTCTTCCCTTATGCTACAATCTGGACAAAAATCCACATCTTCTCAATGATGTCATTTGCCTTGAGAAGAGCTCTGCGGTTTAGCCTGAAAACCATATTCATGCTAATATCCTCTAAAAATGGAGGTAGAAAAACATTCTTTATATAGACTGTATGTTCAAAACCATTTAAAGTTTTTAAATTGTGTGTATTAAACGTTTCTATGAAAGGGACCATATTGGAGAACCATAAGCTTGAACAAATTGATTGAATTTTTATTGCTTTGCTCTTTCCTGAATACATGCCACACTGCCACACTTGCAAAGGAGCAGGCAATATTCTTCTAGTATGGTATACTGTACTGCATTTTAGTTTTCCAATGCTGGTATTTAAGTGCAGATACAAAAGAATTCTTACAAGATTATGCATTGTAGTAATTGTTACAGTCTCAATAATGACCCATGGCTTCTGCCTTTGAACTAGTTTTTGTTTCATCCTCAAGAACCTACAGACTACATTCACACATCTGCTGTAAAATATATATACTGCAGTTAAGTACCATGTGTACAAGCAAAAAGAAATCATTGAAAAAAAGTCTTCCTTGTGGCTAAGAGAGAAAATGACCCAGTGTTTAGTTTTGTCATAACCAATCTTGGCTTGTTTAAATGTTTAAACCAGGATTCAGTTTAAAAGAAACTAGTTTATTCAATAATGCAGCTTCTTAAACCATGGCCTGAAGTTGATTTATTTATCAATTAAGACTGAATTTATATGAAACTACCATTCCTGTTCTGTGTAAGGACAAACCAAGGCTTGGGTAAAATGAAACTGTATCCTGGTTTATTCCTGCTATTCATACACATGGGCACAGAAAAAAAGGATGGGAAAGAATGCATGAATGCAGAATTGTATTGAGGCTCATTTCTTTTTGATGCACACAGTGCTAAGTTATAGCTTAGTGCTACCTGCAGATCGTTGTGGTCTTTGTCAGTTTGTTTCCCTGGTCCAAATCCTCCCTCTTGCAATATGGATTTCAGCTGAGTGCTTAGCACTTGAGTGTCTGCCTCTTTACTTGAGTGTCTCATCTGTAACATGGACACGCTAGCTTGCTGTGTTGATGAACAAGATGAGAAATATAAAGCCATATGTTATGGGGCGGGGGGAGAGACAAAAACACAAATTATATTTTAAAAGTAATCAGAACATCTATAGCAAGAGTTCTCAACCTTTTAAAGCAGGGGGCCATGCTCCCTCAGACAGCTTTGGAGGCCGGATGGCCATTTTGCCCTTCCTCCACCACATGGCACTTCCTGGTGTGGTGGATAGATGGGGGGCACATGAAATGCTGCCATGGGCCACATCTGAAGCACGGGCTGCAGGTTGAGTATCCCTGATCTGTTAGTTTCCTCCAGTGAGAATCTGAATCACAAAGCTTTAAATATCTTCACAACTCCAATTATTAACTGGCTGTGTCTTGCCTTCTGATTAGTTCCCATCATTGCCGTAAGAGTGACGGTGCTTATCTGTCAAGTTTCTGTTCTTTTATGACCTTCTTTCGCCTTCCTATTTTGCTGTTCCAAGTAAAAGGGAAATCCCGGTGGCACTCAGCCACTGTCTTTTTGGCTTAGGAGTACAAGCTGTCTCGGCCAGGAGGAGGATCCCACTGCCATGACATTCCTGAGATGATACAACAGTCCCTTCAAGCTACTGGCAGTAGAGGCTATTAGGTCAGCCAATCTGAATCTGAGAGTACTGAAAGTGGGCATTGGAGCTTTCAGCATTGCAATCAGAAAACAAACAACTCCCCCTCCCCCCTTTCCAAAATAAAAGAAATTAGGAACTCATATGAAATCATATGAAGTACAAACACTCATCCACAGCTGTGTATGCACCCATTCACCACCCACTCCATAAACATTGTAGAGTGATGTGATGACTACAGGATTTAGTCAGGAATGACAAGAATTCCGCCCAGGGCCAAGAATAGTAACTAACCAAACTATTTCAGAAGCAAAATCCAATTTTTGCAGAAAGCTAGAAAGGAATGACTACTGATCATTCCAAACTTTCTATTGCAAGGCTCAAAACCCTACATAGCAAGAAATGTAGTACAGTAAAACCTCGCATAAAGAGAGCCTCACTTAGAGACTAACTCGCTTAAAGAGCAGAATTTTTTCTGGTCGCCTTGCTGAACAACTAAAACCAACCAAAAACTCACTTAACAACTAAATCAGGGTTCACAATCCCCATACACACACACCAGTCACAATTGGTCACTTACAATGGTGTTTCGCTTAAAGAGCAATCCCGTGGAACACATTATGCTCTTTAAGCGAGGTACCACTCTATTAGGACTAGCTGGACTAGGCATTTTACGCAGTGAAAGTTACGAAGTGCTTACATCGTAACTAAAAAAATTTTCAGCATTAAAAAGAAGCAGAAAGACCATGCTTAAAAGAATAATGTGATTTGTGATAACTTACCACTACACACATTTAACATCCATGAAGAAAGATTGGTACAGCTTAGTAGGAATAATACCTGCAATGTACATCTGCATGCCACAATAATAGTGTCAACAAAAGTTACTTTGACAACAAATATTGTTTTAGATTATTTAGAAGTGTTTCCCCTCCTGCTTTACTTAGAATGGGTTAAGCAAGGCAATGATTTCTAAGCCTACGAGAACCAAAATTCTCTAACAGCTCATTTCATAAGGCAGAGTTCCTCTGCAGTTCCCCAACAGTTCCTACTTTTTGTTTATCTTTTCCTTCCATTCCCTCCCTGTGCAAACACTTGCATTTGCTTTAAGAATGCTGCAAAAATGACCGTGTGCCCGACTCCTTGCTGTATCTCATTTTTTAAAAAAAGTATACTTTGCAATCAAAGGCTAGCCATTCATCAGTGAAACAAGGCTCATTGTTTTAAATTACGGTGTATCTCTGTTCCCAGAAAATAGTTCAACTCTTCGATGAAACACTCCTGAAAGCATTTTATGATTACAAGCCACCAACCAGTAGGCTTTACAGATAACAGATGAACAATTCCTTAACATCTGTTCTCAGCAACACTTTGCCCATTGTCTCGGAAGTGTCACAGATGTACAGAGGACCAAGGGCAGAGTGAGTATTCTTTGAACAGATACAACTTGCTATTGGTGTGTGAACACTCCCCAAAACAAAACATTCTGTACAGTAATATTGCTATTTATACAGCATAGGCCTGTGATGGTGAACCTAGGCACTCCATATGTTCTTGGGCTTCAATTCCCAGAGGCCCAAGCACCCTGTGAATCCACACAAATGGGTTTACTGTAATTCATCCAGCCCACACTGCCCTCATCGCTCCCGGAAGCGGAAGTAAAACGTGCCCATATGGAAGAAGGGTTAACCAAGAAGAGCCTTAACTGTCCGGGCATGTTTTACTTCCACTTCTGGGAGTGATGAGAGCAGGGTGGGCCAGATGAATCGCAGTAAACCCATTCGTGTGGATTCACAGGGTGCTTGGGCTTCTGGGAATTGAAGGCCAAGAACATCTGGAATGGCAAGGTTCACCATTACGGATATAGGCAAACAGTTCATATAAGGTCAAATCTGATCCTCCTTTTGTGTTGATAGTCCTACTTGATAGCTAAAGACAAACAATTACACAAGTCAGTCTGTAAAAGCAAAGGGGAAGTATATACATTTCAGCATTCTTTTTTCCTGCCCCACCCAAAACTGCTTGGGCTAATTTGCTGCTTTTATGGACAACCAGAGATTAAAGCAAAAAATCCATGTCTACTTCATACAAATTAAGGTTCATCAGTGCAGTGCTAATGCTATAAAGTAAAATAGAAAGATGAGAAAAGTATTTTTGTTAGATAATTTTATAACATATAGCTAATGTGGGCAATTGTCAAATGAGCAGAGGGCACCTGCTCACATCCAGGATGTGGAAGAATTATTTTGTAGTTCACAACTCCAAGAATCCTGCTGCCATCATGATCAGTTAGTGGCTCTGTAAGACTAGAATCTGGTCATAATGCTAAAAACATTTTAAAGTTCTGCCAGGCTTTCATTTCATCAATCAACCCACTGCTCTGCTCTTCTCTCCTCGTTCTGATCTTACACCATGATCTTACAGCTGTCTTGGAAATACAGATATCACTGTTGAATTAAAACTATACTGCAATATGTTGCCTCCAACCTAAGTTGCCTCCACACATACAAGCTCTAGTTTTAGAGAGGTCAGAGTGGATAGGGTTTGGTAGAAAGCAAGCTACAATATCAACAGGAGGTAAGGCAAACAACTGTTTGCATCTCACATGCTGCCAACCCCTCAGACAATACTTTGCATAACTTAACTATGCGATTTGTCAGAAAAACTGGCACACTGGGAATTACTGAATACCTGATAAATGCTTCTAAATTGACCAAGAAATCTTCAGTCAAATGAATAGGTAATTCTGCAGGGTACTCATATCAGGGCCAGTCCAAGAGCAATGCAACTACCTGTAGACAAGCCACATCTTTTAGAGGTGAGCAACTGTAATTCCCCACAGACTTTCAGACTGCAAATTCCATATTGATCATTGGCTATAGCAGCACTGTGGTGGCTTAGTGGTTAAGATGTTGAGCTTGGAGACCGGAAGGTCGGGTTAATATACCTGAGTGCTGCACGACAGATCTTAGGGACATGAAAGGAGCCTCATGCAAGCATCCCTTCAGTGGAGTTTCTCCAGAAAAAATCCTTTCAACCCAGAGTAATCTCTTACACAAAATTTATTTATGTATTTATCATTGGATATTTTGGCTTGGTCTGAAGATAGTTTTATGATAAAACCATCTGGAAAGCAATAGCTGACATAGATTTGTAAAGGAGACCATAGATTTGCAAAGGAGTCTCGATACTCTCTCAATTTTTACATTGCCTTCTATGACCTTGTATTTTTACCAGTGCCATACACATTTCAGAGATTGCCCATCTAAACATCTGTGAGGATGATTTCTTTTTAAAGTGCAGAGAAATCTAAATATTAGCTATTTCAATACATGCAGTTACTATTCAGCATACAATTGTACAGCACAGATCCATCTTCTATCTTTCAAACAAGAGATATTACCCTGGAGTCAACAAAATGTTAGATCAGGCCATAGGCCCCAAGTACGGCACATATAACCTTACTTTATAATTTATCGAAGGGTTATTTCCCCCTCCCACAGCCAGCCATGTTGTTTTATCTACTGGTGTGACAGGATGTCCAGGAAGCAGCTGAAAGAATTATTTGCAATGAACTCGGAACAGACTGTGAAAGAAATATGCACACACACACAAAACCTTGTTAACCAAATAATAGGCTCTCTGTTCCCTGGCAGGCTTCTAGAATTTAACCCTTCAGGTTAAAGCAGGGGTGCCCAAACTATGGCCCGGGGGCCAGATCCAGCCTCTGACACCAATTCATCTGGCCCGTGCCACTCTTGACACTCCCATAAGTGGAAGTAAAACGTGCACCATACAGACATGTTTTACTTCAATTTCTGGGAGCGACGAGGATGGCGTGGGCCAGATGAATTTGTGTCAGGGGCCAGATCTGGCCACTGGGCCGTAGTTTTGGCACCCCTGAATCATGTGACCAGCCTGCGGCCCAAAAAGTTTGGGCACCCCTGGGTTAAAGGCTGGGTGATGTGTTTAAATCATTGTGTTGCCCTTGCCTATTCAAATAAGAGGGCTGTAGCTTTGACCATGTCACACTCTTCATAGTAGAGAGGATCTCCTGCCAAGGTGAGAAGCAGTGATGTATTGAAGCATAAGAAAACAGGACCTTTCTCTACTTCCTTTCTAGACAACTTCTAGAATTCACATCTATGACTAAAATGTAATGATAAATAGTATATTTGTTCTTCTTCAGGGAAACACTGAAAAGAATGGGTAAGTACAACAAATTGAGGGTAGGAGGAGATACTTTAATGTAACTTTTAATATTATTTTTATAATGAACTAGCCATATACCGTATATACTCGAGTATAAGCCAACCCGAATATAAGCCGAGGCACCTAATTTTAACCTAAAAACCCGGGAAGATAGCTTGACCCAAGAATAAGCAGAGGGTGGGAAATGCAGCAGCTGCTAGTGAGTTTCAATAATCAAAATACATGGAAATATGGTAAAATTAACTAAGTTGTTGGCACCCCTCAATCCGGCGCAGTCTCGGGAACCTCATGGTCAGTGACCCGAATATAAGACTAGTCCCCTTTTTGGGGCTAAAAAACTCAGATTATACTCAAATATATATGGTACCTATGGAAACAATAGAAATTGAAGATAAATGTTTACATTGCTATCTTATCAATAATAATAACTGTGTGCTCTCAAGTCATTTCTGATGTATGGCAATCCTTTTCTGGTTTTTCTAGGTAGAAAATACATAGAAGTGGTTCATTATTCTCTTATGGTGGGTATGCTGGAACTATGCAGCTGAGTCTTCTCTCAGGAGGCATGGTCCGGAATTAAACTCCTAACCTATGGCTCTGCAGCCACATAGCTAAACCACTAATCTATCCAGTCAACCACTATCACTAGGAAAAACAAAATATGAGTTACAGCCAATGCCAAAATGAAACTAGCCTTACAAATGAATTCTACAGATTGCAAGATTTCCAAACAACTTCACTACAGTAAAATATGGAAGACTAGATGGGGGATGGGGGGCCCAAGCTACTCATTCTACACATCATAAAATATGTACACAGGCTGTGTTGTTAAACTAAATCTACTAACAAGACAGCAGTTGCTAAGACAGCCAGCAATTAGACTAGTGGTTATTCCTAAAGATGGCATCACGGGATAATAACAAGGAATGTAATACATGTCTATTCAGAAGAGAAGTGTCATTGAGTTCTATGAGAGTTAAAGAATTCCCTTACTTTCAAGAAAGGGTGCCATAATTCAGATGCATTCTGCTACTTGTAGATATACCATAGAAATGTGCTCACATAAATGCAATTATTTTGTAGAAGGAAAAAGCATGAATTAGAGTGTCTGGCTCATTATGGTGGATTTGAGAGTCTGGGAAAGTTACTTTTTAGACATTATCTCCCAGAGTCTTCTTGCCAACATACCCAATGCTCACAATGGGATTCTGGGAGCTGTAGTATTTTTTAAAAAAGCAACATTTCAAAGCTTTACTGGATTCACACCTTCACTTTTTAAATCTACTTTTTAACATTAACTTTTCTTAACTAGTTCACTCTGAATAGTCACAAACTGAATAATGCAGTGACAGAATCTTTGGCTGGAATCCCTGCTACCAATAGCACTCCACCATGTCACACAACAAGCCTCTTCTGGAAGGGAAGAAAACTATGAAAGGAGTTAGTAGTACACATCAAAGCCAGTGCTCAAAGGGAAAAAAAGGAGGAGAAAGGAAATTATGAAAAATCACACTGGCCATGCCCAAACAATTCGGCATGACTGATGTGAGAGGCCAAGTCCCTCCTCCAGCACAGAATCCCCCCCACCCCTCTCCCCAGCAGCCCAATATGAGTGTTTTCTTCCTCCCCTGTTGCTGTATTGGCACACTTTGAGAAAAATAAGTGGGTTTTGGGTTGCAGTTTAGGCACTTGGTCTCTAAAAGGTTCGTCCATATGCACCTAATAATTTGAGCGGAGGCAGGACGCGGGTTTAAGAAATCAGCATTACACATTGATCTCCTTGAAGAAGATATTTCTTATTTGAAAAGTCGCTATAACTAGTATCGACTTAGAGAACTACATCGCTATTTCTGTGCACTTCCATGCTTGTACAGCTCATTTTTGTTCATCTTGGCTTATTTTCCTATTTACCAGCGATCAGCTATAGTTTTTGTTTCTACCCATAGAGGAATTTTTTATGTTATTACGTTTCTGGCTATATTTACACCTATAAAGACTTTTATGAAAATACGACGGTTGTACTCTTTTCTTAGCCAAGATATCTCTCTGAGTACAAGTCTGCCAGAATATCTGCTACATTATACTAAATACTGTACTGGATACATACACCTAATGAGGTTCTATGCATTCTAACAATTGATAGTGTATGCTAAGCTTTGGACCAAAACAACTACCAAAAATTTTACTGCCCCTACCATGGGTGTGGCTAATGCTGTGGGTGTGGCTAACTCTGTGGGCCATGTCCACTCGGCTTCCCTAAACCATGGTCTGGGGTAGGGAGGTGGGCGTGGCCGGCCAAGTGGGCGTAGCCTGGGGAAATTTCCGCTACCGGTGCCCGGGCACCTGTGGGCACCGGGAGCAGCTCAACACTGCAGTAAATGCCATTCAATTACTTCTCGGGTTTGCATTCAATCAGATGGAGTAAAAGGACCATATCTCAGTGGAAAGACACTTTCAATGCAGAGCACCCCAATTTCTATCTCCAGCATTACCAGGAAAAGTCAGGGAACAATCTTGCTTCATATCTGGAAAAACCTTGCTTGTTAATATCAATAAAATAGATTGGACGAGAAGGACCAAGCATCTAGTCCACTATAAGGCAACTTTTAATATTTCTATGCAAACAACCCCAGATTCAATCCAGTGCACTAAAGCCATGTGTTTCGTCATTTCACACATTTTCAAAAACCTTATTGAAGAACTGCCAAATCGGCGCACATTCTATGAGTAAATCTAAAAGGGTTCACACTAGGAACTATCTGTTTTTTCTTCTCTCTTTATTATTAATACACTTTCAGCAAAAAAAAAAAGAAGAAGCTAGCATTGCACTGAATATCATTGGTCATCTGTGACAAGATTTTTAATATCATAGGGGAGATCAATACAGTACCAATGTAAATAAAAAACTGCTAAGTCTGCCTGGTTTTTCAAGACAGCCAAGCTTTTAAATCAGGGTTTTCCAACCTATGGCCTGAGGGCTGGACCTGGCCCACGATGCCATTCCATCTGGCCCATCACTGCCTTGGCCGCACCCGGAAGTGGAAGCAGGCACATTTATGTCAGCCATAAAACATACCAGTGCATGTGCAAATGTGCCTGCAGCTGTCATAAATGCAGACGCGGGTGCATTTATGACAGCCATAAATGCACCCGCTAACAGGGAGCATGGTCCAGCACACTCAGGTATCTGGGGACGTGGTCAGGCCCGCACCGTAAAAAGGTTGGCCATCTCTGCTTTAGATCTACAATTTAATACATGCAAAAGTGCTTTACTGGAAGTACTTTAGAAATATTTGATAGCATCCCACAAAAAGTATTACTTTGAGGATTAGAATAATCTACCAGTTTTAGCAAGAATTTCAAGAAATGTTTATTAGCAAACTAAAGTCCATCTAAATATTACTTGTGTTGTGCACATGTTTGAAGAGAGTGAATAAAGAAAATCGTGTTTTCCAACGTATGTTATTATTTATCTGAACCTAATGATTCCTTTTCCATTCATTCCTCAAGTTACATGTCTAACAGATGAAATACTGTCTGCAGCAAAGTCAATGGGACCACAATCTTTGATATCAATGGAGCCAGCGTTCCAGCCACAGAAGCTCACTAAAAGCACCTGTTAAGAGAAGGTTACTCTATATTGAATTATGTACATAAATCTTTTATAAAATGTACTAAGCACAAGCACATACACATTTATGGCCTACTTTATTGTTAGATCTGAGCTACTGTTATAATGCCAACACACTGCTATTGTTACAATAAAGTGGGGGTGCAGCTTGTCTGCACTGGACTCTTTAAGTCTATTTAAATGTCCCACTCTCCAGGTGATTATCCTTACATAAAAACAGGTATGAATGCATTTACCCTGCTCCCTCCAATACACTGTTGTAATAGTTTCTGAAAGTGCCAATGATTTGATATAGATTCCGCAGCAGAGTCTCTCTCCCATCTGATTTTCCATAGTTCGAAGCACTGTGGGGACCGTACACAAATATATGAGGTTCCCTGATGCAGATGTTTAGTCCTCAAAATGTATGGGGGGTACCAGAATGGTAATGGAGTGAATAAAAATAGCAAACACACTTATATATCACCCTATAGCATTTAGTGTACTCTCTGGGCAGTTTTCCAACCTATGGCCTGAGGGCTGGCCCTGGCCCATGATGCCATTCCATCTGACCCATCACCGCCTTGGCTGCACCCGGAAGTGGAAGCAGGCACTTTTTCTGCCAACATGCCTGGGTACAAATTTTACTGACCTCGGAAGGATGGAAAGCTGAGTCTACCTTGTGTTCCGTTAGGATTGAACTCACAAACTCAGCAGTGGTTTTGGATGCAGTACAGCAGTTTAGCCACTGTGCTACAAGGGCTCCTAACTCCTGCAGTTGCTGTGGGCCCAAGGGACAAAGCAAGGCCAACATGCTTAGTTCCATTCCCAAACAATGAAAATTGTGGATGAATAGGCATATTCATGTGCAAGTTTGGATGTACGTTTCTGTCAGGATAACAGCTTCTTCTGCATTCTGTGCTTCCTCAAAAGTGCTTGCAACCAACCTCACAGGGCTTGAAGGATTCTCCCCCCAATATATTGGGGGGGGGGAATCCTTCAAGCCCTGTGATATTTTTTTACAGGCTAGTTTTCCCCAAATTATTATTTACTCCTCTGTGATTATTTACTCATTTACTAAATACATATACCTGTTTTGAATTTAAAAAAGGATTTTATGGCATCTAATATATAAGAAGCCCAATAAAAAGCTCACAGAGTAGTATTCTGCAATGCTGGAGTAGTAATCATGAGGTGCCTGCTTGAGACAGAAGCTTATATGGCCTGAATGATCTCAAAGTTTCCAATTTCAACCTGGCCTCAACTGAAAGAAAAAAGCATTCCTGAAAATATTTTAGAGGACTGATAAGAGTTTCCTCGGCCTATCAGTACATCCCACACACCTACCATGAGAAATTAAAAGCTCTCAGCACCCACCTCTTTTTGATCTTGACTGCATTTATCAAAAGCATAAAAACATTTCAGTTTTACAAGCACTAATTCAACACAGTAAAGTCTAAGGAAGTTATACTAAGAGTTAAATACTATAAATCAACAGTTTCCAACTACAGCTTCCATAGTGATTATATTTTGTCAAAGGTCATTAACCATGAACCATCAAGGATGATAACCAGTCTTTTGCCAACTAACTTGCCAGCAGCTATGGAACATCAATAGAAACGATTCAAAGCAGCTCCTCATCCCTTCCAGGTTGAGCTTTGCTTTGAATATACAGGTGAAACTTGGAAAATTAGAATATCGTGCAAATGTTCGTTCAGTTCAGTAATGCAACATAAAAGGTGAAACAAATATGTGACATAGACTCATTACATGCAAAACGAGATAGTTCAAGCCTTACTTTGTTGTAATATTGATGCTTATGGCTTACAGCTTATGAAAACCCCAACCCCCCCCCCAATCTCATGTACTTCATAATCATCACATAATCTCATGTACGCTGTACATGACATGACAATTATAACGAATTAAGGTATGACATCTCTCGCTTTGCATGTAGTGAGTCTTTCTCGTGTATTTGTTTCACCTTTTAAGTGAAATGAATGAACATTTGCACAATATTCTAATTTTCCAAGTTTCACCTGTATATTGGAACTTCATGGAAAAAAATGTGGCTTGCAGTATTGAGTACTAGAATCCATCTTCCAGGACTCCAATTTCAAGTAGGTCTCACCATGTTCACTACGTTCACCCACACTCAAAGAAAGCCACAAAGTTACTTGCCGTGGACTTTATTTCCTGAAAACAAAACAGGTTTATCTAGAAAATCTGTTGTGTATCACTTTCAACAGAATTGTTCCATTTACATTTCCAGAAAACTGTACATTTGCACAATGGTAGAAGTAACAATACCTGCAGAAACAGATGTAATTTTTTTGTAGAGACACAGCAACTGCTTGCTCTTGAAACAGAAGTAGAAAAAGAAAAGGGAAGGGAGAGTGAAGTAGGTGGCAATAGTGTGGTGAAGACAGGCAAAAGGGGGGAACAATCTCTGTTGCAAGTGAGATCTCTGTGAGCAATTCCAGATGTATGTAGACAGGTGGTACCAGGGGTAACCCAGTGTATCCAGCAACAAATACCTTCCCCATGTATCAACACCAGTACTAAGATGATCTAAATCAGGGATTCCCAACCTACGGCCCACGGGATGGCCCTGGCCCACAGCACCATTTCATGTGGACCACGGCCACCCCCGGAAGTGGAAGCGGACATGTTACGTGAGCCGTAAAATGTGCCCGCACATGCATAAACACATCCGTGGCTGTCATAAAATGCATTTACGACAGCTGTAAATATGCCCCCTTCCGCTTGGGAGGTGGTCCAGTCAGCTCAGCTGTCCAGGAGGCATGATTTGATTTGATTTATTAGATTTGTATGCCGCTCACTCAGCATATGCTGACTCAGGGCGGCTCACAAAAATCGCAACACATCAAACATTACAGTACAATATGGTATCAAAAACAATTACAATTACATCAAACATTTCAGAAACATTTCAAAAAACAAATATTGGAATTACAATTACGAAATATCAAACCGTCAAAATACAAAAACACTTCAATAATAAACTGAGATAATTAAATCATACAAAAACACAACATCTGATAATGGTGGCAGTGGTGGTGGTTTTGTAGCCACCTGAGCCGCACAGTATAGGAAGACATTCCTTTCCACCCACCCACCCCATGTTCCAAGACCACAGGTAGCACAATGTAGTTTTCTGCCCTCCTCCCCCCTTTCCCTCAGCCCCACAACAAGTCCAAAGCTGGAGAATGGGCACAAGCAATAGAGAAGTTCTACTGCTCAGAGGCATCCGAGAATCTATTGTGTAGCCTGTCTAGTGCTATTAGCTATTGGGGTCTTCAAGGTTGTCTTGATCATATTCTGCTTGGTGGTATTCCCAAAGCCGGATATTCCCATCCCATGAACTACTGACAATCTTCTCTATGTAAGGATGCCAGCTGACATCTTGGACACAAGCTTTGTGACCGGTGAGCTTTGTCACAATATAGCCACTCAGGCATGGTCAGGCCCGCAGCATAAAAATGTTGGGAACCCCTGATCTAAATCTCCAATAAAAATACCAGAAGGGCCAAGAGCAATTCCAGGACAACACTACAAGGAAGATGAACTTTAATATACACAAAGAAAAGCAAGCAATTCCTACCATTATACAAATGAGCCTGAGAAAGGCTCACCTCTATACCAGAGTAGCTGTTCAAATGGCTGTACAAAGGAACAGGCTTCACGAGGGAAGAAAACCCTGCCTTCCTCTCCTGATCAAGAACTCAGAACTACTAGCACTCTGTCAAATTTGCTAATGGATAATGAAAAAAATTCCCTTTGTCAGCAACATCAAGGTCAAGAGAAGCATGACAGTGTTTCTGAAATGGAAAGCTTGCTAAACAACTTTGCCACGATGATTATAATTATACTCTCAATTATACTGCTCTAGCAGAAGCCTGTCTGTAGAGAATGAACAGCATTGGCAATGAAGAGATTTCTTACTGCATACAACAGCAGCACCAGATCGATCTGTGTGGATGGCAGAATGGATGTGGTTAAATTTTTTTTTTTTAATCAAGACGGCATATGTTGTTGACATATGGCAATGCACCGCCATCTGGGTTCAGAAGCAGACCTGGGCTCCCAAGCTGTTGCTGGCTCAAGCCAAGAACATTACTAGGTACTAGGTCAGACTGGCTGGGGACAGTTCTGCCAAAACAAAACAAAATTCCCCTGGATGCATTATTGCCTTCATTAAAACAGTCCGCTTGCCTGCCCTCAGAGGTGGGAGTTTCTGTGTGAGACAAAAAGAAGTAGTACAGGGCAAGATCAAAAGGTGCTTAAGCTAAAAACAAACAATTATCTTCCAGGTTTGGGTTTTATAATATTCAGTACATGTAATCAGCTACTGGTACATTGTTTTGTAAGGAGCAAGTTCTACAGAAGAAGAAGAAGAAATAAAACCAAATCAGCAACAGTCCAAAAGAAAGAAGAAGGGAAACAATTTCTACCAGTTAGGTTTTATCAATTTGTTTTCTATATTAGTTGAGCTAGCTTGGTCAGTTCATTTGGAACAAGCAATAGAAAATAAATACAAATTAGGCTCACCTCCAAAGGGGATAGTGACAGCACTTTATTTATTTGTTTTATATTTATTTATTTATTTTAAACATTTGTAGCCTTCTCTATATCGCAAGCTCTCAGGGCACCTTAGTAAAGGTAAAGGTCAGCCTTGCTTGAAAGCCAGTTATATCCAGCTCTAGGGTTCAGTGTTCATCTCTGTTTATAGCCAAAGAGCCAATGGTGTCTACATTTGTAGACATTTCCATGGACATGTGGCAGGTATGCCTAGACACCCGAGTGCACAGAATGCTGTTCACCTTCCCAATGAAGTGGCACCTATTTATCTACTTGCAATTTCTTGCTTTCGAACTGCTAGGTTGGCAGGAACTGGGACAGCTCACTCCATCATCCAGTACTCAGGTACCTTCCAGTCTTCAAGTTCAGCGTCTTAACCAGTTGAGCCAATGCAGTCCCCTCAGGGCACCTTACACAGCAGTATAAAACAATTCAAATATATAAAATATTTACATCAATTTAAAATTAAAACAGTTTGAAATATATTAAATCAAAACATTAAAGCACCTAAACTATTGCATTTTAAAGCCTGTGCAGGGCACAATCTTCAGCCCCTCAATGGCGCTAATAAATAAACTTGTTTTGACTTGGTATTGAAATCACGCTAAAATTGGTGCTAGTGAAGTCTCCAAAGGGAGAGCTTTCCACAACCTGTGTGTTACAGCTGAGAAGGTTCTACCCTGTTTCCACATAATGTGAAGTTCTTATTGACGAGATGCCAAAAAAGGCCCTTCCCTATCTCTTAGTCATCAGGCACACATAAAGGGAGAGGTGTTCTTTCAAATATCCAGGTCCATGTATAGGGCCTTGTAGGTCATTGTAAGTACTTTGAACTCAGACCAGAAGCATATTGGCGACTGGTGCAATTTGTTCACAACTCTCAAAAAAAAAAGTTCCTCTTTACTGTCTAGCTGCTGCATACTTCAGTTGCTACAGAATACTGGGTGTCTTCAAAGGTAGCTCCACATAGAATTCATTACAGCAGTCTAACCAGAAGGTTACCAGGGCATGAACTACAATGGCCAGAGAGTCCCTATTCAGGAATGGTCACTATCAGCAAGCTGAAATGAGCCTCCAGTGACAAGGATGAACCAAAAAGTACTCCAACAACAACAACATAACTAGAGTCAGGAAGTACTGCCAATTATTTTCCCAACACTCACCCTTAGATTCTCCTCTCGATTTTGGCACCTTGGTGCAAACTCCAATTGCTCCATCCTACTTGTAGCCCTGACTTGCAGAATGTTTTCTTCTGACTTGCTTGGACCTGTACTTGTTCTAGAATGATCAGAATGTAGGTAATGTGAACATTCCCTCGTACCATCAGCAAGGAAGAAATGCCAAACTGGTTTTGCCAAGATTTAAAACAACGAGAGTATCTAGACTGTACACTTACAGCCATTTGATGCCACTTTAACTGCCATGGCTTGTTTGAAAGAATCCTGGGTCCTGGAGCTTGGTGAACCACTCAGAATTTCATATTGAAGCCCATCAGTGCTTTCTGGAAGAGCACCCTAAATTCCTCACCAAACTACAAATCCAGGATTCTGTGGGCTAGACATGGCCAAATGTCTGTGGACTGTAGATGACATTTTTTAATCAGAAACATATATTTTTTTCCTTTTACAGAAGGAATACAGTAAAACCCCAACTTACAAATGCCTCGAGTTACATAAAATTTGACTTACATAATGATTTTATGCTAAAACCATGTCACGATTTACACGATTTCCTATGGGTTTGCTTTGAGTTACATAAAGATTCTTTTTCCTATGGGTTTGCTTTGAGTTATGTAAAAATTCATTTCCCTATGGGTTTGCTTTGATTTACATAAAATTTTCATTTTTCCTATGGGTTTGCTTTGAGTTACGTAAAAATAATTTTCCTATGGGTTTGCTTTGAGTTACAAACAAATTCGATTTAAGCAAAAGCCTACAGAATGGACTTTTTTCTTAAGTAGAGGTTTTACTGTACTCTCCATTTCTTGGTGACCCATAATTTTCAAAGTGCTGAAATAGGAGCCCTGTTCCAGCATGATTATTCAGGCACCTTACAGCCTTATTTAGGCATCAGTAATTGAAAAGAGGAGCACAATCCCCTTCATCATCATTTTCTGCACATGAAAGAATAGAGTTGCCATAATTCTCTCCCACAAAACCAGGACAGAAGTATACTTGACAAAAATGGGCGGGTTATCTACAAAATAGCCTTTTTTAAAACAAATATAACAACAGCTATAAAACACTTTCACATTAAATATATCAATACATAAATGAATTTATTTACAACAGTTAATTCTTACACCAATCGTATTTCACAAAGACTGTATTTGTTTAGGTACTTTGACATTTTTTCATTACACTGGCACATAAGTTCATAAAATTCAGTACAATTGGTGGAAACCGTCTTATATTGAATGTCAAAAATGGCCCTAACGAATGATAGAGTTAATCTATTCCTCTCATCAGTCCACTGGACATTCATCAATGAAAACACTCTTTCTACATTGGTGTTATGCCCTGGAAGTGAAAAATAAAACTGTAAAATCTTGTGTTATAATACACAATCAGTAAGTTTTTAAAATCTGGGACTTTGACCTGATTTTTACTGAACTGGCCAGGACAATTTTTCTGACCTTGAATGCGGGACAATCCCAATTTTCCGGGTCGTATGGCAACCCTATGAAATAAGAAAAGCTGAAAAGCAGACCCTGTTGTATCCATGGAGGCTCTATGTCCAAGTGAGAACATGGAAAACCCAAGGTCCTGGCTCACGTATTGAGCCTCCACAGATACAGTAGGATCTATTCTTCAGAGGGTGAGTGTATTGTGCTCCCCTCTTTAGGAGTGGAGTATAGAGTACTCACACTTTATTAATGAAAAGGGCTGGGCAGAGTTCTATGTAAACAAACTTGGTGTGCAACTGTGGGGCAAATTCTATCATCCTAACATGATGATTAAAATGTTGTATAAAGAATAACAAAAATCTAGAATTGCAGTTCAATACGTATGTTCTCCCAAAAAGTCATGCTAATATTTCCCCTCTTAGATGTTTCTGCCAGCTTTGGAGACAAAGTAAAAGAAACCCCTGCCGACATTTCTGTTCCATCAGATCCAGTGCAGGGAAAAGGAAGATTGGACACTTCATGCCATACACAGTGGCAAGTCCTTTAAGTGATCTGATCCTCTGCTCACTGTCAATCCTACCAATTAGTTGGATGCCAAATTTTTATCTGCTATTAAAGCTTCAGCTGATTAATCACATTGATTAAAGCTTACTGCCCTATTTAAAATGTTTTCAAATGCTCTACTGTCAGTTCAAAAGGATAAGCTGAAGTTACAATAAGCACCAAAATGGTAAAGTCTGAGACAAGAATGTGATTAACAGCAGATATATTTGAATGTTCATTTTCTTTCATACTAGATATCTTATTTTCTACATTGTACTGATCAGCTCACTATATACATAGATTCAGCCTACCAAATTCTATTACACATATTAAAATGAATGGATTTACACCACATTTTATTTTGCTTCAAGCTAATTTTTTGGAAAGCGACTAAACAAACAGGAGATTATGATCAGTTTTACCAGACTTCACAAACCACTCCTTCAAGCTGGGGAATACAGATATGCTCAACAGTTGCAAAGCCATTAGCTTGAGTGGATAGCAAACACATATATGGTGAATCCATTTCCTAAATAAACAACCAATTTATTACTGTTCATACATAAAATATACATTTCAGTTATAATATCATATATGGAGGTAGGGGTGAATATTTATTTGTTCTGCTCAGGTTTGAAGCAGGACCTATGTACGCAGCAGAAATAAACAATTTAATCATTTCTTCTCTGTTATTAGGAATTGCTGAGATAATTGCATATTTGTCACCTTATGTTATGATAAACTACAAGGATATTACTGCCAAATGATAGAGAAGGAGTTTCTGTTATTTTTATTTTATTTTTCATTTTTTTATTTTCCATTCTTGCTCTGTGTTTTTTATAATATATAATAGCAAGGAAGTAAAATAGTTACCCTGTATTTCAAAATCATTCAGATTGTACTGACAGTGAATGAATATATGAACAAATGAAATCATAACTTAATGAATACATATTACTTTTTATTCTGATTGTGGCCACAGATAGATTTGAGATACATGAGGTATACAGGAAATAGTACAGCATACCTGTCAACCTTCCCGGATTGGCTGGGATTTCCCGATTTTCGGCACCGATTTGCGCCATTTCCCGCCCGCAGCTGCCAAAACCCTGGAATTGGCAGCGGGGGGAAAAGAGGTACTGCGCATCCCTCTGCGCAGATCGCCTTCTACGCATGCGTAGAAGGCTTTTACGCTTGCGGATAACCCTTCTACGCTTGCGTAGAACCCTTCTACGCATGCATAGAAGGCGATCTGAGCAGAGGGGATCGTAGAAGCCTTCTATGCATGCGTAGAAAGTTTCTACACAAGCGTAGAAGGGTTCTACGCAAACATAAAAGCCTTCTACGGATGCGTAGAAGGCGATCTGTGCAGAACCGTTCGGCGCAGGTCCCGTATTTTCCAGAGCCACGGTTGACAGTTATGTAGTACAGAGAACTTAAAGTCACTTGACTAGGATATTTGACAAACGTGTTGCAAAAGGTGAATTTTTACAATTATTTTATATAATTTGGAACATCCTTTCCATGCACATTGCAATGAGGAACCCAAAATCTTTGTGGGTTACGTTGCTTTAGTACAGGGGTGCCCAAACTTTTGGGGCCATGGATCGGTCACATAGTTCAGTGGACCGATCACATGGTTCCTCCCACCAGAAGCGGAAGTAAAACGCGCCTTGCCATCTGTTTTGCAACAGGATGAGATATATTTTAGGCTCTCATTTTCTCTGCTTAAACATGGGGTGCCCAAACTATAGCCCGCGCTGCCCTCATTGCTCCCAGAAGCTGAAGTAAAACACACCCAGAAGGGCACATTTTACTTCTGCTTCCAGGAGCGATGAGGGCGGTGTAGACCGGATGAATTGGCATCAAATGCCAGATCCAGCCCACGGGACATTGTTTGGGCACCCCTGCTTTAGTACTTATCGCACAGGGCACAGAAACCTTAATCACATTGGTACCTTAATTTACATTGGCCTACTACACTGGAAAAAAGCTCACTGTAGCTGATGTTTTATGAAAACATATATGCCATGGTAGGTAGTTTAAAGAAATCAAAGAATCCTCTGAAAAGCCTATTATTATTTCCCAAGAGCCTCCAGCAAATACAATCCAAGCCCATAAGTATCACTTACTAAAACACAGACAAATCACCTCTCTTCCTAGCTATTCACACTGCTTCTTATCCACTTGTCTTTCCTAACCTTCTGTCTACCTTTCTATCACCTCCGCTTCCCACAAATACTCCTCTCTCCTACCTCCTACAGCTATTACTTAACCTTCAGGTACTCATTTAAGCAACCCACCAACCAGCAATAATGATCACATATAGTTACTAGATTGCTATGTAATTACTTTGCCTGCTGTGTTAATGTCAGTTGTCTTTTGCTTATGTACATGACATTTCTTTATCCTTCTCGTATGTTAAACGTGAATTACTGTTTGTTTGGTATCAGCTATTCTTAACTGCACCTAGACTAATTTTCAGTTCTTAAAATAAAACAAAATTACCAAGACACATTAACATATATTAAAGAAATAAACTAAAGAGTTATGTACTCCCATCCTTCTATCACACCAATGTGAACTACTAGGTAATAATTTATAGGCACATACAAACCTACTTCCATTCCCTAACTTATGGGAAATAGATCACTATTCTTATATGAGGCTGCGATGGCTTAGTGGTTAAGACACAAAATTTGATGACTGGAAGGTCAGAAGGTCAGCAGTTCAAGACCCAAATGCTGCACAATTGAGTGAGCTCCTGTCTCTGTTACAGCTCCTGCCAACCTAGCAGATCGAAAGCAAGAAATTGCAAGAGGATAAATAGGTACTACTTTATTATTATTTTATTATTTTATAAATTTATACCCCGCTCTCCTGGTGAAAACACCACCCAGGGTGGCAACAACAGGTAAAAAAACAATATAAAACATCCAGAACATTTACAATTAAAATGCATACGCAACCTACAATTAAAAAAGATAAGAATAAAAACAGAATAAAACTGGCTATATACTTAAAAACTACCCTCCCCCTCCCTCCCCACATTAAACCAAAAACAGTAAACACCAGAAGGCTCTCTCACAGAAATTAGACAAGCCAGCGGAGCTGGGAAGTGGATCCTCTGGAGCCCCACACCCGCTGGCAAAGCCAGGTTGTCACCATTTTTCTAAAGTGGAGAAGTTCCATTTGAAGGCGCACCTCCGGAGGTAGGAGGTTCTAAAGGGTTGGGGCAGACACGGAGAAGGCTCTCTTCCTGGTCCCAGATAGATGTGCTTCTTTCATTGATGGGACCAATACTGAGCCCCTCCTGTCTGCCCTGGTAGGATGGGCTGACACTCTTGGGGTGACGCGGTCTCTAAGGTATCCTGGCCCACTGCCATGAAGGGCTTTAAAGGTCAAAACCAGCACCTTGAATTGCACCTGGAGGCAAACTAGCAACAGTGAAGCTCCCGAAGAAGCCGCATTTTGGACCAGTTGCAGCCTCTGAATGGTCGTCAAGGGCAGCCCCATGTAGAGCAGTGGAAAGCTAAACAATGTAACATGTCTAGTCATGCCTGCCACATATTCATGGAAATGTCTACAGATGCAGACACTGCTGGCTCTTTGGCTATTAATGGAGATGAGCACCGAACCCAAATTTTACTACCCCACTTGGGCATGACTAACTGTGGGCATGGCCTCATAACCGCCCCCCCCCCCCAAGAAGAAAAAAAGAAACCAGGCAGGTACCTGCCTCACTCTCAGATCGTCGCTCCCAGCAGAGGCGGGAGACCCTGGCGCAGCCTGGGAGGAGGAGCTGTCGCCACCGCCGCCGCTTGCCCAGAGCGGCATGACTGGGGGAGGCAGGAAGAGGAAGATGGAAGAGGTGCCAGAGCCAGGGAGGAGGGGCCGCCACCGCCGCCGCTTGTCCAGAGTGACATGACTGAAAGGACCTCACCATGTTGCTCTGGGACACTGCGCCGGGCTCAGGAAGAGCCTCATTGTCCTCCGGACAAGGAGTAGTAGTCCTAGAGCAGTCGGGCTCACCATCCGGGTGCGCTTTCACCTCTGCACTTCCCATTCACCTTCGGGGGTGGGCGAGGCAGGGGGTGGGCTGGTGGCCTCCCCCTCCCAGCAGCGCCGGCAACACTTCCCATGCACCTCGCCCAGGGCCAAAGGTACGCAGGAAGTATGGAGGTGAAATTGCATCCGGATGGTGAGCCTGGCTGCTCTGGGACTCTTCCTCCTTGTCCGGAGAACAACGAGGCTCTTCCTGAGCCTGGCATGGTGTCCCAGAGCAGCATGGTGAGGTCCTTTCAGTCATGCCACTCTGGGCAAGTGGTGGCGGCGGCAGGCGGGCCAAGAGCGGCCCCTCCTCCTCCTCCCTGGCTCTGGCACCTCTTCTGTCATCCTTTTCCTCTTCTTCCTGGCTCCTGGATGAGCCTGGAGTGCAGGGAGAGGAGGAGGAGAGCATGGTGTGGGAGGGAGGTGGGCATGGTCAGCCATGTCTGCTACCGGTCCAGTCAGACCGGGGCGGACCTGCTGATGCCCAACACTGACTGAACCCTAGGATCAGGTATGACTGGCTTTCAAGCAAGGGTGGCCTTTACCTAATTCTCCCCACATCCAACAAATAATTTTTATTATCACACAGCAGCACCCAAGTGGATACAAGAACACACTGTGCGATGTTGGTTCTAAGGCCCCGTGTATTTCTTTTTCCTTTTCTGGTGTTTCTGTGGCACAGCCTCAGCTTGGGTGGAGCCTACTCATGGGTTTCAACTCATCTCCATACTTAATCCCTTAGCTTCAAAACTGCTGAATTGAATTAACTGGACAGAAGGCATCTGCAGTAGTCAGCCAAGATGAAGCTGGATGAATTATAGCTTGTATAGAACAACATTGGCTTGCGGGGGGGGGGGGGGGGAGAGAATCCTGGCAGCCTTAGAAAAGAATGAGGGCAGCATTTTGCAGTGTTGAAACCTGTATGGGACACAAGAATGCAACACATGCTGTTCTCCCAGTCTCTGCATCTCCATGTGGAGTAAGCTGCCCATCTTTCATTGTTATCTGTAATGCAGGCAAAAGAGTCCACCTCAAAAAGCAAAGTGTCCAGACTGTCCTTTATGGCTCCTTTTTTAGGTCACTAGAGGATGAAGGGGGGCTAAATTTCATGTAACGTGCTCCCCTCTGTCTGAACACCCTAAGCCAGGGGTGCTCAAACTACGGTCCTTGGGCCGGAACTGGCCCTTGATGCCAATTCATCTGGCCCACAGAGCCCTCATTGATTCTGGAAGCGGAAATAAAACATGGCCATATGGGCGCACTTTACTTCAACTTCCGGGAGCGATGAGGGTTCCGTGGGCCGGATGAATGGTCATCAAGGGCCGGATCTGGCCCAATGGCCAGAGTGACCGACCCCCTTAACTGTGTCACCAGTCCGCAGCCTGAAAAGTTTGGGCACCCCTGCCCTAAGCGCTCCTTCACTCATATGGTGAAGTAGCTAATGAAACTCATTCTTTTCTCTTCTGCAGAGGAGCAGGGAATGTGCGATTGTTTTCCACTCCTTGCTAATTGTTGTCACCCTGGATTGATATGCATAGGGGAAAATATATTTTCCAGTTTTCTCCTTTGAGCCAGGACTACAATGATCAGCAAGTAGAGGCAAACAGAGGCACCTGGGATGCCAGATTTTGCATTGATGTAAAAAAAAAGTCGAACTACCAATGGGGATTCAAAATGAAACACTACAGGAAGGGGAAAGTTGAATTAATCCAATATCCACAAAACACAAAGTGCCCAGAGTGACCCCCAAGAGCTGGAAAGAGCACAATAAGCATTTGTCTCGATGTGTTCTGAGTAGATTCTGATGTTCACTG
Organism: Bradypodion pumilum; assembly: GCA_035047305.1. Classification (NCBI taxonomy): domain Eukaryota; kingdom Metazoa; phylum Chordata; class Lepidosauria; order Squamata; family Chamaeleonidae; genus Bradypodion; species Bradypodion pumilum. The sequence continues at coordinate 103,962,428 of JAWDJD010000004.1, read as the reverse complement.
CTTCATGCTTTATCTTATGACTTGCTTATGGTGAAATTATACTGAAAGGAGGGCATGTCCTTGCCTCTGCTTTATTGGATACTTGGCTACTTCCCTATGGAGAAGAGAGAGATACAAGAACCATAAGCGGTAAAAATCATAAATCTCATCTTATTCCATTGTCACAGGGAGAACAAATATATATATAAAGCTTTCCTCTAAACCCTTTAAGAATATGTGAATTTCTGTGCATATCTTCCAGTTTAGGATTTTTTTAAAAGAGAAATCCATGGAACATTTTTGCACATAAAGATCCCAATTTGCATAAAACTATTACAGTTTTTTATAAAAAAAAAATGGCTGGCATATTGCATTAAAAGCCTTGTATTTACACAAGAATTTTGCATTTTGTACAATAATTTGAAGGTTTTTGTGCAAAATCTAACACTTTTTTCCTAATGTGACAGAAAATTTTTCATCTTTTTGTTCACATACTATAAAAAATCATTCAGAACTGATGACAGTTCTGACATGGTGTCTTAATACGTCAAAACACCCTCTTTCATGAAGAATGAAAATTTTTGAGTATTCTTAGTAATGAGTAACGGTCAGAGGCAAACAACTCCTGTGTCCCAGTGCTCATTAGAGGTACGCAAATGAGTAATTCAGATAATGTACAATTATTTTGGCCTTTATGACTCACTTTAGAGGTATCGCTGACATCCACACTTGGTTATTCATTGTGACAGACAATGTACTTATTATTTTATTATGCACTTTTATAACCCACTCCTCCACTTCACTTCATTCTTAGAACAATCCTATAAAGTGGATCAGGCAGAGACACAAAGAAAGACTAGTCCAAGGTCACCCAGGGTTCTTCATGGCTGAGTGGGACCTTCTTCTTGCGCCATATCCAATTCTGAATATTGACGATCATCATGGAGTTCAGCAATGAAGACTGTCCTGCAAACATAATGCAATGGCTTTTCATCTGCCTTCTGCATCGCAGCATTACACCCATACCACTGATCCAGTTCTGCAAATCACTTTCTGGTCCTGAGCCCTTTTGGCACCCAATGTCCTCCTCAGCCCCAGGCCAGTATTGATAAAGCTGCTGCCTTTCATCAAGATGGATTCAAGTGGGATTTAATCTACTTGGGGACCATCACCCTTCCCTGTGGCCTTTGCCAAGGTTAGTTAACCGCCTCCTGACACTCAGCATTCAGTCGCTGGCAGTATGGTCTACTCTAATACAATAGCAGGATAACTTGGCCAGACTTTGGAGCTAGTGGGAGCTAGACCCTTTGTTTCTTAAGTTCCAGTTCTACACTGGATACCTCTATGTATCTATAATGAATGTGACAATACTCAGCCATGCCAAGTAGGTAGATGTGGTGGGGCTCTGATTACAATGTCTTTTTGTTCTGATCTGTGTGCCAAAACTCTGGTTCTTAGTGGCTAAGAGAAGTATCTGGGTGTGGGTACTTGGTGTTTACCTAATTAGGTGCTTGTGTTTCCCACTGACCTCAGCAGCAAAGTTTACCTACAACTGGGGTTTTGAAGTCAACCAGCCTCTTCTTTCTGCACGGGACACTCAATCTATGTCTTCCATGTGGAACATACTATTGCTATCCAGTGAACAAGGCTATTAAACTAGCAAAGATTTCCCACGTTATAGGGCATGAAGAATATTTTCTGGGTTAGAACATGCAAGTCTTGTGTTCCGTTCTGCCAACTTACTTGTATAAAATACTTTATTGTGGCAGCCCAGCTGCAGGACTGTGATTAAACTTCCTGCTTGTATCTGGAGTCTTGAGGTAGTGTGTTTCTAAGGGTTTAAGACAGGGGTGGCCAACCTTGGTGCTCCAGCTGTTCTTGGACTTCAATTCTCATAAGCCCTGATCAGCAGGTGTACTGATTTGGGCTTCTGGGAATTGAAGTCCAAGAACACCTGGGGCACAAAGGTTGGTCACCCATGGTCTAAGACATCAAGCATTATTCTCATGCCCTCTCTTGTTAGCTATTAGCTTTGGTTATTTGGACAAAGTTACCTTTCACTCATATTCCTAACACCACTATTCCTCCTACCTCCAAAGTCCCCAGATGTGCGCTTTATTCTCTTTAGGAACAGAGCAAAGTACACAACCCACATTTTTGCCCGGTATAGTATTTATATTGCTAATAGTGTGTTGCACCCTTTTTCAAAGTTAGTACAACCATACTCTTTGTTTCTGGGTCACGGGTTCATCCCAGGTATGTTTTTGAAGAAATTCAAAATAAAGTGAAAGGCTTTTAGATTATCATAATTTAAAAAAATATTATTTTCAAATTTCATCTTTGTCAAAGTTAGTACAACCATACTCTCCATTCTTTGCTTCCATAACTGGGGCATCCCGGGTATGTTTGTGAAGAAATTCAAAAGAGAGTGAAAGACCATGAGATTATCATAATGAAGAAAGTGATGAGCTTGGATTTTTTTTTATTTTCAAATTTCATGCCACAGAATTAATTGAAAACAATTTCACCAGGTTTTTGTGTTTATTTTTGTTTTTAAATTGCAAATTTTATTTTTGTTTAAAGGGGATTGGGTGCTATAATGGAGTAGTTGGAATTTCCCTTTTAGTAAGGTATTTAGAATTTTCTGTAGATGAGAGGAGAGGACTAGATTTCTTCAGCACAGGATTCTAACTACTAAATTATAAACCCCAGGATTCCATAGGAAGAACTCTCCAAATTAAATTTGTATTGAACTGTTGCAACTGTATAATGTAGATATAGCCGTTGCCGCCATCACCATCTTTGTTGTTGTTGTTGCTGCCATGTGCAGTCAGGTAACTTCAAATTTATGGAAATCTTATGAATTAGTGACTTCTCAAAGGTCCTAACTTTTAACAGTCCTACTCAGCTCTTGGGAACTCAATGCCACAGCTTTTCGTTAATGAATCAATCCATCTCTTCTTCAGTCTTCCTGTTTTCCTATTGCCTTCAACATTTTCTAGCATTTATTGTCTTGCCCAGTGCGTCTTAAACTCTTTGCGTCAATCCTATCCTTGTCCAGGATATCTAACTTCAGGCTTAATTTTATATAGTTTTAAATCAATGCATCAAGGATTATAAAACCATTCTGGCTTCCTATTCTATTTTTTTCTCCCCAGTAATACAACTTTGTTTTTTAAAAGAATGCAAACTTAACTTTTACATGTGGAACATGAGCACATAAATGCTCCATCTGAAAGGCTTCCAGACAAGTTTAGAACTCTGATTTGGAATGCATGGGGTTAAGAGTGAACAGTGCAGTGCACGTTTGAAGAAGAAAAGCCCTCACAAAAGTAATTTCAATGCTACTCTCCCTCCCTCCTTCCTCTCCCCTTTCTTCCTGCTTTATGTTCTAAAGTGTATGATTTTATTCATTCTGCACATCACAGTTATATTTCATCCCTTGTTCCCTCTGAAATAACATTTTAAAAGTGCCAGTTCAAGCTTCTGCTATAAAATAAGAAAGACGCGCTGGCGTTCAGTTCCTGTGAGCTTTGCTCACTTTGAGTACTGTTCCTATTACACAATAATGTGTTATTTTGTTGAATTCTGGCATCCATCTCACTTGTCTGGTCAGAAGCCAAAAAATTAGAGTGTGTCAGTCCGCCAGTTCCTCTGCAGAGAATCTCTCTTCTCGCCCAGCGAGTGTTCTGTGCTGTTGGATTGAGGCCAGGAGGGGAAATCCATTTTACATAAAGAATGCACACAGCTCAAGTGCTCCGAGACTTTTTACCTACTAAAATAACTTTGTGGACAAACGCCAGCCTGCGAGACAGTTTCAGCAAAGAATATCTGGCATGAGAGACAAAGTAAAATAATCTGCAGAGGTAACAAAGTTTTTAGAAACAAGGAAATGACTGTAAGTGCATTCGTGGCACGTCACATGATTTGGCACAGACTGTTCGATTGGCCAGAATTGAAGTAAATACAGCCGCCATGTAAGGAGTCTGAAAGCTTCGCCCTTTGCTGTATTCTTAAAATGGCGGACTCAGTGCGCTCCATGAGAAGCAAAACGAAAGCCAGTCTCAGATTGTTCTCCCCCTCTTTATGCCTCTCTGCTGAAGTTTTTATAAACCTTACAGATTTGAGTAGAAACAGATTTCTCACAACTTGCGCTGCTTCTCAGTTTCACAGTTCAGCATACACTCAGGCTCTGTCAAAAGCTTGACAGTGTTCCAGGGAAAATATTAACTGTAAACTTTCCAACAGGAATTAAAGGAACAGAGCTCAGATCTGGATGTTCCCTTTTTAAAGAACACTGATAGCAGCCGAATGTTTATGCACGCTGGCAATGTCTGTGCTACAAAACACACAGTTAACACTGAAATCGACTCAAATGTGGTTCCACTTCACCGTGTCATGAATTCAATTAAAAAGGACACGCATCCTCTTCGGTTAAAAAAGCTCACAGTTTTTCTCACCCATTCCCGCAGGCCTGACCAGTTGAACACTGCATGCTTTGATGTATAAATATTTGCCTCTGGCTAAAGTTCAAGCAGCCCAGTGTGACTGCCAGACACAACAGAAAACCAACTTCCAAGGGAAAGTGTTTATTGCTGAACTGGCCAAAGAAGCCACTGCCAGCAAACAATCAAGTCTGATTGGTCCAGCCCTGCAAGTGCTTATCATAAAGTACCTGGCCATCTGCCACTACTGGACTCCCACCCCTTTTATCAATGGTTGATTTATCTAACACACTTTTCCACGGCTAACTTGTTTATAACTAATGCCAATCCATTTGCAGGTTTTGTCAGTTCTGGAAGGCAAAGTGTGAGTCACATGAAAACATCTGTCCTACTTCCTCACCTTCAGTACACTCCTTGGTGTTAACCCTTTGTTCACGCAAAACCAGTTCCCTTTCAATACAGCCACAAGTAATTATTGCATAAATCAATTCTGTCAAGATAATGCAAGACTGATAATGCCACCAATGCATATAAATGGCAATAAGTTGTTCTAAGGACATTTTTACATGGCGACTTATACTGAAGTTATTTATTTAACTGGGAATCTAAATTGGAGAAAAACAGCTAAGAGGTCAAAAGAATATCTGGAAGACAGATACATTTCTCATCTCATGCTCAAGCATTATTGATACTTTGCAGTAGTGTACAAAGATAGCAAACTATAACTGACTTAAAACATTTATTTGAATAAAGACACAAAGCAAAATCCTGATAACCATTCCCAATTAACCCATTTGGACACACTCCAGAAGAAGCACACTTGAGTCACATGATAGAACCAGAAATGAGCCAATGGGGAAAACTCTAGCTTTAGAGCTATTGAACAAGAGACAGCAAAACATACCTGTCAAGTATCCCGGATTGGCTGGGATTTCCCGTAATTCATCAGCGCTAACTCTATTTCTTGCCGCCAAATGCCGCCATCCCGTGATTTGACGGCGGGGGAAGTAATTACTGTGCATACCCTTCTGTACAGAACCCTTCTGCACATGCATAGAAGGCTTCTGTGCAGGTCCCATATTGTCCAGAGCCACGCTTAACAGGTATGCAGCAAAAGATGTCTCTCAACTTAGAATCAGCATAGCCATGTGTTTTTTTAATTGAGCAAGAGTTCATGCGACACCTATGCCCCTGGTGGCTAACCTTGGCACTCCAGCTGTTCTTGGACTACAATTCCCAGAAGCCCAAGTCAGCACTCCTGTTGATCAGGGCTTCTGGGAATTGAAGTTTCAGAACAACTGGAGTGCCAAGGTTAGCCATCACTGCCCTTATGCCGATAATAAAACACACTTCTCATGTTTGGTTTTCTTTTCTTGCCTGAAAACCTTGCATTATATTGAAAACTGACCCAAGGCCATGGACCTATTATTCAGCCAACTATGTTAGCTAAGGTAAATAAGAACCATTTCATTAGCTACAGCCAAAGCAGAGGTGGAAAACAGAATCAGCCTGTGGACTTTTCATCCCACTAATTTGAAAGAAAATTTCAACATCTCTGAAAATGAGTGCATGAAAATATCTGGATATCCCACCAATATGTAGATCCCTAGATCCTGGTTTCTCAACCTTGGCCCCCCAGATGTTCTTGGACTTCAATTTCCAGAAGCCCTGATCAGCAGGTGTGCTGACTTGGTCTTCTGGTAACTGAAGTTCAAGAACACCTAGAGGCCCATGATTGACAAACCCTGCCCTAGATAATATCCAATTTCTAGCACCAAAAAGAAGTTGCGGATAGGTTGATTAGCAAATTATTTGCCTGGTTGCCTAAATTTTGCTGTTTTTCTATTTGTCTATTTAACAGCAATAAACAAATAGAAAAACAGCAAACTTCAGGCAACCAGGCAAAGAATTTGCTGATCAACCCATCCTCAACTTTTTTTTTTTGTGCTAGAAATTTTATTTTCACCTAGGGGTCTACATATTGGCAAGATACCTAGAATTAAGGCTTGCTTTACTTTTCTGGATCCTATCTGACAACAGTTCCTATCTGGACTACCTCTTAAGATCACTTAGAATACAAGACAAACATATCTGAGGGGGGGGGACCAATGGCCTGGGGTATATATATAGTATAAACCTGCATACCTGAACACACAAAATATTCAAAGAATGCGATACTGTATTTGGTTTACCTGAAAGTAATATTTACATGTACAGTAACTGCACTTTTTAAAAAAATCCAAAGAAGATTTATATTGGTTTGAGTAACCATATGTTACTCAACCATATGTTACCATGAGTAACCATATGTTACAGTCAGGGGAGGGAAGAGGAGCCCAGCTGAGGCTCTCCCCTTGGCCCGCCGGGCGGGGAGTATAAAGGACCGTGATTCCACCGTCGGCTCCCTCCCCCGCCCTGCCCAGCAGGGGAGGTGGGAGCGCAGCTGACCGCCGTTGCCACGGCGGGACTTTTCCACCAAAGTCGTACCACCAGAGTTGCTGGTCCATTTCCTGGCCTTAAAGGCCGGGTCGTCCTCCTCTTTGGCTCCGTCAAGGACATGCAAGCCATGGGGTTCTGTTTTGGGGATGTTGGTGGCCGAGGGATTGTGCAATTAATTTTGCTATGTTAGAACTTAAATGTTTTTTTTTAGACTGATATGTTTTCTTTTCTGATTTCATTAGTGTATTGTATTATTATTGTATTGTTGTTCGATTCATAACTTATGTATCCATGCTCTGATTATTGTATTTATGATGTATTTTTGCCTGATTGCTTTATTTTTGTTACTGTGTTTCAGGGTTTGCTGATACTCTGTTTATATGCTGTTTTTTTAATAGGAATTGTGTTCATTGCATTTTTGTTCCGATTGTATAATATTTATTTTTATTGACATTTTGTATGTTTATTATATTTTGTTTTGTTGTATCTTTAATTATGTTGGAAGCCGCCCTGAGTCGGCCTACAAGCTGAGTAGGGCAGGGTACAAATTAAAAATTGAATTGAATTGAATTGAATTTGTGTTGGACAACTAAGCTCAGCCAAAGTTTGTTCTGATTATTTTAGCATGTACTCTATTCAACATAACGATATTTCAATAAATAATGCAATGCTTTATTAGCCTCTCTTAGACATCAGTATTATTCAAAGTCAATGATGCACATACTTTTATGTGGCACAGACATATTCTTTACTATGCCTATACCAAGCTCCTATTTCTTTTCCCTTCCTCCACCATCCAGTTTCCTTTCTTTTTATTATTCCTGATGATCCTATTTGGTCTAGGTACTGTAAGTCCAGAAAAAGGCCAGGCCATGGGATGATGCTCCAACAGTTGTGCTTCTGTGAATCATGTCTCATTTTAGAATATCATTACAGAAGACAATTGAAAGCACTGACACATCTATAAACCATAGGGGTGGGCTGTATCCATGCATCATTGCAATGCGTGACAGGTAAATGAAGCCCTGCTCTAGGTTCCATTGTGAATTAAAAGCTTTCCTCAAATGGTAGACCTTGGGTTTGGTTTGGTTTGGTTTGGTGAGAGAGCAGAGAACCTCACTGAGTGAACAGAAAAAAAAAATGGTTTTTTAATTGTGAACGATTTTCTTAACCACTGAACCACCGCAACCCTATTAGTAGAATATTAAAACAATAAAGGTAAAGGTAAAGGTTTCCCTTGCTCGAAAGCCAGTCGTATCCGACTCTAGGGTTTAGTGCTCATCTCTGTTTCAAAGCCGAAGAGCCAGAGCTGTCTGCTTCTGCAGACGTTTCTGTAGTCATGTGGCAGGCATGACTAGACACCGGAGTGCACGGAGCGCTGTTACCTTCCTACCAAAGTGGTTCCTATTTATGTACTTGCAATTTCTTGTTTTTGAACTGCTAGATTAGCAGGAGCTGGGACAAAGACGGGAACTCATTCCATCCTGCAGTACTCAGGAATCGAACTGCTGACCTTCAGCCTCCCAGTCAGCGTCTTAGCCATTTGAGCCACCAAATTCATCCACCAAATTCTGTTGCACTGCAGCAGAGTTGCAGCAAATTGGTATTGAAGAGCCCCTGCTTTGAGGTTGTACATAACTTGCAATTGATGTAAATGACATTAAAATGTTAGTAATCTGCCACTGCTGGTTGTAGCATTTCCCCTACACTAGTGTAGCTATGCAAGAGGATATCAAACAATGTAAAAAACATAAATTACAACAGAATATGAAAGAGACAAGAACAAATTATGGGCTTAAAGACTCTTTCAGTTACCTAAGACAAGCAGACAAAAATAAAATGATCAGAGGTAGAATGGAAGTTTTCACAGAAATGACTGACTTAGAACTGATTTCATCAGGAGATATGCTTGTCTACCTACCACTCAGAGCCCCCTCTGTACTTCCTTGCTCACAATTAGGGTCACTCATAGGTCAATGTGTGCATGCAGCAATGTTTTTAAACCATCTGTATCACTGCAGTGACATGATAATAAGTGTGCTATTAGCTGATGAGGCAAGGTACTCCAAAACAAGCCAAGGGCAAGTAACATTATCTACTAACCTTTACACAAAATAATAGATGGCTGAGACTGCTTCATTGCTGTTAAAATGTATATTTCTGACTTCTAAGAAAAGGCAAGGAAAGAAGTTAAACTATCATACTAAATCTTTGAAGCAGTGGTCAGATGGATTCATAGTTGTAGAGAGCAGTAAATTCTCAAGGCATTCTAGCAAAACTAAGTCCATTCCTGTAGGTTCCCAGAATATCTTTATATTCCACTATTAATTATTTTATTTTCATTTTTATACTGCCCAGTTGACATACCTATCATTCTGGGTGATAAACAAAGCAGATAATAAATAAATAAATAAATAAATAGATGATGATGATGATGATGATGATGATGATGATGATGATGATGATGATGATGATGATGATGCCTCACCACCTATAACAAATATCAAAATAATAATAATAATAATAATAAAGAACTCTAAGACCACAATTACAAATGCAAACCGAACAACATCGGCAACCATTAGCTTGTAAACATAAGCAGAGGAAAAATTAGGGGAAGGATGTCAGCAAATGCCTTTTTAAACAACTCTGCCTCAGCCAGTTTGGGAAATGAGAAGATTACAGACATGGGACAGAGAAGAATTCCACAGTGAATTTCTGTCCCCTGATGGACATGGGACAGAAAAGAATTCCACAATGATGGTGCCACTACAAGAATGTCCTATTTCTATTTGATGTGCTCTTGGCCTCCCTCATGCTGGGCAGCCATGGTCCCAGAATATTGGATCCCACCTCCAACCAAGTGACCGTATTCTGAGACCTGTTGCAGCTTTTGAACCAACTTCAAAGGAAGCCCCCCATAGAATATATTATTGCACTGGATTATTGAGATTATCAAGGCATAAACCAGTGTCATGATGAAGGACTTTGTGTTGAGTACTAGGTAGAGCTGGACTAACTCCCTTTGATGGAAAAAGGAAGCCCTGGCCACAACAGATATTTGCTTCTCCATAGAGATAAAATCCAAATCCCTAACCCTTCAGGGGAAGAGTAACCACATCAGATGTTACCAGTACTTTTCAACCTGTCAAATGAACCTTTCAACATCTTGTCTGGATTCATCCTCAACCTATTAACCCTCATCCAATCCACTGTTGTGGCTAGGCAATGATCCAGGACTTCAAAAGCATCCACTGATGATGATGAAAGGGAGAAACAGAGTTTTCTGTTACCATCATATCAATGACACTGCACTCCAAAAGTCCAAATGACTTTGCCCAGCTGCTTCAAATAGATGTTAAACAACATTGGGGAGATGACAGACCCATGTGGTACACCATATTGTTGCACCATAAGCCAAAGCCACCTCACCAATCTGAACTCTCTAGACATAGTCATTGAGAAAGTACAGTCCAAGGCTGACTTCCTCATTCCCAAACCAGTTAGCCTATCCAGGAGAATACCATGGTTGACAACATCAAAAGGCACTGAGAAATCCAAGAGCGTGAAAGGGATGTGTCCCCCACTCCCCAAAAAGATAATCTAGAAGGGCAACCAATGCTGTCTCCATCTTTTGTCAAGAATTGTAACAGGTTAGTATTCCCCCAAGAATACCTGCAATTTATCTGTCCCCACTCATTCTACCAACTTGCCCATAAAGGGATGTTAGTAACTGGCCTAACTTTATAAGATATTCAGTCTTGATATTAAATTACTTTAGGAATAGGTCAAATTATTATTTTCTTTCAACAGGAAGGAAGATGCCCTTCCAGTAGGGAGGTGATAACAATCTGAGTGGCCCAACCCACCAATACTTCCTTGGTCACTTTCCAAAAGCCAAGAAGGATAGTCAAGTGGGGAAATCGTTCAAGGGCCTTGTCTACATCATCATGTGTCAGAAGCTGAAAATGACCCAACACAACTGGACAAGACAATGCATTACACATCTCTTCACAATTAACTGTCCAAATGCTTGCATCATGGTCCCATTGGATGGCTTCAATCTTTGATTTAAAACAAGCTGCAAATTTCTCTCAGGTGTTAACATCAGATTGAAGTCCTAAATCTCCCTGTCCAAAGACAGCAAAGTATCTGAGTTCTACCCACTGATTCTCAGCTTCACCACTACATTTGGTGAAGTGATTATTATTATTATTTTTTTTTGGGGGGGTAGGTCTTACAACCTTGGAATACTCTCTGACAAGTTTATTACTATGGCTGATGGAGCTTTCCTCCATTTGTATTCTAGTCTTCTCCTATTTTGCTTCCTCAGTCTCATCTCATCTATAAAATATGGTGAGATGTGAGGTCTGCAGCCAAGAGGGCGTTTAGGTGAGATCCCCGACTCTTATGGCATTCTGCCCAGCAATCAGAGCTTCAACATCAGTGCCAGTCGGATTAGTTGGAAACTCTGGAACACAAATGGAGCCAAGGGCCTTTGAGGGCGAACCATCTTAATCAGTCCCTTCTCCGGGGGGGGGGGGGGGGCATACACATACATAATTACCAATCCAAATTTTAGCATGGTAAACCGTGACACAGATAAGGAATGGAGATTCAGCACCCTCAGATCACTATCACTCTGCTCTGCTAACAAGCGTACTATGGTCATAATGCCTTTCGTGCCTCAATCTACATTCCTATTTTTTCCCCACCTACGAACCAAAGTAAAGCCAATTAAAATAAATAACTTTTAAAAATTCAACTTCTGTCTTATCAGGGGAGAAAAGGTGAAGAGAGCTAAATGAAGCTCTCCAGATGCATGATGAAACTGCTCCTGTAAAATCTACCAAAATAGCTCTTTAAACAGAATTGTTAGTTCTGATCTTATGTTCCTTTCAACTTAGCTTAGATGACTGAAAATTCAAAGTGTGTAAAACTACATAAATGCTGTAATATCTAATCTCATTTTCCATTCTGTTTCCTTTATATGAATCCTAACAACTCTACTTGCCTGGGTCAATCTGTCTCTAAACCACAAATGGTCTGTGATGTCACTCCCGTCAATCTACTTTATACCTAAGTATCCCAGCACTAATAGTATCAAGAGTAGCTTCCAGGAAGCCTGAGTGAATCATGTGAAAGAGGATCACAGAGGAATGTTCTGTTCCAACTGAGAACAAGACAGAATTAACTCTGAGAGATATTTCCTTCTGTTGCTCTGTTTGTCAGAAAGGTCAAGATGATTAGCTCTTGTATACTCAATAGCAGACATCAAAACAAAATATATGTAAAACCCTAATCTATTTTAAACAGACCAAGGATACACACCAGGAAAGGTAAACCAGGTTTTGTGTAAACAGGATAGTTTAAACTGAACTGTATTGAATAGGTAGACTACAAGATTAATAAGGTGTTCACCATGGTGAGATGTGAAAAAAGTCTCTTGTCAAGATTATCTATTAAGCAAATTATGTACACATTCCCTTTTTAATTCTCACCTTCTTTTAATAAAATAAGAATCAAGCCCTTTCATTATTTCTTTTCTTATATTTCTTATCAACAATCTCAAAAATCATTCAAAAGTAAGCCATTTAGCACATCAAATCAGTTAAGTCAGTATAATTATTATTTTTATTTTTATTTTATTCACTTCATTTATATATCACCTTTCTCTCCAAACTGGAATTCAAGATGGCTCACAATAAGACTAAAATGCAGATGCAAAATACACAAAATTATAGTAAACCTACATTTAAAAAAATATAATATTAAAACCTATGTGAATTGGGGTTATATACAAGGATTGGGTTTTTAAGTAGGAAGGCTCAAGTGGCTAAGACGCTGACTGGAAGGTGGCAGGTCAGCAATTCAATCCCAGAAAACTGCAGGGATTGAATGAGCTTCCGTCTTTGTCCCAGTTCCTCTCAATCTAGCAGTTTGAAAGCAAGAAATTGCGAGTAGATAAATAGGGACCACTTCGGTGGGAAGGTAAACAATGCTCCGGTGTCTAGTCATGCCTGCCACATGACCACGGAAACGTCTGCAGAAGCAGAAATCCCTGGCTTTTTTATTATCAAACAGAGATGAGCACTGAACCCTAGAGTTGGATACGACTGGCTTTTGAGCAAGGGAAATCTTTCCCTTTTTAAAAAGTGTGTATACACACACACACACACACACACACACACATATATACACATATACACACAGTGGATATATTGGGATGGGGTGGGGGCTAGAAAGAGGAAGTGAATTCTACATATTGGGAACAGCCAATGTTCTTTAATGATCATTCCATCAACAGAATCAGAAATTCTTTTCATAATCATTTTCTCCAGGACTTTGAAAGGTTGGCAAAGGAGTGATATACTGTATGTCGAAAGTTCTTAGGATCAGTCAGTTCTTTTCCTGGCTTATGTAGGGCCACAACTTGTGCTTTATGTCTTTGGGATCGTCATCCTATCCACACAAATATTCATCATCAATTTCATGATCCAAGTAATAGTTATGGAGCTAAAACATAGCATCCAAGTCTGGAGCCTTATTGTTCTTCATCTATTGGATAGCAGTTCTCATGTCTACATATGTGAAAGGTGTCGTAAGATGGTATTTCTCCTCTTTATACTTTTAGGATTTAATTTCTCTGGATCTTCTTGTAGTTTTCCCATTTAATAACAGTTGATGAGCAATTTTTTGGTCAGGATTAATTTTACTCAATTCCACAGGGGAGTGGGGGCTGTTGGATCACCTTGGAGGTTCTTTAATATTTTTCAAGCATGGCAACTATTTGATTTTGTGTCAAAATTTCATACGAAATTTCCCTATCTGTCTGTTCTTGATTTTGATATGGTTTGGAGAAGCTCCTTTAAAATCTACCAAAATAGCTCTTTAAACAGAATTGTTAGTTCTGATCTTATGTTCCTTTCAACTTAGCTTAGATGACTGATATGGTTTGGAGAAGCGTTTCACCCATTTATATTGTCCCATAAAAGGGAGCAATTTCAAAAAGCTGTTCATACTTCTTAAGAGCCTTTGAGTCTTTATCTAACCTAGATAAATAAGATGTTCTACATCCCCTTGGGATATGTCTACAAGATATGATATTCACCAGTTCAACAAAATATCCATAAATTTCTGGGCGAGGGTCAGCTTTTGCCAATTTTTTATGCAAATCTTGAGCAAAATTGTCCTATTGGACTCTCTTAAAGTTGGATTTTCTTTTAAATTTAACTATCATATAATAGCTCAAAGGTGTGTTCTTGGGAATGGTTCCACAACATTTTTGTTGGCTTGGCAAGCAATATGATCACTGACAAAAATATTGTCTGTGTTATATACTTGCCTCCACTGACCACTATTAAATGATGGGAGCAGCTTTGGATCATGTATTAATTTATGTTCAGACAGATGTTTAATAAATTCCTGCCTGCCAAATAATGGATTTTAAACAAAGGTACAGTATCATACTTTATCTTTTTCAAATGAAATTTTAAACTGTTTTAAATTTATTTTAATACTGTAATAGACAGTTGCTTTAACTATCTTAATTTTTTAAATATTTAGTAAGCAACCTTGGGTGCATTAATTGGAAGAAATGTAGGGTATAAATAAAATGATAAAACAAAATGAATTTCCCTACCAAATATGAGCATGGTGGAACTAGGAGAAAGGAATCCACCCACCCACCCCCAAAATCTCAAAGCTCAGATAGACTTGTATGGGACAATATGTTCCTTCACAAATTAGAGTTCTAGAGTTACAAAATTTGCTCAACAAATTAATGTAGAGTTATCAATACTAAATGACACTTAATTTAAAAAATAATAAAAATTAAAAATAACAGATAAAATATTGTGAGATCACTTGAGCACCAGCACCTGAAAATAGTGATGGACTAGATGCCACAAGAGGGTAAGGAAATCAGACCAAAGAAAACATGGAAGCAAATTTTAGAGAAAATTTGAATAATATACAAAGCCCTTGGGAAGAAGCACTGAATTTATTAGCAAATCAAACTCGTAAGCAACTAAATAAATTTTGTGTCAGAAATTACTCTGGATTGAAAGTATTTTTGCTGGAGAAACTCCACTCAGGGGACACCTGAATGAGGCTCCTTTCATGTCCCCAAGATTTGTCATGCAGCACTCGGGTATCGAAACCCGACCTTCCAGTCTCCAAGATCAGCGTCTTAACCACTAAGCCACCATAGTGCTGCAACTGATCATCTGACTGATCATCCAAAACATACTCTCACATGCAAAGACATAAAAAGAAAAGGGTGTGTAAACAAAGAAACAAATAAAAATGGATTAGAGAGAAAATGATGCATTGTTGCTTAGCTTCAGTGACTTGATAACTGAACCCTGACTATGAATCCAGAATGTAAAAGTTCTCCCTTCTGTGCTTCTGTACACACAGTTCTTTAAGAGAAAGGAGTTTTCCACTCACTACAAAGTCAGACAGAAAGTGATGTCAAAAGGCTGCCAACTCATGTCAAATCCTCCATATGTACAGGAATGCCCTGAGTGCATCTGAGGTCCTAACCCCACAAAGATTTTCTACATTGGGGCTGCTCTATTTTGTAAACTACAGATTCAGCATATGCACCAAATAGATACTAAATGTTATCCACCATAAAATTCTACAACATGGGCATCTACAGGGTACTCAAAACGTTCAAACAATAATAAAACAAAACTAACAACACCAATATTCCATTCAATGCTGTCTTTACTTTACTGTGTGCTAGTGTAAATATAGACCAAAGTAATCAAAATGCCAGAAACATAAATATTCCCCTTAATGCCACTGAATCCATCATTTTCCTAGAAAAAAAAAGGCTTAGCTATGTTATTTGCAATTCCCTCACTGCACAACAATGTACATTACTGTCTGTAAGTTCTAATTTGGCATAGCGCATCATTAATGACCTGAATGGTGGCTGTTTCACACATACATATTTAATTACAACAGCTGAACAAATTACATATTTATGCTTTATAAAGGGGATTGCCAGTCTAATTCATTTGCTATGCATGCAGGTACAGAGCTCCATCTGCACCAGCATCTGCACAACAAGAGCGAACAATTATCCATTGTACAGTGAGTGTATCTGGTGAAACCTGTAAGAGATGCAATCGCATTAACCACTTCACTACATACGTGCCATTATTTTTTCTCAATGGCCTCAAATATTTTAAATAATGGATTGTTAACTGTAATGATGCCTTGCCTGTCTCTCAACGTGTTCAAAGCACTTTGCAAACAACCATGAACAAAACCGTTGAAAAAGCCCTTTGGAGATTTAAAAAACTCAATGCTGATTGCTTTTACAGATAAGGTTAAGCGACACCAAAGTGGCAACACAAGAGAAAAGGGAGGGGGACACATCTTTGTCTCCCTCAACAATTTCATACTTCACATGTGTTTGCCTGTTGCAGCAAAAGGAACAAAAGAAAACTGTGGCCCTTTAAATGCCCAAATCTTCTTGGATAGCTTATGCCAGTATAGTATAGGGAAGTGATGTCAGTTGAAGTTGCAGATTGACTCTAAGTAAAGAACCCCATTTCAATTCCTCATTGTTTCACTTTCATCTCATTTCACGCAAGGTACGTGTGAGATCCACTATTAAAGCAGGGATTCTTTAATTAACATCAATCTGCTGCTGCCAGTGATACCAGTTTCCCTCCACCAGCATAAACTTAGCAAGACAATTTGGGCCTTTGTAGCTTAAAATAACAGTGGGGTGATGTTTATCTCAGATTTGTTGTTGTTCAGTCGCATAGTCAATTCTGACCCTTTGCGACCCTATGGACCATTGCCCGCCAGGCACCTCTGTCCTCCACCATCCTCCTCAACCCACCCAGGTCTGTGCCCATTGTGTCAACAAAACCATCTAGCCATCTTATTTTCTTCCATCCCCTTCTCCTTTTGCCCTTAACCTTTCCCAGCATCAAGGCTTTCTCAAGTGAATCCTCTCTTCTCATTTGATGTAGATAAGGAAAAACTGTTTTCCCTATCGCATAACACTAGAACTAGGGGACACTCCATGAAACTTTTGGGTACTAGTTCTCAAACAAATAAGAGAAAGTACTTTTTCACCCAGAGGATTACTGGTCTATGGAACTCCCTGCCAGAAGAAGTGGTGACAGCTGTCAGTCTTGATAGCTTCAAGAAAGGATTAGACAAGCTCATGGAGGACAAGGGTATCAATGGCTATAATTATGGATACTTAAGGACAACCTCGGGGTTGGAGAGATAGGCAGGATATCTCTCAATGCCATTTCCAGGGAATCCTAAGCAGGTGAAGGCATCTCCTTGGGAATACCCTGAAGGAAATGGTGAGCCACTGTGTGAGACAGAATGCTGGACTGGATGGGCTGTGGCCTGTTCCAGCAAGGCTGTTCTTATGTTCCAAGTACTTTAGCTTCATCCTCACTATTTGACCTTCCAAGGAGCAGTCAGGGTTAGTTTCTTCTAAGATCGACCTATTTGTTCTCCTCGCTGTCCAGGGTACTCTCAAAACTCTCCTCCAACACCACATTTCAAGGCATCTATTCTGCATTCAGCTTTCCTTATGGTCCAGTTCTCACAGCCATACATTACCACTGGGAATACCATTGCTTTGACTATTCGATTTTTTTGTTTGCAAGGTGATATCTCTACTTTTCACTAGGTTTCTCCTAGCTTGTCTCCCAAGAACAATCAGATATATGTGATAAAGTGGAAGTCAGAAGCCCTCCCATAACATGCTTGATAGAGCAAGGGCAACTTGAAAATAAGACACCCTTTCTTCTACAGTCTTTCCTATGATTGATTGAAGATGCTGCCTGGAACTAAAAGGAGGACAAGGATGGTGAATGAGCAAATGATGGCCCACTGTGAGAGGGCAGCTCCCATGGGATCTACCTTGAAGCATAAAGTAAGTGCAGGACTCATATATGCAAGGGCAAGAGACCACACCTATTAGATGACTGTGTCAGACTCAGAACAGTGATCAGTACAAAGTTCTACGTGATTCAAAACACCTTTGGCCTCTGTGTATGCCACATGCAAGAAAGCAGCCAACAGCAGAGGATTGGCAGCCAGTCACATGTGGAAATACACAACATACCTGCAGAGGAAAATGCATGGAAAAGATGGATCAATCATATATCAAGCATACTAGTATACCACTTCCAATATGATTCTATCTGATACATGCCACCTGGATGGGAAATTCTGTTCTAGAAAGCAGCACCACAATTCATAGGGGGAAGCACACCACCATACCCAAGGACCCTAACAAAGATTCCAACATCAGTACTTTGTTTAGGCCATTCTGCCAAGGGACACCCTGAATTCCTGATTGGCACCAACCTGTCCTACAAAGCTCATGTGGCTGCGATGGAAAAGCAGAAGGGACCTGTGGCTCAGGTCAAAGGCCCTGTCCCATCCATGTCACCGGAAGAGTGGATTGCCTTAGAGACCGCATCGTCCCAAGAGTGTCTGCCCGTCCAACCAGAGCGGACCGGAGGGGCTCTCTAATAGTGCCATCAGCTAGGGGTGCACATCTATCCAGCACCCGAAGGAGGGCCTTCTCCGTGTCCGCACCAACCCTCTGGAACCTCCTGCCAACAGATCAAAGACTTCAAAGAGAATTGCTGCCCTTCAGGAAAGGATTGAAGACCTGGTTGGCAGGGCAGGTGTGGGGCCCTAATGGGAACATGGTCCCCGCCTGCTGGCTTATGTAAACAATTAAGAACTCTCTCTTCTTCTTTTTATAGTGGGTGGGATGGGTGGGTGGGATATGGGTCTTTTAAAGTGGGTGGGGCATGGGTCTTTTAAAGTGTTTTTATGTGTTTTTAGAACTTGTTGTAATGCCGCCCTGAGTCGGGTTCTGCCTGAGTGGGCGGCATATATAAATATGACTATTAAATTAAATTAAATAATTGCTATGAGTCATGAAGTGAAGATGCTTGGAACAAAAAAAAAGCCTCAGGTGTATCATGCTAACAGCTTGAAGAAATATGTACAATGCCCACAGTGCTAGGTTTAAATGTTATGGTTTAAATGTTATGGTTGATTCTGCAATTTTGTGTACTAACGATGTGATTGTTCTTTGTTCTTGTATTTACAAAGTTCTTGCTATTTGCAATGTTTTAAGTAGAATTCTTTGCTATTGTAGTTCAAAGAAAGATAGCGAGCCCTAACTCATGAGGGAGGAGTTATAAAATTGCAAAATGGTAGCATTTTGGGATGCAGTGGCTCAAGTGGCTAAGACGCTGACTGGGAGGCAGAAGGTCAGCAGTTGAGAAGAGGCTAATCATTTGCATATTTGACTGGGATTGATTGAGAATGAGTGATTGATGGGGAAGGTTCTGGAGAACCCTAGAATCATCCAGCAGAGGAGGGTTAAGAAAGCTACCCTACAGTAGTAATATTTTATTATTATTATTTTGGCCTTGGAGTGGGTAAAGTGCTGATCTGTTGCCTGAAGTATCTTATTAGTATTTAATGAAGATGCCTTTCGTTCCCCCCTTTTTTGAAATCTGATTGCTAATGTTTGTAAATACAGTACCTCAGTTTTGTTCGTATAAAACTTTTTTAGAAATTCAAGCCCTTGTGTTTCCTCACACAAGTAAAGGGAGTTTCTTTGTTTTTAGTTGCACGCTACCAAGATTAGGCCAAAACACTGGTTATTCACTAACCCTAGTGCCGTGATGGCGAACTTTGGCACTCCAGATGTTCTTGGACTTCAATTCCCAGAAGCCCCCGTGAATCCACACGAATGCGTTTATTGCAATTCAACCGGCCCACACTGCCCTCATCGCTCCTGGAAGAGGAAATAAAACCTACCCGTATGGGGCCGTGGGCCGGATGAATCGCAGTAAACCCATTCATGCGGATTCACAGGGGCTTTTGGGAATTGAAGTCCGAGAACATCTGGACTGCCAAGGTTCACCATCACGGCCCTAGGAAGAGGGCAGGCTGTAATTTGTCAAGGCAGGATGGGATTGAGTTATTAAATATCTCAAGGCTTGTTTTGTGAATAGAAAAATCCAGACCAGACTTCACAGTTAAAGCGTCCTAACCTGGTACAACCTCAGACTCAAGATTTTCCTTAGGAAAACGGTCTGACTATCGTTACAATATAGAAAACCCATTTACAGTTCTGAGTGATGGGCACCACTGGCTGGCCTGTTGTCACATCCATAGCTGCAACAGGTGAAGTCTTTCCCCAGCTGAGTGAAAATTTCATCAGCTGAGGACATTCAGAGTGCTGTCCCTCTTCGCATTACACTGCCAAGGCTAGAGTCTCTGAGCTTCTGTTTTTGAGTAAAGGGAGTGTCATGATCCATTCGTTAAAAGAAAACCACAGAAATAAAGTGTCTGATGATCATAAGCTACCTTGGTAATACATGTTTAAGGCTTCTATCCTGTATATATTTCCTGGAAATAACCTGAATGGAACGCAGTGGGAATTAGTTCTAAGTAGATATAATCAGATGGCACTGTTAGCCATTCAAATAACCTTGAAGATTTGGCAAGTAGCACCACAAAATATGACTATTATTTTCCCTGACCAATATTAATTTTGTTCCATAATAGTTTAGCTTACTGATGGAAGATCTTTAACAATTAAAATAGTAAAGTCTTGAAATGAGCCTTCTAGATAATTGTATGTGCAAATAATTCAACTTGAAACCAGAATACTGTAATTACCACGCAGGTTTTCTCTCCCATTTAATGGTGAAGCAAAACCTACAAAGGAAAGTCCTATTATCACTAACTAGAGATGATAAATCTGTCACCCATAAACTACAATTGATCCTGAAGTCTTCTAAAGTGTAAAAAGCTCCATGAGCTTACTAGCACTAGACCCCAAAGCACTAAACCAGTGTTTCCCATTCTTTCTCTTTTGGACTTCAATTCCCAGAAGCCTAGGTCAATTTCCCCAAAGCACTGATCAGCAGTGACTTAGGCTTCTGGGAATTGAAGTCCCCCTGTTGAGCCTGGGCCCCACGTTGGGAACCACTGAACTAAACCCTGTGAAATTGTCCTTGTCACAATACCCAAACCATACAGATTGTAACAGAGGAGCTTCTTCTCATTTTTGTTCTTTAAAACATCCTGTAAAACATGATCAGTGATCTCCTTTGCCTGGCATACTCAGCAAAAGCCAGTCAGTCTTAGCAATTAATATATTGCTTTGAAAAACACAGTACAGTGCTACCTCGGTTTACAAATTTAATGCATTTTCCGGGACGTTTCGTATTATGGAAAATTCGTAAACTGAAACCAACTCCAGCATGCACGAGGGTGGCACTATAAACTCCCAGGCTCAATGCATCCTGGGGAAACTTGCTTTGTATTGCAGGGAAAAAAACATAAACCAGGGCATTATTTTCAATGGATTTCATTTGTAAACCAAGGTGTTTGTAAACTGAAGCGTTCGTAAACCAAGGTACTACTGTATTCTAGTTACCTGGCCTACACTACACAGTTACTGCAGTTTGAAATCCAACTGTCATGATTTCACTATACAGGCCATGGAATTTGTAGTTTGGGAAGGAATTCAAGATTATTTGGAACATAGTTCTAGTCATGTGCTAAAGCTCTCTAGCAGAGAATCTGAAATAACTTAACAAACTATAACTCTCAAGATTCTGCAGGATGAAGCCATAATAGGCAAATTGGCATCAATCTGCTGCGATTGTTGTGAGATTCTGTGAATGCACTGCAGCAACAGATACAAAAATCCTCCAAATGCAAAAAGGAGGAGAAAAAGCTAGGTTGTAACTACAAGACCCACTTCCCAAAATTGTCATCCTTATAGCTGAGGTTCCCATTCAGGCCAACATTTAATTTCTAGAGAAGACCGCATTCTTAAGTGATTCTTAACGGTAAACAGGCAGGCTCATTTTGATAGATTCCTCTAATAGGACATAGAGTACCTTTGTGAAAATAATCCTTGACTGCCCCATATTACAGCAGCAATAATATAGGCTGGTCTCTACAATACCAAACTCATTGCATCACACCAAATGTGCGAATAATGCTGAACAGGGGTATCACAAGTTAGACAGGTATAACTAACAATGAATCTCAAGGACATTTTTTTTTAAAAAAAAAGAGGCAATATTAATTATATGACCCAAGGTTGGAAATCCTGTCATGATATAAAACTAGGCAGCATTAAGTGGATGACTGACATGGACAGGAAAAAAGACAAGAGCATAAAGTTGGAGAAGTGTAAAAAATGTATGCATTATTGGAACATTCATAAAGCAATTGAAAATATGGCCAACTCCTAGAATGCAATAGGGTCAAAACATATTTTTTCCCTAGGTAAAACTGGGGGAAGAGGGGAGATGCCATAATGGCAAAGGACAATGGAATTTTAAGCACTAAAGACAACAGCATAAGCAAAAAGGAAAAGCATTTAATTCGTTTTCTGAAATATTTTTTAAGCAATAGGATATTGCTGTTCCCCTGCCATTGTACCTTGCGTGGGAGTGAGAGCAGGCTTCATGTTGATGAGTTATTTCATGGAGTCTTCCTACTTGACATCATTGCCTGAATAGAATGCAGCAGCTCTACTTTTATTCAGGCCTGGGAGATAAAATTCATTTTTAGTGAGGTATAGTAGAGTCAAGTATGAGCCCAAGGTGATACGCTAGAGGCATTTATGAGTAACCTCTAAGGACCCATTGAGATACAAGGCATTCTGGGCTAGAATCTTAAGATGCTAGCTCTTCTGGCTGCTATACAGGAATCCCTTAGCAGATGTGACCCTTTCTCCCACTCTTTTCAATGATCTATCAATAACCAACCCACCCATTATGGCCTTTTGAAAATTCCTAATCCTTTAGCTAAGAGTCACTACAAAAAGTATCAAAGAGCAACCACCAGACTAATTAGGGGACTAAAGAGATGGATTCAATAATGACCACTTCAAAGAGCTAAATATTCACAGCTTGCTTATGCAATAACATCAGAGAAGGCTCTACACTTTACATAGTATAAATATCAAGAAGGATAATACATAATGATAAAAATATGAACTAAGTGATTAAGAAAGGAAAATTTATTAGGCAGATTAAAGAAAATTGTCCTTTTGACAAGGCTAGGCTGGCCTGCACAAGAATCCCTTGGAGGAATTGGAGAAAAACAAATCCTGGACAGAGTGAATGTACTGCAGGGCAACAGTCACTTAACAGGACACAATGACCTATTAGGTTTTTCCCCATCTCTAATTTCTACAGCTCTTGGAGAACATTAAAGAACATTAACATAGTCCATTTAATTCATTCAATGTGCAGCATAAGCACTGTATTACAGAATACAAAAATATAAAAAGGAAACTGGCGGCCAATTGATCAATCAATCAAGATATTTCACATTAT
The DNA here is from genome assembly GCA_035047305.1 of Bradypodion pumilum. Classification (NCBI taxonomy): domain Eukaryota; kingdom Metazoa; phylum Chordata; class Lepidosauria; order Squamata; family Chamaeleonidae; genus Bradypodion; species Bradypodion pumilum. The sequence goes on along the minus strand of JAWDJD010000004.1, from coordinate 103,939,174 downwards.
CAATTAAAGACAGTCTTAAACTACTAACAGGCTTTTCCTGCTAAGGTCAACATTTTATCACCATCCAGGATAACACATCTTAACTATATGTGCATTCATTCATTAAAAGTGAATTTAAAATCGTCACTTGGTCTTGTTCTACTGACCCCGCAGACAAAGTGCAGACATTTGCCTCTCCAGTGAAGTCAATGCTTCTTGAAATCAATATTGAAAAGGTCACCATTCTCTACAGATCAAAGGATTACCTATCCCAGAATGGATACTTTATGTGGAAGATCAATTTTATCAAATTGAGAAACATTGAATTAGTTTGAGAAAGATACCTGTGGCATCTTAGGTTACTCCATTGAGAGTAACCTACTTAGCCTTTCTTCAATCGACAAAGCAAAAGTTGCCATCAGCAGTATGAGTCAATATTTTACTTTATTTCTTGACACAAAGCAATAGACTTTCAAAAAATTTAATTCTTCTCAGATGCAGAAATTGAGAATGGAGTACAATATTCATAATCAGTTCACAAGTAAAATGCTGTCAGGGACCTTCACAGGGTCAGGAATGAGCTCTTAAATATTGACATATTTAATGCTCTTGCTATTTTAAAAACAAAAATGAAACATTTCTTCTGACACTGACGAGTTGTCTAATTAAGCAAAAAAATTGGGGGGGGGGGGAATGAAATCCAAAATCAGTTAAAGTTTTCCCAATCTGCGTTCATTAACCAGTTTGCAGGGCTACATCAACATGATTCCATTAGTAATGGTGAGATATTCCCTCCAAACGTCCTATCTGCAGCTCCTCTATAATGCCTGCAGCACATTTTTTAAAAAGACTAGGGCAGTGGTGGCCAGATGTTCTTGGACTTCAATTTCCAGAAGTCCTGGCCAGGAGGTGTGCTTGCTTGGGCTTCTGGAAAATGAAGTCAAGAACACCTGGGGCACAAAGGTTGGCCACCCTTGAAGTAGGGGCTGAAGAATACAAGTTCACCTCCACTCCTGCCAGTGAAAGTGTGCCACTGGTTACTGCCCATTAGCATCCATAGTACACTCTTACAAAACCTGGTGCCCTCCAGATAGTTCAGACTTCACTTTCAGTTATTCACCTGATTTATTTATGAAGATACTCAAATGCTTACATTAGCTAGACACCTCTTGGCTAAACAGAAACACTTGAAATATTGACATATTTAATGCTTCTATGCAGGAAAATCAGGAGGTAATTTATATATATCAAGAAACACTTTGGAGGGTTTAAGTAGAAACTCTCTATTTAACCCCCCCCCCAACCCAACACCACAAAATCAAAACAAAAAATAAAAAGAACAAACAATCAAGAGAACTCACCAAGCACATCCTCCCTCCATGCGTTCCGGAACTAAAGTGAAGACAGAGAAAGAAAATCATAGTAATCTAAATAACAGCCCCACCTAGGGGCCAGAAGAGTAAAAACAAGTAAAAAATAAGAACTAAATCAAAATGACAACTAAATCAAATAAAGTAGATTTTAAAAAGTCACAAACCACAAATGCAAAACACCCCCACCCAAACCACTGTTAACCAAAAAAACAAAAACATAAAAAACCAAATAAAAACTGCCCGGCTGGCCGGGCACAAATATGCTAGATCGCTATAATATTCTCACAACAAAAGAAGAGAGTGAAAGACAACTGCTAAAAGAATTTAGGTGTTCCAGATTTTACTTAACAACATAAACAATCCTACCATCTCTACTGCATTGATAAATCTGAGGCTTTAAATACTAGGTATAAAGTGAAAAGGTGAAAAAACAAACTGGCATGCATAGTTGAGCTAAGGAGGAAACTATTCTAAGACAAATACCTCAGTATAAAGCCCACATGTGGGATACTCCAATGATGGCGAACTTATGGTATGCATGCCAGAGGTGGCACTCAAAGCCCTTTCTGTGGGCACCCATGCAATCACCCCAGCACAGTTTGCCCTGCCCCTCTGTCCAGCTGCCCAATGGGAGTGCTTCCTCCATTTCCCAGCACAGAGTTCACCCAACCCCTCTGCCCAGCAGCCCAATGGGAGTGTTTCCTTCCTCCCTTGTTGCTGTGTTGGCACTTTGAGATAAATAAGTGGGTTTTGGGTTGCAGCTTGGGCACTTGGTCTCTAAAAGGTTCGCCATCACTGGGATACTCTGTCAATGACATTTTTTTACAATTAATAACTTACTGTTCATTTTGGTAACTGATCATTTGATTTGGAAATTATACTGGCAGTCCCTTTTTGAAGATTTCATTTGTTCCATAATATATGAGTAATTAAACCAAGCAACCTCAGAGTGGCCACAGATTTTCCATTACCAACAATAAATAAGACATGGCAAAGGAAATTTTCATTCGGCGAATAAACCAATTAGCCAAGGCTAAACAATCAGTGAATTCTAACACTTACATTTATTGCATCGAGAGATTAGAATAACTAATAACTCACCTGTTTAAGAACCATGAGTTCTAAAAAAGCATCTGTGATTGTGATAATGGAGGCAAAACCCATGTTTCAAGCTGTCAACCAAACAATAATAAAGTTCCAGTTTACAAAGTAGAAAAACAAGAACCTTGATGAATCATTTTGAAACACACAGTTCTGTAGATGCAATAAAGGTACAGTAAAACCCCGACTTACAAATGCCTCGAGATATGAATTTTTTGACTTACAAAATGATTTTTTTTGTAAACCGGGGTCCCAACTTACAAAAAAAAACCGAGTTACAAAATACCCCGGGTCACGAAAATTTAATTTTTTAGCACCCAAAATGGTGGTGCCGCCATTTTTGGCATTAATAATCACTCCCAGCACCGTCAGAAGCATAAAAAAAGGAAGCAGCAGCAGCCAGAAAATAGGAAATCTCTCCGGTTTTTTAAAATTTATTTTTTTAATGCATGCTTTGAGTTACCAAAAAAAAAAAACGAGTTAACCAATTTTTTTCGTAATTCGGGGTTTTCCTGTATTTTGGGTACTACTGGAAATATCCCTTTCACAAACTCCAGTCTGAAGTAACAGCAGAAATCCACTGCCTCAGTAATTCCATCCATGCAGCTTGCCATGTACCAGAATGCACATCTGCAATGAGAGATCCATAGCATCTGCTAATGTACCATTTTGGAACATTGCTAGATATGCTTTGATCTATGACCATGTGTGTTAAACTTTAGTTTAACAGAAATTAGAAATAGCATGATCAGTTTGAGAAACGTCTATTTCTACTAAAAGAGATAGAACTATTCATCTTTCATAGCTTGCATGTGTCTTGGCCTTTATGTATGCAAAAGGTACATTTTTGGTGATGGTTAAAGGGTCACTGGAATATTTGCTGAAACGCTCTAAAGCACTCATTTGATTGGTCTTCAAATCTCACATTTTCAGATCTTTGTAATAACTGAAGTATTTTAATTAATAAATATGTAAACCAATATCAGAGCTCGGGGGGAAATTATTATTATTATTATTATTATTATTATTATTATTATTATTATTATTATTATTATTATTATTATTATTATTATTATTATTATTATTATTATTATCTCTCAAGCTGTATGGCCACTGCTGTGTGAATTGACTAGCAATGCTTTCAGGGTACAAGTGAAGAACCTTTACTAGTTCTTCTTGGAATGCACAGGGCTGACTGCCGTCATCTTGCCCAACAATAAACTTGTTGACAGATAGATTATCCTTGCTGACTATTTCAGAGAAGGCATGTTGTACAACAAAAAACTGAAATAATTTACTTTTCCTTGAAAGAAAATGGTTCGAATCATATCTGGATTTTATTCCAGAGTAAGCATGCATCTCATGTTAATGAACTGCAGCTAATTAACAAAATGCTGGTTGTGTGCCTGGTCAATTGACAGTCACACAAGCAAGCACATGACCAGGCAGCTTATTAATTAGGTATAATTTGCCACAGTTAACACAATTTTACTTATTCTGGTGTAAAAAACCCAATGAGATTCTAATCAATACATCAGTCATTCTAAATACTGCATATTAAATGATTGATTTTGAAAATGTAATAAGTTTAAAACTAATCACTAACATCTTGTAACTGAGTAATCTAAAAACATGTTTCTCTTTAATAAGATATTTAATTGCCAGAGTGCTTTTCTAATATTTAAGAAAAAACTAGAAAATGACACATGGACATTTTATTCACATGAATATTTATGTCATTAATAACTTAACAACTTTTTCTGACTTTAGAATGGCATTTTTGTAAATTCAATGTAAATAATCAGTTATTACATCTAAACAATGCTACCCTTGTTTCATCCGCTATTGCAAAGAAATTCCTGGTGCTTAGTAAAGCTATATCTGAAAAAGATGGAATCCTCCCTTTTATAAACTGCAAGGAAAGTTATTTTGCAACTGTACAGAAACCACCAAAAACTAGGATTAATGTTGGCATTAAGGGAGTCCCTGAGGAAGAACCCAGTTTGAAACAAGTTTCACTTAATAAAATTTTCTCTAGCTTATCTGGAGAGTTCCTTACAAACATTTCCCTTAAAATCTGAAACTAAAAACACTTTTTGCAGCAAGGTGGGAGAGTTAACAAATGTCTTTTCCTTGAACAGGATGTTATAGTTATCTGCTGTCAAATCAGAACTGGTTTTTAAGGTAAGTGAGATATTTAAGCAGTGACTTTACCAGTTCCACCTCCCAGTGAGTTTCCATAGCAAAGCCGAGGAATTGAACCCAGGTCTCCCAAGTCCTATTATCATTACTCTGTCCACTACACCACACTAGGTACCGAGAAGGTGACTATTCTACATTTCCCCCTCTCCATGTTAAGGGAACAAAGCAACATCTTAATCCTACAGTGGTTTGCTACTAAGTTATGTCTATATAGTCACTGTACTTCCATTGTAAAAACTAGGGGAAGAATTACAAATTGGAGTACCTTGAAATCCAAAATAGAGGGGTTCTTTATCCAGTATTTCAGGATCAGGTCCCCTTTCCCCTTATTTTACTAGTCACATCTGTTTGTGTCCCATGCCTTGTTTGCTCTACCGTTTTCAGCATAATTGTTTCAGCTGAACAGCAAAAATCAAAGGACAGAATCTCATCACAGACTGATACAAAATTGACAGCAACTCCACAGAGCATTCAGAGTGGATCTGGAACAAACTGTTATGGAAAACAATACCTAAAAGTACAGAAAGAATCAATGCTAACTTCTTTATAGTGTCATGAATTATTTGCTTCAGATCACAATACTAAGGTGCTTTATTCAAGTTTCTTTGCATATTCCTGACCAAGCATTAAAACAAAACCTCTGTTAAACCAATGTCTACATTTTAGAAACAAATTTATTTTTAAAAGATCTATCTACACTTGGATCTTTCAGCAAGCCTTCATTTCAGAGAGCTGTGAAAAAATGACAGGAGGGGAAACTTTACATATATGGGTCTAATGGAGGTAAGGTGAAACCTGTAAGAAATCCATAAATTCAGGCACTTTCTATTACAGAATTCCAAATCTTACAGATTTCAGATGCTCTTAATTGGGAAGCCATGAAAGACTCTAAAATTAAAATGGCCTCTTTTGTTGGGATTTTCATTCACGTTAACCCAAAAGTCACAACCCCAATGACACCTAGTTTGTCTGTTTTAGTAAATGCATTATGAGTCACTAGTAAATTGTCTGTAATAATGCCTATTAATTGTTAAGAAAGCAGGTTTTTTTTTGTGGTGGTGGTGGTTATTTTTCTCTATGGAACAGGAGAAGATCTACAATTGTCCGTCTTTTATGTATTGAAACCATTGTAAATGGAAGATATTTTACCTTCTAACAGACCTTCTGAAGAATTATTGTTCAACCATCTTCAAAGCCACTTGATATCTTATTAATATGGTCTCGCAACTCAACAGCAAAGTAATATGTTTTGAATACATTTCTAAAAATGAAATAAGAAACTTTTAACAAAGAGATGTGCTGAATAAGAATGAGAGAGCTAAAATCTTTTCGTTTGGCCAGATCAACAAAACACTTTTCCTTAAAATGATGTATTCACACTGTAAAATCTGACCCGGATTTAAAAAAAAATTCTTACTGCTGCTATTTTTCCTGCTGAATATTTGTTCACATCTGAATGCTTAATTTCCCCACCACGCACTAAACAATATGATAAAAATGAGGCATTTATATTTTATTTTTTAAAACGGACTTCTCCCTATCAGCAAGCCAGCCATGCAAAAGGAAACAGCTGATAAACGACTTTAGAAGGAATATCCTTTACCGGCCGCAATATCTTTTAATGAACAAAACATGTTCACACAAAGGAGACTGTTATGGCTGATGCCACCAGACCTTCTGGTATACTGTTGCCCAGAGTTAACCTAATAAAACAGACCTCTTCTAATCTACCATGCTTCTGGACAATAGCTATGATGGCCTTCTCAGAATCCGTGGTGATGGTAGGGGTGGTAGCACTTGCTTGGTTTTCAGTGAAGGCCAGCCCGCAGGTTTTCCCCACTGCCAGTTATCTTTTTGCAAAAGTTCAACTCCTTTTATTTGTGATACACACAATTAAAACATGCAGACAGATTTTAATAATTAGTCTTTCTATCTTTTGTTTTATTCAAGATATATGTGAGAAAGTGGGAGTGAATGCTTTAGTGAACAAATATTCTGTACATCTATGCTTATTTTCTACAAGGCAATACTGACTGCTTGTGAGATTCAGTGGTAACAGGGTTTATATTTAGACCCTATGGGATATGGGATACACCTTGCAGGTTTCAAGAAGAGTGGAAGAACCACAGATATGTATTCTTTAAGTCTAAAGGATCTTTGAGGAAATGTGAGATACAACAGGAACACAGTTGAATGTGCAGTCAACTTCAAATAAATCTTCATTTTTCCCAAAGAGGACGTCAGAAACTGACCCAATACTAGGTCTCATCTGGATCTATTTCCACATCTTCTTTCACCACTTTTTGTTTATACTACCAAATAACAATTTAGATTTCATTATTTATACATACAGCAGTTGCCAATGGACTGTAAGCATTCTTTTACTGAAAGTAAGTGTTTTTCATCCAGTTTGTTTTCGTTCAACAATGTTCCAGAAATCTGAATAGCTGATATTAAAATCTGGATCAATGACTAGGAAACATCAACAGTGTGGTATAATGCATAGTATGAATGGTATTGAATATAAAGTCATATAAAAATATCATAGAGTAAGCCTCTTTATATTCTCATACAATAGTGTAGGCTAGGCAGGGATAAACAGGTTGTTTAAACAGATTCAGGTTATAGAAATGCCTTCTACTTCTGGGACCATATCACTTTCCGATTTCTTCAAAAGAATGCATCTATCGATCACCTTCAATAATATTAGCATGTAGGAAAACCTTTTCTCTTAATTGGTTCTGAAAGTTTCCCTTGTAATTTCTGCTAGTGAAATCCAGAGGTTAATGCTACAATCCTAAAAGTGCTTAGAAGGGATCAAAATTCTAAGACTGCTCAGCGGAGACTTGCTTCTGAGTAAACAGGCTTAGGGTCATTCTGTAGCAGATTGAGCTGTAAATCAGGAAATCCCTTGTTCAAATGTCATCTCAGCAGCCAAATCTCTAGGTGATAACAGGCAAGCTGCTATATCTTATCCAGAACTTGGAAATAAATAGTTAGTTAAGTTATGTTAAACAATAAAGAAGAAATCATGATGTTGCACACACAAAATTTAAAAACAACAACAACACAAGACTGTGCAAGACCTTTATAGGTCCACTGAAATATTAAAAACATGTAAGTTTCAATTCCAGTAGGATTCTCCATCAGGTTGGGCACAGCAGAGCTTGATGGGACAGTGGAAGAAACAGAAAGAGTCAAAAGAATCCAGATCAGATACTGCAGAGTCAGCTTCCAGGTTACAACAAAATCTTTAAATGAAGTGTTAAATTTTGTTTTAGGAATGAACACTCTTCAAGAGCCATTCCTCGTCTGTGTAGTAGACAAAAGACTGCTACCAGATGACTAAACTACAAGGTGAACCAGAAGAAACGTCTAGCTGAACTTGAAAGTTTACTGCTTTTTCTCACTGTAGTGGCCCAAAAAAGACATTACTCCCTTTGTTTTAAGATTTATTTATGTGCTTATACATTTCCTCCTTACTTCAAAGAGATTTAAATTTAAATTTGTTAAATGACTGCAACCCACTGTAATGAGTAAGAGGTTTGCCTTCAACACTGCGGGGAGTGGTCTGAAGAAGAGGAGGGTGTTAAGAGAGCACTGGGCCCTATGAAACTGTATGTGGCACGAACCAAAAGTGACCACAGCATGTGAAGTAGTGCTGCAGCACAATCACACTTCTTTATTTTAAGGGAGCAGAGGATCGCACTACTCAACAGTGCAGCCAACTCTTCCATGTATGCTCAGAGGCAACAATCTTAGTCAGAATATTTCACATAAAAAATTATCCACCCAAATTGCTCAACCAATCTTTCAAACCACTTTCGACGGTGCTACAGCATTATACTGGAATAGTTTCCTTTAACTCTTTGCTTCTGTTTTTAAAAATGTTTTAACTATAATCTCACTGAGTGTTTCTGGCTTATAACCTTACATAAATGCTTTGAATCATGTCCAAGAAAAATCAATGAAGATGAAAATGAGTAACTGCATTCATGAAACCTACTCCTACACAGAGAATTGTGACTCAAACATATTGCTATTACTGTACGTACAAATCCAACTAAAATGTCTTAAAACACACATATACAAGCAAACTGTGTTTAGCAGTTAATGAACAGAGGGAACAGAGTAACATCTATGACTTCTTGCACTGTCATGGACTGATGTGAGCGCTGCCACTAGTTAGCTCGGGTAGCCCTAGGTTTCAGTAAGGTGACAGCATGCTATTTTGTGTCTGTAAAGCAGGGGTGCCCAAACTACAGCCCGCCGGCTGGATCCAACCAACGGTGCCAATTTATCCAGCCTGCACCACACCCACTCATGCATTTTGCACATGCACAGGCATGTTCTGCACATGCACATGCATGTTTTACTTCCACTTCTGGGTGGAAGAAACCATGTGACTGGCACGCTCGACCACGCTCAGACCAGGGCCCGAAAAGTTTGGGGGGCCCTGCTGTAAAGATTCTATATGTTATTAAAATAGATGACAACAGATGTAGGGCAGAAGTGTCCCACAAATGCATCTAGCTGAAGCCAGTCAGATGAAAGTTACAGATATCCCAAAATCAGAGCTATTTGGCCACAGGTAACAAGTACACTCCTGCTCTTAATGCAAGCATAATGTAAAGAGCTAGGATAATGGCTAGGGCCAGGGCCGCCATCAGGGCAGTACTACAAGTACTGCCATATAGGGCCTGGAGCTGACAGGGACCCTGCCACCGCCGGCCATAACTGTGACATTACTGTGAGAAAGTGTGTGTGTGTGGGGCACCAATAGGATTGCTCAGTGTGGGGCCCAGAAATTTCTGATAGCGGCCCTGGCTAGGGCAGTTAAGTATGGGGACAATATTACAAAACAAGATTCAGTCTTGACCCAACAAAACTTGAACCTGTAATGCTTTATCAGTGCAGTGAGCCACAGCTTAGCTGTACACATCTACTAAAATCTCTTTCAAGCTGGTTTTCCTAATGAATATAAGAAATATTGATTTTAACCTATGTACATTTTCAGAGACAAGAGAGACAGACTTAATTATAATCAATACAATTTACAGACAGTGATGCTACCCAGCAGAAATGTTCTTATCCAAAAGAACAGCAAGTATCTTCCTCCACATGTGCCTATTTTTTTCTCTTACTACACTATTGGTTCTATGACCTTAATGCATATTTTATGGTATATAGTGAATAACCAAGTATCAAGATGGCAGGTTTTAATGGCCGGGAAATAATAGCCTGAAAGAATTTACTAAAGAAAATGCATCTGTTTATACTAAGTGACTTTCTCCCTCTTTTGAGTATCTACAAAGTCTGTGTTGCAACAATGAAAGGCTTTTACACATCCCTGTCCTTCTTCATTGTCTCCGAAAATGTTTCCCAAACAATGCCTTGAAAACACTGTGGTTCAGTAAGAATGCAAGTTACTGCACACTGGGGGGAAAGGTGATTTTTCAAATATTTTGTGGAAATCACAATGAACATTTGACAATTAGACAAGGGAATACATGGAACTCCATATGTTTCAAACAGTAAGTTCCAATAGCTCTGCCAAATCTTAACCTATAAAACCAAGGGTTAACCGTTGGAACTGGCTACAGGTTGCTATGCCTCGCCCTACTTGCCTGCACTCACCCTTCCTGCACACGGCCGATCTGGGTCCGCAGATCAACGAAGGATTGAGAAAACCGGCAGTGGGGCAGCAGCCCCACAAACGCGAAGAAAGGGAAACAACTTCACTTCCCAACATTCCTTGCGCCGCGCCAGAGCCAATCAGGCTGAGAGGCTCTCGCACGGCGCAGCGTTCGGAAACACGCCGCAGCCAATCAAAAGAAAACCATTTTAAAAAATGCAGCACGAACACAAAGCACCAACCCATAACTACAAGCCCCAGCGTCCTGCGCGCCATGAGCACGCAGAACGCTGAGGAAGCCAGCACCTACAAAATAAAACAAAAACAAAAACACCAGGAGAGCAAGTCTGCCAAGCCGCGGGAACCAAAGCCCCCCTCCCCATTGGCGCCTGAAGCTCCTAATCGGAGTTTCCCCTTTAATATCACACGGGGGGTGTTGTGCTCCCCCTCTCTACTGGCTCCCCTGGGGTTGAGAGGATTGGGGGGACCAAAGGAGCCTGTTTCCCGAACCCTCCTGACCCCAGGGGACCCGGCAGAGAGGGGATTCCCCTCCCCCACACACACGCCCCATATTAAAGAGAAGAAACCAAGCGGTTACTTCTCTTTAAAAACGGAGGTTGGGGGGGGGGGAAATCCCCCTCTCGATGGCTCTCTTGGGTCCGGAAGGGTTGGGGAGACAAACCCCTTTTCTCAACCCAACCCTCCCAAACCCAAGGAAGCCAGCGGAGAGGGGGATAACAACCCCCCCACTGATATTAAAGGGGAATCCCCAATTGAGATTTCCCTTTTAATATCAGAGGGTAGCCTGGATTCGATCCCCTCTCCTGGGTCCCATGAGTCTGGAAGGTTTGGGGGGACCAAAGGAGCCTGTCTCCCCAACCCTCCTGACCCCAGGGGACCCAGCAGAGAGGGGATTCCCCTCCCCCCCACACACACGCCCCATATTAAAGAGAAGAAACCAAGTGGTTACTCCTCTTTAAAAACAGAGGTTGGGGGGGGAATCCCCCTCTCCGATGGCTCTCCTGGGTCCGGAAGGGTTGGGGAGATAAACCCCTTTTCTCAACCCAACCCTCCCAAACCCAAGGAAGCCAGCGGAGAGGGGGATCACAAACCCCCCCCACTGATATTAAAGGGGAATCCCCAATTAAGATTTCCCTTTTAATATCAGAGGGTAGCCTGGATTCGATCCCCTCTCCTGGGTCCCATGAGTCTGGAAGCGCCGCTGGGCGAAGACCCGGGATGACTCCGATTGGACACTAGCTAGAGCTGCTATTAGGGCCTACCTAGTGGCGATGGGGGTGGTGAGGCGGCAATACTTCACCACCCTTATTGCCTCCGCTGATAATCGCCCAGCCGCCCTGTTCCGGGTAACCAGGTCCCTCCTTGGTAAGGGGAGATCGGTGCCCGGTTGGCAGGGTTCGGCTGAGGACTTTGCTGACCATCTGGTGGAGAAAATCGATCGGATTCGTTCTGGATTGAACCCTGGCATGGATGGGGAGGGTCGGGGGGGTGCTGGTTCACAGTCTTGCTGTACGATCTGGGATCAGTTTGATCCTGTTGTCCCTGATGAAGTGGACAGGCTCCTTGCAGCTGTTCGTGCCACTACATGTCCTTTGGATCCCTGTCCCACTTGGTTGGTGAAAGCCTCCAAGGAGGTAACAGGTGGCTGGGTTGGGGGGATAATAAATGCCTCGTTACGGGAGGGGGTATTTCCTGCACAGCTTAAACATGCCTTGGTGCGCCCCCTCCTGAAGAAAATGTCCCTCGACCCAGCTGTCCTTAACAACTACAGGCCAGTTTCCAACCTGCCCTTTTTGGGTAAGGTTTTGGAGAAGGCGGTGGCACGTCAGCTGCAGAGTGTCCTGGAGGAAGCGGATTATCTAGACCCCTTTCAATCAGGGTTCAGGCCCGGGTATGGAACGGAGACGGCATTGGTCGCGCTGATGGATGATCTCTGGCGGGAGCGGGACGGGGGTTGTCCATCCGTCCTTGCTCTTCTTGACCTCTCAGCGGCCTTCGATACCGTCGACCACGGTATCCTTCTGGAACGGCTCGAAGGACTGGGGATCCAGGGCACTGTGTTGTCCTGGTTTTCCTCTTTTCTGGAGGGCCGTACCCAATCGGTGTGGTTAGAGAGTGAGAGGTCCAGCCCTAGGCCCCTCAAGTATGGGGTGCCTCAGGGCTCTGTGCTCTCTCCTCTCTTATTTAACATCTACATGAAGCCACTGGGTGAGATCATTTGTTCCCACGGGGTGCGGTACCATCAGTACGCGGATGATACTCAGTTGTACATCTCGGCCCGTGGGGACCCCAGTGATGCTGTTGAAATCCTATCCGGATGCCTGGAGGCCATTGGGGTCTGGATGGGGGCCAATGGGCTTCGGCTGAATCCCAGCAAGACAGAATGGCTGTGGATAAGGGGCCCCGTGTTATCCAGGGAGTTACCACCTTTGGTATTGGATGGGGCTGTTCTGCCCCAGACAGACCCAGTGCGCAACTTGGGGGTTCTTCTGGACTCGCGGCTGCTGCTAGAAGAACAAGTAGCGGCTGTGGCCAGGAGGGCTTTTGCCCAACTTCGGGTGATTCGCCAATTGCGCACGCTCCTGGACCGGGGCTCCTTGCTTATGGTCACCCATGCTCTGGTTACTTCCCGACTAGATTATTGTAATGCGCTCTACATGGGGCTGCCCTTGACGACCATTCGGAGGCTGCAGCTGGTCCAGAATGCGGCGGCCCGGGTGGTGATGGGGTGTGGGCGATATGCCCATGCCTCACCGCTACTTCGGGAGCTGCACTGGTTACCAGTTTGTCTCCGGGTGCAAATTAAGGTGCTGGTTTTGACCTTTAAAGCCCTATATGGCAGGGGGCCAGGATACTTTGGAGACCGCATCGTCCCAAGAGTGTCTGCCCGTCCAACCAGAGCGGACCGGAGGGGCTCTCTAATAGTGCCACCAACTAGGGGTGCACATCTGTCTAGCACCCGAAGGAGGGCCTTCTCCGTGTCCGCACCAACTCTCTGGAACCTCCTGCCAATAGACCTAAGACTCCAAAGTGAACTGCTGCCCTTCAGGAAAGGAGTGAAGACCTGGCTGGCAGGGCAGGTGTGGGGCCCGAATGGGACTATGGTGCCTGCCTGCTGGCTTTTATAAGAACTCTCTCTTCTTCCTTTTGTATAGTAGGTGGGATGGGTGGGCGGGATATGGGGGTTTTTTAAAGGGGGTGGGTTGTGGGTTTTTATAATGTTTTTATGTATTTCTAGAATTATTGTAATGCCGCCCTGAGTCGGGTTCCGCCTGAGTGGGCGGCATATACAAATATGACTATAAAAAAAATAAAAAAAATAAGGTTTGGGGGGACAAAAGGAGCCTGTCCCCCCAAGCCTTCTAGAGCCAGGGGAGATGGCAGAGAGGGGATCCCCCCCCGTAGGACACCAAAAAAACACAAAAACAAACAATCAAAAACATTCAAAAATACACAAAAACAAACAAAAATAACACCAAAAAAGTAAACAACAACAAACATTTCCAAACACACCCAGCACCCAGCCAAACACCACAAAATCCAACCACCACCACCACCCCAAATAAAGAAAAACAGCCAACTCACCACCAGACGACCTCACACCACAACGACTGGAAAAGAAATGAATAAAGAAAGAGACTACTTACTGGAAGAAGCTCCACCCAGAGGCCACGAGAGAAAAAACAGTCAAAATACAAGATAACCCCTACCAGCAGCACTTGCTGCCCACAATAAAAAAAAATTCAAAAAGACACAATAGCCCCACACAAAAGGCCCCAAGAGTTTTTCGAAAACTTTACTCTTTTTTTTCATCCACAAAACCAAAACACCAAAGAAAACTCATCACAGTTTATAACAGGCCATCTAAAAAATTGTATAAATAAAAATTTTAAAAATTTCAATTATAGAAACATTCTTTACAAACATTAACAACAACAACAACAAAAACTTTCCAACACCATTTAAAACAGCCCGGCAATGCCGGGCAACTTTTGCTAGTTATCTATAAGACCAAACATGAGGCACAATTAAGTGTCTGAGGGCCACAGAATCCCTACTACTGGGAGAAAAAAATCACCTTACTGTATCTCTTCCATCTCAAAAGTTGACTTTAATACACTGACCAACTTGCTACATAGTCCAAGACAAGCATCAATGTGTTATAGCATGTGTTCATTTATTACTACTATTTTAATAACAATGGCACTAGAAAACCTTATCTCTATGGCCCCACAGGTGTCTTTTATACATGATATAATAGAACTCCTTTATGTTTTCCTCCTTATACAACCATAAAGGAAACAATCTGATTTAGTCTTAATTGCCTTGATTATTTTTAGTAATTCCATCATGGCCTTAATGGACTAATACATAGAACCCTATAAAGTGAAAGCTCAGAGAAGATTTATTATTTTGAAAAAGGACAGTGATCAATGGATTCAATTTGTTATGGTATAATTCTTCAGCATTGAAAAAAGATCAAGATGCATTGGAGGTCTTCTAGGGCAGAAACTATAAATTAACAGAAAGCTTTCCCCCTTCTTCTTGCTTCCAATGCTGTTTGCTGGGAAATCACATAATAAATGATGAGTAAGCAACCAAAGATATGGAAACTTCAGTATCAAAAGCAAACTATCCCACAGGTGGAGTTATATTTTTTGCATAACTGTAAAATGGGATTATTGCCACTATATCCAATAGGACTATGTCTACCTGTACAATTGCAAGTCAAAGACAGCTTGAAACTACAAAATAAAAAATAACACTCTGCCAACAGAGCAACAGGATTCTGGCCTCAGCATATACAGTAAAGCCCCGACTTACATATGCCTCGAGTTACATAAAATTTGACTTACATAATGATTTTGTGCTAAAACCATGTTCCAATTTACACAATTTCCTATGGGTTTGCTTTGAGATACATAAAAAAATCATTTTTCCTATGGGTTTGCTTCGAGTTATGTAAAAAAAAATATTCTATGGGTTTGCTTGGAGTTACATAAAAAACGGATTTTATCAAAAGCCTATGGAACAGACTTTTTTCCATAAGTAGGGGTTTTACAACTATATAAATTCAAACCTTTGATTTACTTGAAAGAAAGAAAGAAAGAAAGACTTTTCTAAGCCCTGTACACTGATATTTTTCTCCATTACTACAACACAAAATCACTGGTCACAACTGTACTGGAATGCTAATATCTCAAGGTCGAACATCTAAATCAAGGGTTCCCAACCTATGGCCCATGGGCCTAATCTGGCCTGCAGCATCAATTAATCTGGCCTATGCTGAGGACCTAGGCACCACTGGAAGCTCCCTGCCACGACCGTAAGTGCCAAAACTCAGCGAAACACAGCAAAAAATCACAAAAATTGTTCCACCCGCCCATCACCATGGAAAGCAGTGGAGGCTGCTAAACTACCAGGATTGTGCCTGCCATCGCCATGGAAATCGGAAGTGGCAAAACTCAGCAAAAAACACCAACAAATCACAAAAACACGTCAAAAATGTTCCGCCCTCCCTCCCACTGCCATGGGAAGTGGCGGAGACTGCAAAAGCAGCCAGAAAATGCCATGATTGTGCCCGCCGCCGCCGCCACGGAAACTGGAAGCACCGGAAGCAGTGGAAGGAACCACGCCTTCAGCTCACGCAGATGTGTCAGGAACAGGTCTGGCCCGTGGTGCGAAAACGTTGGCCACCCCTGATCTAAATGGAACGTTATGTATATAAAATTATGTTATCTCATACGGTGGAAATAAATAGTGCCCAATTAAATACAAAAACTATTCTTTAAAAAAGAGCAAAGGAATAAAAAAGTGAAATATCTTACTTTATTATTTGTACAAAATAAAGGAGTTAAAGGTATTAACAGGTCATGCTTGTTTCTTTAAAAGTAACTATACGCTATCAGTCCATCAAGATCTGTAAATTGCCTAGAGTGTTTGAGGCATGTTTTTTTATGTTTCCTATCCCTCCAGCAAGTAGCACAAAGCTATTAGTGGTTTGCCCTGCTAAAAGCTCAGCAGTGGGCGTAAACAAATTTAAGAGGCAATTTAGAAAAGCCTGGAACACAGTGTAATGCAAACTTATGCTTGTTTCAAGATGTCTCAACTCTGACCACACTGTCAATCTGGCAAAGGGCAGGGAGGGGAAAAAATCCATATAAAAAGTTCTCACACCCTGTTGGCTTAAGAGACAGAGGGTATTAATCCAGGTTTTGCCATGCCTAGCTTCCTTTTTGTGGTCAGCGGAAAAGCTATGTGGTTGGTCTGAATGAGTCCAGTCTTTTCCCTTCTTCCGTGTTAAAACAAGAGAAAGTTGGTCTGTGACACAGCAAAGGAGAAACCACAGCCAACCCTTTCTACTTTGGCTCCCCCTCAAAATGTGGCCTGGAGCGGTTCTGCTTTCCAAAAAAAGGTTTAATTTAAACCATACACTGTACTATGAGCTGCCACGTTTCCAAACTGCACATTCCTTCCTAATCTGTGCTCTTCAGAACTGACAGATTCTGTTTCCACTGATAGCCAGGCGAAATGCAATGGCCGGGAGCCAAAGAACTGGGAAACTGGGACCTATTTCCCATTAAAACAGTAAACCTGCGCTGATTGTGGGCCTCTATAGGAGGAATTTCTCCTCCTCCCTCCCTCCCTCTCTCTCTCTCTCTCTCTCACACACACACACACACTAAAATAAGCAAGCCATCCTCTGACCTGCAAATCCCTGCATAAAGTAAAACACACTGTCTAGAAAAGGGTAATCTTAAACCATTCTCCCTGAAATCTAGTGAACTGCTTTTGAAACTGTTTTAGAAAGAAGGAAAAAAGGAAGTAATAAGAGGGAGAAATTCTAATGGCCTAGCCACTAGATCAGGGGTGGCCGGCCTTTTAATGCCATGGGCCTGATCATGCCCCTTGACAGCTGAGCGGGCTGGACCACGCTCCCCAGAAGCAGAAGCGGGCACATATACGGCTGCCGTAAATGAGCCCACTTCTGCATTTACAACAGTTGTGGGCGCATTTGCGCAAGTAATAGCGAGCAACTAGGAAATTGCCCTTGTATTTCCTGTCAGGAACTAGGAAAGCTTCTTTCTTTTTGCCCATTAACAACATAAAATAAAGGTCACAGAATCCATAGAGCAGTGGTGGAGAACCTATGGCATGCATGCCAAGAGGGGGGACTCAGAGCCCTCTTTGTGGGCACATGTGCTGTTGCCCCAGCCCAGTGTTCGCCCCGCCACTCTGCCTAGCAGTCCAATGGGAGTGTTTCCTGCCCTGAAGGTTGAAAGTAGTATTTCAAGTAGTTTTTCAGAATTACACACGGATTTGACCTTACTCTTATTTAACAACACAACTGCCTTTAACCTATCGTCTTTTCAGAATATATTCAGGGTGTATGTGGACAGAGAAAAGCAAAATCCAATAACAATATCTTCAGGTTTTGCTTCTTGCAGTACATTTTCAGATGCTAGCTTCCTATCTTGTTTCAAATGGGTTCAGGACAAAAAGCAAATTAATTACTATTGGTCAGTAATGTCCTTTAAAGCAGGGGTCCCCAACCTTTCCCACACCATGGACCGGTTTCATGACAAACAATCTTTCCACAGGCTGGCAAGTGGGGGCGGCAGGACTGGATGGCGCAAGTACACAACAAAATATGAAAAGTTCGCACTGTGCACAAGTGGGGGGGAGCCGCACTGCAGCCCAAAGCAAGGAGGAGGGGCCCAGTCGCCCACCAGCCACACTGCCCGACTCAGGAAACAAGGCATCATATTGCACACAGGCGGGGGTGGAGCCCCACTACAGTTAAGCAACATGGAGGAGGGGCCTGGCAACCTGCCCATCTATAATGTATGAAGCCTGCACCCCCGCCCCGGCCACTGGGCAGACCCAATGGAGCATGCCAAGTGCAGAAGGCTGCCACCAGGGCTCCCAGTGCCACCCCACCCCTATGCAACCCAGTTCAGGTCAGTCTGTGGCCTGGCACTGGTCCGCGGCCCAGTGGTTGGGGACCCCTGCTTTAAAGTACTAAGACAGGGATGAGTTAGACTTTATGGTAGTATAACTTGCATTTTAGGACTGCAGCCAAAGTGCATTCAAACAAGTTGTCATGTCTCAGCCGATGTCACTGATTGTAATTTGTCCAACAGGTTGTTTTCCTAATCTTTTAATATGGCCCAAAAAATTGAAGGTAGTACATTTAATTTATTTTCGCTTTTCTATGTGCTTCAGTAGAATTAATGCTCTTAAGTGGCTGCATTACTTTCTGAGCCAGCTTAATGTCCTTAGTGAAGACATTCAAGGACACACTGGTGCATGATTCTGAGACTGAAGGCAATGAGCCCTTCTCCCACACATTTCCATTTATATAAATAATGGCTGTGTTTGTGCATTGTGCATGTTGTTTTCTGGACATGCTCTTTTTAGAAGAGTGGCACATATTGAATTTCCTTTTCTTTTAAGGGCAAAAAAATGATATGCTATTTATAAAAACAATACACCGAGGCCTGCTTTGGTCAGAAGAGCTGTAATTCTCAATCAGAAAAAGACTTAAGTATTCTGAAATACAAGCTGCCCAGAGGATAATAGAAATTACAATCCTATATATTTAAAAAAAATCCTATTGCAAAGAGCAGAAACAGGCAATCTCTGATTGCCAGGAAGGGCACTTCGGCATTACTAAATAAGCAGTAGAAGGGAAACATGTGTCCCTCCCCATTAAACTAGGTGCATGCTGCTGCACACCTTATTTATAAGTGGAACTGTACTGTTGCTGCAGCTATTCAGTGGCAGTTGATCGTTGCTCCTAGAGAAATAAAAAAAGGCAGCAAGTAGATTGAGATCTTTTTTCTGCTGTGGTTCCTTTACTATGGGATGAGTTGCCAGTGGAAATTAGATCTTCTTTCGCTTTATGGTCCTTTCGAAAACAATTGAAGGTGTTCCTGTTTCAACAAGTTTTTTTCCCTTGCTGTGAACTGATTTTACAAATCCAGAAATTCCTTTATTAAATTTAGTGAGCTCTGATATGCATTGTACGGTTAATGTGGTTAATTGTATTAAGGATGCCATCTAGGTAGGTATTTTAATTTTTATGTTGCAAGTGTTAGGATGGGATATGTATTGATTTGTGTTGATTTATAATTATTGTAACTTGTTTTATGTGTTTCTTGCCATTTATTGTTTTAAGCCACTCGGAGTAGTGCTTGCACCAATTGGGTGGAGTATAAATCAAATGAATGAAGTACTGTACCTGTAAATTCCTTCTATTTTACTTGAAGTAGGGAGTTCAACATTTCTTCAGGGCTTACTTAATTCTTAGAGCAGGAGTTTGCAGCCATAGGCTGGACCCAACCCATGATGCCATTTCATGTGGCTCACTGCCCTCACTCCTGCCACCATGCCAGAAGTGGTGGAAGTGGCGAAAACAGCCAAAAATGCGCCAAAAATGCACCTGCAGCTGTCGTAAATGCATTTATGACAGCTGTGGATGAGGTTTATGGCAGCATTTATGGACGGGGTAACCATGTGTCCAGCCTGCTCAGCTGTCTGAATGGGAGTGGTCTTGTATGTGGCACAAAAATGTCTTAGAGTTCACTAATCACTCAGGAAAGGTCCCTGCACACACACAAAATTCCTTTCCATGCTATCTAGACAGAGGTTCAACTCTTCATTTTTTTTCCTTCATAAGAAATGAAAATTTTCACACAAAAAATCTCCCAGTCAGGCAAAAATTGAAGAACTTTTGAGTATTTTTCATATTTCAGCACTTTTTGTGAAAAATTCTCAGAAGTAATCTTTGAGACAAAATACAAAGCTTAAAATACAAAATATTGGAGAGGTGTGCGCATATGTGTGCAAATGCTGCTACTGACAAAGAAAGGTCCTGCCATTTGCAATCTTATGCACTAATGAAAAGTCTTGGAGAGACAACACCACCCCCCACTCCCCAACAGAGTCTCCTGATTTGCCCAAATACCTTTAAAAATTATTAAAAGAGGACGAAAAATCTGCTAGTTTGCATTAAATCTTTAGCCTTAGGTAAGGCAGGCCTCTTTGAAAATGTTTTACCATCTTCTCAATTCAGTAAGTGTTGTGTATGTAACTGAATGTAATGCTTTAACAGTTTGTACTAAATTGTTGGGATCGGGTGATCCTCCAGTTTGTGTTCTTCTTGAAACTAAGCTCTTGCGGGATTTGGGTTCCCGCCCTTTCTAACGAGAAGCGTGAAAGGCTTCACAGTCTCTGTCACCCCACGATCACCCCACTGTCCTCCCAACCAATCCAGGTATTTCCTGTATTGTATATATAGGCGCTGCTGCGGCATTACTCTCTATGTTCAGTTCCCAAAAAAAAAGTTGTGTTTGGCCCTGTTATGCTGGCTGCTGCATATCAATTCCTGAACTTCAAAGTAAGTGATAGGGGCTGTGGTGGCTCAGTGGTTAAAGAAGCTTGCCTTGTTTGCTGGAATGCCGGCAAGTCAGCAGTTCAATACCTTTTCATCTCCTGTCTTGGAAAGGGCATGTCTCTTAATGGCCTCTTACACATTGCACATCTGCTGTACAATAGCTATGTCCGTTCACCTATTTTCCAATGGAACACCTATGAGATTCCAGGAGAAATACATCCACCACTCTAGGAAGCAACTTTTATCACTTCCACCCTTCCATCCCATCCTTACCTCACCATGCCGGTCACAGAAACAACAAATTACGGTCAGGACTGGAGCAAGCAGGGAGGGAGGGTTCCAAGATTCCAGTAAAAAATTCCCTCCTCCTAATATTTGCGAAGAGGAGGGCTGCCCATGTGGCTACAAAATGCCATCTGGATCCCAGAAACCTGGAAATAGAGTTGCTAATCTCCCTGCAGCCTGAAACAGAACAGCAATCATTATGTGCTGATAAATCACCCATGTCTGGAAGCACGTTAAGGTTATGATAAACTACTTTCTCTTGACACATTTTTCTGATGGGCACCTGGGTTCTTCCAGGGTCTCATAATTCTCTCCATAGCAATGCCACAAAACACTTTTGCAATATTTCATTTTGTAGTGTAAATTTTGATTGCAGACCCCTGTGAATAAGAAAGTTGGGCTTTCAACACAATACATTCAACTTCTATCCAACTAGCAGGAAGGCTGGGACAAAACGTAACTCTTTCAGCTAATCAGAAAACAGGGCCAACTGATTTGAATACCTTACTCTAGAAAATTTTCCCCTAGCTTTGTATGCAGATACTACTCACTGCTCCTTTAGAAGCTAACATAGTTTTTCAAATCCTAGGGTCTCCAGATGTTGGTGTCCAACCACTTTTCATTTCCTATCAACAGGCATAACAACTATGTATACAGGAGAACCTCAGATAAAGTCCAAACTCCTTTCCACAAGTTTGGACTTTATCCGATTTTGGACTTTATCCAAATCAAATGGGCGATGCATCGGATAACGTCCAAAAATTGACTTTATCCGAGGTTCCTATACCAAATACCTCAGATGACGTCCATTTTTAGCGGTTTTGGTCTTTATGCGATGCATCACGTGTGCATGAAAATCGCGACTTTATCCAAATCGGACTTTATCCAAGGTGCCACTGTATCTTGAACTAAGTTCAAATCTGGAAACCTCAGGTTTGGAAAGGCTGGGCTGTCTGATAGTAGGGGGCTTTTGCGGCCACGTCTGTGGGGAGTGAAGGTTCTTTGCCTTGCCTCCTCTCCATCACCCTGTGGGCAGGGCAATGGTGTGGAAGGACCCCATTGGTAGTATTGTAACAAGGTGTGGAGGGACAGTGTGGTAAAGTGGTTCCTCCTCTGTAAGCTCTTTGTGGGTTGAGAATTTGATGCCCTCCCACCCACCCTGAAAATTGAAGTGAGCTGTTGCTGGCCGTGCGGTTGTGGGCCGGGTAGGGATTTTGGGGGCACAGAAAATTGGCTCTCCTGGGACTTTTTTGCCTACCTCACGTCAATAAGGTGCAAGAAATGTACGTGTTGGCGGAAAGCACGGAAGGTAGGGGGTATTTTGGTCGAGGGAAGGCTCGGCTTTACACAATTTTGGCCAAAAGTCAGGCACACCCTTTCTAGGGAGTGTTCAGCTTTAGGCCCTTACTCTTTAGGAGGCTACCCTCCGTGCTTCGATCCCCTGCGTTAGGGCTGTTTGTCACTTTAATGTTTAATAAAGTGGCCGTTTTTTTCTTCCACAACGCCGTCTGTCCAATTTATTTATTTATTTATTTATTTATTTATTTTGGGGGGGGCGGGATGGCGAGGCAAAGACTGAGTCTTTAAAAGTCAGGTTGAAAGCCTATGAGCTTTCCACCACAACAAATCTTTATGAGTTCTTTGCTAGGAAAAACAGCTTCACCTATTATGCATTTTGAATCTGTTTTCTATTATTTACATGCACTTGCTTTTCCTTATATTGTACTTCATTTTAAATAACCATGAATACACATCATGTGTGCTATTGTAGTAAAATTGGAATTCTTTGCCACCTGAGATTAGAATAGCCCCTACTTTTCTGGTGTTCTGTAAAATGCTAAAACTTTACAATGAATAATATTCTGTTAAGCTAAAAAACCTGATTTTTGAACATTTATAATTTACTACCACGATACTGGTGCCATTAAGGTTGATATTTGTTTATAGGGTTGGGTGGATTGTTGTTATAGTTGTATACAGTATTTCTATTATTTGTTATTATAATATGCATATTATTGTTTGATTTATTTTTACTGTGAACTGCCTAAAATGGCTTTTTTCACTAATTATGATGGGTTATAAATAAATCAAATAAAGAATGAATTTAAATAAATGAATGAATGAATGAATGAATGAATAGGGCCAATCACTTCTAAAATTTAGGACAAATCATTAATGTAAAAAAGTGACTGATATACAGTATCCTACCACCTTACTGGCAAGAAGAGTCTGTAAATCGGTGTGAGGGTTTTTAATAGGGAAAAAAACATCATCCGTGTTTTTATATTCTGGAGTTGTAGCAGTTTACTGACCAGAGGTTTGAGCACTGACTAATGCTTTCACTCTTCAAGTTTGTATGAAAGATTGAAGTTCAATGTGGTGCAGTGTTGCATTTCACAAGATCTACTACCTCTTAAGGCAGGTGATTAATCACATGATCAATAGACCATATGATTAGGCACTAATAGCTGATAGGAGAAGAGAGCAAACAACAATAAATTTGCTTCATGCCCTGTAATCCAAGAGAAGGAGAGGTCAAATAATGGTCACATAAGGTCATTCTGCCTCACACAGACATAGAATGCTATGATTCTTCAAATTAAATCTATATAAAAATACAGCTGTACAGGGGAAATTCATGCTTACAGGAAATGCTGTACTGACCACTCGTGTCAATGAGCCTTCAGGTTATATTTCCAATAATATAAGTAACCTAGCCTGACTCACAATATTGTAGTCTGATTTTGGGCAAATTATTCTGGAATACACATTTTGGAATAATCAGTTGTCATGCTGGCTGATGAATAATTTTAGAGCTGCTGTCTAAAATTATTTTTTCCAAACTCTGGTTGTGATCACATTCCTGGCTACACCACTCATTGCTGCAATGAAATATGATCAAATCATTGCAGTTCATCAGGAAAAATACTTGTTTAGGAAGACAGCACAAAGAAAGAGTACTTTACTGCACTATTCTGGTTGTTCTTCTTTAGATGTAAATCCCTGTATGTCCAGTGGTGCTATCTCCACAGTAAATGAGCTGGATCCAGTGGTGTCATTGCATTTGTACTGGGCTTCTAATGGTCAGCAGTTTGAGACCCAAATGCTGCATGACGGAGTGAGCTCACGTCGTCTCTCCCAGTTACTGCCAACCTAGCAGTTAGAAAGCAAGAAATTGCAAGTACCTGTAGATAAATAGGTACCGCTTTGGCAGGAAAGGTAACAGCATTCTGTGCACTTCAGTGTCTAGTTATGCCTGCCACACACAACCACGGAAACGTATGCAGATGCAGATAGCGCTGGCTCTTTGGCTGTAAATGGAGATGAATACCACCTCCTAGAGATGGGCATGGCTGACTTTCGAGCAAGAGAGACCTTTACCTTTCTAATGCTACAGAAACTGCTCCTCATCTTTGTGCAACAGCAAAATCCAGAATCTTAATTCCGGTTGTGCAGAGCACCATGAAAAGCATAATACAATCTCTTCCAGAAGGTACTGCACCCTTACCTGCATCTTTAATTAGTTCAATATTGTTTGTACAAGTTGTACTCATTCTTTCAATAGCAACTATAAACATGCTGCTGAAATAATAGTGGCGCTTTTAATTTTTCTACTAGCCTAACATATGCAGTCTTATGAGTTTAGGATTGTCACCATAACATTAATCCACCACCCAAATTCTGTTTTTCTCTAGCCTTTCTTGGTGGATTTTTGTTGTTGTTTCCACATACAGTATGTGCCATTAAGCATTCTCTGGGAAGTTCACAAGACAATTAGCATTTTCCCCACAACAAGCTGAGTATATACTCACTTTACCAACCTCAGAAAGATGGAAGGCTGAATCAACCTTGATCCCTGTCAGGCTTGAACTCAAATTATGAGCAGTGGTTTGACTTACAGTGCTGCACGTAAACCAATTATGCTATTATTTAAAATTAGGTAGACATTCATTTTTGTCTTTACATTATCATGAATTCTTTGTTAAGAGTACCACAAATTCTAAGGAACCAAGCCTGGATGTTAGAATAACAGTTTTACTTTAGACAGCTATAAAGCTTAGTTCTTCAGCCTTCTTCTCACACCTCATTTCCACTCTTCTTTACCAAGGTTTTTCAACTCTTTCATTTCCTCCTTTTCATTGAATGAAACTCAAACCAGGTTTACAATAAAATGCATTCTTTGTTTAGTAGCTATCCAAAAAAGAAAGAAAGAAAAAGAAAAGAAGGGAAGAGAAAGGAGCATTCACTGCCATCTACCCAACATAAAAACAAAACATCATCAAACTCTATCAATGATAAAATCTAAACATAAAGGTTTTGTTGTGTCAAAGCGTTATTTATCAAAGTCGCTATTGGCACCGTAAAGCCTACGGCAGAATAGCACGCCTTTTGCAAAGGCGCCAATTTCAAACTACTGTTGAAATAGCTGATTCGTCAGTACAAACTTCCCGCTTCCCTGGAAGCCCACCGAAATGTATCCACCTGTGTAACTGCCATTCTCACTGTATATAAACTGGCCACCTTGTATGTGTTCCCCAGTCCAATTTCCTGAGCTGATAATAAATCACTTGTGTTTGACCCCAATCCTGCTGGTCAGAATACTTCTTAAGTGCCGGACTCAACAGGTTTCCTTTTAGTTCAATGAGATTCAAAAGTGCATTCATAAAAGTCACAGTCCTAGGTTTGTGCAAGATAATGGCTGAAATTCTGTTGCTTAGCAATATAAATTACACTAGAGTAGACCCAATGAATCGAGAGATTTCGTGAGTCAATTTCTCCATAGGTTCCACTGCTTTATATGGGCCTACATTAGTTGTGACTTACTATGCTAAGCAACAGCATCTCAGTCACTATTTCCTCCAACAGTCCAGCCAACTGCTGCACAGGAAATAATATATAAATATCCTTTTTCTAAATGGAGAGCAATGTACCATAGGAAGGTTAGATCTGAGCTAACTTTATTCAGTAAACAAGCAAAAAAGGAATTTTAATCTTCCATAGAAACTCTCTGCACGCCCCCCTCCTAAATGGAGCCCACCACCACTATGCTCCATCAAGCTAAGCTGTTCAGTACCATTATATGGAACATCTCTAAATTAGAAGATTGTGAGCTTTGCAAGCTAGGAGATGCGCATTAAAATGAATGTTAAATGTAAGCAAATGTCAAATGACAAACACTGAGGCAACATATCTCAACTTAAAATATAAGCTGACAGGATCTGAGCTGACGGTGACTGTCCAGGACAGATAAATTAATTGTTGGGCGAAGGACTGAAAAATAAAAACTGCCAATATGACAATGCATTTACCCTTACCTGTGGTGAGCATACTTGAAATATTATGCTGTATAAAGTTCTAGTCAAACTGGGAAAGATTCATCAAAGTAATTACTCTATGAGTAAAGGTCACAAATGTGTAGGCTAATAAGGTGGAAGAGGCATAACAGAAAGAAAAAACAAGTAAAATAGGGGTGGTGTAGGATACCATAACACAGATATAACCAGCTGTGTGGTGCAGAGAAAAGAGGTAAGGTAATAGAAATTCTATTATTATTATTTATTACATTTATATCCCACTCATCTGGGATATTTTCCCTCTCTGAGTGGCTTACAAGGTATTTCTCTCTCAGCAATCTAGAACCCAGAGTCATCTAAGGAAAGAGAATAATGATAAATAAATGAACTTGTTTACATACAACATAATTTGAGGAATTAACTACCACAGGATGAAGTGATTGTTGCTAACTTTGAGAGTTCTAGAAAGAAATCATATTAATAGAGAACAGGGTTGCTACTTATGACTATTATAGACTACCTCTGCTGCAGAGGCATTATGTCTGAGAACAATGTGAAATGTGAGTTAATAAGCACTACAGTATTCACATTCTACTTTTAAGCTTCAAAAAGCACATGACTAGGTCTTTGAACCGATACAACAGAGCTGTTATGTTTGTTTATTGTATTTATGTCCTACTTTTTCACCAAAAATGGCACTCTAAGAAGCTAATAATTATAACTAACACATTAAAAACAAAATCTCTATTCAAATCCTAACATGAAAACATATAAATGAAAATGTTGGAGGCATTCAAGAGAAAACTGGACAGCCATCTGTCGGATCTGCTTTGATCTGGATTGCTGGATTGAGGAGGGAGTTGGACTCAATAGCCTCATAGGCCCCTTCCAACTCAGCTATTCTCTTCTAAAAACAGGCTTTAACCCCATTTGCTAGCTGGCTGTATAGTTAAAGTGTTTGGTTGAGGACCCAAGGGTTAAGTGTCCAATTCCCCGTTGTGTCTCTTGATGAAAGAGTCAACCTGTGTAACCTTGTGCAAGCTATTTGGCCTCAGGACACTCACAAAAAAGGAATGGTAAACCACATCTATGTATTCTATATCCAGAAAATACTCTAAAGGATCGCTGAACATCAGAACTGACTTGACAGCCCAAATAGAATAATAGCCCTATTGACTCAACTGTGGAATTATTGAGTCAACAGGCTTATCACTCTAATTCCAACTAACAACTATATTCAGACTGCTGCAATAAAAGGCAAATCCAGTACCAAATCAATTAGAGTTTCTTTAATAGAAGACCAGCCCACACATCCAAAACTCATGTTATTCTTTGCATCGCAGCAGAAGGACAACAGCGAGGAATCCAAATTAGCTTCCCTATGCTTCAGGGAGCTTGCCAATGGAAGTAACCCAGTAACGGGAGTGCACATGCTACAACTCAAACCCATAAGCTGAATATCTTAAATGCATAGCTATCACTCACACCTTCTCCTTTACAGCCTTATCATGAGCTTTGGAAACAACAAGAATAATATTTTGTGCTGAATATTTTTAGTACTGAGCTCTCTACGCTGCACTTTCGGTGACCTTTGCAACACAGACCTCCCTGGTAATAGCATTAATTCCATCTTCGACACAAGTCACAGTAAACAATGTGTCAAAGCTAGACAAACGGCCTTAACATTGTACACTCTCAAGCAAGAGTCACTTCAAACAAATCTGTAAGGTGACTACTTTGAGCAAAGAACAAAAGAGGCTGAACAGAAAATGAAAACTCTTGATGACTTTCATGTGAAATTGTCTAGGGGAAATTTAAAGAGATAATGAGGAAATTATCCTAAAGAAATCTGCTTCTACTGCAACTTCCTACATAATTGTTTGCAAAGTAGATCAGTGACAAGACATCCTAACAACACCATCATTGCTGTGGCAGATCACCTTTTCAAGCTATCACAGAGGAACAGCAGGTACTAAAGTGCTAGCACTGATTCTAGTATAAGATGACTAGCCCTTCGAAGTCTTCTGTCTAAACCGGTGGTTCCCAACCTTTAGTTTTTGGACTTCAATTCCCAGAAGCCTAAGTCAATTCTCCAAAGCACTGATCATCCAATGTACTGACTTAGGCTTCTGGGAATTGAAGTCCCCCTGTGGGGTGTGGGCTCCACGGGAACCACTAGTCTAAAAAGGGCCTGGGAAAGTTACTTTTCTGTAAGAATGCCACAGCCAGCTATCTTCAAAAACATATTTTAAGCACAGGAACAGGCTCAACTTAGCTGTAATATGCTATTTCTTCCATAAATGTCAAACTATCTGCTTAGGTCCCATAACGTTTTTCCTACCTATTTTTTTTAACCATATACTCCGAGATGCATAACAAAGATTTCAATAGCTACTTCCTAAACAAGCAATAGCATAAAATTTTAGTTTATAACCAACATACCAACTCTCAAATTACATTTTCCCATCTAATACCAGCTACGCTTGTCCATTTATATTCTATTTACCAGCCCACAATGTTTATTGTATCTTGTACAGTAAAACCCTGACTTACATATGCCCCAAGTTACATAAAATTCGACTTACATAATGATTTTGTGCTAAAGCCATGTCCCAATTTACATAAATGTCGCAATTTACATAAATTTTCGTAACATGATTTCCTATGGGTTTTCTTCAAGTTACATAAAAAATATTTTTCCTATGGGTTTGCTTCAAGTTACGTAAAGATTCATTTCCCTATGGGTTTGCTTCGATTTACATAAACATTTCATTTTCTCTATGGGTTTGCTTCAAATTATGTAAAAAAATATTTTTCCTATGGGTTTGCTTCGAGTTACATAAAAAAACGATTTAAGCAAAAGCCTGTGGAATGAACTTTTTATGTAAGTAGGGGTTTTACTGTATCACATACAAGATACATTCACACCTCATACTAGCTACTGGTCCTGGGCTCCCTGCTGCTTCCCCTCACAAAGGTATTGTGCCTAGGCATACTTCATTTTAACCATTATTCCCAACATAGGTGACATGGGAAGCTAAGGCTAACTTGAGGAGGAATGAGTAACTGCAAAAATACTGACTTCTGTAACTAGAAGTAATTAGTTAGTTTAAAAACAGGTTTAGCATCATTTTGATCTCTCAAAGTTGAGAGGGAAGTCTTAAAATCTTTGCCCCAAAAATAGATCACATAATTGTTGACTTGCCCCTTAAGAGTGCTGGCTAGAGATATGGGACTTCCAGGTTCTAATCTTCACTCAGCCATGAAAAAACTGGCACAATCTTCTTCTCACCCTGGCCAATCTTGCAAGGTTTTTTTGGAGCACAAGTGGTGGGGACCTACCTTAAGTTATTAGGAACAAAAAAAGGGATACGAATGCCACAAATAAAAAGCGAGGAAATTAAACCACTATTACCAGAGCTATTGCACATAGCTTATTTGAAACCAACTATGACCATAACTGTAGCTATCCCTAACTTTGCTAATAAAACTAACTCTGTGCTGATAAGTATTCCCAAACTATGTATCTAGCTTCCTGTGATTACAAATGAAGGCATTAAAAAAACACAACCCTCACATGATCGTCTAGTTGACATGTATTTAATTAATATTTTTCCCTCTTCCAGCTTTGGCTAACACAATAAGCACGTATTCAAAGTGAGGCATGAATAATTCAGATTTTAAAACCTCATTATTACAAAGATGTCAAGTTCACACACTGTCAACACTAATAAACCTTCTGACCTTCTAAAACCAAGGCCTCCCTCAATACACTGTTCATCCCCTCAGAAATTTCAGGAGCAAGCAGCAGGCTGTACAGTCCTCCCAGTAAGCCATGAATGCCTCTAAAGTCAGCATTGTGTTGGTCCATGAAGAGAATGCTTTGTGAAATTAAGACCTCCCACTTCTTACCCACCCAATCTTTAAGCCATTCAAAAGACTGTCAACTCACATGTTCCACATGAAGTACAGTACATTCATAATAAAATTTTAAAAGAGCAGTTATAGAACATAAACATATGAATTTCAAATAAAATTCCATCATTTATTATGGGGGAATCAAAATAAACCAGTGCCAATTCTAAGGTTCATTTTATCTTCCTAACTTTGTGAGAAGCACATGTGAGTGACTCCTTACAGTGCTATGTGAACAGTTCCAATCTACACTCCTTGAATCCTTTTCAAACAAGTGCATATGATGTTTTACCATCAACTGTGAAACATTTCTTCTCCACTACCATCCTGGATTACTCATTTACAAATCAATTATCATACCAGACAATGAATTCAGAGATATCATGAGTGCCCTAGTTCATGGGTGGGCAGATGTCAGCTTGAGAGATCCACTTTGTTATTTAGTAAACCTCTGTCAGCCACCAACTGGAGCCAGGTGCAAAACAGTGGCTCAGCAGGACTGACTTGCGCTAAGCCTTAAAAGACAACACACTTCTAAATACATGCTCATTTCAAGCCTATGCCTACATGTGCTCTCATGCAAAAATTCTTGTTTTCCCCTCAAACTTTCTTTTTCAGCAACAGAATCTACAGAAAAATCCCTTCAGTTGTGGCTATTGTTATACAATAGGCAGTGAGAAATCTTGATGATCTACTGAAAATCATTAAGGAATCTACTATCAAATCCTGTTGTACCTAGTACATACCCTGGTTGATTGTGCTCTCTGTAGGAAAAAAGGGACAGCTCTATAATCATCCTGAAATGCAAAGGTAAAGAAACCAGTCAATCCTGAATAAAATTAAACCTGATTGCTCCTTGAAAGGACAAATACTGAAGCTGAAGCTCAAGTACTTTGGCCACCAAATGAGAAGAGAGGACTCACTTGAGAAGGTCCTCATGCTAGGAAAGATTAAAGACAAAAGGAGAAGGGGGTGGCAGAGGATGAGATAGCTAGATGGCATCGTTGATGCAGTGGGTGTAGATCTGGGCAGGCTACAGAGGATGGCAGAGGAGCCTGGCATGCGGTGAAATGGGAAAAACCACTTAACAAAAAATGATGCATCCCATAGGGAAAATCGCTATATGATGCATGTATCGTATAGCAATTGTTTCGGACAACTACGAGCCCCATGGAACAAATTTAAATCATTGTATGGGGTACCGCTGTAATTAGCATTTTGGCTCCATCATGGTGGGTACTCATTTTACCTATACCTTTTCTCTAAATTGCTATCTTTTATGTTAGACTAGCGATTTTCCCCGGCCTTGCCAGGCAGGTATTGTTTTTTGTTTGTTTTTTTTTTGTGGTGGTGGTGGGGTGGTTTTGGGCCCTGCAGAGAGGGGAGACAGGGAGGGGGGATGTGGAAGTGATCTGTCCCCCTTCCCTGTCTTCGCCCGGGGAGGGGGGAGGCAGGGAAGGAGGGGATGTGGAAGCGATTCGTCCCCCTTCCCTGTCTTTGCCTGTGGAGGTGGGAGGCCAGGAAGGGGGATGTGGAAGCGATCCATCCCCCTTCCCTGTCTTTGCCCAGGGGGGGGAGGCAGGGAAGGGGGGATGTGGCTGAGGGCGGGAGGGGCTTTAGGGCATCGAAGAAGTACAGCCTGACTGCCAGCTCCCCTCACTGTGTCAAGAGCTGCTCTCGACACAGCAATGGGGGAAAGGAGAGCTTACAGTCAGGCCACACTTTGTCCAGGAATGTGCATCACCGGATGAAGTGCGGCCTGTCAGCTTCACTTTTTCCCATCGCTGTTTTGAGAGCTGTTCTCGACACAGCGAGGGGAGGAGGGGAGCTGGCAGGCCGCACTTCATCCAGGGACGTGCATTCCTGGATGAAGTGCAGCCTGTCAGCTTCCCTTTTCCCCATTGCTGTTTTGGGAGCTGTTCTCGACACAGCGAGGGGAGGAGGAGAGCTGGCAGGCCGCACTTTGTCCAAGGATGTGCATTACCAGACAAAGTGCGGCCTGTCGGCTTCCCTTTTTTCCCCCTCTGCTGTTTCAAGAGCTGTTCTCGACACAGCGAGGGGAGCTGGCAGGCCGCACTTCGTCCAGGGATGCGCGTTCCTGGATGAAGTGCGGCCTGACTGTCAGCTTCCCTTTTTCCCCCCTCCGCTATTTTGAGGACTGGCTTGAAACAGCAGAGGGGGAATTGCTGGGCGAGAGGCAGGCTGAGGGCGGGAGGACATGTCAGGGCAGAGGCGGCGCCTATGGCGGCGCCTCACATGGCTGTGTCCTCAGGTGGTGCGGAAGGGGCGGCAGGGCAGAGGCAGCACCTATGGTGCCGCCTCACCCAGCCGCGTTCTCAAGCAGGGAGGGCCCTCAGCTACAGCACGTGTGGGATGCAGCCATTATGTTTAGCTTTTGCGCGCTGGCTGTCCCGCCTCCTCCGTGCTCATGTCCTCCAGCCTGATTGGCTGTGGCGTGTCACGGTGCAGAGGATGCTGAGATTTGGAGTTTTTTGTTGGCGTTCGTGGGGTGAACGCCCCACTCTCGGCTTCCAGACCCTCACGAAGATGTTGTCCGGGAGGTAAGGTAAGTGTGGCTGGCTCATTACAGGATGGGATGGGTGTGTGCGGACAAGTATTCCGGACACGCAAGGCCCAACCCATTCTTATAGGTATAGATGACTAGGTATAAGCTAGTAGATATTTTTAATGGACCAGTTAAGCTCAGTAATTATTTGTGACTGGGTTAACAGTATGATTCCTGAACATGATGGCTTATAGGTCAGAGCTTCCAGCTACAGGTGAAAGAAATAAAATAAATTAAAAGTCAGCAGGGGAGGATCCCTGATCCATCAAGATCTAAGTGCTTTTGAACAAAACATAAACATTTGCAGCTCTCATTAAGGTTAATGAGTCTAAGTGTCTCCTTTCAGGATCAGTTTCTCGATATGTCTGAACAGGAAGCTTCTCAAATAGTGTAATGGTGAACACTACTTGCAATACTAAATCACTAATTATTTTAAAATAGAAATCATCAGTAATTATGGAAAAATAAGAACAATGAATGTGATGCTGTGACAAAAACATATTGTCTCATAATGTTTTACAATAAATTGCACTGTTGATACATCCAGCATTGGTAATACAGCGTTTAGTGATAGCAGCAGAGAAAGACTACATTTAAATGTTAAGAAGATATCTTTAAAAGTCTTCTGAAATCTTAACATGACTTGAGTCCAGGCTAACTAAAAGATTGCATTCACTCTGTAGAATCCCACTCAGGCTTTGAGATCTCTGAGGAAGGCCTACCATTTATCAGAAACACTTGAAATCAGAATGCAAAAGACGGGGCCTTCTTACTGGTGGCTCCCAGGTCTCCAAAAGATTACACTATAGCTCCCTCTCAGCTGTCCTTCCTTTGCCAAGCAAATACCTTCCCTATTTAAAGGTTTCCCTTGCTCGAAAGCCAGTCGTATCCAACTCTAGGGTTCAGTGCTCATCTCTGTTTCAAAGTCGAAGAGCCAGTGCTGTCTGCTTCTGCAGATGTTTCCGTGGTCATGTGGCAGGCATGACGACACCGGAGTGCATGGAACACTGTTACGTTCCCACCGAAGTGGTCCCTATTTATCTACTTGCAATTTCTTGCTTTCGAACTGCTAGGTTGGCAGGAGCTGGAACAAAGACGGGAGCTCATTCTGTCCTGCAGTACTCAGGAATCAAACTGCTGACCTTCCGCCTCCCAATCAGCGTCTTAGCCACTTGAGCAGGTCTTTTTCAGTTCACTGGCCACTAAAGAAGTTGCCTTTAACTGGTAGTTTTTGTACTCTTATTTTTAAAGTTTTAAAATATTGTCATTCAATTAAAACCACTGTGCTTTCACATTATAATTTAATTACTCATGTTTTAATATTAAAACCTTTCTGGTTTTTCATTTGTACTTTTTAGAAAGCTTGTTTTGAAGTGCCTTGAGTCCCAGTTTAGAAGGGAAAAAAAGAAACAGAAATAAACCATAAAATGGTTTTTAAAACTTACCTGCCACAAATATGAGACTTCCTTCCCCTTCTCCAGAAGGTCTCCCTCAAATGATATTCTTCAGTGATATTTTATATACATTGCATCAAGCTGACCAGAAAGTTGAATCATAAAGAATCTGAAAAGTTCTTCAAGGCTCTCATTGTATGGAAAGCACTATTTATGCCACAGGTTTCTCCTGACCTGAAAGTGCATCTTAAGTGTCATTAACTCATGAGCTGGCTATTATTAGTTAGATGCCATTATTAGCTTTATTTAAGCAATTAAACAGAGGAAAACTCTTTTGTGTGTGTGTGTAGTCTACAGCTATTCAAATTATTATGTTAGTGAAACACAGTGATAGTCTGTTAGTCACAATATATAAAAATAGCAGCCATCTTAAAGCCAAGCTCATTATGGTCATGCCATTTGAGGTACTGTATTGACTTTTGTCCCTTTTTGGATGCTAGAATACAGTATTATAGAGCTTAGATTGCACATAGAAAACATTGAAATTGTCAGGAATCTTTGTGTCTGCAGAAACTGGAAGACAGAAGAAAGAGGAAATGTGCTGCTCTTATATCCACAAATAGGCTGGATGATCTTGGGAATTTCCATCTGGTCCAGGATAAGAAGAGATCAGGGGGGCAAAAGGTCATGGATCTAGAGTTTAGATCAACTTGCCTCATTCTGCCTGCTGCAGATATAAATACTTGGCATCATTCTTTGCCATGTCTGGCTAAATAAACTCAGCTAGCCTCAGCTAGCCATGTTGCTGTTATCTACCAGCAAGACACCTCTGATTTATGGCAACCCTATAAATGAGTGATTTCCAAAATATCCTGTTCCCACCTTGCTCAAAAGCCAGTCATATCCGACTTTAGAGTGTAGTGCTCATACCCATTTACAGCCAAGATTCAGGCATGACAAGACGCTGGAGCACATGGAACTCTGTTACCTTTCCCATTGAAGCAGTACCTATTTATCTACTTGCAATTTCTTGTTTTCAAACTTCTAGGTTAGTAGGAGCAGGGACAGAAGCCAGAGCCCACTCCGTCATGCAGCACTCACATCTCGAACTACTGACCTGCCCACCTTCTATTCATCATGTTCAGAATCTTAACCACTAAGCCACTGCAGTCCCCTTACTAAAAAGGTCTTTATGTTATTAAATTAGCTATTTATGTAAAGCATTGTTATCCAGTTTTAGATGAGAAAGGACAGACAAAAAAGAGGAGGGGAAACAGTCCCAATATCTGTGTTCATTTGAAAATACTCTCCATTGCTTGCAACTGGACATACTCCTTAGGAAATATGCTGATAATGTGAGCCTGAACGAATGAACAAACAAACAAACAAGCAAATGAAAAGCAGTCTGCATTTAAACTCTGCCTTACAATAGTCAATTTCAATTTAAGAGTTACTGAGATGGTTTGAATTTTCAGTGTGGATTTTAGCAGCCGAAATGCAGATTCACCAACAAACATTATCAGCAAGAAAGCGGTGGTTAATGTCAAGATTTTTATTACTGATGCTTCAACATATTGCCTATAGATCCCCAGAGTATCTATCCATCATTTCAGATTGTCAACACCCAAGTACATGCTAAAAGTTTTCTCTGTCCTCCTTTCAGATATAAATGATTTCAGGGGCATCCAGCCAAGGAAAGTGGCAGATAAAGGAGAAAGGCTTCAGCTGTGTGGCAGATAAACCTCAGAGTTTGGCGGATTCAATCAAATGCAGCTGCTTCTATGGCAGCATATGGTTAAGTAAATCATGCCTGAGGGCAAGCTGGAATGGTAGGCAGCCAAACCTCTTTAGAATGGGCACACAAATGATTAAATCATCCTATTGCCAGGCAGACCACATGAAGAAGCTTGTCAGGCTTCATGAGACCCCGTGCGGTGGCCTCCTGTAAACTAACCCTTGCATAGTCAGTACCGCAAAATTAAGACAAATTGTGTGGCTGGACAAGACGACAGCCTGCGCCAATGGGCTTATCTGGAAGTTCTGCTGGAGAACATTACTGTATGAGTTAAGGAAACAATGCCTACAAAACAATGCTTTCCATGGTCAATATGTTGGCAGCTGTTGCCAGGGCATAGTTTAATCACAAGGGGAAAGAAAACCTTGATAACTTATTTCCACTACATTTTGTAACAATATCAAGAACACAAATCTATTTATTGAGTACAGCACACACAATGGAGCATTGTACTTCAAACTCAGCTTCCCTCACTATGCACAAATGAATGTCAGGTTAAAGAAAGCAGTACATAGAGTCTAAAATGCCACAAGCACATGTTCATTGAGGAGTTTTTCTAGGATCCTACCCAAAATGGCATCCAACACGTCTGGCTGTTGACTGAATAATCTGGGCGAAATCTGCCGCCATTTTAAAAAAAAGGTGTTTCCCTTTACTCTGAATGCTTTCTGTATCCCATTTTTTTCTAAGTCTCAACCATGTACATTGAATATTGGTCTCAATACATCTGAGGAAATATATTGTAATCCATGATAGCTCACACCAAAATAAATCTAGTAGTCTTAAATATCCTGTCCCCCAAATCTACTAGTCTTAAATATCCTGTCCCCCACTCTATTTTATTGTTGTTATTAATGGAATAAACTTTTTTGAGCATTCAGACCATATACTTAGTGTACAGGGCTTGGAAAAGTCTTCCTTCCTTCCTTACAATATAAAATGTTTCAAGACCAGCATTTATGTACATGGGTGGTATATAGCTGGTGTCATGTGCTGTCAAGCTGCTTCTAACTTAAAGGCAATCCTAACAGGGTTTCCAAAGTACATGTGAGATGCTCAAAGAGCAATCTACCACTGCTATCCACAGACAAGTTTCAAAAGGCAAGTGGTAATTTGAACCCAGATCTCCTGGCCTCCAGTCCAACACTCTATCCATTCGAATAAATTGGCTCTTGGCACTTAGTAGATATGTATCAAACTAATCACATCAAACAAGAATGTAAATAGAACAACAAAAAGAATGTTAAAGGCAAATAAACAATTAAAAGGGAACCTGGGTGGAGCACTCAGTGGTTTAGGTGGCTGCAGAACGAGAGACTAGGAGTCCAATTCCCCACTGTGGCTCCTGGGAGAAAAGCCAAGCTATTTAACCTTAGGTAGGTTGTACAGGCCCAAGATGCTTCCAGAACTAGTATGGTAAAAATCTTCTGAATATACTAAACCTAGAAAACCCTGTAAAGGCTTGTCAAAGCTTGGAACTGACCTGACTGTGCATTATTATAGCAACACTGACTATTATTATAAAATTAAAATCTATCATTAGATTCACAGTCAAAGACTGGTATAACATTAACAGTTCAAGACCTAACCAAGGAAATGTTAAGGTAACGTCTAAGTATATATGCACTTCCTAGTAGAATTGTTGTTGGTTTTTTTGGAGAGTTAAGATGTTCAAGTCCAATAGATCCAAAATTCCCAAATATCTAGGGAATCCTTTAGGTATTGCTCCAAGGGCCCCAATTACTATGGGTACAATAACAATTTTTTTCCTTCATAAACTCTCAACTGCAATTTGCAATTTTTCTCCAGTTTTTTGTCCTCAATTCGTGTATCTCCTGGTATAACAACATCAATAAACCATGTCTTCTTTTTCCACAACAGTGATATCAGGTGTGTTATAAGTCAGATGTCTGAATTTCAAAGTCCCACAGGATCTTGATACTCTCATTATAGAAGATTAAACAATATAACCAATCGTCACCACATAGTGCTTGCCCAGGAGGGGTCATGAGAGGAAAGGCCTTTAGACACAAGCAGATTGATAGTGTAAGGTGAGTTCCTTCAGGAAAAAATATACTGGATAAGATGAACCCAGAACTAGATATTTCTGGAGAAACCCATGAGATGAACTTAAATGCAAATACCTTGCCCTGTTTTCTACTCTAACAACAAGCATTCACTGATTTATTCCCTCTCAGTTTGAATCCAGGCAGCCATTATGACTGCTAGCCACAGACCTACTCCCTGTGATTTTCTCTAATCTTCCATTTAAAAGGCCGCTGAACTAGTGAATGTTACCACATCCTGTTATAGCAAATTCCTCACATTCATTATACATTCTGTGCAGAGGTGCTCCATTTTTCTTATACTTTGAAAAGAAAGAGTTGTACATTCCAGTCAATTCTATTCTGATTACGGCTGACATTTATTTATCACTTTCTCAGGGTTTTAATTTTAATTTTTTAAAAGATTTTAATTTAATTTTAAAATGCTATCTTAAAGCAAACTCCAAAAGATAAAATTTAAAACCTGTTTTAAATTCTAAATAGAACACAGAAGAAGACAGTCTTAAGCATCCACCATAAACTCAACAGGGATGCATCTAGAATGAGCATCCTGTGGCAGTTCTTCAGGTGAGGAACTTGAAGAACTGTTACAAATAAATCCCCCTCCCTAGAATTTATTATTCCATTGTTTCAGTGTGGTGGAACTTGCAACAAGGTCTCTGTCAAAGTAGGTAAAACAATTAGAAATAATAAAAGCAAGGACTGACCCCAAGGTGACAAACATCTTTCTGGTCTTGATCATTGTATGAATCATGTTTTTTAAAGCAGGTAATAAAACATGAGCGGTCTAACTAGGCAGTGTTGCCCATCTCTTATTAATGATGTTAGGCCAGGACTAAAACTCACCAAAGCATCCTCTGTCGGATCCCTTGGGCAAGGTGAAAGCGGAGGGCACACGTCATGGTCCATCTAGTCAGAGGGTGATTTCTTGAGTCCATTTGTATCTGCAAAATGTCATCGCAGAGATGTCTACCAATGAGTTGACTCCTTGCTGAATAACGACTCCAAGGTATCCAAGGTAATAAATTTGTATGTTGTTGTTATTGTTTTTTTAAAGAATCTCCTTATAAAGTTTTTGTGGTCTTCCCAAGAATTTCTGAAGAGATTCAAGCACTATGTAAAGGGGCAGAACCCCAAAGAACACCATGTGAAGTTTCCAGAGAGGTAGTGCCTAAATGCTACAGTTTAGATTTCTGCTGATGAGATATAATTCACATATCATACTTTTGTTTTACCAAAGTCTTCCCTGAAGAACTATCTCTAAACTCAAATCCCATTTTTGGTGTGGGTGTTTTGTCATACACGTTGTTTACATGGGAGCCTGATCCCTTGATTCTAACAGGAATTAGGGCTAAAGTGTTATACTCTTTGGCATAGAAACTTCTATTCCCGAGGTACAGTATTTGCAATCAACAGTCTTGATCCTGCAAGCATTGACACATATGTATAACTTCTGCTGTGTAATAAGTCCCTAAGGCTTTACCAGAGAACAAACTTGAAGAACTAAGATTTAAACACAACAAGCAAGAAGGCATTTGAGGCACTGTAATACATTTTCTACACCAGTCTGATCTATGATAAAGTGCCTGATTTGGTCTCTAGATCCTTTACCACAGGACTTCACAACCTTTTCAAGGTGGGGGCCAGGTCATGCTCTCTCAAACAGTTGGCGGGCTGGACTATTGGTCCAGCTGCTGCTGCCGCCGCCACCACCAGAATCAGCCATGACTCATTTACAGCTACTGTTTTGTAAACACATTTACAACATCCATAAATGAGTCCACGGCTGTCGTAAACATGTTTACAATGGCCATAAATTAGTCCATGGCCAATTCCGCCGCCGGCTGGAGCAAGGGCAGGGATTGGATTATTTGGCACCATGGGCCAGATCCAGGCTGTAGTTTGAGAACCCCTGCTTTACCTGTATCACCTTTTTAAATTCCAAATGACACTGCACTTTCCTCTTTGCACCAGCAGTTTACATCTCTAGTTGATACTACCATGGACATTTTAAGGCATTTCTTGGTATTTTAGCCATGTTCTCAGTGTAATCAATGTTTGTAATTTGCAAGCACACTGCAGACTGTAAGGGCAACGGTTTGTAGTTTAGCATGTTTACATACACACTGCATCAGCAAAAACGATTCCTTACTACAGAAAGATGGCTGCATGTGCAAGAAATAAATAGCCTTTGACATGCTGGTTAATTACATCAGTTAGCTACACATGCCTGAATGCTGCGCTGATGGGGAAAAAAACCTTCACTGTGGAAAATAGAATAGATCAAGAGGTGGGCAAGTAGCTAAACCTATACAGAGTATAATTTAAAAACCGATGCAACTCAGTCAAACACTCAGGCATTCATTCCAATGGAATAAAAGGATCACATGGAGCAGCACATATGTAACAGCCATTAAATTCAGCAAAACTGAGTAAATGAGTACTGTAAGAATGTGACTAGTAAATTTTAATGACTAGCCTGCAGGTCAGGGATTAACAAGTACTCCCCATTAATCTGTGGTAAATGATCCCGAGAAGGCCTGTGTTCTCCTTTCTCCAGAAGCAAATGATATTATGTCGTTTTGAGAACAGAACTGGTGCCTTCTTTAAAATGTTTGAAACTAGCAGAGGCATGTGAGAACATCAAGGGAGTGGAATCACAGTATTTCCAGAAATGGCAAATTAATAGATGACCCAGAATCAAAATAAAACTGCACTGAAACCACTGTGATAGACTACGCCACATCTGGAGACCAGATTAGCAGAAGTCTGAAGGCAAAGCATTAGATCTCTGTCTTTATAAATGGATACAAGTTTGAAGTGTGCTAATATCTAAGTGAATGGTTGACTTTACCTAGATGGTTGCTTAAATCAGCAAGACTGAGTGCAAAAGCCCAAAGCAGATGCTTGCCGGAGGATTCTGAAAAGTGAATCAGGAATCCCTAAGGAAAGAGCAAAGGCAGAAAATGCTACTTAAAGTAGTCACTGGAGACTCCTAATTATTAAGAGTCATTCCAACAATCCCATCAGCTTCCATATAAAATGATATATGGATGGGCTTGAGTACATTTAGGACAGAACACATCTATTTCTAATTAATTATACAAAATGGTTATATGGTTTTCATTGTTATCTCACCTCTAAATTTAAGTTCTTATCATATTTTATATATATGACAAAAACAGGATTTCACTGTCAGAACTCAATACAAATAGCACAACCTCAAACACTGCTTCAGTTAGTAATCAGATTATCTGGATGCTACAGAAAC
This sequence comes from Bradypodion pumilum, assembly GCA_035047305.1. Lineage (NCBI taxonomy): Eukaryota > Metazoa > Chordata > Lepidosauria > Squamata > Chamaeleonidae > Bradypodion > Bradypodion pumilum. The sequence continues at coordinate 103,897,878 of JAWDJD010000004.1, read as the reverse complement.
AAAGTACATGCACCTATTACCTTCTCAGGCCTATATTTTTCTACTTGCTCTCATAGTTCTGAATAACTATAGTCTGTCAGAAATCAGCTTCATAAAAAACAAGCTTACTGCTAACCAGGATTACTTCTAACACTGAACCCAATGCTTGTCAACTGAACTCCAACCTTAAATTGGCTTTAAATTATGACATAAGAAAAATTCCTGGTTTGTTTGATTTACATTTCCCCTTTACAAAAGAATTCTTCCATAAGAGTAAGCACAACCTTTTTTCAAACAATGGATAAGAAAGAAAAACAAAATGCAACAGGAGAAGAAGAAAGGATTTTCAAACCATGGACATAATTTGGTTTTGTAAGTATCTTTTTAATTTGTAAGTATCTTTTTAACTGTTTTGCTGCAGCTCCCCCAGTGGCTTAGTGGTTAAGATGCTGAGCTGGAGACTGGAAGGTCGGGTTTCGATACCCGAGAGCTGCACTTGGGAACATGAAAGAAGCCTCATTTGGGCATCCCCTGAGCAGAGTTTATCCAGCAAAAAATCCTTTCTACCCAGAGTAATCTCTGACATGAAATTATTATTAAAGTGTTTTGCTTCATTAAAAATTGGCTACCACTTTGTACACAGAATGTACAAATGTTTAAAGTTTGTCACATAAGCATGACATCTCCTCGCTAAGACTGCAATCATTTATTTTAATTTAATTTAATTTTTCAACTTTTATGCTGCCCACTCAGGCAAGTCCAACTCAGGGCAGCTTACAAATAATCTAAAAATACATGCAATAAAACATAAGAGTATAAAAACAGTTAAAACTGTTTAAAAAAACCACCCACATTAAAAGACCCCCACACACCCCCACAGAGATAGAGGTGCATCTTATTATAGAAGCCGGTGGGCAGGGGCCACATTACCCTCAGGGCCCATACCTGCCCCGTCAGCCAGGTTTTAAGACCTTTCCTAAAGGGCAGCAACTCCATCTGCAACTGTAGCTGTCCTGGCAGGAGCTTCCAAAGGGCCGGTGCAGACACGGAGAAGGCCCTCTTTCTTGTGCCAGAGAGACATGCCTCTCTGGCTGATGGTACAATTAGAGAGCCCCTCTGGTCCGCTCCGGTTCTTAGGGTGATGCGGTCTCTTAAGTAATCTGGCCCACTACCATGTAGGGCTTTAAAGGTCATAACCAGCACCTTGAATTGCACCCGGAGGCAAACTGGTAACCAGTGCAGCTCCCGAAGCAGTGGTGAGGTGCGGGCATAACATCCACACCCCATCAACACCTGGGCAGCCGCATTCTAGACCAGTTGCAGCCTCCAGATGGTCGTCAAGGGCAGCCCCATAACTAGTTATGCATAATAAACCAGCAAGACTGAAAGTTATGAATCTGGATGCAATGCTGTCATTGCAATGGCTAAAAGCACAGTTGCTCATTGTGATAATTATGAATCAGAAACTTGACCATAGCTGATCACAAGTGCAAAGTTAATACAGGCCTTCAAAAATATTTTTGATCTAATTTCTATTTCCTTTACACAGAGAGAGCATAGCTCCCAGTTTTCATTGTACACTCTTGAATAAAAGTCTGTTTAAGAGCTGTGATCATTTTCCTGCTTAAGAATTCAAGAATCTTCTATTTCAATTCCTATGGACAGAAATGGAGCGGGAAATGCATCTTCAAATATGCTTTCTATTGCCAAGCAATAATACTGCATGCACACAAGCAAAGCCACAATGCTAATGTACTGACAGTTAAACTGCTTTTATCACTTCCATTTTTCATAAGATTCTGATACACTAATCCTGATTAGTCAAGTTTGAACAAATAAAGTACCTGAATAGCTAATGTAGTGACCAACTTTACAATAAAACCTTACCATTTTTTTTTTTAAGAAAAGCATATTTCCAACAAATTTGAGGCTTATTAAATGACTGAATTATGAGATGGCACACATTAAAAATGTGAAAACCCCCCACTTTTTCCTCTTGAGAAGGAGCATGAAAAATACTTCTTATTCAAGTGAAAGTGTGTTTTCTTGAAAGCATATAACAATACTTTTTCCTGCTTTCTCAAGTCCTGTACCATTTAAAAAAAAATATTAAAATTAGCATTTCTGAGTTTGCTGTTAGTGGGAAGGTTCTTGTTAAATCAATTACATCATTTCTGAGTGACTAAGATAGCACAGAAGCTTAATGAAATACTATAAGCAATCATACATTTGATTTTGATGCTGCAAGAACAGCAATAAAATAACATGAATGTTGGCAAATTAAGGCCCTTGGTTTTGTTTCTGAAGCATGCTCCTCCTTTGTGAGGTGAAAGCTCACAACTTCATTCTGCACAAAAAAGCACAACGCCTTCAACAACAGTTAGACACTCCCCGACAAATCCTTTCCTTCTCTAAGACCACTAAAATTAACCATGTTACAATTAGTAGGCTGAGGAAAGATAATCAACATGCATTTCCCTGATATGCCTTAACTTGTGCTGTGATGGACCTTGAGTGAAACTATCCTGATAAAGACTAAAAAATCATGGGGTAGTGGAAAGATCCTACTTGTAATTCATTAAAGCTTCTTCTAAATAAATCCATTAGTCATACAAGTGCCACACGACTTTGCCATTGCGATTTTTATTTCTGTTGCTGCGGAGCGTCTACCCCTCAGAAATCAGGCCCGCTTCATCCGCTCTTCTCTAGCTTCTCAACTCTAAGTACCGACTCCCAGGTTTGCTAGAAAGTCCGTTACCCATTGGAGGGATTTCTCAATGGCAGCTCTGGCTAACTGGAATGCTCTACCTGCGGAGCTACTTGTGACTGACTCTTTAGGGTCCTTTAAGAAGCAACTGGAAACCTTTCTTTTCAAGGAGGCCTTTGGCACCTTGCTGAAGTTTAAATAGGAGACCCTACCATCATTTTACCACTTGGGCTAGTGGTCCTCGGTTCTGGTTGGACTGGGTGGGTGGGTTTTTTTCTATGGTTTTATGGTGTCTGTTTTGCTCTTTTTAACATTGTGAGCCACCCAGAGTGGGAGTGTATCCCAGATGGGCAGGACATAAGTTGAATAAATAAATAAATAATAAATATCATAGATCTCAAGCATTCTTTACTTTCTACTCCCTGACCATTTCAAAATACCCACTTGCCAGAGCCTAATTTACAAGTGGCTACAACTTACCTCTCCTCCCTTTTTTTGTGGGAGCTGCAGTACAAAATAAATGAATGCGACATCCCTAGTTACTATATTTATAAATAAGAATTCCAGGGCCAAAGTCAAATGCAGCAAATTGGGTTACTGTTCAAATAACACCCTGATGTACACAGAACAGTAAACACTATTATACCCTCACTGCAGAAAGCTTTTGACTTGATATCTATCTGTCTGTCTGTCTGTCTGTCTGTCTGTCTGTCTGTCTGTCTGTCTATCTATCTATCTATCTATCTATCTATCTATCTATCTATCTAATCTATCTAATCTATCTATCTATCTGCTACAGGCACAGAAATTCTAATGGAATGGATTCTGGGCATCTGCAAGAATAAGGTAACTTAATCTTGTTTAGCATTCACACAGTGGCTGAAATCCTACTGCTTCATATAGTAAGTCATAGCTAGAGTAGGCTCATTGAATCAGTTGGGATTTAGTGAGTTAACTCTTCCAGTGATTCCATCTGTTAATCTAGTTACAACCTACTACATGACTCAACAAGGTTTCAGCCAAACAACTTAATGCTCTCCTTCCCTCTGAAATTACACAAAATAAAATAAAAAACCACAAACCAATTACAGTGAAATATAGTTAAGTTTACTGATGAACTTGTTATCAGGCATATTTATCAAAAGATCAAAGTTTACTCTGTCACTGCTTCTAACTCTGGATAAGCAATGAGATGCTTCCAACATTAGCAAATTATTTGTTTACTTTAAGCAACCAAGATCCGTCTGTTAGTCTGGGCTATGCAACAAACACAATGCTAATGAACATGAGGGACATCTTCCAAAGGGGAGATTTCTTGACTTCATTTTATCTACATTTCCTATCATGGGGTGCCCAAACTACAGCCTGGGGGCCCAAAAAATTTGGGCACCCCTGTCCTAGCACCTTGCCAAAGCAGTGGCAGCATTAGCTCCAAGGGACTTTCCTTCATCCTCACCCCTCTCCAATTGCTTTTCCAAACTGCTACTTCACCGAACTGGCATGAGGGAACACAAAAATTAAAACTCCATTCTCTGCAACTCCCCCACCTATTTTTAAACAATATACTTCAGTGTAGTTTCTTTGTGCCTGATGCGAGCCTCAAGTAGAGTGACAGAGGTCACAGATACTCATTTCTTCTCTATAAGAACACCACACAATTATTGCATGCCAAATCAACACTTAGATTTGCATTTGCTTTTAAGTTTGGGTTCTGCTGCTAATTTCTATTTCAGGGAAGGTTTTAAGTCTGTTTTTTTCACTACCACCCACTTCCTATTAACCTTAAAGTTGATTACGTTCCCAGGGCATTTACTGGGTTGCGTATAATTTGTCTAATCAAATGTAAAGATCAGATCTTTTGTGGTAGACCAGTTCATCTCAAGCACACATATGCACATACACACACATACCTTATACTTCATGCTGTGGACTTTAATGAGGACCCTGAACACCAGATTAACTTGGCTTAAGTTTCAGCCCAGATGAGCTTTGCTTGTTAACTTGTCAAGAAAAATAGCTTTATTATGGTCATAGACCTCTGAAGGTTTAAGATCAATCAAAGAAGAAAAGACTGCCAAATCAAGTAGTAATGCAATATATTTTTTTTTTTTAAAAAAGTTATCCCTATATATCTGGAGGAAAGGAACAGAAATGAGATCTTAAATCATACCTATTTGCAGTTGCAATGTTTCAATTTGGTTTACATTTTCATTTTACAGAAGAGACTGAATCATTTTTCCTTCTACTACTTTATAAAAAAGAATTTAAGGAGGAATTACCAAGTATTCTGTTGCTTCAGACCAGAGCAATCAATGCACAGAAAACCCGTCAGTATGACTGGTATCTGGAAGTATGCAAGTGGTAATCAGTTTCACAGCATGTACATATCACTGACTTGTTAATCTTAAAGGGTTTAAAACCTAAATAAAAATGGATTACTTGGAATATCACATTCCTGTTGATTTAATGTCAAGCAGGTGGTAGTCACATCATTTTACACCACTCTTTGGAGTGTTCTTCCTCCCACATAGTTTTGGAAAGGTGACTGAGAATTAACGTAAACTGAAAGATGGTTCTTAAATCAGAGACCTCTTTCAGCAAGCAGTAATTATTCAGCTATCTGCAATTATTATCTAATGTTTCATCTGTGAGTGCAAGGTGCACACAAGTACTGCTGTGAAGGAGACTTCTTTCTGACGAAGTTGCAGGAATGAAAAACTCTTGTGTTCTGTTTCTGTATTTGTAAGAATACTTTATTCACACAAAGAAACCATTGACAGGGGCCTCTGCAGTTGTCAGGAAAAAGAGGTATGTACATTCCCATCTTCATCCTCACACATGAAAATGAACCCCCCCCCCAGGTTTTCTCCCCTCTCCAAAACTGCAAGAGTATTTATATACGTTTGTGCAAAAGTCTTGTAATCTGTGCAAAGGCTATTGCATTGTGCAAAGCTTGTATTTTTCAAAAAAATACACCACTTTTTGTCCAAAATACACTTTTTTTGCACAAAACCAAGCTTTTTAAAATGGGAAAATGTTTTCTGCAAAATGCACCCTTTTTTTGCTAATGTTGCTGGCAGAAAAGGACACTTTTGTCACTCTCACACAGCACTTCACAATATTTTTGACAGACTATCTCTATTAGTTCTATGTGTAAAGTACTGTATGCTTTTTCATTAAGGACAAGAAGCACGGGAAATATTTGTTTCATCCCTAACAGGCAGGTCCTCCTATTAAACTACCAAGGTGGCAGTTTACCAGTATATCTAGGATGCATGTTTCTAACGTCCACATGTTTAAACCTCATAAGGTGGAGTAAAAACATAAAACAAGATGAAAATGATGAAAACCAGTAACTGCTGCTGCTTTAATAGTTTTGTCATTCACGGTCTAATCCTACTGAGGAACTTCTTTGAGCAGATCTTCAACTTCCTATAGTTGAGACAAGGAGGCTAAGATGTATTTATTATTGTATTTTGAACATTGTATCCTATATGTAAACCCCTTGGGTTGCCCTGGGGTCATTTATATGTTGTTAGCCACCCTGAGTCGGCCATGTGCTGAGTAGGGCGGGGTATAAATTGAATAAACAACACAACACAAACAAACATGGCAGTGGCCCTCAATCAACTGCATTTACAAAAACTGTGCTTTAAAATAAAACTTTTACAGTTAAAAAAAAAAGAATTCTATTAAGACAATGGTCTTGGCCAAAACCATGACATAATTATAATTGCTAGTCCTAACAAAAGTAGACAACTGATGAATGATAAATCATCACTTCTGTAAATCCTACTAATGACTCTCTTTTAGCTGGAACTGGCAAATGGATTGAGACCTTTATGTTCTGCTAAAAATGGTGGCAGTCCCAGTGATGGGAAAAAAAACTCTTCTAGAGTTCATATAGGGTAAGAAGCCTGCTTCCTGACCTCTGCAACAACCTGTCACCATTTCTGTAAAGACAACAGTATCTACTGGTTGCCTAGATTTTTCCACTCTTACTCATAGTGGCTCTCCAGCTCAGCAAGTTGTAAACAAAATGTCAATTTGTAAAGGCGTGAGAGAAAGACTACTAAAGGCAGTATTTAACCTCAATTCTTTGTATCGAAATAAACTTTTATTTTTATTTATTTTGTATCCAAAAGACTTTAACACAAGATAAAGGCATAAAATGGAAGCAATCTAGAAAAAATGATACATCCTAAAACTCTTGACAAATACAGTTCTGCAAATAAAGTTTCAAGGGGAATAGGCAAAATGAATGCAAGTTCCACAAAAGATAGCAGTACAGTATTTGAAGCTTAAGGAACCACCAACAGTTTCCTAAAGTCCATTCATTATAACTCTCTGAGGTAAGGAAACAAATGGGGAGGAGCACCATAGCCTTAGATTTACTGAAGAATTGTTTTTGCTATCATATACATTTGTAAGAAGTAAATAAGACCCACTCAATTGGCAGATAAGGTACCAAGGAAGTTACACCATGTGTTGATAAGTAACTAGTGGTCTAGAGAAATAAGTAACTAGTGGTCTAGTGGTCTAGAGAAATATCTTAGATTCCAGCAGCCACCTTGCATTATACATTTTATACAATATAAGGAAACAGATAACATACAAAAGAATAAACCACCACAGTGTCCTGAATCTTCTTACCTACCTGTCCAGGAATATCACAAATGGCATAACTTTTGAAGACAAATTGCCTTAAGTTAAAGTAGACAATGTCATTTTATAAGCCAAAGCAAAAGCAATAATTTAATTCCCCTTTGTTCATGAACAGAAAGTGGATGTTTAACAATAAAAGAATGCCTTCTGTATTATGGGTGAGGCTTTTTAAGGTAAACTTTCTAAAAGAGAAGAAGGAAAAATAGTTTCAGAACTTAATGCATACACAAGGAAATCCTGGTATCTGGACTCGAAAAATAATTGTATATATAAATAACTAAAAACACTGCCTATTTTTTTAAAAAAAACTGAAATAAAATAAATCATTCTTTTCTTACAACTCTGTGAGCCCATGGAAAGATGGGAAATTAACAACAGTGGTATAGTCGTTCTTGCCAAAAATGAAACAAAAGCCCATCTATTGTACACCAAGGGCTCACACCTTTAGTTATATTATGAGCTTCCTACAAGTTTGTCATAGTTCATTAGCTCTTTGTAAACTTACAGCTCTAATTCTACCTATTGAGGGTGGGGGGGGAATGCATGATTAAGCAATCATATTCTGAATTTTAATTATTTGACGAATAATATCTATATCCAAATATTTAATCACAAAAGCAATGTTCAAGGTGCCTCTGAAAGTAATAAAAATAAGCTGAAGTGTTTCTGAGAGTTGTGGCCTACACTCAGTGCCCTCTGCTTTCAGAAAATATGCCTGAAAGGGGACACCTCATAGACTTTTCAGAGGGCCATACAAAGGTAGTACTGGATAAATAAAACCAATCAGATGCAAAGATAACATCACTTTAAAAAAACTCACTAAATTCAGCAAAACACGTTGGATCTCTACTTTGGCCATTCAGCATCATACAATGACTAGAATTATGACATGAGACCTGGACTGCATAAAATGGCAACTATCCCGGATCACAAATGTGGCAAAACATGGAAGCAGCACTATGAGTTAATCACAATAATCACTGAATCATATGCAGTAGGTGTGGAGTTGGAAAGAATCTCAGGGTCATCTAGTCCAGCTCTCTGCCACGACTTTGGTAAATATATGGCTAAAGTATGTCTGAAAGAATCCATTAATCTAGATGGTACCATCTGGTGTTCCATATTCTGTGTTTGTTCAATGTGAAATATACCTGTATGAAGCAGTTCTTCAGACAATCCTGGTTAACATTGTCCATGAAAACCATACAATGGGCTCCAGTTCTACTGGGCTCCTTCCGATGCATCAACATTTGTTCTACCATAGCCATAAAACCCCACTGAAAAGATCCTGTCACCAAATCTTTGATATAATGTGGTAGTCACAACATAAACCCCAAATGAAATTAGAAATCCTATTAATGATGGATTTATCACCTACTCCTACTCCTCATCTCCCCAGATAAGTTTCAGGAAAACAGTCCTAGGCCCAGAGGGACTTGCAAAAAAAAAAAAACAAATGTTTATGGCATATTGCTAACAGAGGCTATACTCGGTACGAGACTGGATTACAGTACAATCCCGAGGGAATCAATACCAAGAAAGCGAATGCTGCCATGTGGGGGCACTCAGATTTGTACGATTAGATAGGCAGAAAATCACCACTCAACACAAAAGGATTGCATGCATCCTTTAAAAAAAGTTTTAAAACTTATTTCTAATTGAAAACATTTACTGTGCATATTGCCATATAATGCATATAAATATCCTTCCCACCCACCCCAAAAATTCTGGAGCTGTAAGGTTATGGGCCAGTGCAAAAATCCTCTCCTTTGGCAGCTTCAAAAGTTGCGAGTAAGGCAAAGAAAGGAGAACTGGTAGTTAAAAGTAAAGCTGTGGAAGTTTGCTGAGAACATTCCAAAACCCTGTATCTGCTTGGCAACAGCTCCTATGGAGATATTGTTGCACTTTTAACTGTAACAGAGCTTTCCCAGGCTAGGATATATGAAGAACAGCTTGCTCCATCCCAGACAAGAGCCAAGCATGCATTGCAAAAATACCTACGATTCTCTTTCACAGCAAAAAAATAAAATAAAACAACAATAACCCATCAGCCTTGCATAAAATGGAGTATGTTCAACAACTATATACTACTTTAAAGTTATGGAATTTCCATCAACTGATCCCACCCCTCCACCCACCAAAAAAAAACCTGTTCCCATGCAATTAATTTAGCTTAAAGGACCACTATTGAAAGTTCATGGAATAATTCTGGATTAAGCATTTTCCAAATCAGAGCCAAAAGGGTGATACATTTTTCGTGGTGCTATGGCTGCAGCATACACACTGCTGAGGTGGCAGCTGGACCAAACTGAAGTGTAAATTAGGGGTACAGGAAGCTTACAATGGGAGAACTAACCAGATGGTAGGTAAGCAAGCAAGCAAGCAAGCAACCACATTATGACTACTGATCCATTCAGGACACCACTCTTAGCTGTTAGCAGTTCTGCAGGATTTCAAGGCAGATTCTTCCCACACCATGCCTTAGATCAGTGTTTTCCAAACTCTGGTTTTTGGACTTCAATTCCCAGAAGCCTAAGTCAATTCTCCAAAGTACTGATCAGCCAATGGACTGACTGAGGCTTCTGGGAACATAATGCTGCCTTAGATTTTGGTATTTCCTGGTTGTCTCTCATCCAATTACTAACTGGCCTGATGGTGCTTAGCCTTCTAAACCAGTAGGGCATTACAGTTGGCATTGGGTGCTCAAGTAACAGGATGGCATTTTCAAAGCTTTAAAATATTTTGGTTTAGGTCATACAAACATGTAGCTTTAGTTTGCCCCCACCCCCACCCCCCGGTCAACATTCCTTCCAGAACAATTACCTTGACTCCATATACCAGCACGGGCATCTTATTTGACCAAATAGGACATGGTTTGATAGTCTGGCCAGGTTATCCTGCTATGGTAATGGGAGTAGACCATACTGCCAGTGACTCAACGCTGAGTGTCATGCAGCAGTTAACTAACCTGACCACCCTGAGGACTAATGGCTTGGGTGCCGAAGTCCACAAGGATGGGTGATAGTCCCCAAGTGGATTAACTCCCACTTTAATCCATCTTGATGGAGGGCAGCAGCTTCATCAATACTGGCTGGGGCCGATGAGGACTCTGTGTGCCAAAAGGGCTCAGGAGTCAGGACCAGAAAGTGACTGGCGGAACTGGATGTGTGGTATGGGTGTCATGCTGTGATGCGGAAGGCAGATGAAAGGCCACTGCATTATATTCTCAGGACAGTCTTCATGGCTGATCACCATGAGGATTGCCAATATTCAAATTTGGATGCAGCAGAACAAGAAGAAGGAAGACATGGTTCTCTAAAAATGGTTCTCCCCTCACACACAATTCAAAAACTGGTCCTAGGCATCCACCCATCTCACTTCTAAATTGCTCAGCACTGGAGCAACCACCAAGTTTGTTTTTCATTTCCCATTGATGGGACATCACTGCAAGCTTACCTGAGCAAAATAATAATAATAATAAAGCCAGGGTTTACACTATATAAGCATTAAAGTCATTTCGAGGGTCTTAGATGTTGCCTGATATATCTTGTTATTTTTGGTTATATATCAAGCCATATATCAGCTTCCATATATTATTTAAAAACATTGCCTCTTTCAGCATAGTTACCAAAGCATAATGCTAAGTAATTGCTAACTGAAAGTATTGCTATGATTTTTTTTCTTAAACATGTGTGTGCAACTTACACATTTACACAAATTCTCATGCCAATACTCTGTATCACTTTATTAAAATAAAGATAATGTAAAGCCTCCACATAAATAACCAAGCCCTTCATGGCAGTTTGCTAGGGAAACACATCACCACCAAATTAGCTGTCACTTTTACTCAACACAAACAACTGATCTAAAAAACACACTGTTTAATTGTAACATTAATTGATCTTTTTTCTCTCCTCTCACACTGCCAATTAGCAAGATAGCATCATGGTTACTTTAGAAGCATTAGAAGAATTTTGCTTTTGTGAAAACACTTCTGGAGAAAAAACACAGAGGGCCATTTAGTTAAACATAGATTACTTCACTTAAAATGAAAAAAATCACCACAGTTGACTGACTTTTTAATACTTCAATGAATACTCTAATCTTATGCAGGGAGGGGGAGCAGATCTAATTTGTTGTTGGAGTTTGTATGGACATTGCCAGATAGCAGGAAAAGCAGAGGTGTGCGTGTGTGCACATGTGCATGTGCATGCCACCTCCCATTATGCCCCGCCACCCTACAGAACCATCATCAGGCATTAGTTCATGAGGGGCAGGCTATGTGTGTGTGTGTGTGTGTGTGTGTGTGTGTGTGTGTGTGTGTGTGTGTGTGTGTGTGTGTGTGTGTGTGTGTTACGTTTGTCACAGTTATAGCCGGTGGTGGCAGGGTCCCTGTCAGTCCCTGGTAGTACTGCCCAGATGGTGGCCCTGTGGTGTACAGTTGTGAAATTAAGCATAAAAAGAATCTGAATTCTTGTAGTTGCATTGTAAAACAGTTTCACACAAAAGAAGAGACATTAACTTGCAAAAGGCACTTTTGTGTATACACTTGTAAGTGTATATCCGAAGTTTGCCCAAGAAACCCAGATCACAGAAGGGAGAAACAGCAAATGATAAAACCAGATACCCACTGTGGGGATGACATCCCTGTCCTTTTTCCCACTGGGTTGTAGCAAGTCAACCAATTCAGATGTTCAAGCATATAACCAATACAGTACTCAGAGGGTCTCTAGCCTTTTAGCCTCTAGGGTCTACAGGAGTTTTGTTTTGTTTTTAACATCTTTACCCCAGTGCATTTCTGCACAGGAAAAACCTTCACTCTGACATAACCAGTTTTTTTTCTCCCCTATTTGAGCTAAAATATGCTCCAATAAGCAATGACGTGGTGGTGCCTTTGAATGTAGAGCCATTCCATGTGCCTCCTGAGTATATGAGCCTGCTTTTATACATGAAAATAAGGCACTGTGATGCAGCATTCCACTCTAAGTAACATAGCGATTAAAGCAGATTTGAAGAGAACTGGGGGAGGGAGGAGAAATTGGTAATTGTTAACATAAACCTAACAATACTATACCCACAATTACCCACCCAGCCCAATTAACCACATGGTTTAGATCAGGGATTCCCAACCTTTAAAAACCAGGGGCTGGATCACGCTCTCTGTCAGCTTCGAGGGCCAGATGGTTATTTTGCCATGCCTGCATGATGGGGGTGGCCATTTTGTCCCAACAGATTCAAAGGGGTGGCCAATTTGCTTCTCAAATGCCCTTGGAGGGTGGAGGCCAGATCTGGCCCATGGGCCTTAAGTTGGAAACTCCTGGTTTAGAAGGATAGAAATAGTTTAGAAACCATTTGGATCCATACAGTTCCTAGCATCACATGTACACACAAGCAAAACAGAATCTCCACCCAGATAGTAACTCTACACACAGCAAAGGGATTTGTAAAGATGCTAAAGACTGGGTTTACCAGATGTAAAGAAACAACAAACTCGTCAAATGGGTACAAACTGGAGTAGGTTTCCTGAGGTCCAGCATATTCACCATGCAATCAGACAAGGCCAAGTTCAGGCGCTGTTTTACTGCTAGGCAAATGTTCTCTAAGCTGCAGGGATACCCTGCTGGCACTGCCTAGCGCGACCCATTTCTGAAACGACTGCAGCTTGACTCAGAAACCTGTTAAGACCCAATTAACAAAAATGTTATGCATCACTGATGCATGTTTCATCTGGAACTTTAATTCCACAGTTTTCCCAAGTAAATTCTCTTTTATTTTCTAGTCATTAAGTCACTTCTTCCCTAGGGTGCTCGGGAACTCTTCTCTTTTCCTCTCCTGTGTTTCAAAAGTGGGTAGCTTTCCCCTCCCAAGCTGACTCTGTTACTTGTCATTTTTACCATGACAAAACAAATGGATGTGTTTATTCTTTGGGGCACCCAGAATGGGTGGAAAGTAGAGATACATATGGTAGGTTGTTTTTTTTTAAAAAAAGACTAATCAAGATTTCACTTTGAAAATGACCGGCTGAAAAGCCAAAAAAGATCATTTTGGCTAGAGTATGCTTAGTCTTGCCTTTTTGACAATGGAAAGCAATGAGTGGGATTTTACTTGGCAGATGGGTACAGCCAGGGAGTTTCTGGCTGTCTTGAGTGGGTAGCCCACTATTTACTGTTTGTGGATAAATCAGTTTATTTATTATGAACAGGCCAGATGCTTTGGCATTCAAACCTATAAACATTTAGCAGGAAAATAAATGAAATTTCATTATATGATAATAAATACAGTATAATACTTTTCTAGTGCCCTGGCAGCACAAAAGGCCATTCAGGAAGTCTTACTGGTATATAGACTGTACATTGTAAAGAATTAACTTGAAAAATTGAAGTAAAATTGACATGTGACTACAGGTGTATACATATCGCCACAAGTATGCATCTACTTCTTACTGAGACTAGTAATCTATATTCCTTTTTTTCTTTTGAATAACATTACTAGCTCAATCCAGTATATTTAAAAAGGTTTTCCACAACTCCTTAAGTGTTTCCATATGACTCTGAATCCTACAGGTAACTTGAGTTTCTGCCATTCCTCCAGCAATTACACTCAGTGTAATTTTTTCCACTACCTCATCAGTACTCTATGTGCAGTCATTTAAGAAAGGTGTGTGTGTATATATATATACACACATAAAAACACCCACACATATGAATACACATATGAGTAGAATCTTCATGGTTTAGTTATTTCAACAACAACAAATGACCAATGAACCTCTTTTATTAACCTTAAAAACTATTAGCAGACATTAGAAAATAAATCTCACTTAAATCAATCGGACTTTCTTATAATTGGATAAGTCTATGTATAATCTTCCTGCTTGCTCTTGCCTTCATAAATAAAATACAAATCTTTTTAAAAGGGTGATTGCAAATTTAGGCATGGGATGATTTCACAATAAAAGCTTAACATAATTACTGTAGGAAATATATCTATATGTGTCTATCAATATAGAGATAGCCATGTTTTTTACCCTAACTATATACTGGTGACATTTTGTGCTCCTAAAATAACCAACCTGAACAAACAACATATACTGTAATACTGTAAAAACTGGAAGTATGCTTATATTGGAGAGAAGTGAGTGAGGCTGTGTTTCAGTGTTGTGAAATCAATTATGCAAGGAATTCTATACTTAAGTCCTGAAGATCAAAGAAGAAAAGCTAATTTGCAAGTTGTGGAGATGAAAAATATCTGTTGTATTTCATTAGTTAAAGATGTCCCACATCTAATGAAGAGATATCTGCATTGTCTGGTTTTATCCTTAACTATAGATGGGTAATGGCATCTCCTATCAAATCTAGCCAACTCAGACAAGAGAATGTAATAATGGAAACTGCAGTCCAGTTAGATATATACAGTATTTGCTTCCATCATTTCTCATGGAATACATGAACTAGAAACTTAGGATCTCCTTAAGAATACCATTGCTTTTAAAGAAATTGAAACATTGATTCTCCATTAGCTAACAGTCTTCAAAAGCATCAATCATTAAATGGTCAAAAATCAGCTTTTTTTGAATTAATCAGAATTGGAAAAAGGGAGGGGTAGCTATACCTGCCAGAATCCCTTAGCCACCATAACCCCTGTAGTAAAAAAAAATGCTGGCTGGACATTTTTGAGTCCAACAGTCTAACAAAGAAATTTCCCCAAGCTTTGAAATTAATTCATTCCAGCTGAATAATGTGGGATTTATAAAGACTTAAATCTGACTCAAAAGATGTAATCTACAGTACTGTATATACATTTGATGGGTGTGGCATAGGTAGAACTGCAAATATATCTATGGACCATTATGGCGAAGAAGGAAAAATCCTTCATGTTTACAAAATAGCATCTTCTTTAAAAGTGTTTGAGTGTTTAAAAAAGACTATTCAGCATAGCACTTCACTTTACAGAATACCCATTATTTTAAAATCCCTATTAGTACCTGTCATGGCCTTTAAAATCAATCTAACTGATCTTGCCTCCATAGCACCTTTAAAAATGACTTTTCTTAAAAAAGAATCTAAATGAGAATATTTTGCAGAAAGTCCCTGACTATGAATTGTATGAACTAAAAGAATTCTCTTGACAATGGCTTTTAAGCATTATTATTTTACTTATTATGTTTAAACACTTCTCTAAGAAAAACATAATCGGGGAAACATACCTGTTTTCAACTAGCCACTCCAATAGTATCACTCCAAAATGAGTGTCATTTACTGTTTCCATTTTTAAAATCACATTTTGTAAATACAAGGGTGGTGCTGTTGAAAGTATCTATTTTTATTAGTTTTCTAGTCAGGAATTCCGCTCCGCAAGGAATTCCGCTCCGCAGAAACACAAAATCAGCAAAACACCCCAAATCAGCAAATGGCCTATTAGAATACTATTAAAAACAATGTTCTCATTCTTTTCTCTCTTTTTTTCAGTCATGAAAATACACCCCCAAACAGTTTAATTCTCTCATTTCCCTAATCTGTCCTCTTGCTTTCCAGATGGACCATCAGTTTTATGCTTCTGCCAGCAACAGCTTGTGTATTATTGTTTAAAACAAAGATGATGGATTATCAATACAGTCCTTTGCATGTCTTACTCCGAAACACTTCAAAATGAGCTCAGTGAGCCTTATTCCCAGGCAAGCCGAGATAAGAATTGCACCCAAAATATCCTATCCAATGTAAGAAAAATGCTGCTTTACTGGTGAGACAATTATTATTAATTTTTAAAAGTTGACAAATGCAAACAAAGAAAAATAAATTTATACTTCTAGTTCTCTGAGGGAACAAGAATGTCTCCATCCAAAACGAGAACCCTCTCCAGCAGACGTTGTTAACAGAGAGTTGTGCTGAGCCTGGCTCCCACTCTAAATTACACCAACTAACCAACAATTATGTCATTTCATTCAAACATTCATTCGCACGTCATGTGCCCAGATTAAACAGTAACACTTTGTTTTAAACATTCCACTCAAATTAGCAAAGTAACATTTCCGTCACCTATATTTAAGTGCTTGGTGAAGCATTCAAAGTTGCCTCGCTTGAACTCAGGCGAGTTCAAACAAGAATTCAGAACTTCAAATTGAGACAACAAACCAACAGATAAATAATCTTCCTTTCCTTCCTATTATTTTCTTAATGCTGCATATTTAATGTTAGGTCTTGGTGGTCAGTATTCTCTATTTATCAGCAACCCTATCTATGTGCAGAGCTCTAGAAGCAACAGTTTATTCACCCTGAAAAATATCTGTACAGGAAGAACTGCTTTTGTTTTTTTAATCGGGGGAGGAGAGGTGGGTACATGAAAGCAAAAGAAAAGAAAAGATGACATTTAGAAGGAAAGGACACTATTCTCAGCTATAGACAAAATCAACATATGGCTATACTTTCTCTCTAGCTATCATTTTAAAATGAACAAGAGAATAGCCTATCTTTTTTATTAAAAAAACAACAACCCTACAATCAGAAAGATTTCCCTTTGTTATCTGTGTGCAATGTTTAAGAGGCACATTTCACATACACATGGAATGCACCATGGAATGTAATTATGAGCATTCCTCAAATAGGGAAGGAAGTTTAAAATGAAGAGTTTCCCCACTCATCATGATATACCTCAATCAGCAAGGAATGCAGATGATACAAAATGACTGGCATCAACATTAGAATCTGTAGCGACACCAACACTTTTAGGATGCCAGTTTGTTTTTATTCATTTTGTATGACAGCCCAGATTACCAAGCAGGCTATGCATTTAATAAGCTACATGTACTTTAAATCTAGGGCAAACTCCAAGACACATGTGGATTTGTCTAAACCCTAAAATATGGCCCTTATGGTATCCTAACTGCCAAAACCACAATTAATTCAGTCTTATTGCCACTAATCTTCTAGTATGTTACATATGGTTGACATTTTCCCCTGTAACTTGAGTGTTTTTTTCTGCACATGTAGCTATATAGACGGAGAATAAGAAAGCATATAAACAACAAAAGTACAAGCTATAGAACAGAACGTTCCCATTTCCTAATGGGGTGGGGCGAGGAGCCATTCAACAGTTTTCTGTACAGAGATACTGTACATAAACAAAGAAGCCCATGGATACATGGGCTGTGCAAACAGCACATTTGCCACACAGTATTTTTTTTTAAGTCTCACCAAAATAGTATGGATAGAGAAAATGAAATCAATAGCAAGGAAACAAAGCAGCACTGTTACCACTTTCTTTCCATGATAAAAGAGAGCACTCGAACTTCCATTTCCCTTCCCACAAATAGTTTACTTATTCTTGCATTGCATTCAGTCAAGTCTGGCCAGTCTCTGAGACATCTGCTGCCTATATTGTCTAAAGCCAGAATGTCACCCATCCAACATGATTCATGACACCTTCTGCTTATCCTGGGGGGTGGGGGGGGGAGGTCAAGCCAGAAAGTCCCCAGAAAGTTCCAAGTGCTTTGCAAATACCCTAAGGAATAGCTGGAAAATTTTAAGCACCTGCTTTCACAGTCACCTTATCTCTTCTGTAGTGTTTAAACCTGCCAGATATGTAGGTTGAACAGAAGGCATGGCAGAAGTATCTGCTCAAGGAGTTTCGAGATCCAGTGTCCTCCAGAAGAAACATGCACTATACAGATCCTGTCTACTGAAAACAAGGCCCCAGGGCCAGATCAGATGCAATTTCACCAGAGGGCTTGGCTATAAATGACAGATTTTGTGGTGCATTTAGGATAGGAACTTGAGGTAAGCAAACAGACAGATTGATCAGTGGTTTTTGATAAACATGGTGCTATGTTATACCCTCACAGTGGTGTCTACAAAATGTATCTGTTGTGTAGATTAGTCCAAACTTTGGTTGATATTTGGATGGAAGTTATGGAAAGTCTGGTGGAATTTCTCTGGGGATTCCTTTTCATGGATCCAGATCAAAGAAATGTAATCAATGTACCTCAAATAGAGAAGTGGCTATTGAGTAAGCCTGTTAAGGAAACACTGTTCTAGGTCAGCCATTAATATATTCACATATTGTGAAGACATGCAAGTATCTATGGCAGTTGCATTGATCTGGAGGCAGGTTTATTGTCAAAGATGAAATGGCTGTGTGTGAGTGCAAAGTGGCAGATCTTGATGCATTTATTATAATGACAGGATGTATGTAACCATATATGCTTGCTTTAAAGAGCTATTTATACTTCTATCATGATGGGACCCAGCGTCTTTGGTAGAGTGACTGGTGAGACATAAGATACAGAATCTCAAGAATGGTCTAACCCAACACTTGGTAGAAAAAATCACTCCACAGGGCCATGGTAGCTCCTAAAGCTGTCTGTTCCTTGCTTTGGCTCACAGAAGCAGAGTTGTATATGTTCAAGTCCTGCTCTTAAGCCACTGATCAAGTGTGTTCAGTTTCATGAGCATCTTCCTTTGCACACCTGCAATACTTGCTACAAGAATTACCATATATACTCAAATATAAGCTGAGTTTTTAGCCCCAAAAAGGGGGACACGGCTTATACTCGGGTCAACAACCACAAGGGTCCCAAGACCACACCGGATTGAGATGCACCAACAATTTAATTAATTTAACCATATTTTCATGTATTCTGATTATTGAAACTTACTAGCCATTGCTACATTTCCCACCCTCGGCTTATACTCGGGTCAATCTATTTTTCTGGGTTTTCAGGTCAAAATTAGGTACCTCGGCTTATATTCGGGTCAGCTTATGCTCAAGTATATATGGTAGACAGATTAGTCTCAGCTACACCTATTAAGGCCAAAATAGAACTCTATGTTATTTGATTAAATCAATGTTTTAGTCACAAAACATTTTTCCCCAAAGGATCACAGCCTGATCTTCTCATGTCAATCAAAGTTACAGAACCTTTCTAACAACTGCTGCATACGATGTCATTTGCAGTCTGCAGTCTGTAACCATATGGACACACTTCCATACTAACCTTTTGGACATTATTAACATTACCAGCTACGGGAAATCTCATGTGCATTTATTGAAAAATTCTGAAAAGGTAGCTATATTAAACTGTCAGAATAAAATAAAAAAAACTGGACGAGTCCTGGAGTGTTACGCTACACATTTCTACTCTGTTATTACTCTCTCTACCTAATAGCTTTATTTTATACTACTATGAATGGAAAACTGCACTTACAAGATACATCGTATTCCCAGAGCCAAAGTCTTTGGATATCCAACAACCACTGTGATTAGATATGCTATATGCAAATTAAGATTATGCTATTATTAAGAATTATCCGTTACTAACTAGTTCCAGAAGCCCAGTAAGTTTCTTTCAATTTTTGCTTAAGATGCACAGGAAAAAATCAAAAGGTTATATGTATAATTTGCTAGCAGGTAGTGTCCTGACAAGATTGGGGGGGGGGGATTATCACCTGTTATGTTTGTTTGGCTATTTGGTTAGGATTTGCACATGAGGAATTATTGCTGACAACATGTTCCAAAAAATGAGCATTGCAGTGCACTAAAAAATTATTTATGAAATTTCCCTCTATTGCTGGCTTCTAAATTAGTTCCTAAACTAGGAACCTTCGTCCCCCAATGGTAAAGCATTCCTCCAAACATACTACAGTGGAACCCCGGACAATGACAAAACTTGGTTCCACATGTCGTGTCGTTGTCCGGTTTTTGTCATTGTCCGGGAGGCAGAAAAACGCTCACCCTCTGGAGGGAGAACTGGCCTACAGTGTGGCCGCCTACAGTGTGGCCGCTCCCCCTACCGGAGGGCCGGAGGGTGGAAACTCCATTGTTGGCTGCAGTTTTTGGCTTGGAGCAGCGCAGGGGGAGATCAGGGGAGGTCAGAACCAGCCCTGATCACCTAACAGAGGCACCCATGGTGGCAGAGAAGCCGAAATGGGTGGAAAATCCATCACCTCTGAGAGGCTCAAGGGATCTTATCTGCACTTTTTCCAACACCCCGCGACCCTCCCAGGTGGTGCTGCAATAAAAAACCTCAAGATGACGCAGGAGTTTTCCCCGGAGTTTTGGCTTGCAGCATCGCCCGGGGGGGGTCATGGGGTGTTGGAAACAGGGCGGATAGGTTCCCTTGAACTTCCCAGAGGTGGTAGGGTTGGTGGAGAAGCAGCAATGGGCAAAAAAATTCCGTCATGATGCATTTTTTGGCTATTTCTGCTTCTTGGCCACTGCGGGTGCCTCTGTTAGGCTCCAGGGAGGCAATCCGGGCTGGTCCTGACCTCCCCCGATCTCTCCCAGCACTGCTCCAAGCCAAAAATTGCAGCTGATGACAGAGGTTTTCCCCAGTGTTTTGGCTTGGAGCAGCGCGGGGGGACCTCGGGGGAGGTCAGTAACAGCCCAGGTCACCTCCGCAGAGCCTAATAGAGGCACCCGGGCTGCCTCTTCCCACCCCCACAAAAAGGACGACATGGTCTCCTACCTGTTCACACTGGTTGGAGACGAAAAAATGCCATCTTCGGGTCCATGTGTCCGGCTAGCCGCCTACCCAGGAGTGTCTGGGAGGCCAGAAGGACCTATTCTGCACTGTTCCCGCCTTCCTAGCACCCCCATGGCTCACCCAACGGCTGAGAAAAGTTGTGGCCGCCATCTTATTTTTTATTTTTCAAAAACAAGATGGCGGCTGCAACTTTTCTCAGCTGTTGGGCGGGCCATAGAGGTGCTAGGAAGGTGGAAACAGCATGGGATAGGTCCTCCCACCCACCCCAGACACTCTTGGGTAAGTGGAGAGCCGGACACAGGGACCCGAAGATGGCGATTTTTAAATCTCCAACCAGCTTGAACAGCATAACGTCATTGTCCAGGAGATGACTTTTCTGAAAAAAATGTGTCGTTGTCCAAAAATGACATTGTCCGAACGCTTTCTGTTCCTTTTCAAATTCCTTCCTCCTTGCATCTTTTGTCTTATGCCGTGGTTTGCAATGTGGGTCACATGTTCCACGGGGAGGGGGGGGCAATTTGATTTTTAAGGAAGGCAATTTGAGAATGAGTTACAGTATTAACAGTGAATGGCTTTTTAGGCTTCCTTCATGTGAACAGGAGTTCACTTTTTGAATAATAACAATTATATGTCGCAGTAAGTGGTGGTCCCAGGATTTTAGAGATGCTTAGGTGGGGCATGGCCAAAAAAAGGTTGGAAACCACTGATCTAATGCTTCTCCCCTTCCATCTCATTTCCTCCACAACCTGAGACACGGAAAAGAGATAACTGGGATATGTAGAGAAATCCTACAGAGCTTTACTGAAGAGTAAGCCCTACTGATGTCAAGGGGATTTACTATGAGCTAAAATGTAACCCTGGCCCAAAGATTGAAAGTATAGTGGGTCAAGAACAGGCACACATATCTTCTGTCACAAACACAGCACTAGCGATGGCTGATTTCAGACATCTGCCTGCAGATGGATGCCTCAGAATAACTGCTGTGTCTGCTATGACATGGCAACAGAAGAAGCAAAAAGGGGTGGAACAAGGCAGAAGTCCAGTTGTGTCAAATCCAAATCTTCTGCAGCCTAGGGACACAGCCACCGTGCCAGTGCAAACTTAGGTCAGAGTGAGGTCAGGCCAAATTAACTGCCAGTATCCCAAGGCTAGGAGGCATTTAAATTCAGCACAGATTCAGCAGGCTTACTGTCAGCTCAGTGGGCCTTCAGTCACCTTGGTCAGTCAAAATCACACTCTTAGAAGGGAAGCCAAGAGGGAGCTGAAGAAGGAAGGATCTGTCTGTTACAACAAGCCTTTTTAGTTGGGTCTAGGAGTGGGGAAACCACATGAAACCCTTTCATCACTGCAATGTGCAATATAGGCTAATGCCAAAGGCATTTGTAGACCCAGCAGGTAGGTGTGCAAAAGTGGTGGGACTGGACTGTGGTGGCTGAGTGGTTAAGATGCTGAATTTGATGAATGGAAGTTCAGCAGATCAGCAGTTTGAAACCCGAGTGCTGCACGACGGAGTGAGCTCCTGTGTCTGTCCCAGCTCCTGCCAACTTAGCAGTACAAAAGCAAGAAATTGCAAGTAGATAAATAGGTACCACTTTGGTAGGAAGGTAACAGCTATCTATGTGGTCTGGCATCTAGTCATGCCTGTCACATGACCATAAAAAGATCTGCAAACGCAGGCAGCGCTGGATTTTTGGCTGCAAGCAGAGATAAAACAGCGTACCCTAGAGTCAGAAATTACTGGCTTTAGAGCAAGCATTCTCTTTACCTTACTTTGAATGAGAAATACAGTAGATAGAACTGCTGCAGTGTGTCAGTCAAAATCTGTTATCACAAGAACTATGGGGAACAAAACTTTTGGGGAGTCAAGGAACGGGTACTTTCTGTTTTAAGGCAACAAATACTGGAGGCTAACAGAATATGCAGGTAGGATGACAGGGATCCATTCTGAGAAAACAAGATCTGTCATACTTACAGCTAACTTCTTTCTTGAGTTATTTGTAACTCCAGTTATTACGCGCCACTATAAACACTTACAAGCAGAGCTATCTAAAATGAAACGAGGTAATAAAAATATCCCTGTGTAGAGATATTTTTATGTATAACAAATTCTAAAGTGTTTTTTAAAACAGGCACTGCTTCTGTTAAAAGCATCGTGAGTCAGGAGAATGAAGTTTGGTCCTTGACGTTTATCATTTGAGATGAAAGTATTTTCTTTTAAAACTATTAATTAAACATCAGAAAGTGCTATTTCAGGTATATTAATTACTTAAATTAACAAATGCCATACTACCCATGCTGAATAAAAATGAGAAATGCACTGCAATGACAAGCTATTTGATTAATATGATCATAACTTACATTATTTCATACTGTTCCCAATAAAAGACAAACAGAATATTCCTTCCTAAATTTTTTACATTTGTAGTGCTTTCTCTTATACTGCATATAACTCATTCTGCTGATATGGACTTCTATTAATCTGTTCATGTTCATGTTCATGTTCAAGATGGCATTAAGGTAAAGTGTGTCAGGCCTTACACTCAGGCAGCCAGTACTGCACAATCAATTCCATAGTTTGCCTATAAACTGTTTTGCAACATGCTTACAAAATCCAGCTTGGTGCTTTCTCCTCTCCTATTTAACATCTACATGAAGCCGCAAGTGATGCTGTCAACATCCTGTCCAACTGTCATGAGGCTGTGGCGGTCTGGATGGAGGCCAATGGGTTACAGCTGAACCCTAGCAAGAATGAGTGGCTATGGGTTCGGGATCCCACATTATCCCAGGAGCTGCCATCCTTGGTCTTGGATGGTGCTATTCTGTCCCAGACAGATCCAGTGCACAACTTGGGGGTCCTTCTGGACGCGCATCTGCTGCTAGAAGAACAGGTGGCAGTCGTGGCCAGGAGGGCCTTTGCACAGCTTCGTGTAATTTGCCAGTTGCGCCCACTCCTGGATAGGGATTCCTTACTCATGATCACACATGCGCTGGTTACTTCCAGACTTGATTATTGTAATGCGCTTTACATGGGGCTGCTCTTGACGACCATTCGGAGGTTGCAGCTGGTCCAGAATGCGGCGGCTCAGGTAGTGATGGGGTACAAGCACTATGTCCGTTCCTCGCCTCTGCAACGGGAGCTGCACTAGTTACCAGTTTGTCTCTGGGTGCAATTCAAGGTGCTGGTAATGACCTTTAAAGCCTTTTATGGTAGTGGGCCATGTTACCCAAGAGAGTCTGCTCACCCCACTAGGGCAGATCAGAGGGGCTCTCTCAGTGTTTCATAGGTTAGAGGGGCCCGCCTCTCTAGCACAAGGAGAAGGGCCTTCTCCATGTCCGCCCCAACTCTGTGGAACCTCCTGCCAGCAGATCTACGGCTGCAGACAGAATTGCTGCTCTTTAGGAAAGGGCTGAAAACCTGGCTGGCAGGGCAAGTATGGGGGCTGACGGGGTGCTGACTCCCGCTCGTTGGCTCTGTTAGAATTATTGGTCCTTTTAATTGATGGGTGGGGAAGGGAGGGTCGTTTTTAAATTTGGGTTGGTTTTAAATGGTTTCCTATGTCATTTTATTTATTTTTCTTTAGTAAAGTCTTTAAAGGGGTGTATTTAATATTTATGTGATGGTGCACTGCCCTGAGTTGCCCTAGGGCAAGTGAGCATGATATAAATCCTAAACAAACAAACAAATATATAAATAAATAATTCTGGCCCCGCCATTATTTTCTCTATCATTCCCACAACTTCTGGTTATGCATGTATAGTTGCACCACAGGATTTCAGCCAGTAATTAATCACAAACTCTTGCTGCAAGGTGACAGTGCTTTGCACTGTAATTAAGAAGAACCAATTTAGACATTTTGGACTGCTTGCAGGTGCTGACTGGAGCAGTCATGATGTTTGCATATGTTTAGAACAAAAGTCAGATCATACAACAGACAAAGGTTTTGTGTCCGCTTCTGCTTCCGGGCCAGATGGGGGCCGGGGCCGGGCTACAGGCCATATGTTGCAAAGCCATGGTTTAAGTCATTAGACAACAATATTTACATTATGATCTACCAATATAAGAAAACACCCACAGGGTGCATTTGTACAACTTCAGAAATATATGATGCATGGGAATCCATGCTTGCAATGAATAAGCTGTGTGCTCCCATTTGCCGTTCAACTACCCCCACCTAGATGAAAAGAATCTACCACAGAATTGCTTCTATGGTTGGTTTACTGTATCACAGCTTCTCCTCTAATTCATGCCTCCCAGCAAGGAAGAAAGAGCCAAGAACACGCCTGGATTATTTCCTGGATCCATTTGCTGGAAGAAGACAAATTAGAGAAGGGAAACTTCCCACTGGCTGCATAACACAATAAATCAACCACAGAGCCAAACTCCATGGTTTTGTTGGCCACTCCAGCCACAAACTCATTTGCAGTCTCTGATTTTAACTTGTCCTTGTCTCTTTCTGTCTTACTTTCACTTGTACATGCTACTCATTCACAACAAGCCAGGATCAGGATGCCCAGAGATCTTGACTGGTTGTAATCATCCAAATTAATCTTGTGCATTACCACAGTGATCTGTGTTCAAATTTCAGATCAGGCATTGAGCTAGTGCCTTGAGAACTGTAAAAGAAGAGTGGTAAACAAATGTAAAAGAAGAGTGGTAAACAAATGTAATAGAGAAACAAGATAAATTAATATGTATTCCTACTTTGATGTAAAGTATATGACACTTCCAGACATTGGCCTATTTTAAGCCAGAAATACATTACTTGAGTTGGTGGTTCAAAAATGCCTCCACAGTACTGCTGCCTAAAGCTTCAGCAACTTTCAGATGTTATGCCAGTATTCCCCTTCTAAACACCACCAAAACGAGTGAGGTGTGTTGCTGTCAATTCTACATCTGTCAGAATTAGGCCTTGAAACATTACTTACTGGCCATGATGGACAAGAGACTCTGGGAGCTATAGTCTGAAGAATTTTTCCAAGCTCTGGTCAAAAGTGTTGAGCTACATAAACAGACATGCTAGAAGCCCATCATTCAGAGGCATGTGGTACCTACCAACACTGGAAACAGGGCAATCCTGAATGCAACAGATAACGAGGCAGTTTAGGGTAATAGTTTTAAAGATTTGCATCTTAAGTCCCACCCCCGATCTCTCTAACAAAGAACCTGGTCTTAATTAATGATTTAGCAAAGAACCTAAATCCCACTTTAAAAATAACAAATAGACTATTTCCCCCAAGAAGGACATCATCCATGGTACGTTTTAAGAATACATATCCAGAACTGGCATTTTTGAATGTAAATACAAATAAATCCAATCATAATCCCATTAGTAGTTGAAACCTGTAGTAACACCACCACTGAGTCTAGACCTTCATATTACAGCAAAGGAAATTACAGAGAAACGATTACTCAAGCATGGTAAAAAAATATTGTATTGGCGTTGCTTCTCTTTTGAAATGAAACTTGGCTTGGCTGTTAGAATCATGTTTGAAATTTCTTCTTTCTATAAAATATTCAAAGGGGTTACCAATAAACTCTGCCTTCTTCCCCACCCCCTTTTATGTTTATTCCCAGGCCGAGATTTGTTCTCGGTATTACCTTGCTGCATAGTACAGGATGCAGACATTTCCCATACTTCCTCCTTATCTGTAACAATGTCACACCCAAAATTCACTTCCCCCTGCTTGGAGATATACCGTACAGTACTTGCCCCTGATTCACACACAATTTGTGACTCTGTTCTGCAAGAAAGTGACCAAGTTTACAATTGAGATATGATAAAGTTGTAGAAGAGCAGGAAGTACAAGCAACTTGGGAATCCTTCCTTATGGTAATGCCAGAAAGCAATTCTACGGACGTGCTACCTATCTTCACTTGTTTAAGTGAAGTGGACAATTGGGACATTTACCTTCTAATGGAAATCTAACTGGATGTATTATAAACATAAGGGAAACTTCGCTGATGCAAATTATCTGGAGTCTATCACATTTATACATTAGGATTACCCAGTAAAACCATTTGGTCTTAAAAGCACCTGTGATTTACATATACTGCTCCCATTAGCATTAATAGTAGTTAGACACATATGGTAATTTTCTTTCAGTCCTTCAAAGATATGAGCAAACAATTTGGATCAAAATTCTTCTGTTCATCAGTAGAAACATCCTGTCTCTTTTAATTATACTGTACTCCTGTGTGCCATCACTATGGATATGGAAAATGAGGGTTCAGTCAAAGGTAATTATAGAATTCTTTCCGGTGGTATGCCTCAGCTATAAGATCATTTCTGTTTGGAATGCACAAATACCACTCAATGGTATTACAGTCTTACAATGACATGTAAACAAGAGGACACTCAAAGCACACACACAAAATACATGTAGCATAGAAGATTGATTATGAGTTTTAAATGAAGCATAATAATAACTGGACTGCAGCTCAGCTCTGTTCAGTTGCTTCATAATTATTAATTCAATATAATCTATGTTTTATTATGCTTATATGACGTAGGTTAGATTTAAATGGAAGAGCAATACCATGAATAGAAGTCTACATCATTGGTCCGCAAACTGGGGATCATGCTTCCTGGGGGCATAAAGAAGTTAAAACGATGATCCATGTCCATGAAACTTTTACAAAGAAAAAAAAATTCTAGTTGAAATATCATCATCGGAATTTAGGATTTCTCAAGAAAAAAATGATTTTGCTTATTTTTTTTTATTTTAAAAATAATTGAATTGAGCTTTTTAATTTGTAATATTTATTTGCATTTATTTTAATTGTAGTTAAAAGGGGATGGATGATAGTAAAGGTGGGGAGGTGAGAGTTTCTCAACATTCCAAATGGGCACATGTTGTCCAAAAGTCTGGGAACAACCGCCCTACACTGCTACTCCATAGAAATAATTATCCAGCCATAGACATTGTCAAAGGATTATGATTTTCACATGGAACCATCTTCTCTATGGGTGTTAATATTGAAACAAACTTTCTCCAAATTACAAATTCATTGTTATTTTTTAAAATTATGTTCTTACAGGTAGTACACAACTTATATATTTAGTAATTTCACAAATCAAAACAAATGTAACATTACTCCCCACAAACCCTGTCAAATCATTTTGACTATAATATACATTTTGACTATAAAGTATACCTATTCATCTCGTACCTTAAACAGAATTGTTCCCACTGAAAGTGAAATAAATGTGATTAGGTTATTCAGGCAAGTCAACTTGACAAGAGGAACTTCAAAAAGCTAAGCAGGTCAGCGGTTACACAGAGACTATAATTATTTGGGGAAATAATCAATACTTCATTACATATGAGAGAGGTGGGGGGATGCAGGGGAAAACAGTGAGAATGAGAGACTGAAGCTAACTCATCCATTTCATTCCAAACAATGCTAACATCTGGAGCGGTGGCAGAGTGATCTGAAATTACAGAGACTAGACATAACACCTGTGCCATGGTCAGAACACTATTGGGTGACTGCACTTTCTGGGGGCGATGTTCCATCGTAGGGAGGCAGGGCCAGTTAAACTGGCCCATCCCCGGTGACTGATAGATCCTGAAGGATTCCAAAGGAAACTGGGGTGTTTTCATCTGGATTGGTCACACAGTTCATCTGAGGCTCTCGTCGACCTCCTGCATGGGGGTGTTACAGCAGCCTTGGACATTATCACGCCACTACGGCCTCTCCGTGCACATGGGCTCCACTCATCCCCATGGTTCTCAGAGGAGTTGAGGGAGCTCAAACATGCAAAGAGATGCCTAGAGTGATGTTGGGTGAAGACCCAGAGTGATTACAATCGAACACTTGCTAGAGCAGCTATTAGGGCCTACCTTGTGGCAATGGAGGTGGTGAAATGTCAATATTTCACCACCCTTATTGCCTCTGTGGATAATCGCTCAGCAACCCTCTGCCGGGTGACTAGGTCCCTCCTTGGGGGGGGGGGTTTGAACCTGGTTGGCAGGGGTTAGCTGATGATTTTGCTGATTATCTAATGGAGAAAATTGCTCAGATTCGCTCTAAGTCTAACGTGGATATTGGGGGTCTGGAGTTGACTGGACAACAGTCTTGCCATGTTATCTGGGACCGGTTCGATCCTGTTGTCCCTGAGGAAGTGGACAGGCTCCTTGGATCTGTCCGCGCCACTGCCTGCTTATTGGATCCCTGCAGTGGTGGGCTCCAAAAAAAATTACTACCACACTGTAGGCATGGTATGGTGGCCAGAGGGAAAGCCCTGTGTTGCACCTGTATTAGGACTACTTTATTTCAAAACTTGGATGAGTGGGACCAGCCAGAATTTCTCACTATTACTTGAAATATCCCTTGACAGGCATAACTCCACACAATAAACCAAGTAGGAGATGCTTCCTACTTGAATCAAGCACTTTTAATCAAGACATTGTTGCAAACCCTGGTTCATGATGCCTGAATGGTATTGAGAACCAATTCATGCTAGTGGCATATCCATGTGAAGATACACAGCAAACGGCTGTGTTGCCTGTCTGTAATAATGCTATGATAGATATGATAGCACAAGTCATTGCTTTATCTCTATAGGACAAGCCTGCTTATGTGTCAGTTTTCAAAGTGTTCAGCCATGTTACTTTGCCTCCAACTAAAGAGACGACGATTGTTGGACATGAGTCAATGAAGAATTTTACTCACACAATTTGCAACCCACATCCAACCAATCTACTGTCTCTTTATTCAGGCCAGATATGAATTATTGTCATGTAATCTCTCTATTATTTTTGAGGAACTGGACTTGATCCACAAAAGCTCACATTAAAATATAGCAGCTAGTCTTTAAAACACCACAATGTTTTTGTTTTATCTATTTTACTTTTTTGTTTTTACTCTTGTTCTGTTTTCTTATTTTATGTGTTAGGCTAAGTTTGGGGTTTTTTTCTTCTTCCTCTGGAGAACACTTTTTTTCTGATAAACTGTGACAAGTCCAGATTGAGAATTAAATAATAACATAAAGGAAATAATGTGAAAGAGTTTTGCCATTTCTGGTTAAATTGTGATGTCATCTCAGGCAATTGCATACATTTTCCAAGAGAGGTCCCCTTCCCATCTCTTAATCATCTATTGGAGTCAATGATCACAGACTGTATAATCACACTTGCTTGAAGCTGTGAAATGAGAGACACTGTTCTCAAGACAATACAGGTAATTGTAAGTGACTGAACACAGGTGTAAGATCCAATGGTCATCAGAATATTTAAGTTTTTTATCTGTACTCACCTCCAATTGTACTTCTCAAGAATATAACTTTTCAGTTTGGGGTGTTTAAATCAGGGGATATCAAACTTTTCAAGTTGAGGGCCAGGTCACGCTCCCTCAGACAGCTTTGGGGGCCGGATGGCCATTTTGCCCTGCCTGCCACATATGGCACTTCCTGGTGTGGTGGAGGCAGTAGGGGCCACATGAAATGATGCCACAGGCCACATCCGGCCCCTGGGACATAGATTGGGAACCTCTGGTTTAAATCTTTTTGGAACTAGAGATGGTCAACTATTATATTTCTACTGTACAAAGCCTCTGATCTTTTGTTTTTTGGCGAAAGGCTCTTCACAGTAAGGTTTAATATTTGCAACAGTCCTGACAAACATGTGGAGAATCAGAAAGTTGTTCTACTCCTCAGTGTTGTAAACACAACCCTCTGAAGAGAGTGCTGAGAATGGAGAACACAACTCCACACTACTACAAGTGCTTTGACCCCTTTGAACATTCTCTAAAACAACTGAACATACTTCCCAAATTTCCCTAAATATACTGGGGGGAATACATTTCTACACTGGGGTTCAGCTTCTTAGTCATGTCTTTGTTGCTTTGCTTTCAAGCATTTATGCAAATAAGATGTTAATTAGTGTAATTGTAATTTAAATTATGCTTATGTAAACCTCTCCACTGGTACAAAAGTGTGGGAATAAGCACAACTGGCATTTAAAACAGCTGTACAAACTGTCCTGTAAAGTAAAACATACCAAGATCACTTTCATTTCTTTACAACTTGTTTTTATGAGTAGCAGCATTTTTCTAAATACCATCTTTGCTTCTTCAGATTGCATGAGACAGTCTGACATTTTACAACTAGCTTATTAGGAACGAGAACCGAGAGCTCTTGCTGTAAAAGACATTAACTACTGAAAAGAGATTGAGATGTTAATGAGATGAAAGAAGCTACAGAAAGTTTGATAAATGCTGTATATGCACTTAACTACCAGCGAATATGGGTTAACAACCAGAGGTTCTCAACTGCTCCCGGAAGTGGAAGTGGATGCATTTACAACAGCTGTAAAATACACTCATGGCTGTCATAAACACGGAAGCAGGCGCATTTACTTCTGCTTCCATGAGGGTGTGGTCTAGCCCGTTCAGCTGTGGAGGAGGGCATGCTCTCAACCTGAGGCCCGTTGGCTGGATGCGGCCTATGGCACCATTTCATGTGGCTCCACCACCACCTCTACCACACCAGGAAATGCCATGTGGTGGAGGAAGGGCAAAATGGTCATCCGGCCCTCGAACCTGTCTGAGGGAGTGTGACCCGGCCCCTGGATTTAAAAGGTTGATAACTGGAGTAGAGGGTGAGTAGCTACAGTAAGCAGCTATGTATAAGGAAGTTTTTATTTGTTACATCTTTTGCTATAATACTTTGTTCATACATTCATTCCTACAAGCTACCAGTCAGAAACAAACAACACAAAAGATTGATAATTGGGGAGAATAGGAGAAAAATCTGTAGAACAAATGCTGTCGGGGGGGGGGGGATTCAAAGGCTGAAAAAAATGGACACTGAAAAGCCGACACTTTTCAAACACTTCTTTCTCTTTTTCAACTGTATTGTATTGTTTATACCATGAAAAAGGTGAAGGTCTCCCCTACTCGAAAGCCTAGGTGGCAGTGCTCAATTCCTTTTACAGCCCAAGAGCCAATGCTGGCTGCATCTCCAAATGTTTCCATGATCATGTGGCAGGCATGACTAGGAACTGGAGCACACAGAACCCTGTTACGTTTCCCACTGAAGTGGCACCTGTTGATCTACTTGTAATTTCTTGCTTTTAAAGTGCTAGGTTGGCAGGAGCTGGGACAGAAATGGGAGCTCACTCCATTGTGCAGCACTCAGGTCTCAAACTGCTGACCTACCAATCTTCTGCCCGTCAAACTTAGTGCTTTAACCACTAAGCCACCATGGCCCCTGTGTGCCATGAAGCTTGTGTTAAATTCTAAAAATAGATAACATAAAAATCTAATATATAGTACCTGTAATTCTCAATTACATTCATATTCTGTGGATGCAACTGAGTAGTCTTCTACTCAGCAAATGTCTCAAGGAGACACAGCCAAATTTACACATGTGGGCATCACCCTGTCTATCTCCAGAGTAGAGAGTTGCCACTTATTTCACAGAAGTAATATGCTGACTTTTCCTCTACTGCACTATGTTTTCAGGCACTTAGCATTCACAATGGAATGAGACTGCTCATGAGCTCATGGATTCCAGGAAATTGAACAGTTCAAGGGATTGTTACATTTCTTCAACCAATGCAAAATGCTGCTCTGTTATTTCCACCTAACGTGTCAATCCCCAGTATCCTTTTTGGTTTTAGCCAGTTTTCATCTTGGCAAGATGTGTAAATCTGTGCACTCGGAAGAAACATTATAGGCTTGTTGGCTGTCAAAATCTTCTTGGCCAATGCCTGAGTGGTATTCCTGTCATTTCGACAGGGCAAGAGGCTCCTCCATCCTCTTGGCATACAGCATATTTGAAAACAGCAAGCCAAACGTATCAGCTTGCTATCAGAATTTATAATCATATCTCTTGTAATTATACAGACATCCAGCTAGTAATGCTGGGTTATTAAACTCAACAGATCTTTGTTCCAGCAGCTTTTCCAGAATGATTCGGACAGTTGTATAAATAAAATGCACATCAATTAATGATGGAAAAAGAGGATACCCAATTGGGGGGGGGGCTACGTCTTCCTTTCACTGACTCCACACGTTTTAAGTTTAAATTTGTACACACTTTCAAGCTGATTCACTACTCTCACACAGCCTTCAGGGACTGATTATTTAAACTGATATCTTTGCCCTTCAGTAGGACTCCTTTTCTTTTCTTTTTTGGAAACAGGGGCAGAGTGTGTGCAGAAATTCTAACTCTAAAAAAAAGGGGGGGACAAGCAGACAAATGTGTGCTGCAGCTTAGAAATAGCCATTTAGCCAAATTGCATACCTGTGCTGTGTCAGCTGTATAGTAGATTCATCTCATTCCATTGGTCTAATGGATGGCAATTGAATTTAATTAACAAAACTACTTTGACTTAGTCTCATACTGTGCTGAATGTAATGAAATCTTCCTTTCTCCCCCTTTTTGTTTAACTAAAGAATGTCCTTATACCACATTCCTCAGAATAGTTAAAGCTATATATTTGGTGCTTAAAAACCATAATATTTCATCTTACCTTTAGGTGACATAAATTTATCATATCTCATAATGCAATATTTTTAAATGCTTTGACTTCTTAGTTTCAAAACTAAAAACATTAGGCTCTAAAAGGTTTAGATTCAATTATCATACTGGTTCAATTAGAAACACTTTTATAGCATGGATAAAATGAACAGCCTTTTGGTGGATCAATAGTTAATATATAGTTCCATGACCCATTCTGGACAGGAAGTGAACCTTAATAAACTGCTTTCATATAGTGCGCTGAAAAATGCTATCACACTCATGCTATGCCTGAGTACTGATGTATATAAGTGGATAATTCAACACTACATTATACTTACTTTTACACAGATCCCATCACACAATGACTGAAATCAAATAGTAAGTCATAATTAGAATAGGTCCATTAAATCAATGTAGATTTGGTGGCTCAGCCCCCAGTAAGTTCAACAGACTCAATGTCTCTACTCTAGTTGTGACATACTGCAGGATTTCAACCAATGTTTTCCCCTTGATGAGATTACTGTTTGCAACCAAGATCAAGCTGTCACCTGTCAAAATTTAATCAAAATCTCATGACTGAATCTTAGAACTGTGTTCCCCTGTCATCATGAACTCAACAAACCCAGTATTTCCAGGTTTGGGTAGTAATAACAGGTGATGTGGTCCATCTCTCCATAAAAGATTTATGGAAGAGGTCCTCAATTTTCAAAGGAATAGTTATCTTGCTGTAAAGAGGAGCATGACTTAATATTAGCTAGTATCCTCTATGGGTGTCAATTTCCCTTTAGAATTAGCACTTCTGGTTTTTATAAAACAGTGTTTCCCAAACTTTGGTTTTTGAACTTCAATTCCCAGAAGCCTAAGTCAATTCCCCAAAGCACTGATCAGCCAAAGTACAGACTTAGGCTTCTGGGAATTGAAGTCAATCTATCATATATAGCTTACATTACATCTTGTTTCAAATCATTTCAAGATGGTCCTCACATAGACGTTTGGTGTACATATTATCAGCACAGGAGTTTTAGGAACCATACATATACCTTCAGACACTTGGTCAATCATAATCCTTCAGAATTCTGAATGAGAATTTATGAATGAGGAAAGGCTTTTTCATGAATTGACAAACATACAGACACAAATTGCCCAATCACTCCTACTTGCAGTAGGTAAAGGTAAAGGTTGCCCTTGCTCGAAAGCCAGTCGTATCTGACTCTAGGGTTCAGTGCTCATCTCTGTTTACAGCCAAAGAGTCAGTGCTGTCTGCATCTGCAGATGTTTCCATGGACATGGGGCAGGCATGCCTAGACACCGGAGTGCAAAGAACGTTGTTTACCTTCCCACCAAATTGGTACCTATTTATCTATTTCAATTTCTTGCTTTCAAACTGCTAGGTTGGCAGGAGCTGGGACAGATGATGGGAGCTCACTCCATCGTGAAGTACTTGGGTCTTGACCTGGTGACCTGCTGACCTTCCAGGCAGCGTCTTAACCACTTTAGCCACTGCAGTCCCTAACTTGCAGTAGGTACAGCTAAACAAATCATATCCCTTCTGTGAGTGAATTGATCCCATCATTGGCCTTGATTCTTCCCCAACAAACTTAGTTTGTTCATGGTTTATTTCTCAACCAGTGTGCTAGGTTCTTATATCAAAACAAACAAATAACTCTCACACTCAACAGTCTGTGGTTTGTTTAGTTACTTGCATTTTGGTAGTGTATATCAACTCAGTGTCTCAAATCTAGCTGCAAGTCTCAGAACAGATCCACTGAATTAGTGGGGATTTGGTCAGACAACTCCTCTGTTTCAATGATTCAAGGAGCCTACCCAAGCTGAAACATTTCAGCCAATGTTTCATTCATGGTCAACCAGAATTTTCAAGATCCTGCTGTACTGTGGTAAACAAAATGAACCAATTTGTTCTTCTGTGATTAAGGTCAATAATTTAAATAAAGGTTCATAAGATACACCAGTTATTCCTTAAATACTGTACCTGTCACGTTCCTTTTGTACAAGTGATAGATAGCAACATATACAACCAGTTGCTTCACAGAGATGTACAGAAAAACATTCTTAAACCAGAACTCCTAGAAGTCCCCAGGCAGCAAAAACACATATCTGCACACCTCTATTGCTTCCAAATGCTGCAGTATCATAATTTATCCTATGTGCAACTTAGAAAGAAATGAAGTACAGAGTTAACAGGAAAACTTGAGCCACTGTACTAGAAACTCAGCATCTCTTGCTCTGAACACAAAGAATTAATCCTGTCTTTGACTTGAACTCAAGTACCAAAGATCAGAAAGTCAGTGCAATGAAGTTGATGCATTAGTATATTGAGCTGCTATGTTGGCAGGCAAGACTGTGTAATTCTGGACAGGTTCCAATTTAAAACAAAAGCCATCCGTTTCCAGGTGTAAGGCAGGGTAGGAACTTGCAAAGAAGTAACATGATGAGGAAAATGGAATTACTGGGAATCTTAATACAGCAGGACAGTGAGTTTCTTTGCACAAAGGTGCAGCATTACTGGAGCCTATGTATTATTAAGGGAAATTCTTTTCATATTTGAAACCGTGCAATGTGGTACAGGTCTCTATGTAACCCTGGATTAACAAGGGCAGTCTGTAGTGATTTTTGTTAAAAGAACTGGGGATTTCTGCTTATCTGGTTAGAAACATGTTGCAAAAAGGGCAAGGCTGACCATGAATTAGTTCACTAAATATGAAAGTACACAATTTTATACACAATAACTTGGAAGTAGATACTCACCAAAAACACTGAAAACAATGTGGATTGGTTTCCAAGTAGGTATGTACAGGATTGCACTGCCTGAGATTTAAGTACAGTACTGTATTCAACAAAGCAAGAGTATCTTCAGGATACTCTTCAACAAAGCAAGAGTATCTTCAGGATACTCTTCAGACAAAATTAACAAGAAGAGGCACTAATCTTAACTCACTAACTCATGAATATTAATGCAGCAGTAGGCAATTTTTGGGTTATGTGTGCTACAACTCACACCCAGAAACCTTACTAGAGTAACACATATGGAGGCTTTTTTCAGCATCTTTACCTCAGACTTGTGAGTCAGAGCAAAAAGAGCAGAACTACATTGGAAGAAGCAGGTAAAACTACAGACTTAATTTTCTATCATAACAAGAGCCGGGAAACATAATTTTTAAAGGCCAACATGTTACTATCACTTTAAAAGAAACAGCATTGACAGATTGTTTTAACTTATTAAATACAATCACATGGCATGTTATGTTACTTGATAGTAATACTGTATAAATGAAAATTATTCTTTTCTTTTCATAGCCATAAAATACACCCTCCAAAATAATATTTTGAAGTAATCTCCAGGGGTGGGGTGGTTAGCTATATTTGTCTAATGCTGGAAAAACAAAGAGCTTTTTGTAATCTGGATTTTGCATCTGTAAAAGTCAAACTTATTAGTCTTTAAAGTGCCATAAGATGCTGCATATTTTGATTACTCTTGTTTTTATGTATGTGTTAATGTGTTCTTAAGGTTTTCAACTGCTTTAAACTTTGTTTTAATATTATTACACATTTAATGACTTATAAAAAAATCTCTTACTGTATTTTTAGTCACTTTGTGTTTTTTAAATAACTTGCGAGCCACTCTGGGTCCCTTCACTGGGAGAAAGATAGCATATCAATAAATTGATAATTATTAAGAAAAATTCTTCACCAATTGAAGTTGCAAGTCAACATTAGTGGTTAATATTGAATATGAATTAATATAATATCCAGTGGCCATCAACACCGAGGAGAACACAATAATGGGTACACTTTTAATGAGCTGCTTTCTATCTCTAACTCTAACTAGGCATGCTCCTCCTGTTCAAATATGCACAGACTTCCAAAGTTAAATATCTAAGGGATGTACAAGGATTTCCAACACTTCATACACTCAAACTGTGGGGTCTTCAGCACATCAGCCTCTAACAAAGATCCCATATTTTGGTTTTCCTGGGTGCACAAACTATGACCCGCGGGCTGGTTCCGGCCTGCAGCACCTAGTAATCCATCCCATGCTGCCTGTGCTGCTCCCATAAGTGGAAGTAAAATGTGCCCATGCATGCACAAAATGCTGCCATAAAGCACCCGTGGCTGTCATAAATGCATTTACGACAGCCACGGTGCATTTACAGCAGCATTTTGTGCATGTGCGGGCACATTTTACTTCTGCTTCTGGTGGGAGGAACCACGTGACCAGCCTGTGGCCCAATAGGTTTGGGCATCCTTATGATAAAGTCTGTCCCTAGTAATCACATGTTAATGAGAAAGGACCCTGTGTTCATCTTCTATTGGGATCATAGCAGTCTTGCATGCACTAACACTGGTTATTAGTGGGAGGGGACTTTACATTGAGTGATAAAGTTCTTTTCCCACCTCTTGCAAGAGGAAAGACAAGGGCTTGGTCCTTAAGATGCAGAGCGACCTTACTTACCTCCAATCTATGTGGCCCTGCATTACCTTAGTATGGTCTGCCATCCTACCCCACCTGGTATGGAAAATCCAGGCCGAAACCAAACCTTTGGACTGGGCCAGGAAGGCCATCAATAGAGAAATAAAGGCTTGGGTCTTAGCCCACGGGAGCTTCATCGACCACACAGACATCCATCAGAGCATCCCCTATCTGTTTCGGGATAACTGATAGAGGGGCTAATATCCTACTGCAAAACATACAAATGGGCATTGTAGCGGTCCTCAATAGACTCCGGAAATGGGGCTATCAGCCCTGAGGGGCAGTGGGGGGAGGGAGACAAGTGGGTGCTGACCCCCTCTGGTGGTGGGTAATCCGGGGTGAGGGAATAGCAGTGATTCCTACAGGGCATCTTTGGAGTGAAGCCATCCAGTGCTCCAGGTGGCTAATGCCATGTGGAAGGCATGCAGTACATCCAAGATCCACTCTTTAAGTGGAAGTGGAAATGGCCACTGCCATGCCCACCCTGTTCGGTTGGCCCGCTGATTACTAGCCAGTGCTTTAAATAGCGGGTGCCTGGGTTTCGCCCATTTGGCGCAGGGAAGGGTTAACATCTGCCCTGTCCCTGGCATCAGGTTACAAATGGCCCTCCTTACCCCCTCATCAAATCTTCTATTTAACAATCAATAAATTGGCCCAAACCATAGCTGTTTGGTGTCTGGACTCCTTATTTTGCACTGGAGGTGGAAACCCACCCCCCATCCCTCTTCCTGTTTGACTTTCTTGCTATAGTCCTCTCCAACTGAGCAACAAGCATGAATTGTGCTGAAGACACAATTTCCTCTGACTGTAACTACAAATGGTAACTAAAAGTAAAGATATATTTCCCTACTTTAAATGCTTCTACATTGATTTAATCATACCACATACTCATTTGTTGGGGGGGGGTGTCAAAGAGGAAGGGTTACTGAGATTGAAGTGATATATCCATGTTCTTTTGCTGTTTCTTCTATCTCACACTGCTAACTAAGAGGAATAACCAAAATTCCTCAATATCCTCTGTATAATTCAAATCTCTGATGGTGTAGATTTCTTAGCTATCTGGAAAACAGCAACATATATCTGTGCATAGGATCACACCAATCAACAGTGTTGATCAACCACCAGCAAGGGTATGGACATATTAATGTATATCAGCTTTACATATTCATTAAAAACATGAGAAGAAAATGAGACTGCCTGTGTAACTGGATCACAGAAATATTCCTCATATGTTACAATCAAGATGTAGTACAAAGCACTTATACACTATGGCTGCTGATCAGGGCTTCTGGGAATTGAAGTTCCAGAACACCTTGAGTGCCAAGATTTGCCATCACTGCCCTATGGTATTCAATGGTTATTAAAATCACAAAAACGGTAGCATTTGTGAAAATGCACAGAATAATTATGTAATAAGCATCAACATGAATCACCATATTTAATGCCAAGTTATCTAGGATAGTTGTAGTTTTAAATTATCACAGCATCTCTAACCTATTTTCTGAACTTGGTCAATCCATGGGTAGACAATTGGGCACTCAGGCAGGATAGGAGAAAGTCTTGACCAAAACAGAGATCCCATCACTTGCTCAGAAATGGTTTTACAATTTATCCTTATTTTATAATATGTCTAGTATTATATTAAAAATTACTCAACAAAATGAGGAAAAATTTACCTCAGAAACTTGGAGAATTGTTGAAGTAGTCCAATTTTTATTTTATTTTTAAATTGCTGCTTTCTCATTCTTGCACAGAACTAGCATCTTTCTACAACTTCTTTCCCACTGTTATGCACATCCATCAAAAAGGTCACCAGGCTAGGAGGGAAGCTGGACTTTGGGGGACAGAGGGGAGATAAATGAACCATGACCTCTGTTTTCAAGGTATGATTGGGCAAAATGGCAGGATCCAACTAAATTCCCCTTCTGTACAGCAGCCACCTGAGCGTTCCAAAAAACAAATTCTGGAAGCTTGGGGAACCCTCCATAATCACTTTTTGGGGAGAGTACAGGGGCAACTGCAATGTTTTATTTAGCCATCGAATTGTATAAAGTTCTAGTCACAATTACTACCATTACCTACAACCACTACTGACAATTTACACTTACTTTTCTCAAGAGATATGCCTATATGAGGAACAGAAATATTCTCTATAACAGGGGTTCCCAGTGCGATGCACACAGCCCACAGGGGGCAATTTGATTTTTAAGATGGGTAATTCGAGAATGAGTTATTAACAGTGAGTTCACTTTGCTCTATAATTTCCTGTTTCAGTGTTTGCTATAATGTGTCAAAATACTCTTCCATGCAACACTAGATTCCTAGAAGACAATTTTTTTCCTCAAAGAGAGACAAAATTATGTCTCTTCCTCACATGAAGAAATGACAAACCAATATGCAGGAACTCAAATGCTATATTTGCAAATAAAAAAATTGTTCCATTAGACAACATTCCTTTCATCTTGACTTGATTCCTGAAATGCCATTTTAAATGAGATACAAACCAATATGTGAAGTTAGTACCACAGGTATATGTTTCTCATGCAATTTTTATTACTTCATTAAGTCAAGGAACCGAACAACAGAGGAGGACCATGAAGATGAGAGAAGGTAGGTTGTGGAAAGCGCAAAAAACCAAAATTTTATCCTACAACTCTGTGATTGTGAGGCTTTTATAGTGGTGGTAAAAAGGGAACTGAATGTTAGCCACTAGATACGCATACATGTGAAGTGATGGCAAAGTCCCCCTGTTGGCCAAACATCTCTCTATTTACAGCTCTGGAACATTTCAAAACACCCACACAGGTGCAGCGAGACCTAATTTATGATTTCACAGAAACCATGCAGAAGAAGTATGGATTTCTATGTTGGGAATGTCTGTGTTTTCTTAAAAAGTAATTTCACACTTTCTTTTTTCAAAATCCTGAAACCCTCCTTAGCCAATCCAGGTTTATTTCATCTTTCTTTCCCATTCCATAAAAAAAAAAACCAAATAAAGCTCGTTAATGAAAATCCCGCATATTAACTATGGCAAATTCAAGCCCAGTTTTATTTGCAGTATTACAGACACCATTATCACAACCTCATGACATTCTAAGTGTGAAGAAAGCCATATGTTTAGTTATTTTGTCTAACAATTACATGGCATATAATTTATTAATTTTTTTCTTTGTTTTGTAAACAAAATTAGACTTAAAACATGCACAAATATAGTTGCATTTCCTGCCTGGAAGGTTAGGAATTCTAATGATACAACTCCAAAACATATTATTTACAAAGATTACCAACATAATGCAATTTCTCTCTCTCTCTTTCTGGTATTTCATTTATCAGCCATGCAGTCATCGTTCTACTCCCTACGACCATCTGTACATACTTTCCCAATAGACCATCACAGCTGTCCTGTTTTTCACACACACGGAACCTTTTATATGCTTTCCAACTGTTTTAATAACTGTTCTGTACTTAGCACTGTACTTCCTTTGTCTTCTTCAACTAGGAAAAGATATTATCCCAAACAAACAGGTTATCACACTAAAAATGTTCTGTGTGTTTTTAAAAAATTGAGATCACTGAAAACATTATTGATCCTTTCAAATAATCCAACTGTTTTAAGATTACAGTTTATTGGGCAAAAGGCATTGAGGGAAAAATCTCCACAGACATTCAAGCTTAAACATATGTCACTGAATTACTCCCAAAGTTACTGCTTTGCTCCACTCATTTTTTTGCAAAATACAATTAACAACACTACCTAGTCTACTGTTAAATGATTGGCTGTTCAGATCCCTAGAGGCACCTAGTTGTGCTCAGCTTTGGATCATGTGGTCTCTTTTAAAAATGCTCTAATATGCATCTGGCTGGAGGCCCAGACCACATGGTCATACCCATCAGCAAGAATAGAGGAAAGGCATAGAAAACCAGACCCACCTGTGCAAGGCTAGCAGCAGTCATTTCAAAAATACTGCTAGCTCAGCTGCCAGGAAATGGGAGAGGAAAACAGCACTATTATCTCCAAGGAAATCTTTTTCTTGAATCACCCTGATCCTAGGCCTATGGGCAAAAACTGGTAGCAGAGTCTTTGCAAGAGCTGGAGATTATGAGCTTTTATTATACAAGTTGCTTGATTCTAGAAAGGAACCACATCCTGTATCCCAGAACTCACTACTGAAAGAATACGATCCATCCACAGATTGTATTTAATTGTTTTTTGATTAGTTGGCTTGGATGCTCTACTAACTATGTGTACAATAATGAACATACCAGGTTGTTTTTTAAAAA
The DNA here is from genome assembly GCA_035047305.1 of Bradypodion pumilum. Lineage (NCBI taxonomy): Eukaryota > Metazoa > Chordata > Lepidosauria > Squamata > Chamaeleonidae > Bradypodion > Bradypodion pumilum. Next base: position 103,855,810 of record JAWDJD010000004.1, on the reverse strand, counting down.
AAAATTAAAATCTATAGCAGAAAAACATGGGTAAAGTTTGCCTAGAATTATGAAGAACAGCTGCCAGTAAATATAGCCACATCTGGACAAACCTGATGTGAAAACAGGTTGTGTGTAAACATCTGTCCCTATTTCTAAGCAGTCTAACTTCTTTGTGCTAGGGAAGCTGTTGTGTCATGCACATTCAACTTTTCTCAAAATGCACAGCATGAACCTCCCCATTTCCCTGGTCTGCAATGAATTTTGTCTACCACAAACTGCAGGACTGCAATCAGATTTACCGTATTTGCTGGCGTATAAAAACCACTTTCCCTCCTTAAAAATACATGTCTACATGTCTGTTTTGTAGTTGGTTAGGTGAGGCTAAATACAGTTGCTTGCATGTCCAAACTACCATTTTGTTCAATCCTTGCATCTAAATAGCATACAGACCTTAAGCAGCCCTATTTGGTCTCCATCAGCTTGCTATCATAAGCAGGAGAATACAGGAGAGAGCAATGAGAGGTATTTCTGCTTGATTTCTTTCTTACAGAGCCACTGGAGAAAAGCAAACAAAAATCCTCCTCCTACAACTGCCAATGCAACGCTTGCCCCTTTTAAAAAGCCAAGTTGCATGTACACTCTCTCACACACAAAGAGAACATGAACACACATACCACGGTCTAGCTTTCCAAAGACAGCCTCCATACCCTGCTTTTGGAAATTAAGCATTTCCAAAGATTCAAACATGTACACAGAAAGAGCCTCCTCGAAGAATGTAGTGTTGTTGAACCACAATCGAGTGTAGCCTGGTAACAGCATCCTTGTGTTGCCAGCTAATCTTTCTCACACTACGTCAGGCAAAAGGAACTGCAGAATGAACTTATCAAAAAGGTGCTTTCATTTTGGCAGTTTCATATCTGGCCTAGACATGGGTGGAGGAGGAGAAGGAATTGTTTAGTTTGCCAATATTCTGAAGTGGCTTACTTAACTAAGCCATTTCACAATGCTGGCAAATTCAAACTGGAAGGCTTGCTTTACATCAATTCCAGTGACCACACATGCTGGAATGGATTCAAACCACAGTAATCCTACCTGCACCAGAAAAATAGAGGCCTCCTGACAAGGGCTCTGAAAGGGACAGGTAGGAACACTCTGGATGAAGGGCGGCTTGTTCCAAGTAGACCAAATAGTAGCTAAGCACCTATATAGTTAACCTCCAACACTATTTAGAATAGTAATATTAAAATGTCCATTCTCACTGTTTTAAACATACATTACTGTATTGCTTATCGCTTATAGTCACTTCTCCCCCCCCTCCCAAAACTTAAATTCACTTTCTCATCTAATTCTTGAACAAGCCTTTCAATCTAGAGACAAAAGATGGATGGACATTGTTTTCAAAGCCACAGATCTATTTCCCTTATGTGTAACATCATTCATATCCAGATTATGGGCATGAGAAAAATATTGACGGGAAGAACAGATCAAGCATTTACATTAAACAGAGCCTGCTAAGACTTGCCTCCTCTCTCATAAGTTAACCACACCTCTCAGAGTCCTCACCTGCCCCAAATTCAAGGTGAACTGAGTGAGTGGTGGCATCTGGCCATAAATCAGAGGTGTGCATTTGAGTCTTACTTGCACCCCAGGGTAGGTGAAGCAGCTTTCTTCACATGGGAGGTAGCACCAGGATCAAATCAAAGAAGCTCCATCAGGGCTGAGAAAAACAAACTTTACTCACTTCTTCATCTGAAAAGGAGAGTAGAAAAATAAACAACACACAGCAAAAGAGTCAGCAAACCCCAGATAGTGTTTCCAGGGGGATGAAAAGTCAGGTTAACAAAGCAAAATTACGTGCAGCGGGCATGGAACAGCCAAAACCCTCTTCAGAAAGGGAGGGCAATTTATGAATGCAAAGGCAGAGAATGATGACACAGAGGAAATGTTGTTTAGAATTAGCCATAAAATACCCATGAATAAAGAATTAGGGGGGGGGAGTCTTTGCTATTTCCTCCCTCCCAGTCTAAACCAACGGAGAGATGAAACCAGCATGACTTCCTTCAAGGAAGTCCTCATCCAGGGAAAACTGGGAAGGCCCTCTGATCATGCAGCTTGGGTCTGTCTCTCTGTACAGGTGTACATATGGAGCAGCTTCATTTACAGTGTATACTGGTTTCTTATTTTTTCTTTGCTAAGTGAGAAAGGTATGCTGTTACATTGGAGTTATGCTTTAAAAGCAACAATACATTTAAAGAATGACTTGCTGATTCAGACACAAAGTTTGAACATACCAGCTGCCTTACATCTTCTTTTTCTTGCTCTCGAAATTTGATCTGCACACTGGAATTACTGCATCACAAAATATCTGAAGTGATACTTCAACAGTAGAGATGCACAATATTAGTTTCCACAGTCAAAAATTCAAAATATTTGCACATGAAGCTCGGCTATAACCATTCCCAACTATGGACAAGTTTCCCAAACCAATGAATTCAATAACAGATACATGATGTCAAGGTAATGTTTATGTGGGAAAACTGAAAACTCAAACCCAGAGCACGGAAGTCCATCACATTAATCAGTCAACAAATTTGTCTTAATGCCACGCTGTCCTAAGAAAAAGCAAACAAGAAAGTGGCCTATCATCCAAAACTAACAAACCTCTGTGACTTGTTGTCAGAACTGCACTAAATTGTTTCTTTTTACTAAATGTTACAGATATATAAAATATAACACATGGATTTTCTATCCTGGAATAAGCTCCTCTAAGGTTTACATCAGGGGTTCTCAACCTTTTCAAGTCAGGGGTCGGGTCACGCTCCCTCAAACAGTTGAGGGGGTCAGACTGGTTGTAAATGGGTTTGCGATGGCCATAAATGAGTCTAAAGCCAATTCCAGCAGCAGCGGCTGGAGTGAGAGCAGGAGCCAGATTATCTGGCACCATGGGCCGAATCTGGCCTGTGGGCCACAGGTTGAGAACCCCGGTTTACATGGTCATCCACAACTATCACAGAGTATATGGTTTACCTATCTGTCTGTTATTCCAGAAAATCCGTATATGCTAGATATTATCAGGAAATGTGCATTAAAAAGATGAGCATAAACATCTGGAACATAGCCCAACAGCTGTGTTCCAGGACAGTTTCTTTAGTGCAAAATATCTGTGTAGCAAATATATCTGGATCTGGATCTTGTGCAGCAGGCCCAGTGTTTACAGTGTTTGTATGAAAATGTCACAGAATTGGTCTGAAATGGGATCATGCAAACACAACTACAAATAGCCTTTCTGTGTTGCATTGCCAGTTGAGGATGAGGCTCGTGTATAATATGCTAAAAATGGAGAAACTGCTTGATTCAAACTGGAGATTCCATGGACTCTTGAGATCTCAAGGCTAAACCAATAAGCCACTGTTATGCTCAGGAACAATAGTTTATTGTACTGCTGAAAACATCTAGCAGAGAATCAGGTGTTGTTTTTCAGAAGTCTTAAAATTCCAGTTTTGTTTTTAAAAAATTAAATCGTTTGTTTCAGATAAAGGTTTTTATAAATAAGGAAGGAAAATAATCTGTTAAAGTTTCTTTTACAACAGGAGGGTACATATACAGTATGGGATTCTTCTAGCCATGATGGAAACCATATTTAACCCACAAGCCTATGTCAGTCTAACTCTATAGGTTTTAAACTATGCTCACCAATAAACCTTCTTCCATTCTGAGTTTTCTTTCTGGAACTTTTTTAAAAGAAAAAACAGGATAAAGTCTCTATAATCAGGTTTGAGGAATCACCACTCAAATAAGCTCCATTGCATCCACTATTGAGTAAGCAATAAAATAATTTCTGCGTAACCTGCAGATTTATTCTGTATTTAGATAACTTGCATGAGTGCTATGTAGCCTGTAAAGAATGTTAGATGTTTAACTACAAATTAATCAGCATATCACAACTTTAATCAACAGAAAGATATGTCTCCTTAAATAGCAGGCCTTAGGAACAAAACAAGAGGCTGTATGAAGAGCAAAGCATTACTGCCGCGCCCTCCCGGCCCGCCAACACCAGGAGAATAAAAGAGGGCTCCCCGTAGCTACGGGGAGTCCGGAAGACGCCGCCACCAGCACCGCCGTGCCCTCCCGGCCCATTGCCAACCGGGAGGAGGATAAGGACGGTGACTTTAGACTATGTCTCTTGGTACGGTTCTGCTCTTGGCGGTCTCAGGGGGGGGCTACAGTAACTATTGTAACTATTGAGTATCGATTTTTCTTGCTGTGCCTTACACTTTTGTGACTTTTGGATTACTTGTTTGACTACTTATTTGGTTTATGATTATGTTTATTACTATGTTATTGTAATTGTAATTGTATGTATTGATTGTTGTAGCTGCTCTGAGTCGGCCTTGTGCTTGAGTAGAGCAGGGTATAAATCCAATAAATAAATACTGTATTTTCTGGTGTATAAGACTACTTTTTAACCCCAAAAAATATGTGCCAAAGTCGGGGGTCGTCTTATAGGACAGGTACTTAACTGCAGCTTGTTTCCCCTTGCTTCATATGTCCGGCGCATATGGTGGGGGGTGCCGCGGCCGAGTCCCTGCTCTGTGCGGGGAGTATGAAGCAAGGGGAAGCAAGCTGCACACATCTTCCTGTACCTCGAGGAGGAGAACGTGAGCGTGGATTGGCTCTCCACCAGAACCTGCCCATTCGACTCGGAGGGCTGCGCGTCTTCGGGTTGAGTGTGGGTTAATTTTTATTTGGTGTGCATTGGAAGAGAGGTAGTCTTATACGGCAAGTATATTCCAAACTCTATATTTTAACTGGAAAAGTTGGGGGTCGTCCTATATGCCCAGTCATCTTATACGCCGGAAAATACGGTAAATAATTAGTACAATAGTAGCTTGGTTGGAAAAACCTGCAAAAAATCAGCTACAGTGTAATCTCTTTGAAATCACATTCCCTTATGAGCCTGCTTCATAAAGTGCGATACAGAAAACACAGCCGTGCAAGTTCTGACAACTGAAATCAAAAAGAGCACCAAGTTATTAAAAGTACTGCGAGGGATACTGAAACCGGACACACAGAGGTTTTTGCATTCTGGCTGAGATTAAGGGGAGCTAAGCAACACAGACAATAAAGGAACAGATAAGCAGTACAGACAGATCTGTAACTGGACACAGGGAAATAGCAACACTGAGAACCAAGGCAGACTAACACATGGAACCCTTAGGACTGTCTTGGCGAACCTTGGCACCCCAGCTCTTCTTGGATAATTCTCAGAAGCCCAAGTCCTTGTGAATCTACACGAATGGGTTTACTGTGCATTCATGTGGATTCACAGACTTGGGCTTCTGGGAATTGAAGTCCAAGAACAGCTGGAGTGCCATGGTTTGCCATCACTGCTATTGGGCCAGCAACAATAGGGTCAGATCCAAAGGGCATGAAGGAAGGAGGGGTAGGTTTGTTTGTTACATTGTGGATTATTTTGTTATTTTATTATATGTTTTGGGGTTGTATTGCTTTATTGTGAACTGTCTAGGGTAGTGTTCTACACTAATTATGGTGGGATATCAATCAATCAAACAAACATATTTAAAAGAAGAAGCTTCAGCTATTACCTGAGCTAAGGTGCTCCCAATAAGGTAGGGTTGTGTCTGTACCACACATCTGTATACACGCAGATTTGTTAGTTTGTGTGGCTTTCTGGAAGTCCAAGGCATCATCGTTTTAGAAGGAGAAAAAACCACCTAAATCTACAGGGCACATAGTAAACTGAACCATTTTCTGCTGAGGAATGGAAAACTAAAGAACAAGTTTCTTGGGTGAAATCTGTACTCACTCCATGCATCCTGCTCCTTCCTTCATGCCTATTCATTTTTTTAAAGCTCTGACCCTATTATTGCAGGTCTTGTAACAGGCCAAAATGAAATATCTGGTAAGGCAAGATGGCATAGTTCCCAAATGATGTTTGTGTAAGAGAGAAGGGAAAAAACATATAATGCAGTGTCAATAAGGCTCGTTCCAATCGAGCTGGAGAACACAGAAGCCACTTAGCCTTCCTTTAAAAAAAAAGAAGAGGCATGTACAGGGGTGTGCTGGGCACCATGGGAGAGCACTGGACAGGGGCAAGGGGCAGCAACCAAGGGACGGGGGAGAAGGCTGCCCCTGGAAACCGCTTGGTCACCACCCCGCGCTTGGTCCTCCAGGCAGGTGGCACTTTAGAATAAGCCATTGCTCGAAGCTGAAGGAGGGAGCTTGGAGCAATGGCTTGATCTAAAGTGCAACGCACCGGGCAGATAAAATAATAACAAAATTATTATTTGTGCCCCAGGGCACCAGAGGCGAGGGCGCACCGGGATGAATTCCCCTGTCCCAGTGGCCAGCCCATGCCTGGGCACATATGATTCCCAGAACACAAATTCATATGATTTATTTTGAGTTTCAAAAACACCAGTTCAGCTCCCAGTAGGTAAAGGTAAAGGTTTCCCTTGCTCAAAAGCCAGTCGTATCCGACTCTAGGGTGCAGTGCTCATCTCTGTTTCAAAGCCGAAGAGCCAGCGTTGTCTGCTTCTGCAGACATTTCCATGGTCATGTCTCAGGTATGACTAGACACCGGAGCGTATGGAACGCTGTTACCTTCCCACCAAAGTGGTCCCTATTTATCTACTTGCAATTTCTTGCTTTCAAACTGCAAGGTTGGCAGGAGCTGGGACAAAAACGGGAGCTCAATCCATCCTGCAGTATTCAGGAATCGAACTGCTGACCTTCCACCTCCCAGTCAGCGTCTTAGCCACTTGAGCCACTGCAGTCCCCATTCAGCTCCCAGTAATCCTCACAAAAGGCCTTAAGGAACCAGAGAGAAATGTCACAGTTGTCTAAATGGGAAAGAGGGAATATACTGAACTCCTTTCTGGATTTTTATTTCTGTTAATTTCCTTTTCAAGCTACAGTAACACATGGACTTTAAGAAGTAGACTGGAAACCGGCTAACAGGTAGCAGGGTGTCTTAGATGGGTCACAAAAATCAAGATGTTATTGAGAGCCTGGCTGCAAAACAGCTGAAAGTGCCATACCAAAACACAAAAACAACATCCGCATGGAACTTTTCAGTTTCAGCAAATTCACACAGGCACAACCACCTTTCAGTAAAGCACAATGTCTGAGTGTGTAGACTGCCACCCCCACAACTGCAGCAATGCCAGTCTCAGTAGGAGATACAGTATGAGCTTCTCAAATTACCAGGCAGCACAGGAATTTAACATGTTGCAACAGTTCTCATGCTGGCAGTGTGACATGACACAACTGCCCTTTTGTGTGGTATTTTATCCTTGCTATCTTGCTCTTGCATATACATTGTGATCTTCTTTTTAATGTACATTATATTACATGTCATGTAAGCACATTACAATTCCAGTAACATTTTTCAACATTTTCCCCTTCTCAAATCCCTTCCATCCAATAGAGGAGCATGGCACCTACTAAATCATATCCCACCTTACCTTATCTTAATAAAAATAGTTCAAAAATAAAATATCTGTCTTCTGGTACTTTTTTGACAACTGACTGTGGTTTGGATTGCAACAAAACAAAAACAAAAAGCATTGTGGCATCTTTATTGTGGTTGTATATGCAATCATGTTCCTTTAAACAGATTAAAGGGACCTGCTTTTGATCAATATGGAATACCTTGACCACTCGTTTCCTTTATTTTGCATATATTAGCTATATCTAAAGGGGGAAAATATATGAACACATTTACATTCTTCCCCTCCCTTTGAACAAATTTGACAATTTGCACTGTCCAGTCCATAGAAACTTATCTCAGCACCAGGTTGTTCAACTATGGTTCATACGTGGTTTTATCAAATGGGGGGGGAGAGAGAGAATAAGCCCTCTTTCTTTTAGAATTGAGTCCAATATAGAATAAATATACCTTATGATCCATCACATTGCATCATACAATTGAAGAAGAAATGAAGAAGAACAGTGGCTAACACCAATTTGGGAATATGACACAACTAGATGTTTAGATATACTGTACTGTATTGCAATCTAGCATGCAATCTAGGTAAAGGTAAAGATCTCACTTGCTCAAAATCCAGTTGTGTCCAATTCTCATCTTCATTTACAGCCTAAGTACAAGTGCTATCTGCATCTGCAGACATTTCTGTGGTCTATCTAACATAACATAACACAATCTAACACAAGACATGTGGTAGAAGTAAGCCCCTCACTAATTAACCAGCTTATTTATTCCCCAAGGTGACCAATTTGCAAACTTCTCACATTGGCTTGTCTCATCCTAATCAGTATGTTTTATCACCCTTTGTCTTGGCGCTTGTTTTTCCAGGATGGAGGCTTTTTGAGCATCTCCATCCACTCAACCATGTGGCTGAGAGAAAAATCCATTTTCCTCAGTTATTATCTTATCATTTTTCCTCTACTTAATCTCTGTTGCCCTCCTGTAAAGTCTAGAGAACATAGTGAATAACCTATATCTTTTTTATTGTCTTGAACTGATGTCTGAGTACTTATTATGCTGGTTATTCCAAGGGTTGGATTGGGAGTCTTGCTACTTAATTCTATCTCTTCAGTACTGCCATTCCATTATGCAACTCGGAAGAATTAAATAGATTCCTATTACTACAAAACCCAAAACTAGGAACACCTTTAGCAAACAAAATCCATATTGCTCAAGATAGTGGCAGTCTATGTTCTATCAGGGAAAGAGACACATTACCAAACTATGAGGTTCATATAGTCTTAGCAGCTTGGCAGTAATGCTACTCCATGTTAAACTGCCTGTTTTTTTTAATGGATGGTTCATTTTATGAGCTGCTCTAATATTCATTGACATACCTGAAGAAGATAAGCCCCTTCCAATACTGTGAAAAGTAAACTGCTTAATTTATGCAGCTAATTTACGCAGTAACTGATACATCATACTTCATAAAGTCCATCAGATTATTCCCAGAACAAAACCACTTCACTGCCCATCTACTCTAAAGATGCTATTCATTAATTTAATTCCTAAACACCCAACCTACGCACATCTAATATTAGGGAAGGCTACAGTCCTGTACATACCTACCTGGCAATCAGAAAAGATATGTAAAAGACCTTTGTATCTTGTTACCCAAACTCTACCAGCTCCCAAGTCTATTAACTCTTTGAATGTTTTCCTAGTTTATATTATGTGCAATTCTGCTATAAAAAGACCTCTTGTGCAATATTTGTAAATGATACTGTAAAGGATGGAAATGGAAGACATGCATACCAACCTCACCCGGAATTGAACACAAGCAAGGTCCAGGGTGTTTCAAAGTCAGACTCAATGAAGAAGAAATTACTTGCCTCTATAGGCTCCAATCAAGTCAAGAGCATCTGCTTATCCTATAAGTTTAATTAAACTCAAGCATTCTAGACACAGGCTCAAGTTTAAACATAACCAAGTTTCATGCAAACTTTTATGTGTAATGTGAAGAGGAATTATTTAATAGCTCTGCATGCACAATGTAAATGGCATCAGCAACAATGGTTTCCTTTGGCAATTTCAAGGTTATGTGACTTGTACATAATGGAACAAACTAACATGCACACCAAAATTACCAAAGGAAGCCTCTAATCACTGGTGATTTGCCAATGCTGATGGCATTCCTGTCATGTATGCAGAACTGGACAACATGATTTCAGCCAATGCTTTCAACAAAGTTTAAGCATCCTTAACTATATGCAAGGTTCATCACTTCCGGTATGAGAATGAAACATTGGCAGGATTAATGTTTCCCAGAATGGAAATTCCAAACCCCTACAAATATAATGGTTTGGCTCTAAGATATAGAAAACCTCTTCTGATCACGTAAAGCCATTTTCTGATCTGACAAAACAGTGCTCCACAAAAGCAGTTAATTCCTAAAATGTGTTACTTGCACAAATTCATTTCTAAAGAAATTTTATGACTCATAATAGAAAGCAGAGTGAAATGTGTAAAACAAAGGTCAGGAAGTTTGTGATCCTCTTTTCTGCTGTTGGTAGGCTACAACCTCTGTCTGCTATCATTCTCACTGTTGTCATCATCCTCCACCAATGATGTGGAGGCAAATTGCTATAAAAGATCTTTTTTTTAACTACTAGAGCCCGGGAGCTCACTGCGGGCTGCATTAATGATATGCAGGGGCCTAATTGGGCCCACGGGCCACAGTTTGGGCGCCCCTGTACTAGAGGTTCCTGCATGATTTAGATGGAATTGAGTGTAATCCATGTACTGATGACATCACCGTTCAAATCTTCTCTACACAAGATTCACTATGAGATCAACAGGTTAGATAATGGAACAAAGAACTGCAGAATGCCATAGCTGCTTCTCAAGAATCAAATGAAAAAACTATATTATTCGAGATAAGCTGGTCCTGTCCAATATCCTCTGATTTCACCAATAATCGGAATATTCCACCAATTTTCATGACACTGTTACCAACCAATAAAATTCTTGTTTGAAGTAAATCTACATCTACTTTACTAACTAAATTCATTCCAATTAAAAAAAAAGAGTGCACAGGATTTTCTGGCCACTTCTAAATCCACAACCATCTTTCTATAACCATTAAAATTTACGTTTAAGTGTTATGTAGCTAACATATTAGGTAATCTCTATCATGAATGTATATCTCTTGTTCTGTTAGATGTATGAAACTATTACTTTAATTAGTCATCACTGTCTGTTGTTTTGATTTCTTATCATCCAATTGTTCAACAGCAAGAATTAAGTTAGGAGGCAGTAAAGCTACGTGTTTCTTGTCACTTATCCAACTTTTTAAAGAGGGTAAAGAACCAAAAAATGACAATCCATGTGACATCAAAAAGAAGTCTGCGTAGACTGTCCACGTAGCAGCAAATAGATTTCCAGGATTCCATCCAACTAATATTGCACACCTTTAGCCAAACACTACCCATAAAAATGCAAGCCAGTTGCACCATCAAGGTACAAATCAACATACAGATAGAAAAGCCGTTCACTGTCCTTTAACCCAGGGGGGTTCCCAACTTATGGTCCATGGGCCAGACCCGGCCTTCAACGCCATCCCATCCGGCCTGTCGCCTCCACCGTCACCTCCGGAAGTGGAAGCGGGCACATTTACATCAGCCTTAAAATGCACATGTGCATGTACAAATGCACCAGAGGCTGTCCTAAATGCAGAATTGGGTGCATTTATGACAGCCATAAATGTGCCTGCTTCCATGGGTGTGGGCAGGCTCACTCAGCTGTCCAGGGGGTATGGTCAGGCACACAACGTAAAAAGGTTGGCCACCCCTACTCTAACCCCATCACCACTCAGCTGCTAAATCCAAGAGATCCCTATCGTTTTTTTTATTTAACACCATAACTGCTAGAGAAGGACACATAGAAAGGTTATGACACCAGTGTGTTACCAAGACCTTCCAGCCACTCGTTATCAAAAGGTACTTGCCTTCAGTCAGTGGATAAGCCATTCATAGTGTAAAGGCTCGGATTACATTCTTCTTCTTTCATGTCAAGATCAAAATCAGGTTTGCCAAAATGAAACATTTTCTTGGCTTTGTCATTGGCCAAACCTAAGTCCTCAATGCATGTTTCTGGCAGTAATCGATAGACCAGTAAATGAGCTGGATTCTATATTTCTCCACATTCACACAGTGTGTTGTTATCCGCCAGCAGCCCCCACTTGATCATGTTGGTCTTGCATTTTGGTGCTCCAACCCTCAGCCTATTCAGGATCCTCCAAGTGACATGGGCGAGGCTAAGTTTCTCAGCTATATCCTCCTTTAATGTTATTCCTTGTCCAGTGAGCTCCTTCCTCCATCTTCTAATTTGGAGTGCATGATTAAAAGGCTAACCAGCCCTTATTCTGGGGTGCACAGAAAGAGCCTCCTAAAGATAATCGTATTTTTAAACCACAATCGGGCATAACATGAGCAACAGCCACCTTGTTCTGGCTAATCTTTCTCACACTAGGTCAGGCAAAAGGAACTACAAAATGAATTCACAAAAAATGGCTTCATTTTGGCAGTTTCACATCTGGCCTAACCATGGAAGAAGCCTTTATTCGATAGCTTATTTTGGGGGGCTACTGCTGAGAGCAGCTGTACATATAACCAGGCCTTAAAGTCACAGGAGGGTGGAGGAACAGCAATGAGCATCACAGCAGAATCAGATTTTCTACATTGCTTTGGCTTTAATTATTTCTTTATTTCATTTATATTCCACCCATCTGGGATATTCTCCCACTCTGGGCAGTGTACAAGAAGTCTGACCAGGTTATCCTGCTATGGTAATAGACCAGAGGTTCCTAACCTTTTCAAGCTGGGGGCCAGGTCACACTCTCTCAGTCAGCTTAAAGGGCCGGACAGCCAACTTGCCCTGCCTGCACAATGGGGGTGGCCATTTTATCCCAACAGCTTCAAATTGGGTGCCAATTTTGTTTCTCGAATGCCATTGGAGAGGTGGGGGGGGCACATGAAACGGTGCCATGGGCCAGATCCAACCCGCAGGCCTTAGGTTTAGTATCCCTGGAGTAGACCATATGGCCAGCAACTCAACAACAATCGTCAGGCACTGGTTAACTCACCTGGCAACCCAGAGGACTAGCGGCCTTGGCGAAGTCCACAGGGACGGGTGATGGTCCCCAAGTGGATTAAATCCCATTCAAATCCATCTTGATGGAGGGCAGCAGCTTCATCAATACTGGCCTAGGACTGAGGAGGAGTTTGCATGCCAAAAAGGCTCAGGACCAAAAAGTGTCTTGTGGAACTGGATCAGTGGTATGGGTGTCATGTTGCAATGCAGAAGGTAGATGAAAGGCCACTGCATTATAGTCACAGGACAGTCTTCATGGCTGATCGCTATGATGATCGCCAATATTCAGAAATGGATATGGCACAAGAAGAAGGGCCGTGTACAACAAATTAAAAAATATTTTACAATAACAGTATAATATAAAATCATACTGTATTAAAAATAAGATTACTATTGTATTGGTCAATGTAGAATGCAAAAGTATAGAGTCACTGCAGAACTTGTTCACAGCATATTTGGACCTATTTGCATGCACAGTGCGTAACATGGGGGAAGCTCCAGCCTTCTAAACTGAACTGTAAGATGCATCATGAGATGCCTGCACTTTTACAATGTCATCCAGCAATCTGTTTGCAACATAAAGATAAAAGAACTCAATACAGTAACCCATTATTCTAAAGAGGTTTTCCAGTGAATACTTGCCTGTGCCAGTTCACAAATCCTAGGCTTCATTTACAGTAGAGAATTTGAGATCAGCAATACAAAATTCCTGGACAGCCCTTGCGTGTAATCCTACACTTTGGTTGTAACAGCTAGAATCTGCTGACCATTGATTGGTAGATGCTGAATCACTTTTGCAGGGCTTACAAAAGTTAGGCCTGAATTAAAGTACAGTACTAGAGTCCTGGCTAAAGCAGACCCAAGGAACTAACTTCTTAACACAAATCTTACTGATTCAGTGGTTCAACACTAGTTAAAAGTATCAACTGGATTTATGTTTTACTTTTTTTGGTTCCAGAATCCCCTAGTTTACAGAATCCCTCAACCATCATGGCTGATAAGGTAAAGGTCGCCGTTGCTCGAAAGCCAGTTGTATACAACTCTAGGTTTCAGTGTTCAGCTCTGTTTACAGCCCAAGAGCCAGTGCTATCTGCGTCTGCAGATGCTTCCGTGGACACATGGAAGGCATGCCTAGACACCAGAGTGCATGGAACACTGTTTACCTTGCCACCGAAGTGGTACCTACCTGTATTTATCTACTTGCAATTTCCTGCTTTTGAACTGCTAGGTTGGCAGGAGTAGGGACAGAAACAGGAGCAGGTATCGAACTCCGAACTTCCAGACTTCAAGTTCAGCATCTTAACCGCTTGAGCCACCGCAATTACATGCTGTATTGGGATTTATTACACACACACACACACACACACACACACACACACACACACACACACACACACACACACACAAAGTGATCCATCTTGTTTCCCAAGCTAGGTCATAAAGTAAAGAGAAAACATTCAAAATGATGGCATGACTGCTTCAAATTACAGATTCATTATGTTAATTTAATTTGGTGAGATGCGGCCTCTATTAAACTATAGGGCAGTTGTTTTCACAGAAACTTGCACTGGATACTTTCTGCTGTTACTGGCATTCTTTTTTTACATTTAAAATGGGAGGGGGAGCACTAAGCAGCTCTCACAAAAATGACTATTGACATTGCAAAGTATTAGAGTTTACATTGCTTCTTTCACCAGACTTGGAAACGGCTGACATGGGGTTTTTAGGTCTTCCCGAGTCAGCTTTCAGGCCTCAGTCAAGTGAAACATCCAACCCTGCTGTGTACACCACTGACCACAACAAAGACTGTGGTTTCTCCCACACTCGCCCTAAATAGATTTAAATTAAGGCTATTCATCACTAAGTGGAAAAGAAGGGAAATATAAAAGTACAGTAACTTTAGACAAGACAAGCAGACAGACAAGCCAGGCCTGGCCAGCAGCACTGGGCAATTTTTATACTACTGAACTAGCTTTCTGGTTATAAACGCAATGGACTCCATTCCAAGAGCTTATCTCAACATTTACACTAGTAGCCCTCTTTTCTTACTGATTGGATACATCTGCTATTTCAGAATATAGAGAAGAGCATTAAAATCATACAATACTTCTTACCTGAAAACACCTGGAAGTATTCTAAGAAATATTAAAAACCTATATACCAGTGATCAAAAGGAAGGATGGGCCAAACGGTATAAGCAATGTAGAGAAAAAGTACAGTTCAAGGCAAGAGTATATTCAATGGTCAATCTTCATTTATTGTATAAAGAAAACTCAAAATACTTGATTCAGTGTAAGGAAATCAAAGTTCACAAGGTGGAGTTATTCAAACTTCATAACTTCAGATAATTTTATCTTCTAAAAGAATTTCAATTACCAGAAGCACTCCTGCTGATCAGGGCTTTCTGGGAATTGAAGTTCAAGAACAGCTGGAGTGCCAAGGTTCGCCATCACAGCTATATATTGCATGGCTTTATTTGTTTCTGTTTTGGAGAAAGCTTAGCCACATAACTGAATTGGTGCCAGCAATTCATGATATACCCAAACAGTCATAAGTTCCACCACTGTCCGGGTTCAAATTAGCATGGATGCCTACCATCTCAATTACAGCAGCAAGGGGAATGAACACAGTTGTCCCCATCTAAATCCTGCTTCTGTCAACCTCAGTCTGCTACAGCTAATGGAAGGAATTGACTTGCTAAAAGAGAAAATACTGATAAACACAGGTCTGCTTTCCACAGTTCCCTCTTAAGCCACGGTTCTCAAATGTTAGTGTTTGGAGGAAAGAAGATACTGTGTTCTACAGGAAAACAGTACGGATGCAGTATGTCGCTTGAAAGTTATTGGTCAGACATGGCTAAGTAAGTTACAAGCAGAGCTTGAAAAAACTATGTATAGGCCATACTGGCTTGGAGATTTGGGGAACTGTAGTTCGAAAGCAAGAAATTGCAACTAGATAAATAGGGACCATTTCGGTGCGCTCCGGTGTCTAGTCATGCCTGCCGCATGACCACAGAAACATCTGCAGAAACAGACAGCCCTAGCTCTTCGGCTTTGAAACAGAGATGAGCACTGAACCCTGGAGTCGGACAGAACTGGCTTTCAAGCAAGGGAAACCTTTCCCTTTACCTAGTTCAAAACCATAGCTTTTTCCAAGGTCTTGTTCTATAATCTAAGAATGAGGGAAGTATAATCATAGGGATTCTTTGCCCCCCTAGTGTAATAAACCCATGAGTTGACGTGATGAGGCTGAATATAAACTGAATCCAAGGTGAAGCTTTGCCCCACTTGCCCTAATGGATCAGAAACCATAGGCTACCAGGGTCTGCATGCCTCTGAAAATGGAGTCACACCTTCCAGAGCACAACAGGAATAACGGTGGGTATTGGCAGCAGAAGAGAAACTCTGGTCGGATTATCAATATGCTGCATGGTGCAACTTTCTGTTTCTGTCCAAGTTTAGAGAAAGTAGGCACAGAGCACTTTGGGAAAAGTACAAAATGGATACCATTTCAGAGATAAAATAGAATATATTATTTTTGCCTTGGGTCCCATTTGGGAATTATGAGTCTATGATACTGGGGAGCAACGAATTCCAAAATTTAATACTTTCCTTATGCTTAAGTGCACAGAACTAGACCTTGGAAAAAGTTACAGTTTGGGACTACAGCTTCCCAAATCTCCAAACCGTGTCATGCAGTCCCAATAAAACCAATAGGGCTTAAGCACCTTAATGCAATGTCTTCCATATTCCCACAGCAACTATGTGCAGCACAGATAGGCTCCTTTGTGTTCTGCAGCAGCAAGAAAAGTTCTAGGTGCAGAATCCTGGTTCACAAATATAATTCTTTCCAACTTTGTCGAGAATGGAGTGTAAACCTTTGCAGTTTAATGACAGGCTCAAACTTGCTAATAACCCTTGGTTGCTAACTCTCTCTCTCTCCCTCTCTCTCCCTCTCTCTCTCTCTCTCTCTCTCACACACACACACACACACACACACACACACACACACACACACACATTTAGGGAGAAACAAAAAAACCTTAGTGATCTGGCACCTGCTTTACAGCAGTAGGAAGCAGGTTCTCAATCTGTTACTATGGCCATCTGGTTAATCATGGAGAACTATACTACCGTATGATAGAATGGCAATAGCAATCAAAAATCAATCAGAATGTATCCTACCTAAGAAATGGCATTTGTTTTTGGCTGACTTAAACTACATGATAAATACTGAACGGGGGTGGGGACCTAAAATATTAACTAATGGGGAAAAGTTGTCCTTGCCAATACAGTTACGGAAATAATGTGGTAAAATCAGAAATGGTTTAGTTGGTTAAAAAAAGATACTTTTCACAGGAACAATAGGGACTGCAGAATGCTGCAACAGCTCTGTTTGCTGCAACAGCTTTCATATTACTGATAAATACCAAATGGTCTGTAACTATTATCAGGATGACTGCAATAATTATAAACGTCACTGAAAGTGTACAATATGAAATTACAAGTATATTGCAGATTTATAACAAAGGAGTGCTGTCACAAATATTGCAGAAGTATCCAAATACATATTCATCTACGTAATTTGTAAATTTTATCCTTCCTTTACATTAAAAATGAGGTTCATACAATTAAAATATATACTAGGGGGAAAACCTAATTACAAGATAACATAAAAATCATTTAAAAACATGGCCAACAATGCAATAGTAAAAGACACAACAAGCCTACAATCTGCTTAAACCCCTTCTGCCAGAGACTGGGTTCCACGAATAAGGCTTGAATGAATACAAATATCTTGGTAGGGAGTTCCAGAGTCTTTGAACAGCCATTGAGGCAGCTTCATTACCGCCTTTATAATAAGGCAAAAGGCTTCACTGTTACACCTTACTGTTATGAATAAAATTATGTTCTAAAATAATACACACATTTCAGACTGAAGAAAAGGAACACTTTTCTATTATGGAACTGCTTATTTCCACAACTGAACGGTCTAATTAAATTAGCCTTGTCTCTACTTTAGTCTCATTTTTTAACCTAATTATAATCTAAAGAAGAAAGTACTTATTCAAACAATGTATTATGGTCAGATTGTTTTTATTTATTTATTTAAGTATTTTTAGACAATAATTTTTAAAAATTATTTGTTAGATTGGGGTACTGAGTAAGAGTAAAAAGTAAAGAGTAACCCTCACTGAAGAAGTGAGGTTAACTTCTGAGTAAACCAACATACGTTTGCATTGCTAAAATCCATGGTCAGCTACTGTATAATCAGAGTAAAAGCAAACCAGCCTTAACAACAAAACTTTTTTTAAAAAAACAACCACTCAGAGAACTCAACACTTGAGCTGAGAATCCCTTTTTACAATGTGATCATGTTAGCTGAAGTTGGCTCTACTGCAGTAAAAAACAAGGACTCGCTTGAGTGCCTACTAATGAACAAAGGTTAACTTTATCCCAAAGGTCAAATGCCTGGTGGTGAAGGTTATGACCCTAACAACTTAAATGGTGACCCTGCCACGTGCCGAGTATATTGCAGATCCTGATACAGATCATCTGGTAGAGGACTGGCCATAAATTTACTTGGGTGTTATGCTCCCACAAAGGCTACTATTTACCACAATAGTTTCCAACTTGTCATTTGATACACAAGCTGGAGAACTGAGAAAGGCAGAAGCAATCCAAAATTATGGACAGCATGGTGCAGCCTAAATCTCTCTGCTTTTTGTTGCAGTTTTTATACCCCAAATATTTTTCTTTTAAAATCTGAAGTAGATGTTACCTGCCTCCTCTTTCAAACATTCTGGTGTTTCTGGCTTTTTTTCAATATGCATGCTAATACACATAATGGCTACATTTTAGACCCCCCATTCCCAACATTTCCTTAGGAAAATAGCTTATTTTTTTGTAAATCAGCCTTCTTCAACATTGTTTAGCATCTTCTAGATGACTATACCCTGTTCCTTCAAGGTGATGCCCCAAAACAATTCACCAAGCAATACTTATTCATATTGAAAATAGGATGGACAACTTACTGCAGAAATAACTGATAATTCAAGCATCCTTTAGCAATATAGAATAACTGCATGTTGGGTGAAAAGACCACAATGGTTTTGGCATGTATCTCAAAACACATTTTACAGTCTGAACCGCCAGCTGATGCTGGCTAGTTCTCAAAACTTTTAAACAGATTTTAAAAACACTTTTCAGACCAGTGAAATTATAGAAGGTGCTCCTCAATTCAATTGCATATAATTGACCAACTAACCTATTATTTTTATATTCGCACTGGTCAGCTCTTTAACATATCTAGAAATGCTGTAAATCTTTTAAACAAAATCAGGAATGTCTAAAGACAAAGGAACCCTAAGATTTTCCTTAATAACGCTTTTGTTGTGTATGGATTAGAAGTTGCCACTACTGCGGTTCTGAAAGAACCAATCGCTATCAACTTGGCCAACATTCATTTGTTACAAAGGATTATGGGATACATCTGAATGAGAGAGAAAAGACATTACAACCATTTTCCTGCATACACAAGCAAAGAAGCTTGTCTGATCAACAGCATTTTGTACATACACACAATAATGTAATTTACTGAAATATTCTCAATTAGACAAAGTGCCAAACAAGAAGGTGATGTGCTGAAAAGAGTTAAAATAAGAACATTTTCTTTTTTAAATCATCTGCAAACATAAATATCCTTCAATTTACATCACTTGTAAGCAAAAATGTAATTAAAACATTTACCTTATACTCAAACAATGCATAATTAACTATTTTGCTGCAAAAGCGTTGATTTTTATGCTTACATTTATTATTACAGTTAGTTTTAAGAATAATTATAATGAATACCGAAATATGGATTTATTTATTTTTTGGAAACTTAGCGTAAAAACATTTTAGTCACAGATGTACAAAGATTTGTGAAGTGACATTTAGTTTCCACATTTTAAAGAAAACTGATCTATTTAAATATCAGTATTTTAAAGCTTTCTTTGATTTATTCATTTTCTATATTATTATGCCACTATACATACATCTACCACAGAAAATCATATAATGAAGTTGGGCCAACAGCCTATTGTATCCACTTTTACTTAATTAATGAAACATAGAACTGATACATGTTTTTAAACCTAAATGAAAATCTACACCATACGGAATAATCACCTTTGACAATACAGTATTTCAATACATGAAATGAACAAAGTACGATATGAAAACAGTGTAATCTCATACAACTGTACAGTCAACGCATGTCACTCTTTCTAGAAAGGTATGCTCAAAAATAATTTTAAAAATAAAGCTTCATATTACTATCATACAGCCCAATAAGTCCAAAAGCATTGCTAAATAAGAAGGCATATCAAAACAAAAATCAATTTGCCTTTTGTGTAAGACCATCCAATAACCACCTGTTTTATGTTTAAAATGGTAGATCATAAATAGATGGGCATTAACATTATTAAGCCTTTTCTCTTTTCCCTTCCTCAGTCTGAAATCTTGGTATGGCTAAATTACGGTAAAATCACGGGGTTGCTTTGAAAGGCCAAACTCTTGCCAATATTAGCCCAGATGATTCAGATTCTAACCTAACACAATTTACAAAAGCAAATTATTACAAAATAATTACATTCTAATTACATTATTTTGATCTGTAGCATTGCTTGACCACTACCAGCCACAGGTGCCCTGATTTTCAGGACAGGACTAGCTGGTACTGTATAAAGAACTGAAAACAACAGAATAACAGTGACACTACTGCACCGGTAATCTACCTTTAAAATCAACCATATTCCCATACAGACAACAATTGCTAAAACTTTATTTTGAATTTTCCTCTTTCATTTCATTACCTTCAACTACTAACATGGATCCATGAAGATTCATCAGTCCTTGCCCAGTGCTTTTAGCCACTGCCACGTCTGGGATATTCAGTTCCTTTAAGGACAGATGTGGCTTATCACAAGAGCAATGTTTATTTCTGTGAAGCAGGCAGCACTCTGACCTGCAACAACTGCCCAAACTTCCAAATATTTTGGAAATATGCTTATGGCAACACACTTTCAAAAATACACTACACAGGCAAAATGTTAGGTTATAAAGGCACAATTTTTTCACTGTCACTTTTCATCAGAAATGTTGGAACACACCACCATGTATCCATATCCTTTCAACTACTGATTAGACATGAGCCACCATCAGAGCCATGCTCCATTCAGCATGATACATGTACAAAAACCACTGACCTAACTTACTACCTCACAAACTCAAAAAGCTATTCAAAGTTCAACAGTTTGGGATAGTGGTACTTACCTGCTGCGTGCACAAAGTATGCCAAATATAAATCGAGTTCCTTAACAGAAACCCCTATATGATGGGGCTGTACGCATAGCCCTGGATTTGAGCACTGTGGGGACTTTACAAGGCGTTCGCCATCAGTACTTTCAAGCGGGATACCTTTAAATAAAATCACCATAACAAGGTCCAACCTCCAGACCTTATCTGCCTGCCGTAAGCAGTCAATTCTTCTCATCTTGCCTTTCTGGTCTGGATTTGAAAGAACACAACATGGAGGTTTTTTCCCTGTGACAGTTAGCACAAAATCCTCCCGATATTCAGGCCTAATATCTTTGCGTAGCTTTGCCAGAAGTCTGGATGCCCATTTTTGCTTGACCTCGGGTTTTTCGCTGAGCAATTCATCCTTCACGGCTCTCTCTTCCTCTTTCGACATGCGCTTCTCATGTTTTTTAAAGTATTTTCGTTTGCGAGCTTGTAGGTTGAACCATGTGTATGCAAATGCTCGGACATGGGGAAGAAGTGCTTCAATGAAGGGATGGAATTCATCCTGGAAGGAATGAAAACACAGAATTAAAAACCAAAGACAACTGGCATTATTAAACTGATTTCGTAAATACTGCCTTAACTTTCTATAAAATATTTAAAGGTTATTAGAATACAAGCTCCTCAATCTCAACAAGAGGCAACAGCACAATATACTGAAAGATATTTAAGTATACAGCCATGCTAGATGAAAAATTCCAGAAATCTCTAAAACATTCTTTGACCCATATTTTGTAGTTACTAGGCCTAATTATAAAAATAAATAAATACTTATACACTTAATTTGTTACTTAAGTAACATATATTGCTTAAATAAAACAACTCAAATAAACCATTTAAAAACAAGCACTGAAGATACCGTATCCTGAAATGTCAAACACGATCATATTCACTTGGATAGAATTTCTATTAAACCCAATGGGACAGCTTCTAAATAAAAATATTGCAGATCAGAATCTAATGCTATAAACCTCACATCACTGACTTCAGATCAGCTCTGTTAAAAAATTAATTATTTGGTATCTGAAGTAATATTTTTATGACCTCAATCCAATTTCAATGAACAGAAACATTATTTACTTTTTTCGCCAACCAGTTGGTGAATGGTATAGCCAATGCTTGCTGTCTCTGCCAAAATTTGAAGATCTCGATGCCAATTATTATTAGTGAAAGCATGACAAACAGTTAAACTTTTCCTGCATGTATCGATCTCTAACATAAAATAACATTAATTACAACCGATTGCATGGACACAAACTAGTGGGTGATTCCTAGTAAGAACAGAGAAAATAAAACAGGTTGCCATATTTTTTCCCCAAATGTTTACAGTGAGGTATGATATGAAAATCATTGAGATGCAGGCTTTTGAAAGCTTCTTAAATTTTTATATGTAAACCTGTAATACTGTACTAAATAAATATGTCTTAAGCACAACTAAGTTTTCTTTCATTTTATTTTTTAAAAATTAAACAACCTGGAAAGCTATAACGTTTATACTGCCATTAAGTAATCAAATGTTGGTTAAAATAAAACTATGCTACATTTTTTAAAAAATATAGAGCAAAGAATAAAATAATGTCACTGAAATCATTATCTGACTTTACATGATTGGGCTAGTTTTGGTTTTTTCCTTTATAGATATTAAAAGTTCTTCCCAGGCCTTTGAACAAGAGAGGTCACTTAGTATACTTATTTTTGAACATTCACTGCAAATGCTACAAGAGCCACATTGGCTGCTGGAAATATATTATTATTTCTATGCATGTACTTAGTTATATAATTGTATTTAGGGGGGGGGAGTGTTCAATCCAAACATCTCATCCCGCAAATACTGTACACAGTTGCAAGATGTTTTGAGTCCTCGCACTGAAACTGAGTTGTGTTTCTACGATGCACTATTACTTTCTACCTCTGATGTTACTGACTGGAAGAGATCACGGTCTTTTGCCATATGCATAAACATGTAACTATTTATACAGGGAAACCCTGGGAAGTTAGTTACTAATCTAATTCATTTTCTTAATTCATAAAATCTGTAAGTTTTGTCAAAACAATTCCAGAATTTTCTCCTAAAAGAACATCCTTATGCAATCTTTCCGTAAGTCTCTAATGCTGGCTGATCAAGCAAACACAGAGAAGAAGGCCAGAAAAGTGGACAGGTCTGAGGCATACTGTTTTAAAAATTGTCACGATCTAAACCTCATCTTCCTCTCCAGCTCACAAATGGATAATTGCTGTGTACCATATCAAATATATACTGCAACTGATACATACTGTACCAAAAATAGAATGAAGAAGTGAGATATTGTTGCATATTTGTATAGAAAATATGTTTAAAAACAAGATAAAGTTTGATAAATATGTTCCTAGATACTGAAAGAGCAATGCCATTATGAAAATTAGATTGCTTTAATACATAAAATGAACATTTCAAAAGCTGATAATTTGCTGGCCCTGGTGGGGATGGGGTTGGTTTATGTACAAAAGAAATATTATGATACTGACATAAATTGAAGAGGAATAAGAGAAGAAAATCACATATGTTTGCCCTTCAAAAATGAACTTAAAAAAATCCAAACCCATCTTTAATAGAGGCTTGCCACCAAAGGGAAACTAAACTAAACTCTTCTGGATGATGCAATACCTTCAAAAGTATCTTCCATGTACTCACAAATGTTCTTTTGAATAGCTAAGAGTACCAACAATGGGCCCTATCTGACAGGGTATCTTCTGTTACATGTTAAACAGATACGGACATAATTCATCCCAAAGTAAATGCTATAAAATCTTTTTGGGTTGTTTTTTTAAGAACACAGCTTGGCTTTCTTTTATGAATTGCTTCTACAATTCAATAACTGATCATGCATATTTGCAATTGCCAACCAATTTCTTTTCAAGCTGCATGTCTTGTACTCCACTGTAAAGCTAAGGCCAATGTACGTATCTAAAAAGAGGGGAAGATGCCTAAAATGCTAAGTAAAAGTCTTGAAATCCA
The DNA here is from genome assembly GCA_035047305.1 of Bradypodion pumilum. NCBI lineage: Eukaryota > Metazoa > Chordata > Lepidosauria > Squamata > Chamaeleonidae > Bradypodion > Bradypodion pumilum. The sequence continues at coordinate 103,831,887 of JAWDJD010000004.1, read as the reverse complement.
TTGCATGGATTCCAGGTTATGGTATAGTTAAGAGATTCATTACTGTTAACAAAGAACCATTATTCAAATGGGATCCCTCAAAATGATATATGAGAAGTTAATTGCTGAAAAAGAAGTAACTCTGAATTAACTTTCCAAAAAGCCAACCCTTCAGTATTTCACTGTATCAGAAAAGTAACTAATACCATTGACCACAAATTGAGACATATCTGATGTTATGATGTTGCTTACATCAAAGATTTTCAGTTCCCAAGATATTCTCAGTGAATTTAAGAATAGCTAAGCACATACCCAGAATCACATACAATGGTTAAAAAGCAGTACTATTTAACAATGACAAATGCTTTTCTTTTCGTGGGTCAGGATTAGAACTGCAACTTCTCTAAAAGTTTAGTTCATACCTACTTGAACAATGAAAAAAAATGTTTTAAAATCTGAGGCTTCACATATTTTCTTCTTCTGAAATGCTGGTAGAGGCATAACTCAAATGAGTTTGTAGTCTCGTCTGCAGTTTACAAGGATCATACTTTAAACACAGCTGTGAACTACATTTTAGATTAAAGCAAAAAGTTGTGGATGTGTATTTTCAAAAGAGGCAATAATAATAATAATAATAATAATAATAATAATAATAATAATAATAATAATAATAATTATTATTATTATTATTATTATTATTATTATTATTATTATTATTATTATTATTATTATTATTATTATTATTATTATTATTATTATTATTATTATTATTAATAATAATAATAATAATAATAATAATAATAATAATAATAATAATAATAATAATAATAATAATAATAATAATAATAATAATAATAATAATAATAATAATAATAATAATAATAATAATAATAATAATAATAATAATAATCACAGAAGCAGCAGACCAACATAAAAATCCATTCTTTTCTCGCAATCTTTGGAAACAATACATTTACCCTGCAATATCTCAAAGTTAGCCATTTTTAGAAACTCTCACAGCACTAAAATTTATATAAACCACTTGAGCGTACATCTACCATAAGCTATTAATGTAAAGCCAAGCCAACATTTCAGAAAGAACAAGTAGGTGAGTTACGAATAGTGGAAGAGGAGGTAGACAATAGATAACCCTTTAACAGGTAGTTTGTCCTGATATTCCAGTTCCATTAACTGAGTAAATGGACTTCATGATTATTGTTTAAATCACACTGGACAAATCTTTAACAAACATAAGCTTCGAGACGTTCTTTTACAATGGATCTGCTGTATACGCAACTCTTGCTATGTTCTACAAAGATGTGTTCAAACCCCTAAACACTGTATCAAAATGTGCAATGAAAATGCAAAGCACTTTGCAACAGAATAGCCCTAAGTTACAGCAGATATAAAATGGAAATATGTCTGGAATTTTCATAATGAATTAATTAGGCCTACTGAAAAAGTGGACCATTCATGTGCATTTTATTGGGGAAGAGATGTTTTAAAGGGGGGGGGGGATACTTGTTAATCAAGAGATCTAGTTCAGGTTCTATATAAGTGAGACAAAACTTTCGACTAGACCTGACCTCTCGAACAGTTTACACAAGCTTCAAGCAGATTCCAAAGTACTGTATCCATCTTCTACTTACAATGAATTTAGACACTGTTCACAAAATGACGCCGTCCAGTTTTTAAAATAAATTCATTGATTACAGGTTATGGCGATAAAGCTTACTCTGTAACTTTAATGAGCACCAAGTGCCCAAAAGGTATCCATACCTAAATTTTCCTTCTGTCATCCTCAAAAATGTACTGCAAGCCCTCTTCTCCTCTGCTAGAGGGTCCAAATACACTTAAATGCCCTCACAAAGTCAAGAAATAAGCTAGGAAGTTTACCTCCCAAAGGATTTTATCCCCAAACCATCACCATGTCCGGCTAAGTGAAGGTGTAATAACGGTACACTCTCCCCGCCAGAAGTATTAAAGAGATGGGCTAGATGTGCTATGTGTGGTGGGGATGAGAGACTCTTTGGGACTCTCCGGTTAAGACTTGGAGTCAACAAAGTTCTAACAAAAGAGTTTTACCGAAAGAGAAAAGGGATACAGTTAATGCAAAAATAAAACACCACGCGCATCTCAGGAGGGCAAGGTTTTGTTTTTCAAATGCAAAAATAAATAAATAAATGTTATCGCTGAAAGGGAGAGGTAGAAGAGACCTGGTGGGGCAGGAGAGCCCCCCCCCCATGACCCCACCCCGGAGTGTGGGTGGATTGGGGAGATGGAGGGGGTGCGCTTGGGAAGTTAGGAAGAAAAGTTCCCCGAAGTCTTTCTATTTATTTATTTATTAAAGTCGCCGTTTCCCAAGGCGTCAGGCACAAAACCCGATCCCCATCGAGACCAATGCAATCCGAAACGAGACGTGGTTTGTAGGGGGGGGGAGGACGAGGGGTCCGGGGAAGGGAGGTGTGTGTGGTGGGGGGCACATCGGGTAGGAAGAGACCGGATCGCAGTCCACATTAGTTTCAGGCGCAGAAGGAGCTTCGTTTCCACGCAGACAAAAAGGAATCGAGCAACTTTCTGCACCACAAGTTTAAAAAAAGAAAGAAAAAAGAAAGCGGGGAGAGAAGGCGACACTCTCTTCCTCCCCGCCTCCTCCTCCTCCTCCTCCTCCTCTCCCCCCCCCCCGCCCCCCTTCTCTCTCTCTGGGCAGGACGCCGCAAGCCCCGACTTCCCAAAGGAAACAACCCCGGGCAAATGTGACACCCAAGCCAGTGACAAGGCGCGCGAAAAGGCAGCCAAGGAAAAGGCAGCAGATCGGGCTTGGGATTGCAAGCCCTCTTCTCCTCTGCTAGAGAGAGGGTCCAAATACACTTAAATGCCCTCACAAAGGGCATCCAGAACTGGCGCAAGGCAGGCCAGGGGGGCGGGGGGGGCGGCTGTTGTGCACCAGAGTAACTCGAAGTCAAGGCGGACGCTCTGCAGCAGGAGCCCCAGCAGCCCGGAAAGGGCGGGGGTGGTGGTGGTTGGGGATCGCAACGGGGGTGGTGTTGGGGGTGGTGGTCCCAGCTCCCCATATCAAAGCCCAGTAGCAAGCAACGTATAGAAGGTGGGCATCTATAGCAGGAAAGGAACCTCTGCGTCTCCGCCTGGGCATTGGAATGGCAAAGAGAGCGAGCCGCTCCAAGCAAGCCCAAGCTGCCGCTGTTGCTGCAGAACAGATATGGGGGGGGGGGGGGTTTGAGGGGGTGAGTGTACGCGGAGTTTCGGACCGTAAAGCAATGCAGCTCTCGCCCTCGGGCCAGGAGGGAGGGGAGCATCGGCAGCACGCACTTTACCCGAAAGCGGCACTAAGTTCAAAAACCAAACACACCACTGGGTCTAACTCTGCACCACTACCACCACCACCACCACCCCTCTCCCTGTTGCGTTGCCCCATTCCCATGCACGCGTCGCCTCTCTCGCAAGCACACCACAGCGACTATTGATTTCAGATGACCAAGCATGTAATGGGTTGCAAGGGCTGCGAAACACGTGCGGAACGTCCCAACGCGCGCACACACAGAGGTACACATTTGCGCACTCACAACCCTGCCCTGCGTTTCGGTACGAAGTGGGTGTCTAATCCCCCCCCCTTTCCAAGCCAGACACCTTCCACAACCCCCGTTCCCCTACCACACAAAAACTCACACACACACACCCCAATATTAATCGAACCTTTAATAACTAGGCGCCATTAGCCATGTGTATACAAATGGCCGTGCCAGAGCAGGCGTCGGGCCGAATGGGAAAGAAAACAAAAGTTACTTTCCGCAAGCTGGGTTTCGCCCCCTCTCCGCCGCCCTCCGCCGCCAGGCATAGCCAAACCTCCAGGAACCCCCACCTCTCCCCTCCCCCTTAAAAATGAACCCCAAGAGCTTCTTACCTGGGTAAGACAGAGAGGAGAATACATGATTGCTTGGGGGGGGCGGTTGTGGCTTGGAGGTGTGTGAGTGAGAGGGAGAGAGGAAGGGAGGGAGGGAGAGAAGGGAGAGAGAGAGAGAGAGAGAGAGAAGAAAAGAAAGGGGGGGAAAGAACCGAGCCTGCTTCTTTGCTTTCACATTTCCAACTCTGCTCAACTGCAGCCAGCGCTGATCAGCTCCATGAGGTGAACTTTAACCCCGCCTAGAGTTTCCCTACACACTGCACACTATACATGTCTACTGTACCCTGGCGTTAAAGGCATAGCGCACACTTCTGTCTCTCCCCCCCCCCTCGCCGCGCGGTTCCAGCGGCAGCAGCAGCAGCAGCAGCAGCAGGGAAGGGAAGAGAATAGGGTGGGTGGGGGGTAGAGAGAGAGCCCCGGGCTCCACTTTCTCCGGGAACCTGCCAGTGTGCTTCCAGCCCTGTTTCTGCTCTGCTCTGCACCGCCGCTGCAGCTTCTCGCTGGCCCGGGAGAGGAGGGGGGGGGGCTGCAGTGCTAGTGGCTCGTCCAGCCCTCCCTATCCCTGATCCCTGCTCTCAGTGCATTAGTGGGTAACGCAGGCAGGGAGCCGTTTGCAGGCAGGGTTCCCCGAGCGGCTATAAGCTGCACAGGATGTGCTTAAGCAAACAAAACTACTTTCTCTCCCCACCCCTCCACATTCCGCTCTCTCTCTCTCTCTCTCTCCCCCCTATTCCATGTTTCATCTCCCACCACCAGCAACTCTTGAAGGGGAGGGGGCTCCACTTACCCCAACACACACATCCGCCTTTCTCTCCACCCTTCACAAGACCTTCAAGGCGATCGCCTTAAGGACTTCTGACCAAACTCTCAGGAGGAGGCAGATCTACTCTTGAACAGCAACATCCCAAAAGGTGACAATCCATAGGTATTCAACCCACCTTGAGAGGGGGGAGGGGTGGTGGATACCTTTAGTGTACAGACATTGCCCTGGACACACACTTTGAAGGACCAATAGAGAAAGTCATTGTGTACTATACATCCATAGGGATTCAACCCACCTTGAGGGGGTGGAGGGGGTGGTGGATACCTTTAGTGTACAGACATTGCCCTGGACACACACTTTGAAGGATCAATAGAGAAAGTCATTGTGTACTACAAATCTGATGTCTTGTTATATTTACACAATGGGGTGAAGAGTAATAATACCTTATCTACAATTCTTGATATTCCTCTATGTATTTATGCGGATGACTTTGCAAACAGCACCTGATTAGTAATTCAAGACAAAGCCAGATAAGTGTGCACAAACCTTCCTAGCTATCTTGAACGCTTGGTACATATGAATCTCACTATTATTATTGTATACCTAGGATGTTATATAGTCAAGTACAGTATGCTTATTTTACTAATAATACATGGCTCCATGACTGTACTGTAACTCTCCAGCAATCAAGCAGTTTCTAATTTAAAAGTGCTTCAACTTAGAACTGAGCCTTCCGTCCTTTATTTATCTTATAATGCATTGTTTTGGCACAAGAAAAGCTTTGGTTTTTAGGGTTTGGAACATTGCCAGTCAGCCAACTTTTTCTTACACTGAGTCTTAACAATTTTTGTCTTTCTTTTTAAACCTTCTTTCTGGTCTGCCTTCATTTTTTCATAACAAGGTGCTAGCCTTGTTACAAATTCACCACCATCAATAAAGGGGGAACCCAAAAGAGGAAGAAGATACCACAAGACATACCACACACACTTGCAAGCAGATTTTCTTGTACAGCTGAGATTTAGGTATTTCAACATCAGGTATATGATAACCCATTTAGAAATACTTCAATGGCTTTTTGAAGAAAACACATTGCCCAGAGCTATGCAGAAAGGAGGCCGGAGTTATTATATTACTTTTATCTTTCTACTTGGGAAGCCCTTCCTTTTACTAAATTGAGTGCTTCATTAAAATCATCATCATTTGTAGATTGCAAATTACTAATCTAAATGCAAAATTAGCTTCTGCTTTCATCCCACTCTTTTAAAAATTGAGAGGGAAAATAAAACATCCAAATATTTGTCAGTGACATGGAAGCACACCCAGCTAAACATTCGCTAGGATCTTTCAGCATTCCAAGTTTCCTCGACAGAATTTTCTGGCTGAGTCTCACAAAGAGCTAAAATGTTAAGGAAAAACAACTGACAAAAGTACTAAAACTTCCAACCTTTCACTTAATATTCAGGCTTCCTTCAAAGAGCTATATCTTCCTCTTTTTTAAGAAAATGCTCATCTGTTTCTAAAACATGAAGAGGAACTAAAAACAGGGAATGACAATCTATTATGTGCTTTAGAGATTATTCTATTTCCACAACCAATTGAGCGTAGGCCAGCCAGAAGGTACGGCTGCCACCCTGCACAGGATTTGGCATGGATGGCGCTGCCGCCACAAATACTCAAAAGCTGGTGCCTGTGGTGGAGAGTGGAGAGCTGAATGCTGTGCAGTTGGTTAGCCACAACCTGACAGTTTGACATATATTTAAAGCACTTTTGCCCATAGTGCCTCCATGGTTATGTGAACTGGAAGACTAGTGGAGAATGGCATTTTACCTGGCCAAGACTTTGACCAGGAACACAGACTGAAAGTCATTTATATAGAAACTAGTTAACACTGTTTTCCACTGTGGGTGCTCATTTAAAAAAAAAACCTCTTGTTTTAGATAGATAGACAGATTGACAGACAGATAGATAGATAGCCTATATAAACTAGGGTAGGGAGATTTTTCTTTTCTTTCTTTTTCTCTTCTGATTTATCTTAATTATAGGAAATGGACAGAGAGAAGAAAGATTGGTCTTGGAAGCAGGATTGGACTTTTGGCTGTGCTCTCTCTGCTGGCAGGCAGCTTTGCGCTATGATCTCCAGCTCTTTGTGGTTAGCAATATTATCTTAAGTAACTTTTGGCGCCCTTCGTAAGACTTTTGGACGTGGGATGATTGTTTGCGCCCTCTAGGCAGACGTTGCATCCAAGTTCAGCACCGAGCCTTTCACATCCGCTCGCTCCTCGCCGTCCCTTCCCCCGCCTGCAAAACCTAGACAAAACTGCTCTCAGAGGCTCTCTCAACACACACACACACACACACACACACACACACACACACACACACACACACTCTCTCTCTCTCTCTCTGCAGCGGGAGAGAGAGAGAGAGAGGGGGGGGGGGAAAGAGAAATTCCAAGAGGAAAGAGGCATGAACGCGATAAACAAAACTTTTCACTGGAGCGCCCCAACTCTCCCCCCCTTAGAAAAAGACACAAATCTCGCTTTCAAAGGAGATTTCTCAAAGAGACTTCCTCTCCCCCCCCCAATAGAAGGTGGTGAGGAAAGGGGAAGCCTCCCAATACATCCGGAGCCTATAGACCCGTGATGGCGAACCTTGGCACTCCAGATGTTCTTGGACTTCAATTCCTAGAAGCCCAAGCACCCTGTGAATCCGCTCGAATGGATTTACATACTGTGATTCATCCGGCCCTCATCACTCCCGGAAGCGGAAGACTCTCCGTAAGGGTGCGTTTTACTTCCGCTTCCGGGAGTGACGAGGGCAGCGCGGGCCAGATAAATCACAGTAAATCCATTCGTGCGGATTCACAGGGTGCTTGGGCTTCTTAGAATAGAAGTCCAAGAACATCTGGAGTGCCAAGGTTCGCCATCGTGGGTCTATAGACTGACTAAAGAGTTCTATATATCTATCACCAAGAGCGGGAGGGAAGGAGGACTCGGCTAGCAAGAGTGTTGGTGGGGTGGTAAAATACATTTCAAGGAGATCGCTTTATTAACAACACAGCCGACAAAGGTCTGACTCCAGCCAACACGTCTCTTGCAAATGGGAACTTGGAAGAGTGCTATATAGGCTGCTACCGTGAAACGGTATACAGTGTATATATATCTATATGGCTCTGCGAGAAAGACTTTCCTGCCACGGTCCCTTCCCTCCCATCCATATTCTACCTGGCACGTTGCCCGGCGTTGCATTTGCAATGTTTTATTTGCAGCAACTTTTACCTCGCCAGCCTTAGTGAAATCTTCTTTGATATATAAATTATTACGTCGGGAAGGGTTCACTTCTATGGACCATCTTGAATATATATTAGGGAGAGACTTAACGGGAAATCACATTAACATGATTTAAAAACTTTTTTAGACTGGGATCTTTAAACCACTTCCTTGGGATTGAGGAGTCCCGTCGGTATGAAAGCGAGGCTTCTCTCCAGAACATAAGGAGGCTCGCTTACACGGGGTCGGAAAGGATTGTTCGTTTTGACGGCGTCCCCAACTAACTGCTAGTACAGTACTTTTGAAGCGGCAACTATTTCCTTTCCCTGGACTAAAGGCAGGGTCGGGTCGTTTCCTTCCTTCCAGTTTGTGGTGGGCTGGAAATGGCACCACCTTGGCTTTCGTCTAAAGTGAAATCTGGCTCCACACCGTCTCCCCCGGCTCTCAAGGAGGGCAATTTAGATGTCAGTCCTACCAATCATGGCAACTAAGGGGGCTTTACTCCTCATGGGAAGGGTGGTGTGTGTGTGTGTGTGAGTGTGTCCAAAGCCGCCACAACTCTCTTTCAAAGAAGAGGAAAAGACCTCCTACACTGTGCAGAAGGTTCGGGTTTACAAACACAGCGAGCTGCTGCTGCCTCCTGGGCAAGCGGCTGGGCTTGGCCTCGGCCTCGGCAGGGCATTTCCCATCCAGAGAAACGCGGGCCAGCCTTGGAAGCCATGAATTAAGGCTTCGTTCCAGCTTTCCCAACCGCGTCCTTGTGTCAATTTACAGCAGGGTTGCCCAAACTACGTCAGGGGGCCCGCATCTGGCCTACGACACCGATTCATCTGGCCCACGGTGTCCTCGTCGCTCCCGGAAGCGGAAGTAAAACACTCTGCTTCCTGGAGACACGAGGGCTTCGTGGGCCAGATGAATTGGTGTGTGTGTGTGTGGGGGGGGGGGGGGGCTGGATCCGCCCTCCGGACCATAGTGGCCAGCCTCCTGTACCGCGTGATCGGCCAACGGCCCAAAAAGTTTGGGCACCCCTGATTTACAGGCAGCAAAGAAAGGGGGGGAGGGACAAATGGAACAGAGTGCTGAGAGGCACGCGTGCAAGCAAACAACATGTTTGTCCGCATTCTCAGACACTTTCCCCCTTCTCAACCTCTCCTACCATCACTACTTTTGCTGGCCACATGTTAATCATGCTCCAGCCCCCAACTGATTTGCAACTGGGGCAGGAACAAGTACATCCTAAAGACATTTTCACTGGAGCTAATGGGACTTTATAAAGCAAAGTGTTCAGTTTAGAGCTTGGTGCTTGGTCACAAGCAAGTCCGGGGTTCAGATTGGAATAGTATCATCAGATTACAAGTCGTGCATAGATGGGAACTCTTTCATAAATTGGCTTAAGGACACACACACATAGATCCAGTATCTAGGGGACAACACGTAGAAATGTTGAGCAGGACTGTTTCTCTCAAGGCCGGCAGTCTCCTTCACTAAGAGGTGAGTCCCACTGAAGTCCCACTGGGTTGTAGTTCCCTGTCAACAGTACAGATGGGTCAGTTAGGGTCAAGAGTTCTCAACCTTTTTAAGCCAGGGCCAGATATGCTCCCTCAGACAGCTTCAGGGTTGGACGGCCATTTTGCCCTACCTCCACCACACATGGCACTTCCTGGTGTGGTGGAGGCAATGGGGGGAGCACATGAGCTGGCACTGTGGGCTGCATTTGGCCCATGGGCCGCAGGTTGAGAATCCCTGAGTTAGTGTGTTTGCCTAACAAATAATACTGCACCCTCTATTCCTCCGAGCTAGGTATAAATCTTATGAACCCTCCAACACAAGAACAAGCATGGGGGGTCGTCAGTAAAATGGTGATCTTAACATCCCAGAATATCCCAACATCCCAATGAATCAGTTGTGCAGACCACGAAAGGCAAGGACTACAAATACGAGGCAAAACTCTCACAACTAATTCTCTCAAGTACAGAAGTGCAAACACGACCCCCGTGTTACACAAACTGCAACGGACTATAACTGTGATAGCCATACCTGTCAAGTTTCGGGAAATTTCTGTCAAATAAGGGAAATTTCCCAGGCAAAATGGGAAACTAGACAGCTATGCTTATCCTGTGCTGGCCTCCAGTCTAATTAATACGGGATGATGGCAGGAAAGAGTGTAAAATACGGGGGTTTGACAGAAATTTCCTGAAACTTGACAGGTATGGTGATAGCGAACCTTGGCACTCCAGATGTTCTTGGACTTCAATTCCCAGAATTGAAGCACCTGTGAATCCACACGAATGGGTTTACTGCGATTCATCTGGCCCGCGCTGCCCTCGTCGCTCCCGGAAGCAGAAGAAAAACATGCCCGTATGGAGGAAGGGTTAACCAAGAAGAGCCTTAACCGTACAGGCGCGTTTTACTTCCGCTTCCGGGAGCGACGAGGGCAGCGCGGGCCGGATGAATTGCAGCAAACCCATTCGTGTGGATTCACAGGGTGCTTGGGCTTCTGGGAACTGAAGTCCAAGAACATCTGGAGTGCCAAGGCTCGCCATCACGGGACTATAATATTCCACTGCTAGAAGGAGGGGGGAAAAACCCTCTCCATTTTGTTGTTGTGGTTATTGTGCCTCTTTCACTAGCCTGACAGTTTCCCAGCGCGGGGCTGCCACAGACAACTTTGGCGAAGAGGGCGGAAAAACACAACTTATTCCTCTCCCCCCCTCCCTCGCTTGGGATATTTCGTTTAGTGCAACGCCCAGGCTGCTTTCCGATTGAATGCCGCCGCGGTCCATCACAGACCTCGGCGACGCTGATTGGAGAACGGCCTTGTCAATTACATCCCCAAGTCTAGACACTTCCTTTTGTGCTAGGCTGGGTGGCTGCTGATCCCAGACGTCTTTTTACAGAGCCGAGCACGTACGTTACAGGGGAGGGGAGGGGAGGGGAGGGGGGAGAGACGGAGCAAGGGGGGGGGGGAAATTTCTGCCATGCTCAGCGGTTTTCTCAAATCGCAGGGAAGAGGGAGGGGAGGGAAGCGATGCACTGCACACGCATATCGACCCTCTCTCTCTTTTATGCACAGTGCATGCAGCGCCTTTCAACGTAATTTTGCAGCTCCTCCAGTACGACTTGCCAAGCCAGTTCTGCAGTACAATAACCATTAAAAAAAATCGCATCACGCATATTCTGTATTTCTTTACAGCATAGAAGCAAGAAAAGATGCATCGCGTACCGTTGCAATGGGAATTAAGAATACAGTGTACGTGAGAAACTTTTATGAGGCTGAGGCTATTGGCTTCACTAGTTGTCACATGCTTCCATTTTGGGAGCCTTTTTTTTTTCTTCATTTTGAAAAGTTGGCTTGGCTCAAAATCCAGAAAAATGTGTGGTTTTTAATGCGGCCAATCAACAGACAAACATACACGTTTGGGAAGTAAAGCTAAAAGTAAAGCAATCACACTTATATGCCGCCCCATAGTGCTTAGTGCACTCTGGGAGGTTCACAAGTTAATTAGCATTTTGCCCCCAACATGCTGGGTACTCATTTTACCGACCTCAGAAGGATGGAAGGCTGAATCAACTTTGTGTCCTGATCAGGATTGAACTCGCAACCTTTTGGTTGTAGGACAGCAGTTTAACCAATACACCAGCAGTGATAGCTGTTTTAGTCTACTATACAAACATATCAGAGAGTAAACAAAGCAAAAAGGCAAAAACATTATGGCACCTTAAAGACAACTGTATTTTAATGTTAGCTATTGTGGATCAAGTCAGACATATGCTAGAGTGAGACTTCAATGGTATCAGTTTACACACATCAGGTACTGTATAGTGATTTACAGTTTACACACATCAGGCTTACACACATCAGTTTACACACATCAGGTACTGTACAGTGATTTGTAAACTTATGTTAATGCTAGCCAACCACTGTGTGCATCTGTGCCTGATGTGCATAAAGTGATGCCATGAAGTCTCACTCTTATGCCTGACAAAGTGGACTTGGTCCATGGAAGCTAACATTAAAATACAGCAGTTAGTCTTAAGGTGTCACAAAGTTTCTCTCTTTTTGTTTTGTTTACTCTCTGATAAACAAACAAATGCAGTTGGCTGGATAGCTCAGTGGTTTAGGTCTCTGGCTACAGAGCCAGAGGCTGAGAGTTCAGTTACTCCACGATGTGTCCTAGAAGAAGAACCAACCTGTGTATAGTCATGGGTAAAGCTGCCCAGTGTCGAGGTGCTTCTAGAACAGGGGTGCCCAAACTATGGCCCGGGGGCTGGATCCAGCCTCCAATGCCAATTCATCCGGCCCGTGAAGCCCTCGTCGCTCCTGGAAGCGGAAGTACAACACGGCCATATGGAACAGGGGTGCCCAAACTATGGCCCTGGGGCTGGATCCGGCCTCCGATGCCAATTCATCTGGCCTGTGAAGCCCTTGTCGCTCCTGGAAGCGGAAATACAACATAGCCATATGGAACAGGGGTGCCCAAACTATGGCCCTGGGGCTGGATCCGGCTTCCGATGCCAATTCATCCGGCCTGTGAAGCCCTTGTTGCTCCTGGAAGCGGAAGTACAACACGGCCATATGGAACAGGGGTGCCCAAACTATGGCCTGGGGGCTGGATCCGGCCTCCGATGCCAATTCATCCGGCCTGTGAAGCCCTCGTCGCTCCTGGAAGCGGAAGTACAACACAGCCATATGGAATAGGGGTGTCCAAACTATGGCCCGGGGGCTGGATCCGGCCTCCAATGCCAATTCATCCGGCCTGTGAAGCCCTCGTCGCTTCTGGAAGCGGAAGTACAACACAGCCATATGGAACAGGGGTGCCCAAACTATGGCCCGGGGGCTGGATCCGGCCTCCAATGCCAATTCATCCGGCCTGTGAAGCCCTCGTCGCTCCTGGAAGCGGAAGTAAAACACGGCCATATGTTTTACTTCTGCTTCCGGCAGCGAGGAGGGCTTCGTGGGCTGGATGAATTGGCGTCATGGGCTGGATCCAGCCCCCGGGCCATAGTGACCATCCCCCTGAACCATGTGACCGGCCTGTGCGCAGCCCAAAAAGTTTGGGCACTTCTGTTCTAGAAGATGATAACAATGCACCACTTCTGATTTCTCCCTACTTAGAAAACCCTGGAAAGGGTCACCATGTCAGAGTCAACTCGAAGGCAATTAACAAGCCCGGTGTCAGATTAAGTAAATCGCACCCATTTAGTGATCTACTCTCTGAAAGTGCTTTTCTGAAAGGGTCTCAACTCCGGCTGGTCAGTCTCTCTCTCTCTCTGTCTCCCCCCACACACACACCTACACACCTTTTCCCCCCCGGTGTGGGTGTTTTGGATTGTGTGTCAGACTTTTGCAGGAAGTGCAGAGGATCCTACAGGCTCTCCTTCCTCCTCTTCCTCCACCTCCCCTCCCTCCGCCTCGTATCTCCCCAACCCTGGAGTTCCTGCAATGAATCGCTGCTATTTGCATAGGAGCCACACGCACACACATACACACACAACGGAAGGAGGTCCATTTCTCACGGAGGCCAGCGCTGGGCCAATGGCAGCCGCCCCAGGAATTCCTCTCCGCGAGCTTGCGCGCGCGCGCTCCGGCTCGGACGCGCCGGCGCTACCAGGCCCCATTCCAAGCGCCGCAGCAGGAAGGAAGCAAGGAGAGGATCCCTTCCTATGCGCCCCGCCAGACCTTTTCTGCGGACGGATGAATGGGCGAGGGAGGGGAAGGGGTTTCGCTCCCGTTTTCTCGCCTCGATGCAGAGTGGGTCTTGCAAGTGCAACCCCGGGGCACTTGTGACTCGCCAGTCCGGTGGGGTTTTACTCCTAAATAAAGAGGCACAACCTTGCCGTCTACGGTGTGTGTGTGTGTGGGTCGGTCGGTCGGTTGGAGTGGGGTCCAGGTATTCCCTCCATCTCGCCTTAGACCAGGAGTTCTCAACCCCAGATGGCCATTTTGCCCTTCCTCCGCCACATGTCACTTCCTGGTGTGGTGGAGGTGGTGGTGGGCCACATGAAATGGTGCCGTGGGCCACATCTGGCTTGCGGTCTGCAGGTTGAGAATCCTTGCCTTAGACCCAAGCAGAGAGTCCCCATCCTGTCAGCATAAGCAATTACACTTATATACCACTGCTTAGTGCACTCTCTGGGCAGTTCACAAGGTCATTCGCATTTTGCCCTCAACATGCTGGAGGACTCGTTTTATTACCAACCTCGGAAAGATGAAAGGCTGAGTCAACCTTGAGCCCTGTCAGGATGCTTCATTTTATTTTATAAGAATAGCAATGGAAGGCCGCTGCATTATATTCTAGGGACAGTTTATGGCTGAGCGGCATGATGATCGCCAGTATTTGGATCCAGAAGAAGGAAGCAATAATGAAGAGCATTTACATTTATATAATGGCCTTTAGCACTTTGTACACTCTTTGGGTGGTTCAGAAGGTAATTAGCATCTTGTTCCCAATATACTGGGTACTCATTTTACAGGCCTCAGAAGGTTTGAAGGCTGAGTCAACCTTGATCCCGGTCAGAATCGAACTCACAATATTTTGGCTGCAGTACAGTAGTTTAACCACTGTGCTAGCATCCTCATCATCTCCTGATCTTTGAAAAGGATTGGACTTCCAAATTAATGTGTGTTAGGATTGGGGGTAGAGCAGGCAATTCATTCTTTCGCTTTACACACACACATATTTCAAAGAGCATTGCACACCGTTAAAGTCGATGGGTGTTGGTTACAGGAAGGGCCGCCATCATAAATTTCTGGGCCCCATACTGAGCAATCCTATTGCCCCCCCCCCCACACACACAGTAATGTCACAGTTATGGCTGGCGGCGGCAGGGCCCCTGTCAGCTCTGGGCCCTATATGGCAGTACTGGTAGTACTGCCCTGATGGTGGCCCTGGTTACAGGTAAACATGCATTCTGGGCATAGTACAACTTCAATAAAGAAGCACTTAACAAATCTTTACGTTAACCTTGAAAGCAGTTTCAGAAGGTGTACCTGTTTCTGTGAAACAGTTACCTTTTCTTTGTACCTAGAACTTTCAGAATATCCTAGTCATTATAATCACATAAATATGTCAGGCAGTATAATTTTGCATGATAACTAAGTGAGTGAAACATGAATTCTTAAAAAAATATAATAAATATATTTTTGGTATGAAAATAAGTATTCACATCAATTTCCCCCAGTTTTTAGTTAAAATCTTGGTTTGGCAATGTTAGGGCTTCTTGGTGAAAATGGTGTTGGACTTGGAATTGTGCAGCAGAATTCCATACATCTTAACTCATGTTAAGTTCTGCTGTGTTAAGTGGGATTGGCAGAGAAGTTTTCATAGAATTCCAGTTTGGGATTTTTGGCAACTAAAGCAACTAGTTGTCAGTCACATGTACAGACCAGGATCCAAAACCAAACTTCTAAAGAAAAATAAAATGAGGAGGGCAAAATTCAGGCATTTATACTGCAGGTAGCTCAATTTCTTCTGTACCTAATTGGGTGAGAAGCACCTTTGGCAATAGATGTCAAGCATTTTGAAGAAAGACCAAGGCTGAGAAATAACCAGCAGTTCTTTCACAAAAGGGAGCTCTTTGAAGTCTGCATATTGACAAGCATTCAGTAGGTAGGGGAAGTGTGGATTTCCGAAAGATGGCTCCCTAAAAGGGTTTGGATTTACTATGAATGACAGAATCAGAAAGTCCTTGTAGGTCACCTATCCCTACACATGTAGAGGCACATGTTTGGCTTGGTATTTGCTCACCTAGGAAGTGATATGGATTCAACATGATGACACCCAGTTCTCTCTCTCATCGTGGTATATAGTGGAGATACGGAAGTTCTTAATCATTGCCTGGATGGAGTGAATATCACTTCCACCCTAAATGAGTACAAGTCAAGCATGTCCATCCCCGGATGTGTGGGGCTAGATGGTGTACAAGGACTCTCTGATTCTGTTGTTGATTAACAGACTGAGGCTTGGGCTGAAGCCTTAGTTTGGGATTACACAATTTTCTGGATGTGTAGCATTCCTTCTGAAAGGGCATAATGCAGCCCCTCGAAAGTCCAATGTTGATGTTAGGCACTTTGGCTACTGTGCTAGGTGTGATCTTTCTTGAAGATCTGACCCCTTGATTACCCTTGAACGGTGGGAGCGCTGAATGGGGATGGCGTAGATCCACCGTAAATCCAGGACAGGCAAAGTTGGGTTGTAAAAAATAACAAATAAATAAATAAAATCATTTAGGCTAATCTGAGATTAAATATGTAATTTCCTGTTATTTATTCTTAGAATTATATATACATTTTCTCCTGACATTTGTCATTTATGAAATGAAGAATTGACTTTTCAGGCTACCCCCTGCTGCCTGACTCGGAGTTCTTGGGGATGGAGAGAATGAACTTCCCCCTTCTGCCTGGTTCGGGGGTCTTGGTGATGGGGTTAACTCTAAAACAAAAGGACTGGGAGGACTGGAGGTACCAGGGGCTGAACTAAAACCCCTCTTCTCGCCCAGACGGGTGGGGGACCACTCCGCGACACCCCCCTGGTACGGCAACATAAAGTCAAACTCATTCCACTCATTTGTACCCGAGGACGTCCCCGTGTCTCCCCCTTGGGTTACGTGGGTGGGGGAGGACCCTAACGCTGATTCTCTGAGTTGGTCAGCGTGCCTTCTCCACAGTAGACCTATGCTAGTCTCGACGCTGTACGACACTGGCCCCATTTGCTCAATGACCATTCCTGGAACCCACGTTGGTCCCGAGCTTGCGTAATTCCTGCAGTGAACCGGGTCCCCTACTGCAAAACTTTTGGAGCTTCCTAACTCTATATTTCTCTCCTCATCCTCCACCCTGGTCGGATCCAACCGATCAAAAAGTGTTACCGGCTTCCTCCGCATGAGGAGCTCAGCTGGCGACAGTCCTGAAGCTAGGGGAGTTGCCCTATAACAAATGAGGAACTGACACAGTTGGAGGTTCAATTCACCAGGACCCATGCGCCGCAGTGCGTCTTTCATAGTGCGCACTTGGCATTCTACCTGACCGTTTGTGGCAGGGTGAAACGGGGCAGAGGTGATGTGCCGGATGGCATTCCTCTCGATGAATGCCTTGAATTCCGCAGACGTGAAGGTACTGGCGTTATTGCTCACAAGGATGTCCGGCAGGCCGAAGCAACTGAACACCTTGCACAATTGTTTAACGGTTACTGCAGATGAGGTGTTAGACATGGGAATGACTTCCAACCACTTGGAGTATAAATCGACTATCAGCAGAGACATGGACCCGTGAAAGGGGCCAGCGAAGTCGACGTGTACTCGGGACCACGGCCCGCGGGCCGTGTCCATTCCCTATGGGGCAGCCGGGACTCCTCAGGCCGAGAGCTCTGGCAGCTCTCGCATGTGCCCACCAAATGCTCTATATCTGCGTCTATCTGGGGCCACCAGAAGTAGCTCCTGGCCAGCGCTTTGGAATGCACTATTCCCAGTTGGCTGGTATGCAGTAACCTCAGCACCTTAGCTCGTAACTTCTCTGGGATAACTACCTGCTGGCCCCAGAGAAGGCAGCCCCTTTCAAGGGAAAGCTCTACTCTGCGCCTGAAAAACGATTTGAATTCCTCCTCGGGGGGGGGGGGAGTTGTGGGCCACCCTTTCCTCACCCCAGAACTAACTTGGGACGGGATCTTATCGGCCGGCGTGGCTTTGGCGAGGTCTGCGGGAACTATGGGGGGCGAGTCGAGAGACTCGATAAGCAGGACTTGGTTGTCCTGCTCTACCTCGCATTTGGGGTCTCCTAAACTAGGGAGGGGAGATCGGGACAGCGCGTCTGCATGAGAGATCTCCTTCCCTGGGCGATGTACCAGCTCATACTGATAGGCGTTGAGGAAAATTGCCCAATGCAGCATCCTGGGGGACAGGATTTGTGGGGTGGGCTTGCCTGTAGTGAAGATTCCCAAAAGGGGCTTGTGATCAGTCACAATCGTGAACTCGCAGCCGTATAGGAAATCGTGGAACTTCTTTGTTCCCGCGATTATGGCCAGGGCCTCTCTATCTGTTTGTGCGTAATTGCACTCTGCCTTTGAAAGTGACCTGGAATAGAAGGCAACCGGGGCTTCCCACCCGCTATCTAACACGTGGCACAGCACCGCCCCCACCCCCACTGGTGATGCATCACAGACCAAAACTACTGGTTTACTCGGGTCGAAGTGGGTCAGAACGGCATCCGAGGATAAGAGCGCCTTGAGCTCTTTGAATGCTTTCTCCTGCCTATCTCCCCACTGCCAAACCGCATCTTTCTTAAGTAGCCCGTGCAGTGGCTCCGCAACGGACGCCTTCCTTGGCAAGAAGGAATGGTAAAAATTCAGGAGCCCTAGAAATGACTGCAGCTCTGGTTTCGCGGTGGGGCGAGGGGCGTTTTGCACAGCCGCAACCTTGGACTCGGATGGCTTGATGCCCTCCGGGGTTATCTTGAACCCGAGAAACTTAACCTCCCTTGCGAAAAACACGCATTTGTCCCTTCTCAACCTCAGTCCCGCTGTTTCGAATATGGAGAGGACCTTGTCTAGTCTTCTCGCTAGTTCCGATTCGCTCCCCGCTGTTATCAAAACATCGTCAAAATATGGGAGCACGCCTGGAAGCCCCTTTAAAAGGCATTCCACGAGGGACTGGAAAATCCCGGGGGCCGAATTTATGCCGAATTGTAGGCGCGTTACTTTGAATGCCCCCTTATGCGTGACAATGGTTTGCGCAGCGGCAGCAGCTGGGGTTACCACGAGCTGCTGGTACGCCTGTGCCAGGTCTAGCTTGGCAAAATACCTCCCCCCATGCAACGTGGCCAGTAAGTGGCTAACTACTGGCACTGGATATGCATTTGGCCGAATGGCCTTGTTAATTGTACATTTGTAGTCAGCGCAAATCCTGACCTCCCCATTTGATTTTAAAGCTGTAACAATTGGAGTTTCCCACTCCGCAGGAACTAAAATCCCCTGCCCCACCAATTTGTCCAGTTCTGCCTCAATCTTGTCCTTGAGGGCGAAGGGAACTCTTCTTGGCTTGAGACGTATGGGCCGGATTTCTAGGTCCAACTCAAAAGAAAACGGGGGGCCCTTGTAAGTCCCAAGCCCCTTCTTGAAAACGTCCGGGTGCGCATCACACACGTCCCGAATTGGGTCAGTCTCTATGGCGTTGATGCCGGACAGTTCAATTCCCAGGGGAGCAAACCACTGGGTTCCCAAAAGGCAACAGTTCCCCCCCTTGAAAACCATTAAGGGCAGTTTTTCTGTGAACCTTTTGAACTTCACTGTGAAGTTCCCCACCCCCAACACCGGGATCCCACAACCCTGCACGACTTCATTGCCCGAAACTTGTGGCGCACATTTGGGGGAATGCACAGGAACTCCTTCTGGGACAAGATGGAGTAGGACGACCCCGAGTCTATTTCCATCCTAACCGGGACCCCTTGTAACAGTACCTTTACGAAGAAACGCCGGTGCTCCAGGCCCATGCGGTTCACGCCTGCCGCGTCGTCATTGGCTGAGACCTTTCCGATGCCGGCTGCCTTGCGTTGGTGGGCTTGAGGGTGTCTCGATGCGCCCTTGTCCTCGGTTCGCCCGCGCCTGCAGACCCTGGCGATGTGGCCTTTCCGGCCGCAATTGTGGCACTCGGCCTTCTGGAATGGACACCTCGTTCGGTCATGAGATGCCCCGCAGCCATCGCAGCGGTGGTTTCCTCTCTCGCTGGTTCGGCACTTTTCTCCGTGCCTCTTTACTCTCTGCACGTCGTCCTCCTCGCTGGAGCAGGAGTCCGCAGTCGTGGATGACTCCTCGGAGATTGCTGGGGTGCCTGTGGGCTGTTGGGGGGCCCACCAGGCCGTTTGTGCTGAGGTCCGCCGGGCCGCTTGCACGGGTGACTTGGCCCCCTCAGGTGCGGCCCCTCGGGAATTAAAAACTCTGACCACGCTCCTCGCCGCCTCGGCCACTTGGGCCTCTCGCAGTACCTCGTTGAACGTGAGGTGATGGCCGCGGGTCATCAACTTCCTCTGGACCTCCTCGTCCCTCAGGCCACACAGCATGCAGTCTCGAAGGGCTATGTCCAGGTCCTCCCATTGGCAGTGGACGGCCGCCAGCCTAAGGGCTGCCGCATAGGCAGATACGGATTCTCCCGGGCGCTGATCCCGCCTGTGGAACGCAACCCGGGCCGGAAAAATGGAAACGGGCAGCTGGAAGTGCTCCCTCAGTATCGTGAGGATGTGGTCAATGGGCACCACGTCGACTTTCCGGGGAGCCACCAGGTTCATCAGGTTGTACAGCGTGGCCGGCCCCACCTGGGCTAGGAAGTGCGAGCGCACCTTCCCTTCGTCGTAGATGCCTGCAGCGTCCATGGCGTGCCAAAACTGGCACTCATACAGCTCCCATTGCTCGGGATCGCTGATGTCGAACTGGTGAGGCTTGATCTTGGGATGCGCCATGGATCCCATCCTCGTCGCCAATTTAGTGTCTTGCACGGAAGACAAAGAAGGAGCCGCAGTGAGGGCTAAAACACAGCTTTATTGCATGATGGTCAGGATGAACATGTGGTAATGGCGGAGGTACAGCTCATTTTATACTGCAGTAACACATTTGAAAAGGGTTGCACGGTAGCTCATTGGCTGCTACCTGCGTGACATCATTCTGAGTCACGCCCATCTTCTCCAGGTGATCCTTGTGCAGGAAGGTTCCCGCGGCTGCTGGTGATTGGAGGAATTTGAACCATGTGAGCTGAACGCTCGCAGCTGCCCTCTATGGGCAGCTGGCTCACGTTCCTTTAACAGCTGAGTTACATTGTAGTCATTGTCAGGTTACATTCATACATTCTTAAAGTAATACTGTTACATACACAACAATTAAGTTCAGGTATTGCCTCAGTGTTGCTATAATCCTATGGTATACAAACCAGATGCCACTTGCGGGCTGAATCTAGGGCACATGGGGGCTCTTAAAAGTCCTAAAAGGCCCTCTCATTCTTGCTAGAGAATCCTAGCTGTGAAAGGTTTGTCCTCAGGCTGGACACATTTTGTGTTCTGGAATGTTCCCAATAACAGATGGCTGCAGATGTGTTTCAAACAAAGGTAGACATTTGGAAAGTCCTGCTAAGAGAAATGCTTGTATTTCAGATAAGCACAAAGTATGTGTTGTGTATTGAGGTATATTTGCAAGTAGCGCGGGCAGCACCTTGCAAGAGGAAAAATGGCGGTTTCCTGCCATACAAATTAGGAGCTTAAAGTGGCGTGAAAACCTCCTCCACAGGGTGCGTTAATTATGCTAATCCAAGCCCTGTGATTGGATACAGTTTTGGACCCTGTTCTCCATTGGTTAAGTACATATATTCCCTGTTATGACTGGTCGGTTACGGTTATCCGGCAGGTCGCTACCTTGTATTAAGGAGCCACCGCTGAGGAGACACTATATAAGCCCCACGAGTAAACAAGGGTGGGGCCAGACTGGACTACACTTCCCACTCCGTACAGGTAGCCAGATATGTGCTAAGCGTTGGTCTCCTCCATTATGCTACGCTTCATGGTAGCTAGCATTTGCCAATTACACCAAGAGTCCGGAGAGACCGATTCCTTTGGGATTGTAGAGCCATCTCTGTGTCTGGAGCATCTTGTAAGCTCATCTCTAAAAGACTGTTGAATAAAGTCTTGTTGCTGTTTTGTTCATCGTAGTCTGGACCGGTGCTTATAAGGGCCGGACATAACAGTATGACTATAGTGTGCTTTAGTCCATGCAAGAAATGTGCACAAGATGTGCACAAGAAATGTGTACAAATTGTACACACTTGGGGTGAAGTGCAAAAAGGCTGAATGAATTTCACACACACACTCACATTTAAAAAAACAGGTCATGGTTCAAACACAGTGCAAGAAAATGAAATGAATGGGTGCAGATTTTGTGAGAAGACTATATCCTTATAATTTACTAGTCACCCAAGGCAGTGAAACCATGACAATGAGAGGAGCCCCAATTATAACTGCTGTGTGTACTTGGGAAACTCTGCCATTACCTGAATCCTATTTCCATGGAAGTGTAAAAAGAGGTAAACGGAGGCACAAGTGAAGTGTTTTTTGGACTGGTCACCACAGTCCAGCTATCCACTCTTTGAGTGTAAGATTTTACTAACTAACTAACTAACTAACTAATTTGCTCACTCGCACACTCACTCACTCGGGAAAACCACTGCTCTGGGTGGTTTACAAATTGAAATTAATCTTCCCCACAAAACCCATAAGATATGAAACAAAATATAATAACATATTAAGCCTGGTTCGCAGCATGTTGGAGGCAAAATGCTCATTACCACCCAGAAAGTGCACTATGTATCATGGGGAGGAGTATATAAGTGTAATTGCTATTGCTGTGGCTATAACAATAAACAATCAAAGGTGACAACTGATTTAAAAAACAAGTCATCACTATCAACTGCGGGACGATGCTTTACTCAGGTAGTATGCTTCCAAAGGCTTCTTTGAATATCTGTTTTCAGGAGCTTTTTAATGCTTCTAATAATGCCCAATCGCTTTTGCAGTTGCCTTCATATATGTGATTTTGCAGAAGAGGATGCTGCCATATTTTGTAATCTTACTAGATTTCATGAATACACATGTATACATTATCAATTGGTCTTATTTTATAAGTATCTGCGTATTTGAAGAAATTGGAAACCCAGAGGTTTTCTGGATGTTGATGTATATTGAAAAAAGTAAGTGGGGGAATTTTGCTTGATGTTCTTCACTCAAAATAGCACTTAATACCATTTTAAAAAACCTGCATTTTTCTGTAATAAAACTTGCCTGAAGATTCTTTATTATTATTTTTATTGTGGTTGCCTAAATGTCAAGTGTACTTATTGGATAGTTCCTATAACATCACCAACTTCAAGTAACACAGTCCTCACCTTTGTCCCCTGCTGATGTTATTTTCTGCATTTTAGATATTTGTTTTCATTTAAAAGAAATGTCTTAGGGACTATGTACTTAATCACAATACCAATCATGCTATTGAAAGTAAATGTTAGACTGAAAATAGCATTGAGGAATATTAATATCTTTATTCCTGTGACTATCCTTTTATGGGCATTTTTCTATATAGAAAGAAAAGGTCTGGGTCATCTTGTACACTATGCATTAAATGTAAGAATTCTCTGAAGATACTTTTTTAAAAAATTGAGTTCTTACTCCCATGAAGCCTCTTTTTAAAAAGAGTATGGGATTGCTTTCATTTAACATCACATATACATTTTGTGAAAGATATGCATAAATTTTCCAATAGTTGAAGGCAATATTCTAGAGGTCCTATTACCTACTGTGTACACGCTGGTATTTTTTTAAAAAATCATATAGGGTCTCTAAAGCATAGTGTCTGTAGTGTTTTCAAACTTGGCCCCATATACACATGTTTTAAAGTAATACTCAGGAGAACCTGAAGAAATCAAGGATCTGTAGTTTTGTTCATCATGTTTATATATAGTGAACATTATTAAAAGCAATATTATTGCTGCCATTGTTACTAATATTAATTGTCATAATATAAACGTACATAGAACTGCCTATCTGTGTTTAATAAATCTAGCAAAGCTGATAATTAATAAGTGAAAATATTTTTTACATATAAAAGCAATTTTCCAAAGATGAAAAGGTGGAAAATTCAGAGCAGAAGGATTTTGTGGAGCCTACTGGCTCAAAGGCATAATGACTAGCTTTGGATGCAATGGTGAATCTCCCTTAGCATTGGGTGGCATATATTTTCAGCATGGAGAGGATTAAAAGCAAATCTCAAACATGGCCAGGGCCCAAGCCATTCACAGCCTTTATTACCAATGTTGCTGTTGTAAATTCAATCTGCCACTCTTTAGGGAGCCAATGGAAAGTGTGCAAAGCTGGACTAATATGGCTGCTACCTCTCAAGCTAATAAGCAGTCATGCTGCTGGGTTCTGTACAAATTGCAGACAATGGAGAAACACGACCTTGTCTCCATGCTGAAAAGAATGAAATATAAAAGTATTGTGGCATAATGGCATGGGCTGCTGTGGCAAAGGACCTTTTGGGTAAAATAGGGATGATTATAGCCGATGCATGTGGTACAGTAGAGAAAAGGAACTCCTTTGCACCATACATTTATATGTGATTTTTAATGAGGATGTGGAGCCTTGATTGGGAAAAGAAGTTGCATAGTCTTTACCCAAGCCAACTCTAAATGTAACGATTAAATGATTTTTAGGACACACAGGTCACTACCGCAAAATAAGCTCCCTCAGTATAGTAGAAGTAGAAAGAAGACAAAAAGAAAGAATAGTTTGTTTCAGTCTCTCTTATTGCATAAACACCTCCTCAACTTCTGCTAGGGGGTACAAAGAAAGAGCCTCCTTGAAGATTGTGGTATTTTTCTCACACTAGTTCAGGCAAAAGGAACTGCAGAATGAACTCACCAAAAGGTGCCTCCATTTTTGGCAGTTTCATGTCTGGTCTAGACACGGAATAATAATAATCTTCTACTATGGAGTACTATGGAGAGTTATAAGTTAGTTTCCTGCCCCCTCTTCCTCTCATTGAACGATCTTGCTAGGCTATGATGTTTGTTTTCTTAATTTTGTTGCCTTTTGTTTGTGTTTGAATAAAATATTTCCCCCCAAAATTATCACAATTAGATTGCACTTTTAATCAAACGCTCAGGGAGGTTGAGTGGAAATTATTTTGTATTTATTTTTTTAGTCCCCAGAACAATGTTTCTTATAGAAGCAGTGAGAATTGAAATTGCCCAAAACTGTATAAAGGTTGAAGATTTTTCCTTTCAAAGAAAGCTAGATAGGATTTGTGCAATAGCAGTGATAGAGAAGTTGACTCAGGTCAGACTACACAAAAGAGAAATAAGACAAGGTAATTTTACGAAAATATAGCTTCCTCCTGGTAGTCTAGGGTTTCTAATTAAACAATGAAGATGACACATTGGGAAACTGATGGAAATTTTGGTCTGCTGTTTTTAAGCTGGACACAAACTGTAGGTAATAGATATGCAAGAGGATTAAGCTTTTATAGAGACGGTAGTGCATTGTATGTGATAATAGGATTGCGTTTGATTGCAAAAGTAAGAAGATTATAGGTTTTGATTTATAACTTATTCTGATTTGGTTTTTTAACCTTTAAGAATTGCTAATAATAAAAAATAACAATTCTGTGAAGTTATTGCTGAACAATAATAACTATTGCCAAGAACACGCAGTGAGCATCATACCATGCCAGTATTTGAAACCAAGACTCCCTATACCAAAGGGACTCACCCAGCTATCTAGCAATACTACAGGTTTTATGTGTTTTATTGAGGTTTTATGTGTTTTTAGTGATTTTGATATCGTCTACTTCTGTAAGCTGCCCAGAGTCGCCGTCGAGTTGGGCGGCAATAGAAATAAGATAAATAAATAAATAAATACATGAAGAGAATAAACTTGAAGATTTACAGGGGAAGAGGAGCATTAAAAATTCACCTACACCCAGCTAATGACATTTTACTACCTGTGAGGAAGGACCAAATAGTGCTCATTCTGTTTCATGTTCAGGTACTAATCTGTCTGGTAGTTGAATCATTCTGAAGAATGTAAGAAGAGGCATGTTGTGCTTGATAAGGCCAAAGGTTCATCTAGTTCAGCATTCTCATAATGGCCAAGCAATAAATAGTCTTTGGAAAACCCACAAGATGGATGTGAATGTATATGGCAGCAGTTGCATTCAGAGAATGTTGTTGTTATGTGTTGTCAAGTTGGAACTGACTTATAGCAACTCTAGTTGAGCTTTCAAGGTAAGTGAGATACAGTAATACTTCGCATAACGAACACTTTGTATAACGAAAAAGTGCATAACAAAGTGTTCATTAGGCAATGGTGATACCCCACATAATGATTTTTTTGTGTTATGCGGGGTTTTTTGGTAACCGGGGTATACCCGGTCAAAGGAAGCCCCGGATAATGAACATTTTTTGTTTGTTATCCGGGGCATCTTCCATTCGCTCCGCATAACGAAAAAATCCGCATAGCGGAGCAAAGAGTTCTACTGTACTGTATTTAAGAAGTAGCTTTACCAGTTCCATACTTCAAAGGAATTTCCATGACTAAGCAGGGGTTTGAATCTTGTGAGTCTTAGTCTCTCATCTAGGCATTACACTGCACTGCACAGGAGGTAATTCATGACCACAACTATTGGTTATCATATCTCCATGGACTCTTTAAAAACTGCACAAAGTTGGTAGCTAGACTGCATCTTCTTGTAGGAAATTTCACAGGTCAACTATACCCTCAGTTGGGGATAAAATAGGTGGGTGAGGGACACAAGGATGTGCATAAGCTTTAATCCAACTTTCAGAGTTTGATATGCTTAATGTGTGTTTAATAAAAAGTTTAGTGTGCATTTAACATGTGTTTGACATGAAGGTCTGCAACTAGTTGTATATACTTAACAGGAACTCAGATAAGACACAGAGTGCAATAATAGGAATTTTTAAAAGCAAAATTCAGCTGAATGTGCTCATAAACGTCTTTGCAGACCTTCTCATTTATGCTCACAAGCTCACCCTGGTTCCCAATATCAATTTAACTCTACAGAAATGCAGCAATAATGACTGACCTAGGCACTAGGGTTTCCCTATCCACTTTCTCTTCACCTTGTGTAATTTTGTACACTTATGTTTTGTCTCCCCTTGCTCACCATTTTTCTAAAAATGAGCAGCCCCAAAATGTTGTAAGTTTTCTTCCTCAAGGAGTTACTCTCAATGCTTGATTTTTTTGGTTACCTTTTCCAATGTTACCTCCCCCCCAGATATGGTTACCAGAATTGTACCCAAATATTCCGAGTATTGTCACATTCCTGATCTTTGTAAGAGCAGTCCTAATAGTGGCAGTTCTTAACTTTTTCATTCTTTTTCTAATTTTGGTCAAGTGTGATCTGCCCCACACGATGTTGTCAGGGTTAAAATTCTGACTTGCGGACACACACACTCCAAGATTAGCTTGTTACTTGTGAAGCCTCCACTGTGAGAGTTTTGATTCTAGGTTCTTGTCTTTTCTCAAAATAAAGCAAGCATTCAAAGATAGTTGCTTGCCAGGTATCTTCTAGTGCGCTCTACATGTAATTCAACAGGTACTCAACAAGTAACAGAGCACCATGAATAATCAGAAGTCTAGGTTCAATCCCAGCTGACTAGGAATGCCATCAATGGGGTTTATACTCAGAAGGGCCAAGCACCATCTTAGTCAAAATTTTCATCAAGCTACTCAAGACAAGAGCAAAATCTTTCTCTTGGCTAGTCACTGGTAGCTCAGATCCCATTACTATATATGTGAGACTGGGCTTTTTGCCATCACTTTACGCTGCTTATGCTGAACTTCTGTGCTATTTTTAATTCCCATTTCCACAAATCAGAAAGTTCATACCACAGCTCATCAAATTCTGTTATTCTTCTAGCAACCATAAAGTGGTGTAATCAGCAAACATAGCCACTTTACCATTCACTGCTAAGTTAAGACCATTAATAACAAATAGGAAAACACACTGATCTCAATACAGATCCTTGAGTGATCCCACTGTTTACATCCCTCCAATGTGGGAAATGATCCTTTATTCTTGTTCTCAAGCCAGCTATAAAGCCTTAAGGTAACTTAGCTTCCATTAGAACTCCTTTAAACCCTTTGTGACTCAATGATACAATAGCCACTTAAATAATTCCTTATTACTGGGGTGGCATTCTATAACAGAAATATAGAGCAGAAGAGAAGTCACATAGGCGTCCTGCAAAATGGCACGTTTTCTGTTGTATGATTAGCTGTGGCACAACAGGAGAATGGGCATGCATTAGTGCACCTGTAGGAGTGGGCAGGGGACTTTGGTGTAAGGGACCAAAGACAATGAAACAGCCGAAGGGTTGGCTTAACACAGGTTTATTGCATGATGATCCGGAGGAACATGTGGTAATGGCGGATGAGTAGCTCAATATATACAGCTGGCTATACATTTGAATGTGGCTCGTCGACAGACTATTGGTTGCTGCCTGCGTGACGTCGTAGAAGGTCACGCCCTTCTTGACCAGGTGAAGAGGTGGCGGGGAATCTTCCCGCGCTGCTGAACCAGGTGAATCTGAGCCATGAGAGCTGGACGCTCGCTATTGCCATCTAGTGGTCACTAGCTCGCGTCCCCTTATCAGGTTTACATTGATACAGCTGATGGTTATAATGTTGCACACAGAAAGGTTACATTGTTAACACATGGCAAAGGTACATTGTTAAAGGCACAGCTTTACAGAACACAACATCCCTCTCCCCTAGGATGAGACGAAGTCTCTCAGCCAAGATGGCTTTTGCATGTGCGTTTGGGCCGTGAAGAGGGCTGACCCCCCCGGGGGCGCTACTGCTTCTTTGTTCCCTGGTCCCTTGTCCTGAAATGGGAGAGGGAGACTTGTTAGTGGCTTGCCGCTGTCTGGCGGCCTTAGGGGAAGGGAAAAACTCCATTGTGGGCAGACCGGGGGCAGTCGGGGCTAACGAAAAACCCCTCTTCTCGCTTGGACGGGTGGGGGACCACTCCGAACCCCCCCCCCGGTTCTGAAAATCAAAATCTAACTTAGCAGGGGTATCCGCATTTGTGGGGACATTCCGCGAGATATGTATGGGGTCGGGTTCCTCCTCCTCCTCAGAAAGATCCCCTAGGATATCTACGAGAATATCCCCCTCCCCCCTTGGTGGGGACCCGCGGACCCCTTTCCCTCCCCTTTGGGCTGAACGGGTGGGGGAGAACCCTAACGCTGATTTTTCCTCTATTTGGTCTGTGCCCTGCTCATCGGAGACCCTGCGTCGGAGCTGGTCCGCGTGCCGCCTCCACAGGAGCCCTGTACTGGTTTCCACGCGGTACGACACGGGGCCGGTTTGCTCTACTACTACGCCCGGTACCCAGGCTGGGCCCGTGCTGGCGTAATTCCTGCAATGCACGGGGGCGCCTATATTGAAACTCTTTGTGGCCTCTAGCCCGATGTTCCTTCCTTTGTCCTCTACCCTCGTGGGGTCTAGCCTAGTAAGGATGGTGGTCAGTTTCCTACGCATTAAGAGCTCTGCGGGGGAGTATCCTGACGCCAAAGGGGTCACCCTGTACCCTAGCAGAAACTGACAGACTTGTAGGTTCAGATCCCCGGGGCCCATGCGCCGCAACGCGTCCTTCGTGGTGCGGACGAGGCGCTCTACTTGGCCATTGGTGGCTGGGTGAAATGGGGCGGAGGTGATATGCTGAACGGCGTTAATCTCCATGAATGCCCTAAACTCGGAGGATGTGAAACAACTAGCGTTGTTGCTAATTAATGTGTCGGGTATGCCGAACGTGGAAAAGAGCCTCCGCAAGTGCCTAATGGTCTGGGCCGAGGAGGTGCTCGTGACTGGGATAACCTCCAACCACTTGGAGAAGGCATCCACTACGAGAAGGAACAGGGTGCCTCTGAACGGGCCCGCGAAATCAACGTGCACCCGGGACCACGGCCCCTTAGCCACGTCCCATTCCCTGTGGGGAAGGCGGGCCTCCTCTGGTCTGGAGCATTGGCAACTTTCACAAGTGCCGACCATGTGCTCGATGTCGGCGTCCAGCTGGGGCCACCAGAAGTAACTCCGGGCCAGCGCCTTGGATCGCACGATGCCGGGGTGGCTGACATGCAGCAGTTTGAGCACCCGCGGCCGAAGCGAAGTGGGAATCACCACCCGCTGCCCCCACAAGAGGCACCCCCTCTCTAGGGACAGTTCTAGCTTTTTTCTGAAAAATGGAGCGAACTCCTCCGCTGGGGAGGACGCCGGCCACCCTTTCTGCACCCAGGAGCTAACTGCCGCTAACGTCTTGTCCTTCTCTGTCGCTTTGGCAATGTCGGCGGGCACTACGGGGGGCGAATCCAACACCTCTATCATGAGAACCTGATGGTCCCGCTCCCCCTTGCTCACCTGGCTGGGCGTTAGGGGAAGGGGAGACCTCGATAGAGCGTCCGCATGGCTGATCTCTTTCCCGGGCCGGTAGACCAACGCGTGCTGATACGCGTTGAGAAAAATGGCCCACCTGAGCATCCTCGGGGACAGGATCTGCGGGGTGGGCTTATCTGCGGTAAAGATGCCTAGCAGGGGCTTGTGGTCCGTTACAATGGTAAAGGGGCGACCGTACAGAAAATCGTGAAATTTTTTCGTCCCCGCGACTATTGCAAGTGCCTCCCTGTCTGTCTGTGCGTAGTTTCTCTCCGCTTGGGACAGGGACCTGGAGTAAAATGCTATCGGGGCCTCCCTTCCGTTTTCCAACACGTGGCACAAAACCGCCCCCACCCCCCCTGGAGATGCGTCACAGGTCAGAACTACTGGGCGTTTGGGGTTGAAGTGGGTCAGTATGGTGTCGGACGCTAGGAGGCTTTTTAGCTCACTAAATGCCCTTTCTTGGTCATCGCCCCACTTCCATGCCTGGTCTTTCTTTAGCAGTTTGTGTAGCGGTTCAGCCACCGCTGCCTTCCGGGGGAGGAAGGAGTGGTAAAAGTTGAGCAGCCCTAGGAACAACTGCAGCTCGGGCTTGGAGGTGGGGCGAGGGGCTTTCTTAATGGCTGCCACCTTGGACTTGGATGGTTTTATCCCCTCAGGAGTCACACAAAACCCTAGGAACTCAACCTCGGTTGCGAAGAAGACGCATTTGTCCTTTCGCAGTCTCAGCCCCGCTTTTTCGAATATTGTCAGGACCTTCCCCAACCTCTTGGCCAATTCAACCCGACTCCCCCCCGTTATTAACACGTCATCAAAATAAGGCAACACCCCCTCCAGTCCCTTCAGGAGGCGTTCCACGAGTGACTGAAAAATTCCAGGCGCCGAATTCACGCCGAACTGGAGGCGCGTCACCTGGAACGCCCCCTTATGGGTGACTATGGTCTGCGCAGCGGCTGCGGCAGAGGACACCGTAAGCTGCTGGTAGGCCTGTGCTAAGTCGAGCTTAGCGAAACACTTTCCCCCGTGTAACCTGGCCAGCAGATGGCTGACTACCGGCACCGGATATGCATTCGGGCGGATCGCCTTGTTGATGGTGCACTTGTAGTCGGTGCATATGCGGACCTCCCCATTGGCCTTTAGTGCGGTTACAATTGGAGTTTCCCACTCCACGGAATCAACAGGCACAAGGATTCCCTGGCCCACCAATTTGTCCAGTTCCGCCTCTATCTTGTCCTTAAGTGCGAACGGCACCCGGCGTGGTTTAAGACGAATTGGGCGGACCTCCGGGTCCAGGTCAAATGTCACTGGGGGCCCCTTGAATTTCCCCAGTCCTTTTTTGAAAATTTCGGGGTGCGCCTCGCACACCTCCAGAATTGGATCAGTCCCAACGGCGTGCATCCCAACGGCGTGCACCCCCCCAATAAACAAACCCAGGGGCTGGAACCATTGAGTCCCGAGGAGGCTGCAATCTCCCCCTTTGAGCACGACTAGGGGAAGGGACGCGGCGTGCTTCTTGAATTTAACCTGAAATTCTCCAACCCCCAACACTGGAATGCTGTTCCCTTGCACGTCCCGGAGTGTGGACCTCAATGCTTTGAGCTTGGGTCGCTTGTGGGGGGCAATTCCCAAAAACTCCCTCTGGGAAATGATTGAATATGAGGACCCCGAGTCAATTTCCATCCTAATGGGAACCCCTTGGACTAGTACCTCAACAAAATAGCGGGGGTGTCCTGCAGACACGCTGAACACTGGGGCGTCGTCCTCGCTGCCGTCGGAGATGCGGCCCACGCCGTCCTGCTTCCGCGTGGCCTGGGCGCCGTCCTTGGGTCTCATTGAGCGGTCTTGTCCCGCGGAACGGTCTGCGGAGCTCCTCCAGGTCTCGCGCTTCTTCCTGCACACCTTGGCGATGTGCCCGCGGCGGCCGCAGTTGTGGCACTCAGCCTTCCGGAACGGGCACTTTACGCGGTTGTGGGCCGCTCCACAGCCGTCGCACCGCCGGCTCTCCTTCCGGACCCTCCGGACGTCCTCGTCATCGCTGCTCTCTGCGGATGACCTCGAAGTTCGCCGGGCCGCCTGTACTGGAGTCTCTGCCTTGCTCGACTTCGGCCGCCAGTCCTGGAGTTCTTGGACCCCGGCCTTTGTAGCTTCTGCGGCCTGGGCCGCTCTGACGACCTCCTGCAATGTGGGAGGCGGCTCTTGGTTCATTAATGTGCGCTGGGTTTCGGCGTCGTTCAGGCCGCACAGCACACAGTCCCGGAGGGTGATTTCGGCATTCTCCCATTTGCACGGGCCGGCCGCCAGCCGCAGGGCCGCCACGAATGCGGCGACCGTCTCCCCGGGCGCTTGGACTCGCCTCCAGAACGCACTCCGAGCAGGAAACATCGCCGTGGCGGGCCGGACGTGCTCACGCAGCATCTGCATGAGTTCCTTGGCCTTGAATTCGCTCACCCTCCTCGGTGCAATCAGGTCCACCAAGGTCCTTTTGGTTTCTTGTCCGAGCATCCTGGTGAAGATGGCCCTTTTCTTTGCCTCTTCCATAACTTCGGACTCAATCAGTGCTGCCTGGAAGTCCATCTCGAAGATCTCCCAGTCGCCCGGTTTCCTGATTTCGAAACCGGCGCATGTCTTGGTCCCGTGGGCTGCCATAATCCCACCTTCGTCGCCAATTTGGTGTAAGGGACCAAAGACAATGAAACAGCCGAAGGGTTGGCTTAACACAGGTTTATTGCATGATGATCCGGAGGAACATGTGGTAATGGCGGATGAGTAGCTCAATATATACAGCTGGCTATACATTTGAATGTGGCTCGTCGACAGACTATTGGTTGCTGCCTGCGTGACGTCGTAGAAGGTCACGCCCTTCTTGACCAGGTGAAGAGGTGGCGGGGAATCTTCCCGCGCTGCTGAACCAGGTGAATCTGAGCCATGAGAGCTGGACGCTCGCTATTGCCATCTAGTGGTCACTAGCTCGCGTCCCCTTATCAGGTTTACATTGATACAGCTGATGGTTATAATGTTGCACACAGAAAGGTTACATTGTTAACACATGGCAAAGGTACATTGTTAAAGGCACAGCTTTACAGAACACAACAGGGACACAGACACACAATTACTTTTCTGTTTCTGAGACAGAATACTTAGCCTTGGTTGTGCTGCTATTAGCAACATGATCCTCAAAGCTACTTTTTTGAATCCCTGTCCGCTTGCACTTCATTTCTGTGGGTCTCTGTTTTTTTAAGTTCACTTGGATTTTAGGAGATCATAGGAGGTTCAATAAACCAAGCTCCAGGGAGGGCAGAAATGGCCCTAAAACTTCAGAACTTGCAGAAACCACACAGAGGTGATCATAACGCTGCCAAATCTGTCAATTTCAAACAGGTTTCATTGTGTTGCTCACATACCCATTTTCTTCAAACCAAAGCCATACAGCAGGGGTGGCCAAACTTTTTGGGCTGCAGGTTGATCAGGTGGTTGAATGGGCTGGTCACATGGTTCCTTCCATCAAAAGTGGAAGTAAAATGTGCCCGCGCATGCGCAAAAAGGCCATAAATGCACCCGTGGCTGTCGTAAATGTGTTTCTGACAGCCGTGGGTGCATTTATTGCCATGTTTTGCGCAGGCGCACATTTTACTTCCACTTCCGGGAGCAGCATAGGCAGTATGGGCCAGATCATTAGGCATCGTGGGCCGGATCCAGCCCATGGGCAGTAGTTTGGGCACCTCTGCCCTACGGCATTCCCATTTTGGTTCAGAGACTTTGTCTTCAGATGTTCTTCTCCAATTGCCTGGTGGTGTGTTTGGTGTTTAGGCCTCTGATTGACTATGATGCTTTGTGTTCTTCACCTTTCCCCTCTCATTTTCCATTTTGGTTATCTGAAATTATTCTCTTTCATTCATTAAGGATATTTCAGTCAGAACCATATTCTTCCTAGACCTTCTTAATTAATTTCCAGGATTGGGAATAAAATTGGATGTTTTTTACATTGTTCTCCTACAGTTTGGTTTTATTATATATTTCAAGTATAGTTTATCCTAAAGCTTAGTTTCATGAGTATAACCCAGTCTTTGAGATATCTCAGCATTGCCTTTCTCTAATTATCTATTATGTCCGTATTTGCCCAAAGCATAGTCTTGCATGACAAGATATTTGTACCATACATTAAGAGATCATTTTGCTCTTTCCTCTCATTCTCTCCTTTTCCAAAATATACAAAAAAGCATCTCTGCAGAGAACAAATCATTCTGGGATTAAGACGCTTTCTGACATTTGTGAGAGTCAGTATATAATTCTCTGTGCCTTTCAGCTTCTCCAAATCAGCAACCTTGGCTACAAGAGGATGAACATGTTCCCTAAGATGGGGGAGTGCATTGCATAAGCATATTACAACTTCAGTCCAGCAGGCATATAAATATACAGGTTCCTCAGCGCAATAAACTTGATAACCAGAATCCTATTGGGTGGCCTAGGGGTATCAAACCTAGCAGTTTGAAAACAAGAAATTGCAAGTAGATAACTAGGTACCATTTCAGTGGGAAGGTAAACAGAGTTCTGCATGCTTCGGTGTCTAGTCATGCCAGCCGCATGTCCATGGAAACATCTGCAAATGCAGACAGTGCTGGCTCTTTAGCTATACACAGAGATGAGCACTGAACCTTAGAGTCGGATATGACTGGCTTTCAAGAAAGGGCTACCTTTACCTTTATAGGCAATGACATAAATTCCAGTGACAAATTGATGCTAATTAATGAATCACCTCTTGCATTCTTTACATAACTGTATACCATATACCAAGTCATACAACTGACATGGAAATAGGCTGAAATCTTGTTGCTTAGTGTAGTAAATCACAATTAGATTAGGCTCTGCAGGGATTTGGTGAGTAACTCCTCCATAAATTCCTTTTATCAGTGGGCCTGCTCTAGTTGTGATTTACTACATTGTACAACAGTATTTGAGTCACTGAATACTATGAATGATTCATTAACTAGTTTCAGTTTATACCATTGCACATAATACTACCATAACTAATATAATTTGGGCCAATAGCTTGCATAAACCTCTTAGGTTTTTACCTGCAGATAATGATGATGATAATGACGATTTTCTAAAATAAAAAAAAATAGACTGGAAACATCTTTCTTGACCTTTTGCTAAATTCTCATTAAGAACTGTACTGTACTTGCATTTTTACTTGATTTTCCTGTAACTGGGACAAAGACATATTGTTATGGATGCTTTTTGTGCTTGGGCAATTGTTAACATTAGTGATAGGAAAGCATTTTCCACCATGTCTGAAGACTAAGCATGTGAGATTCAGGATAGAACACACATCTGTATCTTGCCAGTGTTCGTTCTCCTCTTCCTCAGTATGTGCTGCCTTAGTAGCTGGCTTATTCTGCCTAATGAAAGGGTTTGCCCCATTATTTTACACAACCCTGTATTTGGGACAGATTCATGTCTCACTCCATCTGGTTATAAGGCTGCATATTATTAGTCTAGATTAGTATCTGGGAAATATCACCAATGCTTTCCCAATGTACTCATAATTATATTTTTCTGGAGGATGCTGCTCTATGGTCATGCTGCCTGCTGATATTTTACCGCAAAGTCTTTGAGCCCAAAATACATGAGAGATGACCTCTTGTCTCTTCCTCTTCACATTGTCAGAGAACAGTGAAATAGTGCTAAATGTGCTATTTGAATTACACAATGTACATGTCAGCTTCTTATGTCAAAAGTAGATGGAATCCTGTTGGCATAAACTACCCTGCACAACTGTGGTGATGTTATCAGCTGGGATGGGACCAGTCCTGTTAGGGATTTTCAAGCTTTAGAGCATTATTTGCATTTTTCTATGTCTCTCAAAGGCTTCCTACAATGAAGGGGATCTTTATAAATCACTGGAACCTGGTAGGGGAGGGTAAAGGAAAAGGTTAACCTCACTCAAAGGCCAGTCATATCCGACTCTAGGGTTCAGTGCTCATCTGTTTATAGCCAAAGAGCTAGTGCTGCCTGTGTCTGCAGACGTTTCCGTGGACATGTGGCAGGCATGACTAAACACCAGAGTGCACAGAACGCTATTTACCTTCTCACTATTTATCTACTCGCAGTTTCTTGCTTTCGAAATGCTAGGTTGGCAGGAGCTGGAACAGAGATGGGGGCTCCATTGTGCAGTACTTGGGTCTCAAATTGCTGACCTGCCAACCTTCCAGTCATTAGGTTCAGCATCTTAACCACTAAGCCACCGCAAGGGAGGATACAAAGCCTTTAATTCCCCTGAAATGGCCATGCTGATGACATCACTGGAGTTGCAAGGTATAACTTATGACAAGCTTCTTGCAACTATATATAAAATAACAAAAAAAAAACCATCCATATAGCAAGTCTTTCTCTCAAGAGATGCCTTAGGTTACTGAATGTGAATGTGCAAAAGTTGAATATTTCACTCACTTACAAGCCATATCAGTTGACAGTTTAGCTCACTATTTGGCCTGCTGCAGGGACAAGTTGGTTCACTCATTTTCCCATTGATCGCAGGACATAATCACTGGAGTAATTCAGTCAGTCCCCAGAATGTTACAACCTGCACCTTTCTGGATCTCTGTCAGGGGCTTCCTCATTTTTGGAACAGGTAGAATTGCTTGGGTTTTGTTTGTTTCTAGCATCTGAGATTAATCTTGGGGCTGCAGGCAGGTTCTCAACCTGACCTTTAAAATGAGGCAAAAAGGAAAGGGGGAAAAATCATCACCTGAGGTTGCCGCAGTCCCAGGGGATGCTGGGGTGGCCGGCGCCAGAGCCCGCCTCGCCTTCCCACTGGGAGGTGAGAGGAATGAACACGATTGAGGCTTGCTTGAGGTCCCAAAAGATGCTGGGGACCAGCTCCACCTACCCGGCAGGGGGAAGGCTTCATTGCCGGCACTTGGGCTCGCACGGAGCCTCTGGGACACCCGCCGAGGCCGCTGTTACCACCGGGATCAGCTCCACCTGCCCGGCGGGGGAAGGCTTCATTGCCAGCACTTGGGCTCGCATGCAGCCCCTGGGACACCCGCTGAGGATGCCGTTACTGCCGTTACCACCGTTACCACCGTTACTAGCTCCATCTTCCCGGCAGGGGAAAGGCTTCATTGCTGGCACCTGGGCTTGCCTCGGTGGTCCCGAAACACTGCCACTGAGATTCGGTCTGTTTACAGGGCGGCGGGTGGAGAATGTGGGTCTGGTGGGTGATAGGAGTGAAAATTGCAGGGGGAAAGGAACGATGTTAAAGAAGGAGAAAGGGAGGGAAGGGGAGAGGCTGCCCTGCCAGCCATGTAGTGGGGGCAGCATTCTGTCTGGGGTGGGTGAGGAGGTTCCAGGGCCCCACATAGGAATTGTGACGGGCATGGGACGATATGGCGGCCCACTTTTGGGAAATGCGGGACCGATGTTTAATATCTGTCCCCCGTTCCAGCCCCTCGGTTACAACTCCAAGCCCTGAGCAGCAGATCCAGAGTGACCCCTCTCTTAGGCTGCTGCTGATGAATGCCAGGTCGGTTTGTAATAAGGCCTCCCTGATTGCAGATTCCATATTAGGGGGGCAAGCCGACGTGGCATGCATCACCGAAACCTGGCTGAGATCAGAGGATGGTGTACCTCTATCAGAAATGTGTCCGGCCGGGTTCGGTGTTTTGCACCAGCCTAGGATTGAGGGGAAGGGTGGTGGCGTTGCCATTCTAGTCAGAGAGTCCTTGGGAGTCGCCAGGACCACTGCTCCACATGTTCCGGGCTGGGAAGCTCTGCTCCTGCGATTGGGCCCTGTGGGTCAGTTGGGAGTCTTACTCCTGTAACTGCCCCCTTGCAGGGTAAGGGACTCCCTGCCTGAGCTCCTTGAGGCCATCTCGGCATTGGCATTGGAGTTCCCTAGGCTAATGGTTCTGGGGGACTTCAATTTGCCTTTGCTGGGCACTGGCACCGAGGTAGCAAAGGAGTTCATGGCTTCCATGACAGCCATGGGCCCTGACTCAGGTAATTCAGGGTCCAACCAGGTGCAGTGGCCACACACTGGTCTTAGTCTTCTTGTCGGAGCGGTGGCAGAGTGATCTGAGATTAAAGAAATTAGACAGAGTAGCTGTGCCATGGTCAGAACACTACCTGGTAACTCTGGACTTTCTGGGGGCGATGCTTCACCATAGGGAGGCAGGGTCTATTAAATTGGCCCACCCCCGGCAACTAATGGATCCAGTCGGATTCCAGCGGGAACTGGGGGATTTTCCTCTGGATCTGTCACACGATTCATCTGAGGTGCTTGTCAACCTGTGGAACAGGATGACGACAGCAGCCTTGGATGAAATCGTGCCATTGCGGCCTCTCCGTGCCCGAGGGGCCAGGTCATCCCCGTGGTTCACGGCTGAACCGCGAGAGCTCAAATGGGCTAAGAGACGCCTAGAGTGCCGCTGGGTGAAAACCCAGAGCGATTCCGATTGGACACTAGCTAGAGCCGCTATTAGGGCCTACCTAGTGGCGATGGGGGTGGTGAGATGACAATATTTCACCACCCTGATTGCTTCCACTGATAATCGCCCAGCCACCCTGTTTCGGGTAACCAGTTTCCTCCTTGGCAGGGGGGGGGGGGCAGTGCCCGTTTGGCAGGGTTCAGCTGAGGACTTTGGTGACCATCTGGTGGAGAAAATCAATCAGAACCGCTCGGGGCTTGACCCTGGCATGGGCGGTGAGGGTCTGGGCCCCCCCGGAACACAGTCTTGCTGTGTGATCTGGGATCAGTTTGATCCAGTTGTCCCTGGTGAAGTGGACAGACTCCTTACAGCAGTGCGGGTCACCACATGTCCTTTGGACCCCTGTTCCACCTGGCTGGTGAAAGCCGCCAAGGCAGTGACAGGAGGCTGGGTCAGGGCAATAATAAATGCATCTTTGCAGGAGGGGGTGTTTCCTGCACCGCTCAAACATGCCTTGGTGTGCCCCCTCCTGAAGAAACCGTCCCTTGACCCAGCTGTCCTAAACAACTATAGGCCGGTCTCCAACCTCCCCTTTTTGGGGAAGGTTTTGGAGAAGGCGGTGGCATGCCAGTTGCAGGGGGCTCTGGAGGAAGCGGATTATCTGGACCCCTTTCAATCAGGATTCAGGCCCGGGCATGGTATGGAGACGGCATTGGTCGCTCTGATGGATGATCTCTGGCGGGAGTGGAATGGTGGTCATCCGACCATCCTTGCTCTCCTTGACATCTCAGCAGCCTTCGATACCATCGACCACAGTATCCTTCTGGAATGGCTCAAAGGATTGGGGATCCAGGGCACTGTGTTGTCCTGGTTTTCCTCTTTTCTGGAGGGCCGTACCCAGTCAGTGTGGTTGGAGAGTGAGAGATCCATCCCTAGGCCCCTTAAATATGGGGTGCCGCAGGGCTTGGTGCTCTCTCCCCTCCTTTTTAACATCTACATGAAGCCGCTGGGTGAGATCATCCATTCCCATGGGGTGCGGTACCATCAGTACGCGGATGACACTCAATTGTACATTTCGGCCCGTGGGGACCGCAGTGATGTGGTCAAAGTCCTGTCTGGATGCCTGGAGGCCATTGGGGTCTGGATGGGGGACAATGGGCTGAACCCTGGCCCGCCTCTCTGGCACACGAAGAAGGGCCTTCTCCATGTCTGCACCAGCCCTCTGGAACCTCCTTCCAACAGAATTGAGGCTACAGACAGAATTGCTGCCCTTTAGGAAAAGTTTGAAAACCTGGCTGGCATGGCAGGTGTGGGGTCTTAATGGGAATACGGCTTCAGCCTGTTGGCTCATCCCCAGTTAGTACTTAGTTAATATCCCTCCCTTTGTGTTGTTGTATCCCCCATTCCCTTTTATTCTTTTAATTGGGGTGTGGGGTAGTAGGGTGGGGAAGTGAGTGGGCAATTTGGGATTTTAAAATCTGTTTTTATACATTTTTAACTGTTGTACGCAGGCCCGAGTTGGGTTCTCCTGATTGGGCAGCATATAAATTTAAATAAATAAATAAATAGGTTGTTAGGAGCTGGGACAGAGATGGCAGCTCACTCTGTTGTGCAGTACTCGGGTCTCAAATGGCTGATCTGCTGACCTTCCAGTCATCAAGTTCAGCGTCTTAACCATTAAGCCACTGCAGTCCCCTCCATAAGGTTAGACAAGCCTCATTCATTCATATACCACCCATTTGGAAAAGTTCCCACTCTGGGCGGTTTACATATAACTATTAAAATAACATAATCCAAACAAATAAATTCTTCCTAATATAAAATAACTGGAATCTATGGGCACAAAGAATCCTAAAATACTGACTGGTTAATTTTTTGCTACGGTGAAAACATTCTAAAAAGCTTCCTTGAATAGGAAAGTTTTTAATTGTTTTTTTTATTTAAAAAGATATCCAGGAATGGCTGCTGGCACAGCTCCACCAGTAGTGTGTTCCACATCATTGGTGCCATCACTGAGAAGGTTCTATTTCTAGTTATAGA
The DNA here is from genome assembly GCA_035047305.1 of Bradypodion pumilum. Taxonomy (NCBI): domain Eukaryota; kingdom Metazoa; phylum Chordata; class Lepidosauria; order Squamata; family Chamaeleonidae; genus Bradypodion; species Bradypodion pumilum. Next base: position 103,791,506 of record JAWDJD010000004.1, on the reverse strand, counting down.
CTGTCTAGTCATCCTCAGGGTCGGCACCTAGAGCTGCATAGACTGTGACGAATGGGTGATGCGAGGAGTTGTTCTGAGGGAGAGATGCTCTAACTGATAACAAGGTCCCGAACCATATAGGGCCTTTTATAACACCACTAACACCTTATATCTGACACGGTGGGCAGCAGATAACCAGTGCAGGCCTGCAAAGGTTTGGGAAATGTGATCAAATTTCTTTACGTCTGTCACCAGCCTGGGAGCTGCATTCTGGACCCGTTGTAATCTCCATATCAGACACAAGGGCAGCTCCACGTAGAGAGCATTGCAGTAGTCTATCTGCAAGATTACCAATGAGTGGATGGGGTTATGAGAAACCTTTTGTCCAAGTAGGAGTGTAACTACGCAATCTTCTGGAGCTGGGAAAAAGCAGCTTTGGACATGCCACTATTTGTTGTTCAAATGAGAGTAATGTGTCCATAATGACCCCCAGGTTGCGGACCTGGTCCCTAGGGGCAAGAGTAGTTCCACCCAGAGTAGTGACCAGGCCTCCTAGTCAGGCAGATGGCCTCTCAAGCACCAAAACCTCTATCTTGTCAGGGTTTAGTTTCAGCCTGTTAGCTTTTGTCCACTCCATTATTGAGTTCAGGCACTCGTCAAGACATCGGACTGCAGATGATGAAAGGGAGAGATAGAGTTGGGTGTCATCCACATTTTGGAAACACCGAACCACAAATCTCCTAATGACCTCTCCCAATAGCTTCATGTAGATCAGGGGTTCCCAACCTACAGCCCATGGACCGGACCTGGCCCCCAATGCCATCCCATCTGACCTGTTGCTGCCTCCTTCATGCCCATCATCTGTAAAACATACACACGCATGCACAAATGCACTCACGGCTGACGTAAATGCAGAAGTTGACACATTTACATCAGCTGTAAATGCATCCACTTCTGGGGGGCATGGTCCGGCCCACAATGCTGTCTGGGGGCATGGTCAGGCCTGCGATGTAAAAAGGTTGTTCACCCTGATGTAGAACCAACAATGAGGAGAGGATTGACCCTGTGGAACATCCCATTGGAGGGTCCATGGGGCTGAAACAAACTCCCCAAGTTGAACTCTTTGGGTCCACTCCCCAAGGAAGGAGCGAAACCACTGTAGCACAATGCCCCGAATTCCCAGCCCTGATAAGTGTCCCAGGAGGATACCGTGGTCAATGGTATTAAAAAAACTGCTGAGAGATCCAGGAGCATCAGGAGAGATGAAGCTCCCTTATCTGCTTCAGTTCACTCCAATGAACCCATACAGACAAGCATCAAGTCACATCTTCCCATGGCTTCGTTATACGAGGCTGCAAACTAAAATGTAGTTTGTCTCTGAGGTAGCATTTTGAAATTGGAATCCAGCTTGAAAATTACTAATACAGTATAAAGAATAGCTTCAAAGAAAAGCCACCACAGGAGTGTGATTAAAAAAATTAACAGAATTATAACATATGATGGACCATTAACCTGTACCATTGGTGGGTAAGACTGAAACCATCTTTCTTTGGAAAGACATTTGAAAATAACCTTTAATTGTTTGGATCCTTTATTCATGCTTACACCAGACCAATTGAAATCAACAAGTCTTATTTTAGTACTTAATTTATTTGTGTCAATGGGCCTACTATAAGCATCATTACATTATTGCTTTAGGGTCCAACTCCCTGGATAAAAGCTTTTGTGTAGAAAGGAAATAGCGTAACTCACAGTTGCAAATTGTTGCTAATAAATAACTTCCATCTGAATTCTCAATTGCCCTTCAATCAAGTGGTTTGGCACAACCTAGAATCCAAGCAGGAACTCATTAATTAATGGCAATTTGCCACTGTGATGTCTGTTTTTTCTCATTCACTTGCAAAAACTGCATAACAGGATTTGGGCCATTGTGTAGTGGTAAATTAACCACCCAGCTAAGGACTATTTTACTTTCAATAATTATACATAATGCTGTGCTGTCAAGTTGATTCAAACTTACAGAGATATTTCCTAGGGTTTTCTGAGCCTACAGAGTACTCTTAATGTCTGGCCAGGTTATCCTAATATGGTAATAGAGTAGACCATACTGGCAGCAACTCAATGCCAAGTGTCAGGTGGTGGTTAACTAATTTGACAACCTTGAGGACTAGCAGCTTTGGCTAAGTCCACAAGGAAGGGTGATGGTCCCCAAGTGGATTATATCCGACTTGAATCCATCTTGATGGAGGGCAGCAGCTTCATCAATACTGGCTTCTGGCTGAGGAGGACTCTGTGTGCCAAAAGGGCTCAGGACCAGAAAGTGACTTGCGGAGCTGGATCAGTGTTATGGGTGTCACGCTGTAATGCAGAAGGCAGATGAAAGGCCAGTGCAATATATTTTCAGGACAGTCTTCATGGTTGATGATCACCAGTATTGGATATGGCCTAATAATAATAGAATACTCTGATGTGGCTTACCATTCCCTTCTTCTGCAGGTGTTTTGGGACCAAAGCCACATAGGCTGCCTTTTCTCCAATAGGCATGGTAGGCAATCAAACACCTAACTCCTTAGTTCTAGTCATGAGCTCCAATCCTTAGACTATGCTACCATGTCAACAGTTGCAGTATATTATTTACCTGCGCTTAGAAATTTGTATCCTCATATTTTAGTGCTACAGACAAATCTTGCTTTCCAAACTGATAATTTTAAATCATGTCACATTATATATAATTAGCAGTAAAAGCTAATTATTACTATACTAAGAGCATTTATCAATTATTAGTACAAATAATCAATGAAACCTTTCAGTGTACATTTAAAAAATGTAGGCATTTAATCAGGACTGTCCCTGTTAAAAGGAGATCAATGCTGATAGCATAGTTATAAATCTCTTGACTTCAGCAGTGGGGTTGATTATTATCCAGAAAGAATTTGTCTGCATTATTTCACCAAGTAAACTTATATTCTCAAAACTCAATTGTATCTGAAAGTTGTGGCATTTATAATATATGATTTCATTTATCCATTAATTAGGTAAAAGCAAGTTCGAACCCCAATTGGGCGACAAACATAAATAATATTGCTGACAATATGGGACTATTTCTGTATGTAGGCATGTACTTACTGGTATTTTGAAAAAAGCAAAAAGGAAAACTTGGGTTGAATATTTTTGGAAAGAAATAACATAATGAATTACCAGTGTTTCCAACAGATATAAATACTACATACTTTTTTATTTTGTTGAAAAATTTATGTCACTCTTGTGCTCCAGCATAAACTAATTAACTGAATAATTCTGTCCTCCTTTCATACTCACACTCTTTTATGCTATAATAGTAATAGTGATAATAATGATAATAATAATATCTTAGTGGAAAAGAAGGTCTGGTTTATTGACATTGCTATACCAGAAGGCACATGAATTGATGACAAACAACTGGAGAAAATAATAAAATATCATGATTTGCAAATTGAAGTCGAGCGTCTGCGGAGGAAGAAATCTGCTGTTGTACCCATGGTGATCAGAGCCCTTGGAGAAATACCTAAAGGACTCCCTAGATATTTGGAAATTTTGGGCTTAACGGACTTGAACATCCTAAAGCTCCAAAAAAACAACTCTACTAGGAACTGCATATAATCAGACATTATCTTAACAGTTCTTAGGTCTTTGGTTAGAGCTTGAAATGTTAGTTTTATCCCAGTCCTTGACTGTGAACCAAATAGTTGATTTTAATAATAATAATAATAATAATAATAATAATAATAATAATAATAATAATAATAATAATAATAATAATAATAATAATAATAATAATAATAATAATAATAATAATAATAATAATAATAATAATAATAATAATAATAATAATAATAATAATAATAATAATAATAATAATAATGTCTATCTATTTGATAAAAATCTGCATCACAACACACCTGATATAACTGTTGTGGAAAAGGCCTGGTTTATTGACATTGCTATAACAGGAGATGCATGAATTGAGGACAAACAACTGGAGAAAATCACAATATTGTGATTTGCAAATTGAAGTTGAGCATCTACGGAGGAAGAAATCTGTTGTTGTACCCATAGTGATTGGAGCCCTTGGAGCAATTACCTAAAGGACTCCCTAGATCAATGATGGCGAACCTTGGCACTCCAGGTGTTCTTGAACTTCAATTCCCAGAAGCCCTGACCAGCAGGAGTGCAAGAACACCTGGAGTGCCAAGGTTGGCCATCACAGCCCTAGATATTTGGAAATTTTGGACTTATCAGATTTGAGCATCCTAACTGGCCAAAAACCAACTGCTGTATAGTAGGAATTGCATATATACTCAGATGTTACCTTAACAGTTCTTAGGTCCTTTGTTAGGGCTTGAACTGTTAATTTTATTCCAGTCCTCAACCGTGAACCAAAGGGCTGATTTGTATAATAATAATAATAATAATAATAATAATAATAATAATAATAATAATAATAATAATAATAATAATAATAATAATAATAATAATAATAATAATAATAATAATAATAATAATAATAATAATAATAATAATAATAATAATAATAATAATAATAATAATAATAATAATAATAATAATAATAATAATAATAAACAGTTCAGAATATTAGGTCCTTGGTTAGGTCTGTCAATTTTCTACCAGTCTGCCAATTTTCTACCAGTTTTTGACTGCGAATCTCTAATGATATATTTTTAATTTATAATAACAATACTTGAATGTTACCTTAACAGTTTTTAGGTTCCTGGTTGGATCTTGAACTGTTAATTTTATGGCAGTGTGAATCTAACAGTATAATGATGATGATGATGTCACCAAGTCAGTTATGACTTATGGCCACCTTTTCGAGGGTTTTGTAGGTAGAGAGTATTCAGTATTGATTTACCATTTCCTTTTTTGGGGGGTGCCTAAGACCAGATGGCTGGCTCTTCTGGGGTGCACATCCAGATACCCAAACTATTGATCTATCCAGCCATCCTGCATTAAAATTGGAATTAAATAACTGACGTGAAAAATATAGGTTGTAATAAAATAAACAAATAAGTTTGGAAATAGAAAGTTATTTTAAAACCTTTATTATAATATTTCTTTAATAACAAAGCAGTGGCAAATACAGAACATTTATCTTTCACTGTGTTGTAATTTACATTTTAAAATTAACAGATATGCAGTGCAATCCTGTTCTTAATCCCATAGAGATGAGTTTTTGGTTATTTTTAAAAAAAGTACATACTGGTAACTGAAAAATCACATTTACATAATGGGTAATTATTTTCTATGGATAACTTTAATCTTGATTTTTTTTAAAAAAAACACCCATATGTTTTATATTATATAAGAGCTATATTATTAAGGAGATTTTCTCTCCTTTTTGACTGAAGTAACGGTATACTCAAGGAGCGATAGTTTCAACAGCCGCTCTATTATTAGTGAGTGTCTATCATAATATTTGGCATTAAACAATTATTTTAAAACTGTATCCTAAATGAGACTTTTATTTCTCAGAATATATTGCAATATACACCATGAAAGAAGTCAATAAACAAAAATACCCCCCCCCCAACACCCAGGAATTGGCACAAGTAGGACTATTTATGGTCATATTTTTCTTTGTGATAGGACCTAGATTTCCGGGTCAGAATTTAACTTCACTGGAAGAAAAAGTTTCCAAAGCACAGAGACTATAACATTTTTAAAGTATCACACTTAAAAATTAGTGGTCTTAATTCCAATTAAAATTACTTAGGAAATAAGTTCCAGTAACATGCATATTAATTGGGTTAGAAAAGAAGTAAAAGTGGTAAATGTGGAATCCTCTGGTCACTTGCTTAAGAATACTAAAGAAATTGAGTCAGATGGACACTAAAGGACTGTTAATGTTTTAAAATAGTGCTGAAATTTACTGAAGAAATAATGTTTCTGACTTCATGTGGCCTAGTCATGCAAAAAATTCTAAATAGGGAGAGAAAACATCTCCCTTTTTTGCTCAGATATCTGCCAACAACATATTTTCACAAGACTGTAAATATACTGTATAGTATTTTAATTATATTATTATTTTCAAATTTTGCTATGTTTTGCAACTGGTATTAAGCGTTGTTAGGGCAATGTTATTTAACCACTAGGGCACTTGGTTTTTCCCCTGTAAATAAAGTGCCTAACTCTCACAATGTTTTAATTGGAAGTGGGTAACAAATAGTAATCATAAATTATATAGAGAATGCTTTTTTGGGAGCAGATTCCTTCAAACCCAAAGGGATACATGTCCACTAAAACTCACAAAAATGCATGAAAACTTGAGTTTGAAATCTCTGTCTTAGCCTGGTACCCCACCCCCCTTAAACTAATGTCAGCCCATTACAATTTCCCTTCTAAGGCCACATTAATTTAATGCATTACTTTGATCAGGCAGGGTATTACTTTGAACTGTTCTATTTAAATGAGTTACAATTTGGTCTACAAATGATATTCTGGTAAGTTACATACACTGTTTTATTTTCGCTGCTCCCAGGTGGAAGGCTTAAGCGCTAACAAAAAAAAGGGCCTATATTACCATGTTTTAAAATGCCCTTTTTTCTTTTTCATTTTACTTACTTAGGCAAGAACAGATGTGGAAGAAGTACTGAGAAAATATGAGATTTACAAATAGTAAATGACATTATCTAGACCTCCCAAATGTTTGTGAATGCAAAACTATAAGCCTCATTTGGAAACACCCTTTGATACAGCATGAGTAGTGGGAGAAGGAAGTAGTGTAATAGTAAAGCTATCCTTAGTCTATGTCTATTTACAGAGCAGAACACGACTTCTCATATATGTAGACCAAAAAATCTTAACTTGGAGATTCACTTCCCTTTCAAACTGGATGAGTAGCACAAACATTACTTAATAACTTAACTATAATTTTTTTAAAGACTGAAATAAAACCTAACAGCAGTACAAGTACAGATTGAGAAGATTTGTGCCACTGCAGAGCCTTGTCTGTTCCAATGAAACAGCCTCGCATCACCAATGCAAGGCAATGACATCATAGCAGAGGTCCTTCATCCCATCCTAAGCACTGAACTGCTGATGCAGCGAGTCTTGGAAAAAGGAAAGGAGGATCACACAGGAAGGACCACTTGGTTCCCTTTGAGCATGTTGATTGGATTTGACATACAGCACTGATATCCAGGCTCACCCCAAAAGGGCTGCACAGTAACTTATAACAGGTAAAACTGACAGTTGAAAAATAAAAACAATGTCACCTTTTGGTACTGATTTTTTATTAGTAGTATTGGGAGTATTGCTAATGCTGGAGACATTCTATCTTTTGTACAGAGCTCTTTAAAAAAAAACTACACACACCAAATAATTAGTTTAGTTTAGGGAGCAAGGGCATGCAACAAGTACTGCTTTGGATTTTTCACAAGTGGAGGAATCACTCTGCAGGTCCTTTCCCAGAACTCAAGGGCAATCAATTATAAAACCTTCCTGGACTGAGACGGTTGCTCAAGAAAGAAACTAAAAAATGCTCCAGCTATATAGATGGAACTGGCAGATGCTCCTTTCCAGTTTGTCCTACAGTTAAAAATTTTTTTAACAACCATGCTTTGCTTTTTTGCTGTTGTTGAGAGAAGTTGATAAAGAACCAGCAAGCAAGGGGTGGGGTGGGGCTTTGAATTATCCATATGCCAATGTGTTATTTAGGTTTTAACTGACACAATTAGCTTCGGAGGCTGGCAGTTGGGTGGCTGCGTGATCCGCTTAGACAGAGACCCTGCATTTTTCTTTCTTCCATCTCAAACTCCATCTACCAGCATAGAATTGACCTGTCACTTAGCCATGTCTATAGAACTGGGGGCATTATCCTCTCCAACCCTGCTGGACAGGGACAGCGGCTATGGTTAGGAAAGTGGGTGATCTGTGTCAAGGTTTTTTGACATTCCACTAAGCAAAGGGATGCGTGTGTGTCTTTGGGGTATGGGTGGGAGAAGGAAATGCTAGGTCAGCTTTATTGGTCCTCATCTAATCTAGCATGATCAGCACCGGGAGGCGCAATCAATACCAGGCAGACGAATAGGTCGCAGTCTTTTATTATTATCTTGGACACTCACTTTCCAAGAAAGACATGTTGGATTGACCGCTTTGTATAATAATAATAATAATAATAATAATAATAATAATAATAATAATAATAATAATAATAATAATAATAATAATAATAATAATAATAATAATAATAATAATAATAATAATAGGAGCCCTTAGAGCAGTACCTAAATGACTCCCTAGATATTTGGAAATTTTGGACTTATCTGATTTGAACATCGTAACTCTCCAAAAACAACTCTACTGGGGACTGCATATATACTCAGACGTTACCTTAACAGCTCTTAGGTTCTTGGTTAGGGCTTTTATTCCAGTCCTCGAGTGTTAACCAAATAGTTGATGATGATGATGATGATAATAATAATAATAATAATAATAATAATAATAATAATAATAATAATAATAATAATAATAATAATAATAATAAATAAATAAAATGGTCAACACAGTTTGAAATGGTATTCCCTTTCAGGAGTTGGGGTGCGTGCGTGTGCGTCTTAGGGTGTACTCGATACCCCCCCCCTTTCCTAACATTTTAAGGGCACCCTCGATCTTCCCAGTAGTATCATTAGGATCCCTTCTTTCCGAGAAAAGACGGGGATCTTCGAAGGTTTCCATCTAATCTGATTTACACCATCTGGAAAGGTTTTGCCTTCCCGACATTTTGGGGTGGCGGGCAGTGATGGGGGGGGGAGGAGGGTAGGGGGAGGGTAGGGCTCCTTTACAGAGAGAGTGAGAAAAGATAAAATGAAATGAGAAAACGACAAGCGAGCGACGGAGCCACGGACACAAAAAACACCAAACACAGACACGGAGGCGCGTCGTCAGGTACAAAACCGCCATCTCCCGGGGTGTCTCTTTAGTCTTTCCACAGGCAGAGGAGCCGAAAGCGACAAGAAAACCGCAGGACGACGAAGGAAGCAGCTCGGACGGATCATCCCCCAAGCCTCGGGGTGTGTGTGTGTGGGGGGTCTCCCTTCCTGGGCCAGCCCGAGTGATCCAGGGCCCTTGCTTTAGCCTCCCCCGCCCGCCCGCCCGCCCGCGCTCCAACAACTTGGTGTTTTTTTCCTTCTCCTTTTGCCGCAGTCCAGCTTACATTTATCTAGCCCACCCCCACCCCAAAAAAAGAAGAACTCCCCCCCCCCCCGGTTTACGGCTGAATAAATGGCCGCTTAAAGGTGGCGGCGGCGAAGAGCCCCAGCCAGGTGATTTATGGCCACCCGGTCGCCCATCGCAGCTCGCGGCTTCGGTCGCTCGGAAAAGCTCACACCGAGAGAGAGAGAGAGGAGGGGGGGAAAGGGAGAGAAGCAAGCGAGAGGTCGGTCGTCGGTGGAACCGCGGGGGGAGGGGGGGAGAGAAAGGGAAGAGCTTTGAGGCCCCCCCCCCACCTACCCCTGCTGGGAAAGTGGAAAAACAATATATAAATATATTCGTGCACCTATATGGATTCGGGTGGCCTAAAAATGGGGAGGGGGCAAAAAAAGGGGGGGAAAGAATCTTTTCCGTGCTGGGAGAAAACACCCTGCAAAGTGGGGTCGTTGGGGGGATGGGGGGGGGAAGAAAGAAAACAAGCAAGCAGAGCCTCCGTCGGAATCTGGCCCCTTGCAAAGCGGGACCACCCCCACCCTCCCCCCACCCCCAATGGCGTGCCGGCATCCTCGGTTCCCACGCTCACGGCTCGCTCGTGCTCGCTGGCCCGCGGGGGCGCGCGCTCTCTGGCTGGCCCGGCTGGCCCGGATGTCCTCCCGTGGTGAAAAAAGAAAAAGAAAAGAGAGCCTCGACGAGGCGCCCAACCTGAGAACTGGAGAAACTGGAGCTCAAGGAGCCACGCTGAGCCTTAGTGGGCCGGGAAGGGGAGTCCACACCTGTCGGGCCAAAGGAGCAACCAAGCAAAGCAATCACTCTTCTATACCGACCCACAGCGCTTGGCGTACTCTCTGGGCGGCTTACAAGTCATAAGAACATAAGTCAATTAGCATTTTGCCACCCCCACCCCCCACCCAAAAACAAACACCCAAAAACATGCTGGGTACTCATTTCACCGACCTCAGATGGATAGAAGACTGAGTCAACCTTGAGACCCGGTCAGGATCGAACTTTTGGTTGCATTACAGCAGCTTTTAGCCCCACCTCCAGGCTCTTGGGCGACAACAACCTCAGAGTCCGCAAAACGTTTGTGTTTCTGTGTGGAGAGGAACAGGGTCCAGAGGCAAAGAGCCACAGGCAGGTGGAGGGAAGGGAGGCAGGGGGTGGACCATCTGTGGATGCTTTAAAAATAAGAAGCGCCCTCAGAACCACCACAGCATGGACCAGGGCCGTAGCCAAGGGGTGACCAGAGTGGGCTTGGCCCACCCTGAGTTAGCACTTTGCCCACCCTGGCAAAGCGTGGCTTCCCATAGGAATGCGTTGTAAAGAAGCTTTGTTGCCCATCTTGAAAAATTATTCGCCCACCCACATCTAGAATCCTGGCTATGGCCCTGACATTAACCTTGCTGGGAGACCTACAAATGTGTAGCCCTGAAGGTATGTTTGGAGTAGACTCCTCTCCACCAGTTCACCAGAACCAGTTGCAGGAATTCTGGCTGGCCCTGCCCATCCAAGTTTTGAAATGAAGTAGTCCTAATTCGGGTGCAATGCAGGGCTTTCCCCCTGGCCACACTCACAGTGTGGTAGTAATTTTTTTTTGGAGCCCAACATTGGTACCACCCAGGCCAAGTAAAGATGTCTTAAATCCACTGATTTCAGCTGGAGGAGACACAAGGAAGAGACAGATACACAGGGCCTACAAAGACTTGATTTTGCTTACTTCAGGACTACCATTGCCTTTGTTAGGCCACCAACTAATGCACCAGCTGCAGGTTCATGAAAGATGGGAGAAACCCTTTTGACATTTGTGTTCTGCCTTGGAAATAGAATGTTTTTGAAACCACCTCCCCATCATTGTTTGGCTTCACCCAGGTACCTCTGTGAGCGACAAATTTATGATCCATGCAGGATTTATGATCCTTCCCAGCAAAGGAAAGAGGGTAGGAAAGATATTAACACACATGCAATTAAAGTCCCATTAATTATGCTTAAAATATTGCACTCAATGCCTTCAGAGTCCTCCTGAGTCCCTGTATATCTTGTGAAGTCTGTCATTGGTTTCATTGGCATGGTCTTGTAGAGAATTATAAAATGCTTCCATGGCCCTTTGTGAATTAACATAGAGAGTGGTTGAAACACTGTTTGCATGGGGAAAACTGCTTGCAAAGAAGGAGTTGTTATTCTCCTTGGAGAAGTGGGTGAGTGTCCAGTTAACTGCCATGCTGCATTAATTAGAATTTCATGTCAAGATTCATTTCATAATGTCATAAGTAAAAGTTCCAAGAGCACCTGTTCCATGGAAGTCCATGAAGCCCTACACCAGTGATGGCAAACCTGTGCACTCTAGTTGTTCTTGAAATTTAAGTCAGGAGTGCTGACATGGGCTTCTGGCAATTGAAGTCCAAGAACAACTGGAGTGCCAAGGTACACCATCACTGCTCTACACCATGCTTTCCTAGTTACATGTAGATATGATGTGATATAGTAGAGAGCATTGAACATAGACTATTGAAACATGAGTTTAAATCTAGCAAACTGAGTGTCTTTACTCAAACCATTACCACTCAATACTAGTTTGGTTATTGTCCAGATAAATTGGAATAACCCGACCTTCCAGTCTCCAATCTCAGCATTTAACCACTATGCCACCAGGAGCTGTGTCAAGCCAAGATACAAAGGAGATAGCAAAACAGATAGACAGGCAGACAAATTAAAAGATAGATAAGGATAGACAGAAGTGTTTCTACACATATATAGAAAGTTAGCACATTTGAAGGAAGTCAAACTCACATGGTGCTTGGTTATTCTGAATAAATATAAGATTGTGTTGGATATGGCTATAATCCATGCATCTAGGGCCTCCTAGATATACCCCAGAGCACCGATGACCATTGGGTAGGTTAGGTATGGTTTTTAAGAGTTGGTGCCTATCATCTGGAGAACGAAAGATTTCAAGTCTGTTAATTAATTAGCTGATTATAGAAAGTAGGTAATTAATTAGGTTTGTTCTGAACTGCCAAGCTCCTTAAGAGTCTACCCTATGGAGGCCAAGTATTATCAATATCAGTATCTGCTGTGTTGTTCTGTATCTAACAAGCAAGCAAGCAAACAATCTTCAAGTTGATACCAACTTAGGTGACTCTTTTCAGGGTTTTCTAGGTAGAGGGTATTCAGAAGGAGTTTACCATTACCTTCTTCTGGGTGCAGCTAGCCCAAGGCTATTCATTCTCCCCAAAGGCACAGTTGGGAATTGAACTCATAAACCCTGGCTTGTCACCCAGTTACCTAACATTGGGTGTGGTTATACACTAAAAAGTACCACATTTGTCTTGGAGTTAATACTGGTGGAAACAATTCAAATTTATTCATTTACATGACACACAGTTAATCTAGAATTATATGCTCCTAATATGTGCTCTCTGAAATGCTCTTGAAGGGATTGTTTTAAATCAATATTTGTCTTGTGTTAAATTGTACTTGTTTTATATGTGTCCAGGTGAATCGGTTTATACTTCAATCAGCATAACATTTATAGAAATGCATTTATCAATGAACAGGTTTATCTTTGAAAACCAGGGGAGCTGGTATACAGCTACAAAAATATTCTTTTATTTAAAAGAATAAATCGATTCTTATTCCATGTGACCATAAATTGGTTTGAAAAAATACCGGTTTCGAAATCGTTTAACCACAGCCCCAGTGAATTGTCCAGCCATCAATTCTGTGTGTAGTCCAAACAGATGTAATTCTGTAAGAATCCAGTCCCTGATTTTGGAATGTAGTCCCTGGAGTATCAGATCCACCCAGAATTTGCTTCAATCAGTTCCAGATGTGATTTGTATTACACTCTTACATTTCCCTACCTCATTTGCTGAATTTTGTGGGATTTTCAGATGATGTGGTTCTTTATCTGTAACTCCTTTTTTTCCTTTTCCTGTGACTTCTCTCTCCTTTTTTTCTTACTATGAAAAATCCATCAAAGGGAAGCAAGACCAAATAGCTGTACAGTGAGGCAACCTTCATCTGGAAATTGATTTATACTGTAGTTCAGTCACCTTTAAAATACGGGGGTTTTTTATGTGAAAGGGATAACCAGGTGCCTTATTAGGCTTTAATGACAATGATTGGGTTGCAAGTGCTTTTCTGTAGCTAAAATATACCACTCTGCATTAAGTACACACAGGTGCATAATTAACTCACATTTTTACTACTCATGCTTAAGAATTATGAGAACTAATACAAGTCTGGCTGAGAGAAGTTTCAAAATTATGTTCACTGGCATCATTGTCAATTTTAAATAAATAGCTGGCATTTGTCATGGCAAGGTTATAACTTTTGACTTTGACATCTCAGTTCAGGAGAGGGGACAAACATTATGGAGGAAATGTTGTGTTTGGATAACGAAAGCTAACAAAGTTTCTACACTCTCTGACATTTATGCCATGAAGACACCTGTCACTTTGTTGAGTTTACAGAGTGACATGGCACATGGATCAAGTTGACTCATGTTTCCTTTAAATTGATTGAAGGACACAATCAACTGGGATCTTCTCCAGCATAAGTTCCATTGAAATGAATGAAACATGTCCAAGAATTATCATGATCATGACCACCACAATCTATATCCTTAAAGGACATCCATAGTTCTGTTTCTCCCCACTTTATCATCACAATAATCCTAAGTAATATGTCGGACGAGAGACTGTGATTGAAAGAAAAGTTAAAAATTGGCAGCTCACATTTTAAACTATGACTATTTAATACACAAATACAATGTTAAAAATATAGAAATGCCCCCCCCCTTCATGCTGTTTTTGTAGGCTTTGAGATTGTGTTATAGCCCATGGCTATAATTGAACCAAGATATTTTTTCACTATTTCAACTTTTTCATTATCAACACTAAAGTTTTGTAGTTTTCCTATAGCCGTGGTTCTTATTTTCTTAATGTTCAATTGCAGTCCTACTTTGGCTTTTCTTTCTTTCACATTCATTAAAAGTCATTTCAAGTCCTTGCTGCTTTCTGCCACTAAGATGGTGTCATCTGAATATCTTAAATAACTGATGTTTCTTCCACCAATTTTCACCCCTCCCTCATCTGAATCTAGTCCAGCTTTCCATATAGGAAGATACCACAGTTTGGAAACCTGGACATAAACCAAACTATCATGAGATTTGGAGAATATAAGTCAGATGGAAATCATTTCAAAAAGATGGAAATAAAGAAATCTGCTCAAACTCATTGAAATGGGTTACCTTCCAGCTGGCTTCTCTATGTTACGTATATGTACAGCATTAGGATAGAGCCTACAGCTAGAACATATGTGAAGGCTTCTTTCCAACCTCTTAGCTGACTTATGTTTGCCAAGCTCAGTGCCCTAGTCAAGATGGGTGAACTATGCAATTAAAATGTTTGTGTGTATTGTTGGGGAAGGGGGGGGGCAACACCGGAGACAGAATAAACTGTCATCCTAGGGAACATGCAGGAAATAGATATGTGTACTGGTTTCCACAGGAATAGCCATTCTAATCTGTTGAAGCAAAATAAAGGTGCCGCTTAGCGCCACCAGATACAGACAAGAGAAATGAATGCATCTTTGGGGTAGGAATATACACTAGCAAGCCTGTTATCTCCTTTCCTGGGAGGGCGTCCCACTGAACTAAGTAGGATGCATTTCTGATTAGATGCATGTAGATAGCCGTTTGAAAGTATGAGTTAATTAACACTGAGAGGAAGATATTTTACCTCTACTCTAACATGAAGGGCAAATTCCCTTATAAGTAATACAGTATGTGTAAGTTAGAGTATATGCAGAAGAAAAGGGCAAGTGGGAAAATGCAATGCTGGTGTCTGGTTTTAGTATTATTATTTTACTTTCTTTTTCATAAATCCAAGCAGCTCAAATACCATGCCAAGTTTCTTTTCTATAAGATTTCAGAAATACTAATCCAGTTCTTAACTTATTTCATGTACATTTTCATATAAATCCCAAAATTTGTTGTGTCTCTAAGCCACATTTTTTTGTGAGAAATGAGAAGGTTTTTTTCTTTAAAAGTATTTTGGCAATTATGATTTCACTGTTTCCAGGACTGCTAACGGTGGGAATTTCTTTTTAAACATTCTGATGGGAACCTTTTGTTGAGGCAGAAAAGCTGCTATTTCTTTGTGTCTTGATATATTTTTTTATAGAAAACCTGATAATTTCTTGTACATATTTTTCACATAACCCCATCAGCCATTATATTTACAGGTGCATCATTATTCTATGTATTCAAAGAAATACACTTTTGCAGAGAGCAATAGCCTCATTTTAAAGTTTGCTTGAAACATTTACACTTACCATTTGTTTCAAAAGATCAGAAGCCCAAAGGATCTCTGGCTTGGAAAAACCACAGTTAATTCAAGCGAGCATTTGGGTTTGAAACAAATAGTTATTGAAAGGAGAAAAATAAAATATTGGGTTCATTGTGTTCTCTCTTTCACTCACGCACATGCACACGCACACACACACACACGCGCGCACACACACACATCCCTGTAGTTAGTTCCTTGTCATTCTTTGCAGCTCACAAATAATTAGTGGTGCTTTCGTTTCTCTGGGTAGTTATATTAACCCATCACTACAAAAGTCACTCTTTGTTTTCCTGTCTACCTATCTCTCTTCCTCCTCTACCATTAGGCTGTTTCTAAAAATTTCTGAAAGGCAATGTTGGAGCATTAAATTGCATCTTAATGTTTGTTTGGTAAACTGGATTGAAGTGTTTTTGTTCAGAGACCCCGATAATCCAAAACCAAACAGCTTTGGTTTCAGTGCAATATGCTGAGTCACACAGATGGCCTATTTGTCTGTATCCCGTTGGAGAAATCATTGAATGTACAGAGATCAGGCTGTGCTCTTATTTCCAGGCAGTGCTTCATATCTTATATGTTTTGCACCTATGTACAGGACAGAAAGTCTCATAAACTTCAGTAAAATGTGCAGTAAGAATGATGCTGACCCATAGTATTCTGACAGAAACTCAGATTGGAATCTGCTCATTTAACAATTTATTTATTCATGAAATTATTTATATACTACTTTCCCCTGCTTTAAACTGTCATCAAGAAGGCTTTGCAACACATGTACATCTACTGAAATTATATACAAATAATCACCTAATGATAAAGAGAGAGAATCGTACAAGCAAAATGGTACATAGTGTTGGCCACCTGAAACAAGTCTACACAAGATGCAATGCTTAAAGAGGTTTTTAGTAAACATTCTCCTAAACATAATGTGAGATGTAGCTAGCTAAGCCATTCTGGAAAGGTAGCTTCACAAGTCGGATGCTTCAGGCAAAAAGGCCTTGTCCAATGGATTTTTGCACAAGTATGTTTAGTTGTACATACTATTTTTCTCTTTAATCTCTCTATTTGGTCAATGCAGCAAAGGCTGCTTCACATGTAATCAGGAAAATATATCAATACCTTAAGATTTCCATTTGGAAAGAACAATTAAAAGACTAATGAGAACATAAGTTAATTAAGAATAGGGACCTGTGTGCACTTAACTAACCTAAACTGTAATAACATTTAGAAGTCAATTTCTCACAATGACTTCCTAACTGCAAAAGAAAAAAAAATCATCACATAACCACAAACTGACTGTGAAAACCTAAATATACCCAAATATTTTTAATCAGGAACAAAGCTAGATAGAATTTTTTTTGCACATCATATTGCAAAATAAAAAAATGCAGCATATTCTGATATCCACATTATATGTCGTCAAATCAAAGTGAAAATTTTATTCTGAATTAACTGGTTTTAAATAAAAGAAGTACCAAATCAATGTAGTAAAATCATTCATGAATTATGCAAACATTTTATGTACTTTGTATCTTGTAAATTTGAGATAAACATGATTTTCCAGAACAATTTAACAAATTGTAAAGTTGTTTAACTTCAAAAATATTTTTAAATTGTACACCACAAATATACAGTTTATAAACATACTAAATGTTATTGTATATGACATATTTTATATAATATATATTATTAATGTTAACATAATATATATGTCTTATCAACATATATTTTCAATGTATCATGTAAGTCGATATCTGTCTGGCCAGACATCCTGCTATGGTAATGGAGTAGACCGTACAGCCAGCATCTCAACACTGAGTGTGGGTGGTGGTAAATAACTTGACTCCCTAAAGGGGCCAACGGCTATGGGCAGATGAGCCCCTTTGGGTGGAGTGATGGTCCCCTCAGTAGAGGAAATGCCACTGGAGACCATCATATTGGGCTCAAATGGCAAAATGAGCAGAGGAGGAACTCTGATTCCCAATGGTCATGGAGGCAGAAGAGGCCATGCCAGATGGACTGGCTGTGAAGGTGCACCTTGATAATATCCTCAAGGCTGTGGCAGTCCATTGCAGTCCCAGTGTTAAATCCTGCATGTCTCCTTTCATATGTGCCGCAGGAGATGGCTCCATGTTCATAGTGTGTGGGTCACTTCATGGCAAGCTGGGATCCACCTTTAAAAAATTCATGCCAGTGGCATCTTTCCAGTTTGTCATATCCTACAGTAGATATAAGTGGGCCAATAATGTAGATGAAAGAATGAGGTTTTATTTACTGATAGGATTTTTTTTTTTTTTTTGCAGATTGTCTTTCATCTAAGTCTGTGTTTCTAAACCATTGGGTTTTGGACTTCAATTCCCAGAAGTCTAAATCAATTTCCCAAAGCACTGATCAGCCAATGTACTGACTTAGGCTTCTGAGAATTGAACACCCCTTGTGGGTGATGTGCCCCATGTTGGAAACCACTGGTCTAAGTCTTTATTACCTTATTTATTATCATTCATATGAAGTTGCTATTCTAATAAAATGATAAAATCTTTTTGCTACAGTTTTAAAGTTAGTCTTTAGTATTATTGTGTAAAAAAGAAATATAATTCAGTGAAGATAAATTGGCATTGAATACAGCATAAACAGTACATCTGAGACCATTATTTTGCAATTTAAACCTGTTAGTGCATTGCCTGAAAAATATTTAATCTGCTTTGTTCATTACTAGAAATGTGGTATTATTATTTTAAAGTATTCTGTGTTGTAATGTTTGGTGCTATAGGTAAAGTCACATTCTGTTGTTGTATTAGCCAATACTATTCTCATTTATTTAAAAGTTGGCCCCATAGCATATTAAATAGGAGTTACCCCCAAGCTAATGTGTTATTAGTTGCCTTCTGTTCAAAAATAGTAGTTTGAAATAGCCCAGCAGAGGGGAATTTCTAAATAATCCAGGTGTCTGAGAGGCAGGGCAGGAGTGTATCTCACCTTTGAGACTATATAAGTTAGCTTGTTTGATTTGATGACAGGTATTTATGACCCAAGCATATTAATGTCAATTTCCGTTTCTTAGTATACAGTTTATACTCTTTCACTTTCTATTGAGTGGGTATGGAAGTAAAGAGGGGTTGATGGTGGGGAATGCTTGAGGATACAAAAACATATAGCGTGAACCAACACTTAAGCTAATGGTAATTTTTTAAAAGAGCAATGTATTATGATTTTAGAACTTACTATTGATCTGTCATATACTGAAGAGTAATAGAATTCCTTATAGTACAAAGAAATGGTTTGAGATTAATTAAGTGTCCATTAAATGAGCCTGTTCTTGCTTTATGGGAAAGCACAAAGGAGTACCAGCCTTCATGTCTGGCCCTGACACAGAAGAAGTTTACTAGTATAGCTTGGCAAGGGATAACGTAGCTCACAAGTTATCTGGACAGATTTTAAGGAAAGAACATTCAGTGGTTTCTGCCTGGCTATGCACGTGATACATTTATTATTGAACTATTGGAGTAAAATTCCCTCTTTCATTGACTGAAAAGATGTGCTGGTGGAAAGCAGTAGGAATGAAAGTTTTTCTAATTTTGCTGCAGTTTTTCTGCTCTGCATAAATTATTTTAACGTGCATATCTATGTGTAGGCTTTTGAGAGTACTAGTTCTAAGTTCAGAGTTTTGCACATTCATCTGAGTGTTTAAAGGACCTGTGAAACATCCTGTCACTCTTATATGGAACTGGAGGTGGGGGAAATTTTTATGTGTTAAGGAAAGTCTAGAGCCAGTATTTCCCAAACTTTGATTTTTGGGCTTCAAATATCAGAAGCCTAAGTCAATTTCCCAAAGCAATGTACTGGCTTAGGTTTCTGGGAATTGAAGTCCTCCTGTGAGGAGTTGGAAACCACCAGCTATCCAAATAATATATTTGAGGGGATCTGTTATAAAAAGAAAAAGAGGGAAATGAGTACAAAATGAAAGTAGCAGCAGTTAACAGCTGCAGCCTTGACAATAGTGATAGTAATTTAGAAGACTCTATAAGTGTTTCAGAGAACACACAATAGTAAGAAATTATTGAACAATATTCTGTATCGCTATAATAAGTGAAAAATTTAATAAATGCATCATAACCATGTCAAAAGGAGGAGAAAAGGTCCCCTTCGGTGTATTTGGGATATTCTCACATTCCTGCAACTTACTGTTTCTTGCTTCAATTAGCTCATAGAAAAATGACTTCTAAAACACAAGTTCTTGTTCATTTGATTTCAGGCAGTTCCTATTCCCTCCTCCTTTCCCCCTCTCTAGCTCTAAGCAGGAAATCTGTCTGAGATGGTGAATGGTAAGCAAAAGCTAGCGAGCTTGCATATTAATGTGGCTTTTAGTAGTCAGGGTGTCACTCCACTTTACAAATAAATGTGTTTTGAAGTGAAAACATTCTTCTTTGTCAAGATCAGCTCTGGGCTCAAAGGGGCTTGGATATAGCTATATATTTAAACAAGAAGAACATAAAAAATCAATAGTGGAAACTAAGAGGAACAGCTAAGTATTTTTGGAGTCTTTCATATACAGTACAGGATCGTCAAAGGAATGCTATCTGTTCTATCACTTGGAAAATTGAGTAAAGCGATTAGCCCGCCATCTAGAGGTAAGCCCAAGACAGTACCTCTTTTAATCGTGGCCACATAGCATTCCTGCAATGATGTCTGGAAACAATTGTAAACACATTTATTAAAATTGCAGCTTCACCAGTTGGGTGTTGGATCAGAATGAGACCAAGATACTACACTTCATTGTCATTATTCGTTGCAGCATGTATTCAAAAAAGTCAAACTGAATTAAAAAACTGAGTTTTGAAATGTACTGAATGTTAACTGTGGCAGGCTGGGTAGTTGTATTATTAAAATAACCACTTTAAGGCATATTTAATAAAGAATTATCCATGCCATAACATTCAAACTCTGACCAAGGAACTTCCCATTCCTCATTTAAGGGATACCATCCCTTCCAACCCAATCCTTTACACTACTTTACTCCTCTCCTTGTCCTGGGGAAATCTTAAGAAGGTCCACCTACATATACAAACACAATGAGAAAACATAATATTATCCTGCATAGTCACTAATTCACAATCTGGAAACAACTTGTTGGCATATAATAACAACAATACAATTCTGGATGGGTTTATTAAGCAATAAATGAAAATCTTCTGTTTTTACCCACCTATGAGTTTCTTGAATGGTCAGTCATAACCTCTGTGTTAGTCTATTGTACTGTGCTAGTGGAAATAAAAAATATTCTTACAGTGATGTTTTCAGATACAGTAATTTAATTGTGCATGATTTTAATTGTCCTATATCTATATTAAAAAGATCAAGGAACAGCACAGAAAATTGTTAATTAGTTGTATGTTTAGCATTCCTGATCTTGCAGTAAAAGCAAAAGCAAAGCAATCACATTACAGTTTCTAGTGAAAACAAATCCACTGTATTTCATCTATCCAGATTTGGGCAAATGTGTACCACTATAGTTAAGTGTTCTGAAGGTATTAAAGTAGAAGATGGTGCATCTAGATTCATACTCATGAAACTTAACTGAATAACCTTGGCCCAGAGCCTGTGTGTACGCATAATCTACAAAAAAGGCTTATTGTGATGTTAAAATGGAAGTAACAAGTACAATATTGTACATTCCTTTGGGGAAGGTGGGCTATCATGGTCATGTAAGGATGATAATTAGGTCTGTTTCAATGTTCCAGTTTGTTGTGTGCTTTCTTGGGGTTCTAACAAGTCAAATATGCCTTCTTTCAACATATTCTTCCCTGTCCAATCTTCTGTTGCCCTCCTTTCTCAACAGGTAGTAAGCATTTCCTGGCCCAATCCTATGGAGTTGTTTTGTAGGGGTTTTTATCCCTTCACTATTATTATTTTTTATTCACCATAATGTATTGATGCCAAGGCTTGCAGGGTCCAAGGAACAGTACATTGTTACAAGCTATGCATGCTGGAATACCAAGTACTTGTGGATAATTTAATCATGAATGGACAGTTAAGAGCTTTACAAAATACTTGCTCCTCATTTATTGATGCAGCTCAATACCTTCTGGAGAGTCCTTACTATGGTGACTACTGGGATGATTACCTATGCAGTACTGTATTTCCAAATTTGCCACTATACCACTGATTCCTACAAATCCTGGAGTCCCTCCAAACCCCTAGGTGTGAGCTTGTCATTTGGGCTACATAATGGTTCACAATCGCAGAACGTGTCTACTGTTATTTTAGTATATAGTAAGAGGCCTGACATATTTTTTTGGCCTACAAAGCCAATAAGAGTTGTAGCCAGCATAGTCAGTAGTGAGTAATAATGGGAGATGAAGTTCAAAAAGGATCTGGAGGACCACAGACATGTAGGATTGATACTGACCCATCCAATCATGAAGCAAAATCCTCAAAAGAGAACAAGAGATACCTTTTTCTTTTTAAAGTGGGGTTATAGCTCCCTGAGTCCCACTGCCAGGATGGCCACTGACCATCTTGCCTTGGGAATTCTGGGAGAGATAACTCTCTCAAACTCTGATATTTGCAGCTTAGCTTTTCTAAGGACCACCGCCCCTCCACCAACTCATCAATAACACATTTTATTTGCAGTCCTATATGAAGTGGACTGATAAAAGGATTTTTCATATAAAGAACAGATGTGGATTTTCTTGCAGGAACTGGATATAGGTGAAAAATGTAACAAAGCAGGCCATTCTTTTGATATTGCACAGAAAAATAATCTTGCCTTTTAATATTTGTAACAAGTATGTGTTGATTTTTCCTGATAAAGTTTTTGGGGATGTTTGAATGAGGTGTCCACTTCCCTGTTTATCCTCATTCCGTCTTTATCCCCAGACAGTCCTGTGAGATGATAGTAGGTGAAAGACGGTCACCCATTGAGTTTCATGGCCCAACAGGGGCTTGAACCTGAGTCTTTCAAGTTTCATTCCACCACTCTAAACCCAACATCATACTAATACACAGTAGGAGTTCCTTGGCAACTTGCTCAGTCCATGTAACTTTGTCTTGAACAATTTAACCGCTACTGAGAATGCTTTGCAATTTTCTATCCAGATACTGTTCATTTCAAAGGCTGATCTTTATCCATTTTATTAAGGAATTACAAATGAAGCCTCTTGCCTATTGCTTGTATAAGAGCACATGCATGTCCAGAAACTTCTGAGAATGTAATATATGTTTCATTGAAGCATGTCTGTAGAGAAAAATGGTTTGTGTGCATGTCTCAAACTGGGGAAATGAGTTCTACAGAATTCATTTTTTAAAGAGAGCAAGGTGCATACTTTTTGATCTCAGATTTTAAACTAATTTCCTCACCAGCAAATGCTTCACCTTAATCAGAGAACAACAACGACAAGACTGGTTCAGTTGTTCTAATGTAAAAGAAAGTTTTACACATATCACGTAGGAATATTGCCTGTTGGTGCTCATGAAATACATTGTAGAGAAACGCAGATATTTATGGAGCTGTTGTTAATCTCTCTAGTCTTTATTTACTTAATATAATGAAACAGTAGAGGGCGCCCTTTTAATGTAATTCAGTAGTGCAGTACCAGCAATTTACACACAAGACAGGCAGAAGGTAATTCTCAATACAGTACTGTGGCTTTCAGGGATTCAAGCTGAAAACATGCCTCTCTGGGATACCTCTTTCCCTTCTCATGGGACCCAGAGGATAATTTGGTGCTCCAACCAGTTGAGAGTACTGTTGTATGGGTGTAGGATGGTGGTGGGAAGAATAGCATTCCTACAAATGTTCAGGAGCAGACAAAGTTGCATGGCTGTGTATCTGTGTATGCAATAAAAGAGGCATGTTTAATACTTTGCCAGACGTTTTCACATTTCAGATACAGAGAATGATGATAGACACATCAGTTGTATAAAAGTATCCATTTACAAGAGAAGCTTGACTTTGATTAAGTTGTACTTGATAGTGATTGATTTGCAATAGACGGAGGGCATGCCTTCCCTCCCAAATGCTGCTGTGAATATCCTCTGCTCTGTTGTCTCAAATACAATACTTCCATTCTTGTCTCCCATGTATGTATTTGGTGAATTGCATTTTCCAGTGGATTAGTTGCCTATATGTCTGTGATGGGCCTTTAGGGATTATGTTCAGTAATTTACCAAGGTCTGCCTCAAGTTGTCTAAGAATATGAGATGGTATTTCATTTAAATGGTTTGAATTGTTAATAATTATAATATCATTAATGTAACTGAATATATTTGACTTGTATTGTTTTTATGCTTTGTGAAGAATAAGAATTTGAAAGGCTGCTGTGAAATACAATTACATAGCAAAAAAGGTTGTTTGTAATCTAATTTAGGTTTCTTGTGGTAGTAGGCCTGTGTACATCTCAAACAAGTATAGCAATAACAATGAGATTACCTGTTCAACAATATTTAGGGGATAATATTTAGGTGACATTTAGGTATTATGTAGTGGCTTTATATGCCCTACATTATATACAAAAGATTGCTTCATACAGATCTGTTGTTTAGAACCTACTATGCCATAGGTGTGAAATATGGTTGTTGCAGGATTCATTATGGGTTTGAAAATGTATCTTAATGTTTCTGATCCCAGAAGAAAAGTACACATAATTAAGAATAAAAGTTAATTCTCTGCCTTTCGTCTAAGATGAAGTATGTTGATAAACTGAAGCTGTAAAATTATGACTGCCCCAAAATATTGTACATTGCTTTTATATTCATAGTTGAGCATACCTGTCAATTATCCCAATTTGGCCGGGATTACCCTGTAATTCGGCGCTGATTTGCGCCATTTCCCGACCCGTGCTGCCAAAACCCCGTAATTTTGCAGCGGGGGAAAGGAAGCACTGCGCAGCCCATCTGCGCAGGTCGCATTGCACGCATGCGTGGAAGGGCTCTACACGTATGCGCAGTAGGCTACGCAAGTGGCGTAGCCCTCCACGCGCATGCATACAACGCGACCTGCGCAGACCCGGTCTGCGCAGGTCCCAGATTCGCCGAAGCCGCGGTTGACAGGTATGTAGTTGAGAAAGTGTTATACAATGTCCCTGCAGTGTAGTTCACTCTTCCATCCCTAATACATGTTGAAGGGCTGTGCTGAGAAAGTGTAGTGAAAGTGGTGCTACAATGTTATCGGTTGTTAAAATACAGGTCAGAGGTCAGGTTGGTTTGGATTATTAAGGAGGAAGCTCTTATGCTGCTCAGCTATGCAGATGAATCTACTTAAAATAGCCTAGTTCTCCTTTAAAGCCAAATCAAATACAAAGATCTGTATATAGAAACTTCATACTCCATTGACAGACAGACAGACAGGTTGTACGTCTAAAGGTTCAAAAACTATCGAACGAAATAATGTTTTGCATGTGAAATCAGATCCACACATTTGTCTTTGATGCTACCTTTTGGATTTTCTCAACCCCTGTAAGCCACAGGCTCAGGTAACACACAGACACAGGGGATATATAACAACATTTGGCTGCAGGCCCCTGCTTGCAGTGTATAATTTCAAGCGAAGCTTTTCCAGGAAAGGAATATATAACAAGGAAAAGTTCAGTGTTTCATTCCTTTCATTCAATTACCGGTACTCCAGGCAGGGCCCCACTAGAGAAAAAGAAGGCACAACTGTATTTAGAATGCAAACATGTTTTATGAGAATTGTTTCAACGAAACGTGAGCGAACACTGAACAGTCCTGCTGAACTGTTTAATCTTGAAGTCTTGTTTCCAGATATTTACTCTTCCACTCCTCCTTGGAAAATTGCTCATATAAATCACAGAGCACCTGCCTCCCATTCCATTCAGCAGGTCAGTCCTCCTGCTCTCCAGAACCAAAACATGGCCCTACGTTTGAGATGAAGAAAGCAAATATTAACCCTGTAACTCTCTTTTGGGACTGCGGTGGCTTAGTGGTTAAGACACTGAACATGATGACTGGAAGGTCAGCAGGTCAGCAGTTTGAGACCCGAGTACTGCACGACAGAGTGAACTCCTATCTCTGCCCCAGCTCCTGTCAATCTAGCAAATCGAAAGCAAGAAATTACAAGTAGATAAATAGGCACCACTTCGATGGAAAGGTAAACTGCATTCCGTGCACTCCTGTGTCTAGCCATGCCTTCCACATGTCCATGGAATGCAGACAGTGCTGGCTCTTTGGCTGTAAACAGATGAGCACTGAACCCTAGAGTCTTATACAACTGGCTTTCAAGCAAGGGTGGCCTTTACCTTTATTAGCTCTCTGTCTGAAAATTGATGTACCTTTAACATTTTGTTCTTAGTCTCTTGCTAATTTGCGAATTAACAATTAATTTTTCAGTATTCACTCTACATTCTTTGAGACTGGTGGGGGAGCACAAGGAGAAAAAAACTGAAGATATTTTGTTAAAAGGTAGCTTGATGATATGCACCTGCCATTAATGTACGGTACACTGTGTTTCCAATTCATTATGGTGATGATTTGGTTGAGAACATGAGTTGTATAGTGAGGATCACTTCAACACGTGCCTGTTCATATGCATAAACTCCTATGTACCAGATGGCAAAATATAATGACATCTTCACCAGCTAATTGCATAAACCTTGTAATGTAGATAATTACTGAACCAAAGTACAAGTTAATAATTTCCCACTGTAATGCCTGCCTTGAAATTAATCCTCAAGGAAAGTTGTAACAATCCTCATATGCTAAAGTTCACCAAGCGGTAATTAAAACTAGCACTCAAATAATTTGCCTTTTAAACCTTCAATTATGACTCGGCAGACTCACTTTCCAGAAATAAAGACAGCCAATATTTTGTCATGTTCTCTTTTGAGAAATAGTCTTAGGTCATCTATGTTGTTGTTTAAAAGAATGCAAAGGATTGGATTAAACAACAGTGGAAAGTTTGGGTCTGAAATGAATCATATTTATGGAGTCTTAAGGAAATAACTCATGAGTCACAAGAAATTTTTACCGGCCAATAAGAAGGTGGAGGGGAGAACTAGCTCATTTGTAGAAACTTATTTTATCATCTACCTGAGATTAGTAAACAAGTGAAAACATGCATTCTCAAGTAGGGGTACAAGGAGCTGTCACTTTATTGTAAAATGACTGTTTGTCCAGTGGAACAGATTATAAAATGGTAAGTGTCTAATTAGTGTTGTAATTCTTGCAAAGCTGGTAATATGGGCTCTGCTGTACCAGCATGGGATAATTTGCTACCTTGTGACCTGTGCAGAATGGAGTTCAAGGAATATACATATTTAGGACAATTTTCTATATTGGAATCCCAAAACAAAATCGACTGCATTAATTTAGTCTAAGTGCTTGGCTGCAGTGTACTTAAAGTAATGAGAAATCAAGACTTCAGCAACAGGGCACACATTTCTGATCTGTATGTTGCTAGCAGTGGTGGAATGCTATCAGGGCCCCCCCACTGTTGAAGCCCCAGGACTCTTGGGTCTCACTTGTCATGCTACCTGCCCTCCATTCCCAGTTTCCCTGTTCCAACCCTAAATTTAACTACAGGGTGGCCCATAAGTCCCTACCCATCCATATGTTATTACACTGGATGCACAAGATATATGGATGGGTAGGGACTTACGAGCCACCCTGTACAGTCCTCACAGAAGGTAAGAGAGAAATGGATTCTTCTCAGGAACAGAATATTATTGCAAACTATTGCTACTGTAATGCAAAGCACTTGAGGGTAGTTTGATCTCAAATAGGCAATGAAGAGCAATGAACTTTAGGAAAGACCTATTCCTCATTCATTGATATGGACTGGCCTAACTGCCCTGCATTTTTGGGCTCTGCTAGGCGGGGTGGGGGGACTGTTATGATATGTACCATTCCAAATTTATCCCAATTCTGCTGGTACAGTAGTTAGAGACAGCATCTTATGTTGATGTTCAACAGTACTTTGGTAACATCTGTCAAGAGGAACCAAGTGGGTCAGACCAATGATTTGGTTCCCTCCCAGGCTGTCATTGGTTTGCTTGTGCAGGCCTGGTAGTGGTACCAGACTTGGCCACATTTTTTCCCTTGGCAGCTAATACTAGACTAGATCACGGAAGAGGCACCACCTCATTTTTTGGCTGCTATAATAACTGGGCCATCATTGACAGGAAACTGTGATTGATCATGGCCTAGTGATGCATACTTCTACAGTGGAAGTATGCAGAAAAGAGACACATGGTTACTTTACATAGAACAAAGTTAAAAGGTGGTGGTTTTTTTAAAAAAAACCATTATTTTATAAGATATGAAAAAAAGCTTTCAGATTATTTGGTTACATAACATTTTTGCCTTTATTGCCATTGTACCGTATATACTTGAGTACTGTATATACTTGAGTATAAGCCAAGTTTTTTAGCCCCCAAAATGAGCCCCCAAAAGGGGACACAGCTTATACTCAGATCAATGACCATAAGGGTCCCAAGTCCGCGCCGGATTGAGATGTGCCAACAATTTAATTAATTTTACCATATTTTCATGTATTTTGATTACTGAAACTCACTAGCAGCTGCTGCATTTCTCACCCTCGGCTTATACTCAAGTCAACCTATTTTCCTGGGTTTTCAGGTAAAAATTAGGCACCTCAGCTTATATTCGGGTCAGTTTATACTTGAGTATATATGGGTACTTTTCTCTTTAAAAAAATTCCTTTCCTCCCTTCTTTCTTTCCTTCTGTTCATCTCTTCTGTTTATCCCAACAGAAGGACTCGATGCAGCCAAGCTAAACTAGTCTCAATCTGAACTAAATGAGTTTTTAATTCCCTTTGGCTCTCATGCAGCAGAAATACCAGCAACAGTTAAAATGCATTATATTCCACAGCACCATTTTCACCAGCAAAACATTCATACCAGTAAAACATTCATACCTTCTGGTGGGTTTTATTGTTGCCTGCTAAACTAGTATCTCAGCATGTCTTGCCACTGCGTTTTGGGCAAGCTGCTCATATAAACTGAATTTGTGCACTGCTTAGAAGCATTTGTGTGATTTCTTGCCTTGGGGAAAACAGATAGGTGCTCGATGTGTTGGGATGATAGATGGCAAGCTGCCAAGGACAGCAGTAGACCCATAGGAAGAATCGCTTCATTATGACTGGTGAAACAGCAAGTGAAGCATTGCTCTCTGGAATAGTGGAAGTTGAAAATAACCAAAATGTAGAGGGGTACATACGCAATAATAGGGAGGGGAAGACTCAGTGTTAGTGTTGCTTTAACATACTAGGCGCATTGACAAGGTGTACACTATACATAAAACCAACACTGTCAAACCACAGGTGTGAGAAGTGAATGAAACCCTGCAGAGAGCAAGCTCTTTGCTTGCTTGAATCAATAACACCCAACTACATTCATGAAAACTTTATATGTCTTTGTGGAATCAGGCGTCTAATTAGTTCCTGAGAGAACCTTTTCTATAACCCACTACTGACCCCTTTACACAGTAGGCTGTGTATACTCAATGCTAAAAAGATAACATTAAAGCTTCAGATGTATTAATGATGAACACACAATATGTACATGGTGTTGTGTTCTGATGGTTTTACCTTCCACATGGATTACAATGTATCTGAGCCAATGTAACCTTGCCTATAGCAACAATGTAACCTTCAGCTGTATCATATAAACCCTGTAATAGGACGCGAGCTAATGACCACCAGCTGGCAGCAGCGAGCGTCCAAGCTCTCTTGGTCCGAACTCATCAAAGGCAACAGCGCGGGAAGTTTTCCCGCCACCACCTACACCTGGACAAGAAGGGCGTGACCCGCAATGACGTCACGCAGACAGTAGCCAATGGGCTACCATGGCACCACGTTCAAATGTATTACTACTGTATATAAAGAGCTATCGATCCGCCATTACCTCATGTTCCCTCTGTCCACGATGCAATAAACCTGAGTTAACCCAGCCCGAGGCTGTGTCCTGTGTCTTGGTTTGCATACACCAAATTGGCGACGAGGATGGGATGATGGATCCCCACGGAACAGCCAGGGCACAGAGCGGGTTCAACATCACCAAACCGCAAGACTGGGAGCTGCTTGAGATGGACTTCCAGGCGGCACTGGTGGAACTCAAAGTCAAAGGAGACGACGAGGAGAGGAAGAGGGCCATCCTCACCAGAATGCTCGGGATGGAAACCAAGCGGACGCTGGTGGGCATCATCGCTCCGAAGAAGGTGAGCGAATTTAAGGCGGACGACATCATGAAGCTGCTGCGAGAGCGCTTCCGTCCCTCGAGGGCAATGTTTCCCGCTCGGAGCGCGTTTTGGAGGCGAGTCCAAGCGCCGGACGAGTCGGTTGAGGCATTCGTGGCCGCCATGAGGGTAGCCGCCGCCCCCTGTAAATGGGGCGACATCCTAGAGATGGCCCTCAGGGACGGAGTGCTGTGTGGCCTGAAAGACAAGGAGGTGCAGCGCAGCTTGATGAACAAGGAGCCGCCACCCACGCTGGCAGAGGTCGTAGAGGCCGCGGAAGCCGCAGAGTCCACGAATGCTGGAGTGGACGAGATGCACCAGTGGCGTGAGTGGCGTCCTAGAGCCGGCAAGGCGGAAAATTCGGTGCACGGGAAGTCCGGACAGTCGGTGCACGCAACTCGACGGGCCTCAAAGTCGTCTACGGAAGGCAGCGACGGCGAGGAGGTCCAGAAGGTCCGAAAGGGTGGTCGACGCTGCGAGGGTTGCGGGGCGGCCCATGAGCGCGCGAGATGCCCGTTCAGGAAGGCCGAGTGTTACACCTGCGGCCGTCGGGGGCACATCGCCAAGGCATGCAGAAAACGGAAGGAGGGCCGGAGGCAGTCACAAGACCGTTCGGCCAGACCGGACCGTCCAGCGAGGCCCAAAGATGGCGCCCAGACCGCGAGGAAGCAGGATGGCGTGGGCCGCGTCTCGGACGACAGCGAGGACGACGCCCCAGTGTTCAGCGTGTCCGCGGGACAGTCCCATTACTTCGTTGAGGTATTAGTACAAGGGGCCCCTATTAGGATGGAAATTGACTCGGGGTCCTCCTATTCTATAATTCCCCAGAAAGAGTTCTTGAAAATCGACCCCCACGTGCGGCCCAAACTTAAAACGTTGAGGTCCACGCTACGAGACGTGCAGGGTAACAGCATTCCGGTGTTGGGGGTCGGGAAATTTCGGGTCAATTTTAAGAGACATTCTGCGGAACTGCCCCTAGTTGTCCTTAAGGGGGGAAGTTGTAGCCTCCTAGGGACACAGTGGTTTCAGCCCTTAGGTTTGTTCATAGGGGGAGTGCATACAGTGGGGGTGGACCCAATACAAGCGGTTTGCGATGCGCATCCCGCCGTTTTTAAGAAAGGACTCGGAAAGTTCAAGGGACCCCCTGTAGCCTTCGACCTAGACCCGGAGGTCCGCCCGATAAGACTCAAACCGCGCAGGGTGCCGTTCGCACTCAAGGACAAGATAGAGGCGGAACTGGACAAACTGGTGGGCCAGGGGATTCTTATTCCTGTTGATTCCGCGGAGTGGGAAACTCCAATTGTAACGGCTCTAAAGGCTAACGGGGAGGTGCGCATTTGCGCTGATTATAAGTGTACAATTAACAAGGCGATCCGCCCTAATGCATACCCGGTGCCGGTGATCAGCCACCTTTTGGCCAGGCTGAATGGGGGAAAGTGTTTCGCTAAACTCGATTTGGCACAAGCCTATCAGCAACTTCCTGTGACCCCCGCCACGGCCGCGGCACAAACGATAGTTACACATAAAGGGGCGTTCCAGATGTCGCGTTTACAGTTCGGCGTGAACTCGGCACCCGGCCTCTTTCAGTCGCTTGTGGAACGCCTCCTGAAGGGACTGGAGGGGGTGTTGCCTTATTTTGATGACGTGTTGATAACAGGGGGGAGTGAGGCTGAACTGGCCAAGAGATTGGACAAAGTACTAACCGTGTTCGAGAAAGCGGGGCTGAGACTGAGGAAGGACAAATGTGTTTTTTTCGAAACTGAGGTCGAGTTTTTAGGGTTCCGGATCACACCCGAGGGGATTAAGCCGTCTAAATCCAAAGTAGCAGCCATAAAAAAGGCCCCTCGCCCCACATCCAAAACCGAGCTACAGTCTTTCCTGGGGCTCCTCAATTTTTACCATACATTCCTCCCGCGGAAGGCGTCCATGGCCGAACCGCTCCATCGGTTACTTAAAAAGGAGGAGACATGGATGTGGGGTGACGAGCACGAGAGGGCGTTCAAAGAGCTAAAGCAACTCCTGACATCTGAGGCAATCCTGACGCACTTCGACCCCAAACGGCCAGTGGTCCTAGTCTGTGATGCATCCCCGGTGGGGGTGGGGGCGGTGCTTTGCCACGTGTTGGATGACGGAAGGGAGGCCCCGGTAGCGTTTTACTCAAGGTCCCTGTCCCAAGCGGAGCGCAATTACGCACAAACCGACAGGGAGGCATTAGCAATAGTAGCGGGAACCAAAAAATTTCACGATTTTTTGTATGGCCGCCCGTTCAAAATCGTGACTGATCACAAGCCACTGTTAGGGATTTTCACGGCAAGCAAGCCCACGCCGCAGATCCTGTCCCCGAGAATGCTGCGATGGGCTATTTTTCTCAACGCATACCAACATGAGTTGGAGTACCGGCCCGGAAAGGAGATCAGCCATGCTGATGCACTTTCGAGATCTCCTTTGCCCTTGTCGGACGACCAAAAGGCGAGAGTAGAAAGAGACCGCCAGGTGTTGCTAATTGAGGTCTTAGACGCACCCCCAATAGTACCAGCCGACATTGCTAGGGCGACAGGCAAGGACAGAACGCTGGAGAAAGTTAGTTCATGGGTACAGAAGGGGTGGCCGGCATCGTCCCCGAGTACAGAATTCGACCCATTTTTTCGGAAAAAGCTAGAGTTGTCCCTGGAGAGGGGGTGCCTTTTGTGGGGCCAACGGGTGGTGGTCCCTACGCCCCTGCGGCCGAGGGTGCTCGAACTGCTGCACGTCAGCCACCCGGGCATAGTTCGTTCAAAGGCGCTGGCCCGGAGTTACTTCTGGTGGCCACAGCTGGACGCGGACATTGAGCACATGGTCGGCACTTGTGAGGCATGCCAGGGATCCCGACCGGAGGCGGCCCGTCTTCCGCATAGGGAATGGGACACAGCAAGGGGGCCATGGTCCAGAGTGCACGTAGATTTCGCTGGCCCATTCCGAGGAACCATGTTTCTCCTGGTGGTGGATGCGTTCTCCAAGTGGCTGGAAGTTATCCCAGTAAGGAGCACGTCCTCCGCCACGACAATTAGCCAGCTAAGGAGAGTCTTTTCCACGTTCGGTTTACCCGACACTTTAGTCAGCGATAACGCTAGTTGTTTCACATCCGCTGAGTTCGGGGCATTCATGGAGGCAAACGCCATTCGGCATGTCACATCCGCGCCGTTTCACCCGGCCACGAATGGCCAAGTGGAACGGCTGGTGCGTACAACAAAGGAGGCGCTGCGGCGCATGGGCCCGGGGGACCTGAATCACCAAGTATGCCAGTTCCTCTTAGCGTATAGGGTGACCCCCTTAGCGTCAGGCTACTCGCCGGCAGAGCTCTTGATGCGGCGAAAACTGACCACGATCCTGTCCAGGCTAGACCCGACGAGAGTCGAGGATAAAGGGAAAAACATAGGGTTGGCAGTCTCGAAAGGGTTCGCCGCCGGCGACCCTGTTCACTGCAGGAACTATTCCAGCGCAGGGCCAGCCTGGGTACCAGGGACGGTTGTAGAACAGACGGGGCCAGTGTCGTACCGGGTCGAGACTAACACCGGCCTCCTCTGGAGGAGGCACGCAGACCAACTGAGGCACCGAGTGAGTGGGCCAGTCAGTGGGGCTCAGCAACAGGATTCAGCGTTAGGGTTCTCCCCCACCCGCTTAACCCAAGGGGGAGACAGCAGCGGACAACAGTCCCAAGCAAGGGGGGAAGGCAGAAGCAGCGGCCCCGACTCATACCCTTTTGATACACCAGTCCTATCAGAGGCCGGGGAAGGGGGAGAGGAGTTCGCGACCGCTGCCCCCGATTGTAATTTTGATTTTGAGTTTGCGAGCCGGGGGGTTTTCAGGAGTGTTCCCCCACCCATCCAAGCGAGAAGAGGGGTTTTTCGTTAGCCCCCAGTGCCCCCGGTTCCTCCTTAAGAAAGAGCACACCTCCCAACAACGCCGCGGAGCCGCGGCAAGTCACTAACGAGTCTCCCTCTCCAATTACAGGACAGGAAACCAGGGGACAAAGAGAAGGTAGCAAACCCGGGGAGAGGCAGCCCGCATCGAGACCCCAGCGTGTTCGAAATAAGCCATCTTGGCTGAGAGACTTTGTCTCCTAGGGGGGGGGAGTGTGTTTAAGTGTGGGCTCGAGACTTTGTCTCGTCCTAGGGGGGAGGGGTGTTGTGTTCTGATGGTTTTACCTTCCACATGGATTACAATGTATCTGAGCCAATGTAACCTTGCCTATAGCAACAATGTAACCTTCAGCTGTATCATATAAACCCTGTAATAGGACGCGAGCTAATGACCACCAGCTGGCAGCAGCGAGCGTCCAAGCTCTCTTGGTCCGAACTCATCAAAGGCAACAGCGCGGGAAGTTTTCCCGCCACCACCTACACCTGGACAAGAAGGGCGTGACCCGCAATGACGTCACGCAGACAGTAGCCAATGGGCTACCATGGCACCACGTTCAAATGTATTACTACTGTATATAAAGAGCTATCGATCCGCCATTACCTCATGTTCCCTCTGTCCACGATGCAATAAACCTGAGTTAACCCAGCCCGAGGCTGTGTCCTGTGTCTTGGTTTGCATACACCAAACATATATACTTAGATTACATGTTTTATACCTCTGGTAAGTATGGAAAATCCTGCCTGCTGACCTTTGGAACTCCTTCACAGTTAAATGATGTCTGAGGTTTCATCAGCAATTCATATTTTTTAAAGCTGAGCTCTAGTACCATAAGGACTAGTGGTTATCTCTTTTTGAAAGCAAGAAATCAAGAAAAGATTTCTACAAAGTGTAGCCAGCATTGAATTATGTGATAATGTATTTAGGTAAAGGTCGCCCTTGCTCGAAAGCCAGTCATATCTGACTCTAGGGTATGGTGCTCACTCCATTTATAGCCAAAGAGCCAGTGCTATCTGCATTTGCAGACATTTCTGTGGTCATGTGATGGGCATGACTAGACACTGTAGCACATGAAACACTGTTACCTTCCCACCAAAGTGGTACCTATTTATCTACTTGCAATTTCTTGCTTTCAAACTGCTAGGTTGGCAGGAGATGGGACAGAGTTGCAAGCTCACTCCGTCATGCAGCACTTGGGTCTCGTACTGCTGACCTGCCAACCTTCCAGTCATCAAGTTCAGCATCTTAGCCACTCAGCCCCCCCCCATGCAATACTACAATAATGTATTTAACAGATGGCAAATAAATAATTGTCCTGACAATCTGTTTGGCATTGTTGCTGAGATGACTTTCACTCCATCTGATGGATTCACAGGCTTGACTCAGGCCTACACTCGCCCTTTCATCTTCTCTTCCTGTTGTGTTCTAACAGTGTACCCTTCTACATGTGATAACAATGTATCTGAACCAATGTAACCTTGCCTACGAGTAACAATGTAACCTTCAGCTGATCACTATAAACCCTGTAATGGGACGCGAGCTAATGACCACCAGCTGGCAGCAGCGAGCGTCCAAGCTCTCTTGGTTCAAACCCATCAAAGGCCACAGCGCGGGAAGTTTCCCGCCGCTACCTACACCTGGACAAGAAGGGCGTGACCAGCCATGACGTCACGCGGGCAGTAGCCAATGGGCTATCGTGGAGCCCCATTCAAATACGTTACTACCATATATATAGAGCTGTTCGTCCGCCATTACCTCATGTTCCCTCTGTCCACCATGCAATAAACCTGAGTTAACCCAGCCCTTGGCTGTTTCCTGTGTCTTGACTCTCATACACTAAACTGGCGACGAAGGTGGGATTATGGATCCCCAAGGAGCCAGGGCACAGAGCGGGTTCAACATTACCAAACCGCAAGACTGGGAGCTTTTTGAGATGGACTTCCAGGCGGCACTGGTGGAACTCAAAGTCAAAGAAGACGACGAGGAAAGGAAGAGGGCCATCCTCACCCGCATGCTTGGGATGGAGACCAAGCGAACGCTGGTGGGCATTATTGCGCCGAAGAAGATGGGTGAGTTCAAAGCCGATGACATCATGAAACTGCTGCGTGAGCGTTTCCGACCCTCGAGGGCAATGTTTCCCGCTCGGAGCGCGTTTTGGAGGCGAGTTCAAGCGCCGGACGAGTCGGTAGAAGCCTTCGTAACAGCTATGAGAGTAGCCGCCACCCCCTGCAGATGGGACCACTTTCTGGAGATGGCCCTCAGGGACGGAGTTCTGTGTGGCCTGAAGGACAAGGAAGTGCAGCGCAGCCTGATGAACAAGGAGCCACCACCCACACTGACAGAGGTTGTAGAGGCCGCGGAAGCCGCGGAATCCACGAATGCTGGAGTAGATGAGATGCACAAGTGGCGTGAGTGGCGTCCGAGGGCCGGCAAAGCGGAAAACTCGTTGCACGGAAAGTCCGGACAGTCGGTGCACGCAACCCGACGGGCCTCGAAGTCGTCTTCGGAAAGCAGCGACGGCGAGGAGGTCCAGAAGGTCCGAAGGGGAGGGCGCCGTTGCGATGGGTGCGGAGCGGCCCATGAGCGCGTGAGGTGCCCATTCAGAAAAACCGAGTGCTACAACTGCGGCCGTCGGGGGCACATCGCCAAGGCGTGCAGGAAAGGGAAAGAGGGCCGGAGACAGTCACAAGACCGTTCGGCCAGACCGGACCGTCCAGCGAGGTCCAAAGATGGCGCCCGGACCACGAGGAAGCAGGACGGCGTGGGCCGCATCTCGGACGACAGCGAGGGCGACGCTCCTGTGTTCAGCGTGTCTGCGGGACAGCCCCATTACTTCGTTGAGGTACTAGTACAAGGGACCCCTATTAGGATGGAAATTGACTCGGGGTCCTCCTATTCTATAATTCCCCAGAGAGAGTTCTTGAAAATCGACCCCCACGTGCGGCCCAAACTTAAAGCGTTGAGGGCCACACTACGGGACGTACAGGGGAACAGCATTCCAGTGTTGGGGGTCGGGACATTCCGGGTTCGTTTTAAGAGACATTCTGCGGAACTTCCCCTAGTGGTGCTAAAAGGGGGGAGTTGTAGCCTCCTCGGGACGCAATGGTTTCAGCCTTTAGGTTTGTTCATAGGGGGGGTGCATGCCGTAGGCGTGGACCCAATACAAGCGGTGTGCGACGCACACCCCGCCGTTTTTAAAAGTGGACTGGGAAAGTTCAAGGGACCCCCTGTAGCCTTCGACCTAGAGCCGGAGGTCCGCCCGATAAGACTCAAACCGCGCAGGGTGCCGTTCGCACTAAAGGACAAAATAGAGGCGGAACTGGACAAACTGGTGGGTCAGGGGATTCTTGTTCCTGTGGATTCCGCGGAGTGGGAGACTCCAATTGTAACAGCACTGAAGGCTAACGGGGAGGTGCGCATTTGCGCTGATTATAAGTGTACAATTAACAAGGCGATCCGCCCTAATGCATACCCGGTGCCAGTGGTCAGCCACCTCCTGGCCAGGCTGAATGGGGGAAAGTGTTTCGCTAAGCTCGATTTAGCACAGGCCTACCAGCAACTCCCTGTAACCCCCGCCACAGCGGCGGCACAAACAATAGTTACACATAAGGGGGCGTTCCAGGTGTCGCGTTTACAGTTCGGCGTGAACTCAGCACCTGGCCTTTTTCAGTCGCTCGTGGAACGCCTCCTGAAGGGGCTGGAGGGGGTGTTGCCATATTTTGATGACGTGTTGATAACGGGGGGGAGTAAGGCCGAGCTGGCACATAGATTGGATAAAGTTCTGACCGTGTTCGAGAAAGCGGGGCTGCGACTGAGAAAAGACAAATGTGTATTTTTCGAAACAGAGGTTGAGTTTTTAGGGTTCCGTGTCACGCCCGAGGGAATTAGGCCGTCCAAATCTAAGGTAGCCGCTATCAAGAAAGCTCCTCGCCCCACATCCAAAACCGAACTACAGTCATTTCTGGGGCTTCTCAATTTCTACCATACCTTCCTTCCACGGAAGGCGTCTGTTGCCGAGCCGCTCCATCAGTTACTTAAAAAAGAGGAAAAATGGCTGTGGGGTGACGAGCAAGAGTGACGAACAGAGTTAAAGCAACTCCTAACATCCGAGGCAATCCTGACTCATTTCGATCCCAAACGGCCAGTAGTTTTAGTCTGCGACGCATCCCCGGTGGGGGTGGGGGCGGTGCTTTGCCACGTGTTGAACGACGGAAGGGAGGCCCCGATAGCGTTTTATTCAAGGTCCCTGTCCCAAGCAGAGCGGAATTACGCACAAACCGACAGGGAGGCATTAGCGATAGTAGCGGGAACCAAAAAATTTCACGATTTTCTGTATGGTCGCCCGTTCAAGATCGTGACTGATCACAAGCCCCTGTTAGGAATCTTCACTGCAAATAAGCCCACGCCACAGATCCTGTCCCCGAGGATGCTGCGGTGGGCTATTTTTCTTAACGCATACCAACATGAGTTGGAATACCGGCCCGGAAGGAGATCAGCCATGCAGACGCGCTCTCACGGTCTCCGTTGCCCTTGTCGGACGATCAGAAGGCAGGGGTAGGAAGAGACCGCCAGGTATTGCTAATAGAGGTCTTAGATTCACCCCCAATAGTACCGGCCGACATTGCCAAGGCGACGGGAAAGGATAGAACACTGGAGAAAGTATGCTCGTGGGTACAGAAGGGGTGGCCGGCGTCATCCCCAAGCATGGAATTCGACCCATTTTTTCGAAAACGAATAGAATTGTCATTAGAGAGGGGGTGCCTCTTGTGGGGCCAACGGGTGGTGGTTCCTACGTCCCTGCGACCGAAGGTGCTAAAGCTGCTGCACGTCAGCCACCCGGGAATCGTCCGTTCCAAGGCACTGGCCCGGAGTTATTTCTGGTGGCCCCAGCTGGACGCCGACATAGAGCATATGATTGGCACTTGTGAGGCATGTCAGGGCTCCCGACCGGAGGTAGCCCGTCTCCCGCATAGGGAATGGGACGCAGCAAGGGGACCGTGGTCCAGGGTGCACGTAGATTTTGCTGGCCCGTTCCGAGGAACCATTTTTCTCCTGGTAGTGGATGCGTACTCGAAGTGGCTGGAGGTCATTCCGGTAAAGAGCACATCCTCCGCCACTACCATTGGCCAGCTAAGGAGGGTCTTTTCCACGTTCGGTTTACCCGACACTCTGGTCAGCGATAACGCTAGCTGTTTCACGTCCGCTGAGTTCGCGGCATTCATGGAGGCAAATGCAATTCGGCACGTCACATCCGCGCCGTTTCACCCGGCCACGAATGGCCAAGTGGAACGGTTGGTGCGCACAACAAAAGATGCGCTGCGGCGCATGGGCTCGGGGGATCTAAATCACCAAGTCTGTCAATTTCTATTAGCGTACAGAGTGACCCCCTTAGCGTCCGGATACTCGCCGGCTGAGCTGCTGATGCGGAGGAAACTGACCACGATCTTGTCCAGGTTAGACCCGATGAGGGTCGAGGACAAAGGGAAGAACATAGGTTTAGCGGTCTCGAAAGGTTTCGGCGTAGGCGATCCTGTACACTGTAGGAACTATGCCAACGCAGGCCCAGTCTGGGTGCCAGGGACGATAGTAGAACAGACGGGACCAGTGTCGTACCGGGTGGAAACGAACACCGGTCTCCTCTGGAGGAGGCACGCGGACCAACTGCGGCGCCGAGTGAGTGAGGGACCGATCAGTGGGGCTCAGCAACCGGATTCAGCGATAGGGTTCTCCCCCACCTGTTTAGCCCAAGGGGGAGACAGAGAAGGACACCAGTCCGAAGCCAGGGGGGAAAGCAGTGATCCCGACTCATATCCTTTTGACACGCCAGCTCTATCCGAGCCCGGGGAGGGGGAAAAGGAGCTTGCGGCCGCCGCTGCCGCTTCCCCCGAATTCGATTACGATTTTAATTTTGCTAGCCGGGGGGTTTTTTTGGAGTGTTCCCCCACCCATCCAAGCGAGAAGAGGGGTTTTTCGTTAGCCCCCAGTGCCCCCGGTTCTTCCCAAACAAAGCACACACCGCCCAACAAAGCCGCAGAGCCGCGGCAAGCTACTAACAAGTCATCCTCTCCGATTACAGGGCAGGAAGCCAGGGAGCAAGGAGGAGGGAGCGAAGCCGGGGCAGGGCAGCCCGCGCCGAGACCCCAGCGTGTTCGAAATAAGCCATCTTGGCTGAGAGACTTCGTCTCATCCTAGGGGGGAGGAGTGTTGTGTTCTAACAGTGTACCCTTCTACATGTGATAACAATGTATCTGAACCAATGTAACCTTGCCTACGAGTAACAATGTAACCTTCAGCTGATCACTATAAACCCTGTAATGGGACGCGAGCTAATGACCACCAGCTGGCAGCAGCGAGCGTCCAAGCTCTCTTGGTTCAAACCCATCAAAGGCCACAGCGCGGGAAGTTTCCCGCCGCTACCTACACCTGGACAAGAAGGGCGTGACCAGCCATGACGTCACGCGGGCAGTAGCCAATGGGCTATCGTGGAGCCACATTCAAATACGTTACTACCATATATATAGAGCTGTTCGTCCGCCATTACCTCATGTTCCCTCTGTCCACCATGCAATAAACCTGAGTTAACCCAGCCCTTGGCTGTTTCCTGTGTCTTGACTCTCATACACTAAACTTCCTTTCATGAGTTCCAGCTCCTCCTTCCTGTTTTCCTGTTTAGCATTGCCTGTGGCTCGCTATTAGTTCTTCAAAGCAAAACTGGAGAACATAACTTCAGCTGGTTTTGGAGAGACATATAGTGGATTTGCATTATTCACTGGTTGCTGAGTTTGTGTACAAGTGCAAAGGACAGAGTAACAGAGGGTAACAGAGGGAGTTAGAAAACAGGAAGGCAGGATGCAGGGCTGTTGTGTATTGAGGCACTATTGCAAGCAGCCCAGGGAGCGCTCTTGCAATAGGAAAATGGCGGCTTCCCGAAATCGTAATTAGAAGCCATTATGGTACAATTCTCAGTAGCTAGTTATTGTCCATTGCCGGGTAAGAGTCCGGAAGGACTGACTCTGTTAGGATTGTATAGCCATCTCGGGATCCGGAACACCTTGTAAGCTAATCTCTACTAACTGTTATAATAAAGTTTGTTGCTGTTTGTTCATTGTTGTCCTGGACTCATGCTTATAAGGGCCGGATCTAACAAGGGCACACAAAAGGCATGATCCAGATAGCTAAACCAATGTCTGCCCAGGTATCTGCACCCTACCAATTTC
Organism: Bradypodion pumilum; assembly: GCA_035047305.1. NCBI lineage: Eukaryota > Metazoa > Chordata > Lepidosauria > Squamata > Chamaeleonidae > Bradypodion > Bradypodion pumilum. Next base: position 103,750,656 of record JAWDJD010000004.1, on the reverse strand, counting down.
TGATCTGATTCTCCGTATTAATTCTCAGCCTATCTGAATAACGGGATAGTTGATGTGAAATCAGTGCCCTTGAAACATTATTTTCTTGAATCTTCACTAACCGTTAAGAACACTCTGACATAAGTATAGAAAGGGTTTGAAAAGCTATAGATCAGACCAGACGGGTCTCCACCAGGCATACTGACTCAGCAGCTAAGGTGCAGTGATGCATTTTTAATGTTCTTAAAGCAGGAAAGATGAAAGTTGGCTGTGTGGTTAATGCAATCCAGGGCTTGAGGTGGCCTGCAGATTGACAACATGCGCCTGGGTTAAAGCTGCTGTCTAGTGGAAGAAAAAGAGAGTGATTGGGGGGGGGGGGAATGAAAGAGAGAAACCTTATGTCTGGAATAAGGACAATCCCTTTCGGTTGGTTTGCAATAGTCATTCATATCCAGCCCTTTAGCTATGTGGATAGTCAGAGGAAGGAAAAGCCTTGCTTGCTGCATACAGATAATGGAAGACACAGAGAATTGCCACAGAGACCAAGCCTAAGCACTGCTTCACTGGTTGCTGAGAGTTTTTGCCCTTCCATTAGAGCAGTGGTTCCCAATGTGGGGCACACGCCCCACAAGAGGACTTCAATTCCCAGAGGCCTAAGTCAGTACATTGGCTGATCAGTACTTCGGGGAATTGATTTAGACTTCTGGGAATTGAAGTCCCAAAACCAAAAGTTGGGAAACACTGATCTACAGGGTTTAGTAAGGAAGTGAGGAAACCGGGGCTCTCTAGATATTGTTAGTCCTGACATTACATTAGCCCCAGCCAAGGCAACTAAAGTTCAGCAGTGATGGACGTTGTAATCCAGCCAATGGTGGGCTCAAAAAAAAATTACTACCTACTCTGTGGAAGTGGTATGGTGGTCATGGCCAGGGGAAATGCCCTACATTGCACCCGAATTAGGACTACTTTATTTCAAAACTTGGATGGGTGGGGCCAGTCAGAATTTCTCCTACCAGTTCTGGCAAACTGGTGCGAACCTGCTGATGCCCACCACTGAATCCAGCTTCAAATGCAGGGCTACAGGTACCTTTGGTGCCTTAGTCCCCCACCTCACCCATGCTGACAAAAGAGATATTTGTATAACATTTGTGGTTTTTCTAAACAATCCTTTTTTTAATGTGCTGAGAGTACAGGTTCTGACATCCCAGTTATACCTATCTTTCACAGGGAGCTGCATCTCTTACATGAAAAGAGATGAGATGATGCAGTGATATTAGAAGCCCCCATTGCAGTAAAATTAGAAGTCCATTCATATAAGAGTCTGGCCAGGTTAACCTGCTATAGTAGTAGAGTAGATCATACTGCCAGTGACTCAACGCCGAGTGTCAGGCGGCGGTTAACTAACCTGACAACCTGAGGACTAAGGGTGATGGTCCTCAAGTGGATAAAATCTCACTTGAATCCATCTCGATGGAGGGCAGCAGCTTCATCAATACTGGTTTGGGGCTAATGAGGATTTTGTGTGCCAAATGGGTTCAGGACAGGAAGCGACTCGTGGACATGGATCAGTGGTACGGGTGTCATGCTGCAATGTGGAAGGCAGATGAAAGGCACCTGGATTATATTCTCAGGACAGTCTTCATGGCTGATCGCCATGATGATCGCCAATATTTGGATATGGCAGAACAAGAAGAAGAATGGGTTATATGTAGCTTTAAGCATATATGTGCACTGGGCATAGTTACAATCAGAAGTTAAAATCAGTACCAGGCATTCCTATAGCTGACCAACAAGATAAGAAGCAATATGACTCAGACTGTATTAGAGGCCACACCAACGAAGAAGTATGTAGCCCAGGGCTTAGGCATGCAGAGGAAGCAGTCCTGTTAGCCAGAGCAAAAATTCTTGACGTCATTTCTTCTTCCCAGACTGTGATACCATCCCACTGGTCACAAATCACTAATTATGTCTGAAAATCTTGTTTGGTATTTGCTTGGTTTGTATATCATTTTTATTTCTACTTTTACTCATTGTCTCAGAGAAAGTAGAACAGAGAGCGAATGGATACATAAATTCTGACACAGCTCCCCCACCCCTTTGCACCTGATCACTAAAAGCAGGAAGGTTTCTGTTTCACCACAACATTCCTTCACACTCCTATTAATCTTAGCCATTGAAGCAGGCTCTCTATAGGCAAAGGGTAGTTTATGGAAGTCCCAGAGGGACTATTCACTTCTCCATATACACAAGCGACTCCTATTAATGCCTGTCAATAGGAGTTAACACATGAGTACTGTACAGACAGGAGAAAAGGCCCCTTACTGTGCTCTTGACTAAGTGATTATAAATATGGATCCAGATCATTTTATTGTTAAAAATTACACGTTAACAAGAGAAATTAGATACTGTTCAACCCTTTGTGCTTAATAATAATAATAATAATAATAATAATAATAATAATAATAATAATAATAATAATAATAATAATAATAATAATAATAATAATAATAATAATAATAATAATAATAATAATAATAATAATAATAATAATAATTTTGCATCAGAGATTACTTTGGGTTGAAAGGATTTTTGCTGGAGAAACTCCACTCAGGGTACACCCGAATGAGGCTCCTTTCGTGTCCCCAATTGCAGCTCTTGGGTATCAAAACCCAACCTTCCAGTCTCCAGTTCAGCATCTTAACCATTAATCCACTGGGAGAAGCTGCATTATAATATTTAAAGGTTGCTTACACAAAAGTAAGGTGCACTGTATACTTGAGATAAACAAGGATGTATGCAGTAATGGATTAAGACAGTTTACAAAACAGTTTTTAAAACGTAAATACATATAGTAAAATTGCAAACATTAAAAAATAACTAAGTTCATTATATTATTAAAATATGATTACAATTAAAATGCTTTAAAATTATTTATTTCAAATACTAATTCTAGGTTTGTATTTCTTAAAAAAAGCCCAGCACCTCGATTAATTTCCATTCCTTTCTTCATTTTAGTAATAACATTTTACAATAATATTCCCCATACTCTGCATATTGTACTCAGTGACACAGCCCCCCACCCCCCACCCCTGGTGGCTCAGTGGGTAAAAGCACTGTGCTTGGAGACCAAAAGGACTGGGTTCAATTCCCCGAGAGCTGCACGATAGGGGATGTGAAAGTAGCCTCATTTGGGCGTCCCCTGCAAAATTCCTTTCAACCCTGAATAATCTCTGACATGAAAACAGACACACTCAAAGTGATTTCTTTTAGCTTTGTGAAGGCAAAACAGAAAACAATGCACAGACTGACAATATGAAACAAAACATAAAGTGGCTGAAATCCTGTTCTGCATTTACTCAAAAGGCATAACTTGTAGAGGGGAAGGGACATAAGCTAAGCAACCTTTGTCTGTTGCATAGTGAGTTGTGCAGGTTGATGTGCATCAGATGATTTCTTTCCTTATGGTAATTTGCTTCCAAGAGCTATACCTTATGTATAACTGTACAACAGTTAATATATGTATATCTTCAACTCTATGTGCACTTGGATTGTTTGTTTGTTTGTTGTAAACTGCCCACAGTAACGTTTGTCATTAAATGAGTGATATCTAAAAATAATACACAAACAAAAATAAATACATAAACACTGAACTGATAGTTGTCAGTTGTTCTCAGGGTCTATAGATGTAGATATGCATGTTTATGAGATGGTCAGATGATTTCATGTGTACGGAGTAGACTCTGGAGGAGAGGGTCGTCTGTTGCTCCCTACAGATGAGGGCCGAAGTTTGAGACTTCTAGTTTCCCAGTGAACCAGGGTAGAAGTAATTCTAAGGAGGTTGGAGAATTCATAATGGTGGAGGAGGTACTGGAAGAAGCTGAGGGAATAAGAACAGAAGTAGTTAAGGAAGAGGAGGAAGGCATAGAATGGTTGGGATTGGAGGAGTGGGAAGAGGAGAGAGGTATAAAAGGTGTTGAGGAGGAGAAAGAAGGTGGAATAAAAACTGGTTTCGCCTCCAGGGTGGACATTTATATATAAAAAGAGGATCCTTGGACTGGGGAGCTGGTCTGAATGAAGGTATCTTTGATGTAGGCAGATTGATTGCACACGGAGCCAGCAGCCAGGCCAAACACTTCTTTATTGCAGCATGGTCAATCTGTACATGGCAAAACGGTGGAGACGCAGCTCCTTATATACCTTGCATTACATTTGAATTTTGCCCCAAAGGTGCTCATTAGTTGCGGTAGCAGTGATGTCATTGGGACGTACTGCATACCTGCCTAAGAATTACCTGTGGTGGGAAAGCTTCCCACACTTGTTAGTGATAGGGTGATTGGAGCCACGTGGGCTGAGCTCCTGCAGCTGCGCTATAGCTGGCAGCTGAGCTGCATGCAGTGGCAGCCGCTGCACTATTGCTGGCAGCTGAGTTTATGCATACACAACAGTATCCCTTGAGGAGGAAAGACAAGCAAAGGAAAGATTCCCCAGAAAACCTTCTTACTGGGGTGAAAGAGAATGAATGAAATGAAGATGTGCAGAGTTGTGGGAAGCAAGATGACAAAGCCAGGGAAGCGAGAGAACGTCTGAGACAAATGAGAAAAATATGAGGCACTAATTATCTTGAGAACTGCCCAGAGAGTGAACTAAACACTATGGTGTGGTATATACACTGTAAGTGTAATTGCTATTGCTATACAGTACAAGTCAAAATGTGTGCCCAGCTACTTGCCCCCACTGCCAAAACATTTTGTGGCTTTAATGAGGACTAAAGAGACTTTAAAAATGGGATGCAGTGAACAACCTGGTGACCTTTCTATGTAAATAGTTAATGTGTTACAAGAGCACTTTCTTTGATATTAAAAGTTTCTTGGTTGTGCCACAAGAAAGACATTTCTGAACAGTAATTTCAATATAGAGGAAGGTGGGTGGGCCACAGTGTCATATTGTTATAAAGCAAGACCATAATACATTTTAAAAGATCTGAATTATTACAGCTGTATGTTGTATAATATGATTTTACCCAGATACCACTAAGCTGTTGTTGCAAATGCACCAGTGGGAGTTTACTTTGTCAGTTCGGTTCAGTCAGTTCAGTTAAAGAACTGTCAGTGATCAGTAACTCTGGAAAAAAAATCACATATCTTTTTGTGTTTCAATTTGTTTCAAATTAAAGGAATGTAAGTATTTCATTATGTGTAAGTTCAGCTATTTTTCCCCCTAACTGATTAAATGCAAGCGCGGCGCCAAAATGGCTCTTTTCGGGCCCGCCCCACCCGGACGCAGACATCCGGGTGAGTTAGGGGGCGTGGCCACCCCACTATAAAAGGGGTGGCCACGAGGCAGATGAGCTGCCATTTTAGAAGAAGCGACGGAGAGGAGAAGTTTTCTCCGTCGCTCTCCGTTTCTCCTCGGCTCTTCAGCCCAGTCTTCGGCTGTTTAGCCATTTCGGCGCTTGTGATCCCCGGAAAGGGATCGTCTTCTTGTAGCTATGCCTCCCAAAAGGAAGGCCACAGCGACCAAGCCGCGGCCAAGGGGGAGGAACTTGCCTGGCCCTGCGCTTGCTAGGGGGCAGCATTCGGGTCGGAGGACCGTGACTGCTCCCCCGCAACAGGGCCCCGCATCGATTGCACCCACCGTTACTGGTGGGATGGGGCAGATTAGGGCATGGCCCTCGGCTCTCCAGCCTCAGGATGGCCCTGCAGGGGCTTCGGCCCCCGGCCCGCAATTGCCGGGTCCAGACAATGGGGGAGGGCCTGGTGCGGTCACCCAGCAGGGCTTGCCTCCGGCCCCTCATGGGCCGGAGTTTTGGGCATGGCCCTATTCAGGACCTGGCTCCCAAATGGGGGTCCCCAGTGTCTCACCCATTGGGCCATGTGGCCCACCTTGCCCGCCTTATACCGGGGGTTCTGTGACTGTTGATGCATTGCTGGCACGTTTAGCCGTGCTGGAAGCATCCTTGGGGGTCACTAACAACCCCTCGGGGGGGGGGGACTTCACTGCCGACTGGGGCCCCCTTTTGCCTGCCTGCCACCTCGATGGCCGCCACTCTGCAGCAGGCGGCCAGTAGGGTTGAGCTGCTGGAGACGCTCCGGCCTGCGCCGGCCGCGATCTCGCACCTCCCCGTTCGTCCTGAACTACAGCCGGGGAGTGGCCAGATGTGGCCCCAGAGCTCGATTGCGGTCGCGAGCTCCGACGCCCGCCGTGGGCCGGAACCCACAGTGGGGGTGGCTCACGGGGGTGCGCCCAGTGAGTATCAGGTTCAAGCTAATTTCCCCACATCACAGTCCACTTCAGGTGTTAGTTTTCAGTGGCCATGGCCTCGTCATGTCAAGGCGGGAGGGTATCAGTTCCCAGCTTACCCTGGTGCCAATGGGTCCCATACTGGCACAACATTGGGCGGGGGGGGGGGTCCGCCCCCAGGACTGTACCGGGCATCGCAGGGACTGTACAGGCACTGCTGCCGATGTCCCGTGTGAATACCGTGCCGGTGTCGGCATTGCTGACGGCAGGGTATTCCTTGCCCCTCGGGGATCATTTGTCCCAGGCCACGAGGGAAAAGATTTGGCGGGGGGAGTATGTTGATATTTTCTCCCTATTGAACCGTGAGCTCACCAAGGAAGAGAAGGAGGGGCAGGATGACAGAGACAAAGAGCTGTCTCATCGTCGCAAGCCACCGTGCACTTGGGCCAACTGGTTACCCGCATATCTCATTTATATGGCGGTGTACCTCAGGGCCCGGCCCGATTTGGCTATCCCTATGGTCCAATATTTGGACAATATTTACAGGGCGATGGTGGATTTTCCTGGCCCATCGTGGTTGCCTTACGATGAGGAATTCAGGATGAGGGTGCCCTTACACCCGGAGATGAGATGGGATGAGCCATGCCAGAAGTTGTGGCTTTTATACATGACCCCCACGCACCCGGCGCCTGGGGAGAGGTACCATTGCGGCCATGCCGTCCAGCGAGCTACTCCAACGCAGGCTCCCTGCCAAGTGGCGGGGCAGGGGGTTCCAGCCCTCTTGCTGTGTTGGGGTTTCTCGGCCAATGGCGTATGCAATAGAAAACAGTGCCAATACAAACATGAGTGTCCCTCTTGCGCTGGCCCCCACGCCGCCGCTGCATGTCCGCGAGCCGGTGGGTCACGGGGCAGAGGTAGAGGTGGACAGGGAGCGGGCAGAACTGCCGCTGAAGGAGCTGGTCAGTCAAAAGGCCCCCTCCCCGGTTAACATATTTATGTTAGAGAGGTGGCTCTCGACTTACCCGAGGAGGGAGGAGGCGAGGTACCTACTCGAGGGTTTCCAGTGTGGTTTTCATATCCCATTCAAGGGGGTGCGGAGACCCCAAGATGCTCCTAATTTGCTTTCCCTGAAGGGTAGGGAGGAGGTGGCCGCCCTAAGTATTGCCAAGGAGGTAAATGCAGGGAGGGTAGCGGGCCCCTTTTCCAGGCCTTTCCCAATCTTAAGGTTTCCCCTTTAGGTTTGGTTCCCAAAAAGGCCCCTGGTGAATTTCGTCTAATTCACCATTTATCTTACCCGGCGGGTCATTCGGTCAATGACGCTATTCCTGATGACCTTTGTTCGGTCAGGTATACGTCATTTGACCAGGCCCTGCGCATGGTGCGCACTTGTGGCCCGGGTGCACTTATGGCAAAATGTGACATTAAATCGGCATTCCGGTTGTTGCCAGTGCACCCGGGTGACTTTGAGTTATTGGGTTTTAAATTCCAGGGGAAATTTTATGTAGATAAAGCCATGCCTTTTGGCTGCTCTATTTCCTGTTCAGCATTCGAATGCTTTAGCACTTTTCTCCAGTGGGCCTTTGTTCGCAGGTCTGGGTCCCGGTCTGTAGCCCATTACCTTGATGATTTTTTGTTCGGGGGTGAACGGGGCTTGGACACGTGCACGCGTCTCCTCACTACATTTCAGACGCTAATGCAGGAACTTGGTGTCCCTTTAGCGCCCGAAAAGACCGAGGGCCCATCATCTACGCTCACATTTCTGGGTATTGAAATTGACACGGTCGCGCAGACATCCAGGTTACCTATGGACAAGGTCACACGGATCTCTGCGATGATTTTGGCCTTGCTGGCCAAACGTAAAGTGTCACTTCGTGAGCTCCAAGTTCTACATGGTCATCTTAATTTTGCCTGCAGGGTGGTCACGCCTGGCCGAGCTTTTGCTCGATGCCTATGTGACGCCATGATTGGGCTATCGAGGCGCCACCACAGGGTCCGACTGACCAGGGGCATGAGGGCTGACCTGTTGGTTTGGCTTAAGTTCCTGCGGGAATTCAATGGGGTATTGTTTTGGAGATCTGACCTATTGGTGTCCCCTAGGTTTCAGGTTCAGTTGGATGCCTCTGGGTCCCTCGGATATAGGATTTATTTTGAGGGGAGGTGGGCCTACGGCCAATGGCCTCCAGCATGGCGGGGCACGGATTGTCTACGCGATCTTACATTCCTCGAGTTCTTCCCGATACTGGGAGCTTTGATGCTATGGGGTGAGGAGTGGGCCAATTCAGTAGTCCATTTCTGGTGTGACAATGCTGCGGTTCTGCACATTGTCAATTTTCAGACATCTAAATCACCCAGGGTCATGGAGTTAGTTCGCCAGTTTGTGTTACGCAGCCTGCGCCTCAATGTGCTCTTTAGGGCCAGACATGGGCCAGGCATTAATAATGATATTGCTGATGCTTTAGCCCGCCTGCAGATCCCCCGGTTCCGCGCCTTGGCTCCGGACTCGGAGGAATTCCCCTCGCCACTTCCGGACGAGATTTGGACATTTGGCAAGGAGAGGTGAACCGGGCGATCGGCATGTCACTCGCGCCCCGCACGCGTAAAGCGTATCAACACACATTTAATCAATTTAAACAATTTTGTGGGCAACTTCGGTTGCCCGAAGTGTGGCCCATTCCAGTTGAACAAGTTCTTCAATTTATGGTTTACCTGCACAGTCTGGGCCTAGCTCCCCGCACCATAGCATCCAGGCTGTCAGCACTGGCATTCATGGCCAGGGTGAGGGGTTTTGCTGACAACATAACTGATTTCCGTATACGACATGTTTTGGAGGGGTGGACACGGGAACGTGGATGCCGCCCGGACACTCGCCACCCAATTTCTCCAGGGGTCCTTACCCACCTTGCACGAGGCTGGCATGACCTGTGTTTCAACAGGTATGAGGAAGCTCTTTTTCATGCGGCTACCACGGTGGCCTTTTTTGGAGCGCTCTGCATCAGTGAGTTGGTACTACTGTCTAAGGCGGATTCGGCTTGTAGGGCACTGGAACTCGAAGATGTCTATGTCTCTAATGAGTGGGCTCAGTTGAGGATACGGTCCTCGAAAGTCGATCAGCACGGTGTAGGCAGTGGTGTTAGACTGCTACGATGTTCCATTGCAGACATCTGTCCGGTTGGTGCCCTACAGGAGTTCATTGCAGTGCGTGGCACGCACCCTGGCCCGTTTTTCTGCCACCAAGATGGGTCTCCCCTGACTAAATTTCAATTTTGGAAGATGACCGGTAAGGCACTGTCCAGTGTTGGCCTCCCTGGGGCTCGTTACAGCACCCATTCTTTTAGAATAGGGGCTGCCTCTACTGCGGCTGCTTTTGGGTACTCTGAGGCTGATATACGCCGTATGGGGAGATGGGGATCTAAGTGTTTTGCATTATATGTTCTCCCTCTTCGGGTATGAGTACCAGATAAGTCACCGTTCTCTCCGTTTTTTCTTACAGACCCTGTGTGTCCCCGCACACCGGTGGCAGTATGGCTGGTGGGCCATAGCTATGTGCACTGGGCAGCGCAGTACGCTGCGGCGACAGAGTGGGGACCCCAGCTTGGACTACGTGCCTCCGCATGTATCAGGTGGTATGGTAAGCGTGGAATGTTATGGCGGGAACTGTTGCCATTCCTTTTCTCCATTAGGGATGCTGAACCGCCTGATGTCCTGGTGCTGCACCTCGGGGGCAATGACCTAGGCCAGGTCACTGGCCTTTCTTTAAAATATGCGATTTGCAGCGACCTAGCTTATTTGCATTTTGTGTGGCCTTCCACAACGCTGCTATGGTCGGACATCATATCCCGTCATGCTTACAGGGGGGATATTAACCTCCATGCCCTTGACCGTGCTCGCCGCTCGGTGAACAGGGCAGTTGCCCGGTTCTTTGCAGACAAGGGTTTGGGGCGGGTCATCCGACACCCCACCATTAGTTTACAAAATTATGATCTTTATGCAGGGGATGGGGTCCATCTGTCGGCCAGAGGTATGAACCTCTTTTTGGAAGATCTGCAAGCAGGCCTGTTGACTGAGCTGACGGTCTGGGGGGGGCAGTGAGTCTTTATTGAAGCCTCCCCGTGTGGCGGGTAGCACTGGTAAGGTAAATATTTATGACCCATAGGTATCCGGCAGGTTCGCAATTGACTGGCCAACACTTAGACAGGTACAAGTTTAATAACGTTGACCGGTCAACGACGAACCAGGCAATGGGGTGATGGCAGGAGCTCTTCAGCATGCATCACCCCGTGATTTGACGGATACACGTCAGAGGGTGGGGTCAGTAGATAGTTTATTGACTACGGTCAACAATTTGTTTGTCCTAACAAACAAATTGATACAAATGGATACATTGTAGCCAATTGCCGTTGGCAATTTGGGAGGAACCTTACCAGTGTTACTGCGGCCTGCTTGCCTTAAGAATTATAATTGGCTGAGTACCAATTGAAATTTATAATTCGGACTAGGGCATGATTCAATAAATGTGGCCCAATGCCGTTATCCATATACCGGTGTCTGAGTCTTTCTTTGGGGGGTGCGCCTGCAATGTACAATACTAACAGTCTGTTTATTATTTGAATGTGGTTGGGAATAGGTACTTGTTTTTAACTGTATAGTGATGAACAGTTGATTTTCCTAAATGGCTAAAAGGACAGGGAAACGGGCAAGAAAAGACTAAACCTGTCCCTGATAAAATAAAATTTTCTTTCAAAAGATATTTCTGGTTTACCTTTACCTTTAGGCAGAGTGACACGGTCACTTCAGGCAGCAAAATTTAGGTGTCATAAAAGGACAGTAAACTGTTATCATTCTGACTGGAATATGCAGGGAGCTGTGGTTCAAAGGCAGTGCAAAGCAGGAAGAGTTTCTAAAATTTCCATTTTTAGGACTGTGTGTCTTAACTTGTGTATGGTGGTGGTCAATCATTTGTTGTTTCACTTCAGGGAGCATAACATTTTAGGCAGGACCAGTTTCATAAACTGGCTTTCAACAATTGCTGCCTTGGAGTCAGGAACTATTTTTGTAATGTAGAGACCAGTAAAATACCATGAAGGCCATAGAAGTATATTTAGATTTCATTTAAAACATAGGTTGAGAACTTTCTTTTGTCTTTTAAACTATTTGATTGGGAGAAAGTGTTGAAAATGACGGAAGACCAACAATTTCTTAACTACCTATGTAGATCCTATGCCTCTACTTTAGTAAAAGTATTATTAAAAGAGGGTCTTTGGATCTCATTGTAAATTTGCTCTTATCCCCAGACAGCTAATTCACTTGGGTATCTTTGTTCTCATAACTTGGAAAGTTTCAAATGTAGTTCTGGAAGGGGGGGATGTATATGTTTTTTGAGAAAAGAGATTGTTCCATTACAGAGTCAACATTACCTCACTTTCCTTTACAGTTCATATTTCATTGTAATCTGGGAACATCCAGATCTTTAACTACAGATTGTAACAGGATGACATAAACTTTTGGATGTGTGTGAACATTTACTTTATTGAAGCAATCTAGCTAATGCTCAGTTTTGTCTTCGGAAGTCTTTAGGGATTTAGAATAGTTCAATGATGAGAAGCAAACAAAATAACACATTGTTCCTTCAGAAATCACCATAGATGTACTGTATGTTGGGAGCAGGGGATTTTTTTCAGTGGCAGATCTATTTATGTAATTAGTCATTCTTAATTGAGCAAAGTTTCACCAGTTATTGACCTTTCAGTTTCACGAGGAACCAGGAAACCTACCCTTCCCTTCACTGATAAAATATTTATATTTCATTCAAATACAAGACATTTATCTCTGGTATGCATGTGGAACAAATCATAAGAATAATCTCCTAGAGAATTCAATTAAAAGCAGTTTTGGATACCTGTATGTAATTACACTATCATATTCTCAATAGGATTTAATTCAAGCCAAGCCGCAACTACTGTGTGTCCAAAAGATAATGAATTAGAGCAGTGCTTTGCCATATTCCCTTACTGAAATGTTAGTAGCCTTCTCAAGTGACGTGAAAAATAGGCTTCAGTAAAAATGGACAGGAAAATATATGCAGTTAAATTCAATCCATAAACTGTCCTTGACCAAAGTCCAAATTTTTAAAAACAGCTCCAAGTGAATTATGAGGATTCCCACTCTGATTTTAAGTGCATTAATAGGTAAGAGGCTATGTACTGTTTGAAAGCAGTGTTTCAGTAATGAGAGAACAAACTATAAAGAGATCACACGTTTCACTTCTGAAGGTACAGAGGCCAGAGAGACTACTTCACACAGGGATTGGCCAGCAGCTCCGGGCCCTTCTGTAGGGTCTGGCAGGAAGGTTAGACAAAAAACATGAAATAAAATATCATTTAATGTTAAATCATTTTTACTCACAGACTTTAGAGGAAGTACGGGGTCAGTCAGAATACATCTTGCCACAGACTATCTTATAAATGTACACTTCCCACATGATGTTGGGAACTTTCCTAGAGGTAGATGGCAGCAGACAAACACTATCTCGGAGAAGATAACTTTGACTTTCCAGATGTTTTTGGTCTATATCTTCCATAAGCCCAAGCTAGCATAGTCAGTGGTGAGGGACCATGGGAGTTGAAATCCAACAACACCTGGAGAGCCATAGTTGATCATCCTTAAACTACCTGGCCATTCAGAATGGGATTGCAGTGGTTGCTCATTCCTTCCCACAACCATCCAGTGGAACAGATCACCCTTCCCATAATCATTATATGTGACTCCCCTAAGAGCTTCTTCAATGTTGGGCAGGCCTTCCCAGAGTCCTCATCAGTATTGTTTACTTATAACTTGAGTTATGTGAGCCCTGTTGCTGATGAAAGAGAGTTCCTATTTCTTCTCTGAAAAGATTAAAGAGAGAGAGAGAGAGAATGGTTTAGATCAGTGTTTCCCAACCTTTGGTTTTTGAACTTCGTCTTCAATTCCCAGAAGCCTAAGTCAATTCCCCAAAGCACTGATCAGCCAATGTACTGATTTAGGCTTCTGGGAATTGAAGTCTTTCATGTGGGGCATGGGACCTATGTTGGGAACCACTGGTACAGATCTGTGAGCAACCAATGGAGAACTATCTTTCAGTACCTCTAGGGAGTAAGGAAAAAAACTGGCCTCTGTGATTCTGTTTCTTCCTGTTCATTACTAAATTGATTGCATTTATTTTCTCCAGAAGAGGTGCTTGTGGGATGTACTGCCTCAGATGCCAGAATAGTTCTACTAATATACATCTTGATTTGGGGAGAAGTGGGGGGAGGTTGTGCTTCATTGTTTCTAATAGCCAGCTCTGCCTTAGGGTAGTTTAATAAATTGTTTAAATCAATATGCCAATCATCGAAGCATCAATCAATCCTGCCTGGCTAACTTTACATCTCTACCTTGAAAACAGTTGCTTGTTATTCAATGTCCCTTAAAATGGTCTCGTCATCATTCTACGCTTTCTAGTTCTCTAAGCCAATGGTTCCCCTACTTTGTTTGGTATGGTGCCTCTTTTTAAAAATGTTTTATTTGTGAAGAATCTCCATATCATCCCCCCTCTTCCCTACCATAATCCAAACCCCTCTATTAGGAAGTATTCACAAAGAAACAAACCTGTTTCTTAGGTCTGTCTTGACCTTTATTAGAAGAAGCACCATTCTCCTGCTGGTTATTTCCTAAAGCAATTGGCAAAGAGTTTGACGAGTTTATTCACAGGAGTGGAGTTAGGTCTCACTTATTCCTAAAAAATTAAGGGACTGAGCTAGTAACAACCCTGCTGCCACCTCATGCAACATTTAACTGGGAACTCATATAACACAAAGCCAACACGTCTTTTATTCTCATAGTGAAACAGGCACCTGAGATGTTTGCTGTTGGTGAGAGTTTGGACGTGTGTGCATCTTCTTTACTGAGTTATGGTAATACAAGCTTGGGTTGCATGGAAAAGGAAACTGTCCCACTTGGACCACAGGGGGTAGGTCACCTGTAAGCTTGAAACTGCAGGTCTTAGTGTCTTCCCCAATCCACCTGGAAATATGAAACACATATATGTTTTTGCAGATGTAGAAGAATAGGTGGTTGTCATTGGCCTATTCCTTCCTGTAAAATTTGCTACTGACAAGTCCAGCTCCTCCCTGCCCCCAATTTCTTTTGGAATTGATCTAGGGAGAATTGTCCACCTGCTCCCTTATTGTGGGCTCTGGAAAGATGCCAGAAGATGGCTATGGCATGGTACAGTGTGTGGAACGAGGGGTGGTTGGGTGTGTGTGGAATAACAAGGACTTTGTTATGACTGGGAACGTTTGCAGTACTATAAATAACTCTATCAATATTGTGATAATGGCACTTTAAAGAGCTCTGTTTTACAAGTGTTGAATGTAAGAGACTGCAGCTGTGCTCATTAATTCTGAAGTATGCTTCTCCCTATGTACAATTTGCAGGTGTGACAATAGGGGTGTTGATTCACTGGAAGCCCAGATTGTGATTGGAATTTGTTCAGATCTTCATACACACACAAAAAGAAAAGAAAAAAGAGTGGTGGGGGAGGAGGAGGTTACACTAACGTTGTTAGCACTTAATAAGTCTTTATTGTGTTTGGCAGAGGAAAAACAAATTATAACAGTTTAATTGAAAATCTTAAGAGGTAAAATAGGAGCATGCTGTTAACACAAATTCTGCAGGACTGAAGCAGTGACTTTCTACTAAAGAGCATATACTGTAATTGAGAGATTTTTTTTAAAAAAAGAAATAATTAATTGCAGTAAATTATCACTTGGCACAAAGATGGCATGATTCTAATTAATTTGCAACCTTTCATAGCATAACATTTGATTGGAAGTGGCACTGCGGCGTTTCCCTCCTTGCAAGCTAATTTGTTGCTGAAGCATAAAATGTAACTGCAGAGGCTTCAGAAGTTCTGATTCTAGGTAGAACATGTTCCCTTTAATGTCTAAGTTGACCCCCAAAGGATATATCTCTCTTGGCACCAGTTTCTAGGGAACATTTGCCAAAAGAGGCTCCGGTGATGCTTCTGTGTCTCTCATTGGCTTCTGGTTGGCCAGTTTGGAAACAGAACCCAGGACTACTTGCTGTTCTGCCTAGGATTTTTAATTCTGTCTGGCCAGTGTCAATACAACCAAAAGAATCACCAGGGTAACTCCAAGTGTTTCATTCATAGCCTGGCTGAAGTTTAACAATGTAAAAAGCCTGAGTATATTATTAGTGTTTTATAGCAGTTTACTTTATCCTCTATAAAATAGGTACTAAACTTACCGAGTTCCTTCTAAATTATGTTTTTGGCAAGCATTCCATGCTGGCCATTAAATTGTCATTCTTCCACTACCAATGCTTAGCATAGCTTTACTTTTTATATCTAGTCTCATTGTGTAGGCATTCACTTACTCACAAATTACTACTAATTCTCACATTTCCCCTTAATCCTTCCCTATCATTTTGTAAATTAGAAGGAAGTCCCAGGGAAATTAGCAACCCTTAGCCTATGCATTCATTTGACCCCAAAGCCCTGCCTGGAGACTAGAGAACAGACTACTAACAGTCCAGTCCTATACATATCTGCACAGATTTAAATCCCGCTGAGTCCCAAGTAAGTATTTATAGGACTGGAGCTTAACTGTGGAAGAAGAAAAAAACAAGGATGTAGATAGGTTGTATTGATGACTGAATGAGATGAAAAAGCAGAAGAAATCAAGTTCTAATAAACCTCTAAGAATTTTATTCTAAGAACTAGAATAAAATGTTTAAATTCTAAGTGCTCTAAAAGTGTGACAGAATAAGGGCAGAAGCTTTAAATGTTCTAGATTAGCTTTTATCAAATGATTGGTCCTCTGGAGGTAAATGCTAAATCTGGTTTGCATGTAGATTGTGCAAAAATGGTAGCTGTTATCAGTGTATCTCAGAAATTAAAACATTTTATCATCATCTAATTGCAACACCACTATCTCATCAGTTTCTGTGGCGCTTTGTTTTAGATTGCTACAATACATGTTACCTTGGGATGCCTCAGTCGTCAGTTACCAAACAAAAGGCAGTGTTGAATGCTGTTGATGGAAACTATTTACTACAGCTGGCTTTAGAACTCCTGCAGAAATTATCATTAACAGTATTAAATTTTTTATATGTATAAGCTCTGTCTGTTATCACATGAAACTAATCAGACCCTAGAAGCAATATATGAGACCACTCTTTCTACTTTTGCTATGGGAACTTACATCATGGCTATTCTGTCAACTGGGCAAAGGTATTTCTCGTTTCCTAGCTATAACCAGTTTTAATGGCCCAGCTACTTACAAGAGCCCATCTATCTATAATATTGTCTCTGTAAGAGGGGAATTTTTTTTCTCATTTCTATTCTTTCTCTCTGTTTGTCTCTGTATCTGGGGAGAGTTGTATGTTTTAGGTGATACGTTGAAGAGCATAGTCATATTTTTTAAATTTTTTAATGAATACATTATATATCACTCTTTCTGCATTTTATTCTAATAAATACATCAGGGCTTTTTTTGGGATACAGTAATACCCCACATAATGTTAAAGCTTGGTTCCATGATCCTTAATGTTGTGTGATTTTTAATGTTGTGTGATACATGTATCACACAACATTAAACCCTATGGGATGTATTGCACAATGTCAAACTCCATAGAGATACATTGTAACCAGCACAGACTTCAGGGGATGTTGTGCGATACATCCCATAGGGTTTAACCTTGTGTGGTGCAGATTTTTTCTTCAGATTTCTTAACATTATGTGGTTTTAACGTTGAGCGGTGCAAATGCGTTATGTGGAGTATTACTGTATATTTAAAAAACCAGCTAAACGAATTATCAAATGCTCTATATACGTTGTATTTCTACTATTTGTCTTTATAGTGGAAAATATATCTGCAGCCTAGTTCCCATTTGTTTTAGCAGATACGTGCTTTGAGATCTCCCAGTAAAGCTGTTATATAAGATGAACTACAATTGTGTATTAAGCCAAACCAGATGTCTAATGAGAAGAGAATATTCACAATGAAATAGGATTGAATGGTCCTCCCTCTGTTGCATTAGTTCCTGATTACTATTAGTCTTGACAATAATGATCTCACCAAAGACATAAGCATTCTGTGATTTAATCTTGATCCCAACAGATCAGGGGTTGATTTAATTGCTCTACAATTAATTAGAAACAGAGACAAAACATTAAAAATAGAGCATTTTCACAGATACCCAATAAATTGTTTACATGCACTTGGAGCTCATGTCGGACCAAATCATTAAAACTATAAAAGATTACATCTGGGCAAGACTTAAAGCCAAGCCGATTCATTAACCCAAATGGTGGGCTACAGATTACTGACACGGTATTGCTGCTGTTGCGCTCAAAGGATCAAGGGATACATGACCAGATGACCCTAATTGAAACAGTCCCCTCTGAATTTCGTAAATGGAGAACTTGAAAGGATTAAGAAGATATTCACCAACTTCTGTCAACATGGGAAATAAATTGGTTCTAATAGCTTTGCTTTATAAATACAGTAATGAAAAAAGAAGAAAATGAGGATAATCACATTCATTTGTGTAGAACACAGAACATTTTGCATTAAATTACATACCATAGCTAGATAAATTGCTCATACCCATCTGTTTAAGAGTATAGAAGTGGTGGAATTTATAGCTGAAGACATCTTATTTCTCATGCTGCCAATAATATCACACCTGACCTTTAGAAAGTTATCATTTTGAGAACTGTTATTCAATCAAGCACTGACATATTAGTTCTTTTTTTTTGCATCATGCAAGTTGATTTGAAATATACATCAAGATATGCTGTATATCCTCTATATCTGTAGCTCCATTTTGTGATCATCCAGAACATTTTTGTTTGAAGTAAGTCCCACCAAATGGTGCTTAGGTGAAATCCAATAGCACACAAGAAAATGGCTGCTTTCACAAGGCTTTCACTGTACCTCTTGTATCTATTCTAAATAGTCCTTCTAATATACCTGTCAACCTTCCCAGATTGGCCGGGATTTCACGGTTTTCGGTGCTAATTTGCCCCATTTCCTGCCCCGCGCTGCCAAGAAGGCTATGCCACTTGTGTAGAAGGTTTTTATGCTTGTGTAGAACGCTTCTACGCATGCGTAGAAGGCTACGCCGCTTGCGTAGAAGGCTACGCATGTGTAGAAGGGGGCTACGCAAGCATAAAACCCTTCTACGCATGCGTAGAAGGTGACCTGCGCAGGTCTTGGATTGGCTGGAGCCGCGGTTGACAGGTATGCCTTCTAAACCTCCAGAGAAGATTCTGATGGAACACAGAGGAGGAGATATCATCCCCTTCTTGTTCTGCTGTGGAAGTGATATCAAGGGAAGGATTTTATTGAAATCAATCCTTTGTTTTCATGCATATGGATTTACATATAGTCAAGAGGTATGAATTCTCCACTCAGAGATTTGTCAAGTGAACCCTCACAAAATGAATATATGTATGCATGAGCAAAATATAGGTAAAGGTTGTTGATTTACCCAAACAAACTAGGGCTCTGAAGACAGAACCAAAAATTACAGATAGTTTACGATTAGATGCAGGGCTGTAGCCAGGATTCTAGATGTGGGTGGGCAAATATTTTTTCAGGATGGGCAACATATATAAGCAGCCGGGAATTTGAAGGTGGGCAAACTGCTATCTCAGGGTGGTGTTAAGTCCGGCACTTAAGAAGTATTCAGACCACCAGGATCGGGGCAAACCAACAGTGTTTTATTGTTCAGCTTGTAATAGTGGACCTGACTAGGGAATAAGGGGGACAAGGTGGCTTTTTATATTCAAGCAGAATTGTAGTTACAAGGATACATTTACCCAGGCTTCGAAAAATGCGGGAACCTATGTACAGAGCCAATCAGTTTATATAAACAGTGATACGAATTTGGCGCCTTACAGAAAGGGCGCACTTTTGCAGAAATATGCAATGGCGTCAAGTATATTGTTTAAACCTTTGGACACAACAGGTGGGCAACACACCCTGGCTATGGCCCTGATTAGTTGAGGGAACAGTTTAACTAATGAAAGCACCCAAGCACACTGTGTTTCTTAATTTACAGAGATTGCAAATAAGCTTACATTAAATAAGACTGCAGTGATAAGCAGTCATTGTTTTCTAACTGGTCTTTGGGACATAACCACAGAATATCTTGGGAATATGATTTCTTAAACACAGAAGTGTGACTCAATCATGTGTCTCTACTGCTTAACATGTTTTTCAGTTTCAGTCACAGGTGATGTATTATGTTTGTTTCTCCCTGGATTTTCCATAGAGAAGCCTGCTAACCTACCCAATCCATGCAGTTCTGTTGTGTGAACTACATTTGGTTGAGGCTAAGTTGGGGGAAAAAATTCCCAAAGTTCTTCAGCATGAATTTAATTCTGTCAGAAAATGTTAGACTTTTGCTTATTAAAACTTCTCCAAAAGATTCATTCTTGGATTTAAGTAAGGGGAAAGCAAGAAAAAGAAATCTGGTGCATAGAAGCAGCCTCTCTGGTTTATTTCCTTAGCAAACATTTCTGCAGGCTGAAGGGTCAGGATGAGGGCCAACTGAAACCTTCCTGCCACTTGAGATGAGAAGCCAGTGTTGCGGTAATGATACTTGAATCACTGCCTCATGTCACTTGACTTGGTGAATGCTCACACATTTAGCTTCCCCCTTTGTGCTAAAGGGCAAAACTGATTGTACTTCTATTTGCGCCTTCGCCATTTTGTATGGGGGAGGGAAGGCAATGGTTGCAGCTGCAGTGATGCTGCCAGAAGGACAGGCATGTATTTGGGCGTGTTTTTATCCAAGGAATATTTGATGCAAAGACAAGAAGGGAATCTATCTCCCTCTGTCATACCTTTGTTTTCAGTCCTTTTAGAACAAAGGGTTCTAAAAGATAAGATGGCTTCAGTAAGCAATCCGTTTGTGGCATGTTCCACTATCTGAGGCAGCTGCTTCACTACACTTAACAATAAGGCCAGCTGCAGAGGGTAGGGGACAGGTAGATGGATTCCACAGGATGTGGGACTAGATTTTTCTGTGTCACAAGCAGTGATGCCTGCTAATGAGTACACTGACATGAGAATAACTCAGAAATGAATAGCTGATTTATTGACCTGCATTCTACTATAGATTGAAAAGGAAGGAAGGAAGCAGAATATTGTTTTTTAAAAATGTTTAAAAATAAAAATAAAGTCCAAATAATTGTTAATTCTAAATACCCTTTATGTTATTTTAACTCCTCATGGAACAAGTGTGTTTATATTTAGCATGAGAGTCATATTAAACTTCCTACACTTCTGTGATGCTAATTTATCACCCAGTCTTTCTTTTTCTAAAGATATATTTGTGAATAAGAAATGGTAACATGTGTGGTGTTTTGCAAAGCAAAATATTCTTGTCATTCCTTAGGACTAGAACAATATTCCAGTGAATTTTCTTCAGTTTATTGGACTAATTGCACAGATGTCTGTTTCCTAAGCCAGCTGTATGGAGAACAGCTTTTAGCTTAGACCTAACTGAAACATCTTGACAGAATAACCCAACAGAGGCTCAACACACTGAATTTGACACTAAAGGTCAAAGGAAAAAATACAGTCTGCCTATAGCACAAGCTGTTCAGCATAACCATACATTAGGAATGTGGATTACTCCAAGAATGTTGTGCAAAGAAAGAGCTAACATTGCAGCAGTTAGAGAAGCAGTAACAATTGTTCATCAAATTACCTCAGAGTCTGTTTATGTGAAGTGTGTGTGTGTGTGTGGGGAGAGTATGAGATAGTATTACCCACTAAAAGGTGTCAGAAAAATAGTTTCTTCGCAACGCATTATACAAGTTTCCCTAAAAATAAAAAAATAGTTTTGCAAGACTGTGACTTGCCTTTTCTCTCTCTCTAATGCAGCTGATTTTCTACAGTAGTTTTCTTCAACAAAGTGAACATGAAATAAAATTAATTCTATAAAGGCTACTGGCAAATTGTATGGGACAAAGTGAGAGAACAACAGTCAAATGAGTCAACTTGACATGTTGTATTGTGCCTAATATGTCTTACAAGATTTCTTCCTGAAAGTATGATTATTAGTTTCTTATGTCCAGCTTCTAAAAATCAGACAAATCAGGAGGCTTTCTTTTCAAATCAGCAGTTTTTTTTATTTTGCATACCTTCAGCCTAGAATGTTCTCTATATACCTCAAGGATTATGAGGATTCTGTACTTTATTATTTATGTCTGTGATATTATTGAGTATGCCATCAGAAGAATGTAAGGTAAAGGTCACCCTTGCTTGAAAGCCAGTCATATCCAACTCTAGGTTTTGGTGCTCATCTCTGTTTAAATCCAAAGAGCAAGTGTTGTCTGCATTTGCAGACATTTCCATGGACATGTGGCAGAATGCTGTTTTCCTTCCCACCGAAGTGCTACCTATTTATCTACTTGCAATTTCTTGCTTTCGAACTGCTAGGTTGGCAGCAGCTGGGACAGAGACGCGACCTCACTCCACCGTGCAGTACTTGGGTATCGAACTCCGACCTTCCAGTATTCAAGTTCAGCATCTTAACCATTTGAGCCCCTGCAGTCCCTCAGAAGAATGTAGGCAAGGATAAAAAGGAGGGGAAAAACCAGTCTAGGAAGGTCTTTGAACATGTTTTAATAAATCTGTCCTTGAATTGTTTTTCAAGTACTTCTACTGTGGTTAAATATGCAAATTCTGTCTGTTTATATCTAGAAATAATTTGATGGGCCAAGGCATTGAGAGTGGAAGATCCATTCGTGGTTAAGAGTTAGCTCAGGAATCACACACCTTTTTACATTGCTGTGCACTTTTCTGGGATACTAATGGGTCCCCATCATGGGGCCAAAGAGATCTGGTCCCTTGGTAGAGGAAAATAAATATCTAAAGTCCAAACAATAGAATCATCAGAGAGAGATAAAATTTGATCACACTAAATATAAGAACTTTTTCAAAGCAAACAAAATTCCTCAGTATGGACATTCTCTGTCTATCTACATTGTCTACCTTTATACATATTGGGTAGACCTGGGGTTCTTAATTTTTTAAAGTTGTGGGCCAGATCATGCCCACTCAGACAGCTGAGCAGGCCGGACTGGTGGTTCCCCTTGCCATAAACACTGCCGTAAAACACGTTCGTAGCGGTCATAAATGTGTTTACAACAGCTGCAGGTGCATTTACATCTGTCATAAATGTGTCCGCATCTGATGGCAGCGATGACAATGATGTGGGCTACATGAAATGGTGCCACAGGCCGAGTCTGGCCCATAGGCTGTAGGTTGAGAATCCCTGGTGTAGGCATTAAGCATATCTTCCAAAGAGACAGAAATAATAGGAAAGAGGGATTCTTGTTTGTCTATCCCATGTCTCTGTGGTGAAACCATATGGGAACAGAGACATGGGATAGACAAAGATCCTTAGCAAGAGTTTACCATGGGTTGTCATGAATATGACTATGGATTCATACTTGTACAAACATTAGACTCTGTGAGGAAACTGTGTGAGACAGAGGTTTAACTAAACTGCAGGTTTACCTATCTGGAGTGCTCCTGCTGTTCTGGAGAACTATTGCAACAGCATCTATCCAGAACAGTGTTTCCCAACCTTTGGTTTTTGGCTTTCAATTCCCAGAAGCCTAAAGCAATTCCCTGAAGCACTGATGAGCCAATGGACTGACTTAGGCTTCTGGGAATTGAAGTCCCCTTGTGGGGCATGGGCCCCACAATGGGAACCACAGATCTAGAGTGAATTATTTTTTCCAAAGCCTGGCACTGAAGATCCTTGGAATCAAGCTCTCATTAGAAATAGCATAATATCTACAGACAACCTCAGGTGGAAGTGGTGTCAGCGGTTGTGATGTGCTGTGTAGATCCTCCTGTGGCATGGGAAGGCACTGCTACCATCACCACCATCATCAGTCTGACTGTCACCACCATTCACCATAATCACCTTTTCCTTCCTATCCCTTCCTTTCTCTGATGGAGGCAGCTTTTCCTCCTCTGTTTCTCCTCCCTCTCTTCTGGCAGGGAAATGGCTGGCTAAAGTGTTCCCATTTATGCAAGACGTGCAGGTTTCCCCAGGTGAAGTTTGGAAGCAGCACCTTTTTTCTCATTTTAAGTAGCAGGAGAGCAAAGGCTTCCACTGAGTACAAAGGTAGAAACTTATGTTTGCTTATCATATTAAGCACAGATCAATTAAACAGAGGCAGGCAATGAGATTGATATAAGGCAGGAATAGGTATCTTTGATGGGTTTTGGGACCAACTTTGTCACCTAGGACTTGTCACAGGCTCCATTTCTTCAAAATTGTGGGTTTCCTCCCAACATTTCTTTTGAAACTAGAAGTGACCAGAGCAGTTTATTTTTTGGGGGAGAAAAGAACACAGGAGAAATTTTCTCTTGGTTAATGCCCCATTTTTAATGGGAGACAGATGCATGTGGTGGAATCTAGGATTTACAAAAATTAGTGGGGCTACACACATGTCTTGTGGACTGCTCAATGCCCACCATGGTGCAAAAAAGAAGAATCACGTGAAATTGTGATGAAAACCCACTAAAGTAGTCAAAGATGTAAGCCTGACTAAAATCTACTGCACTCTACAAGTTCACATTTGCTTCGCTCAAATAAAAGGACGGGCCAAATGCTCAAAAATATGCTCTTCTGCAATATCTATTGTGTTTCAATGATACTAATTATGAGACTACAAAAGGTATGTAATTTTCATGACAGGTACAGGTATATGTCAGGAGGTCATTTTGATCTTTAAGATTACGTGGTAACTAGTTTTAGGATTTGAACAAGCCCGATATATTAACAAAAGATTGTTATTGTTTGGTGCGGTCTGATAAAAACTTATTATTATTTATTTATTTAAAATATTTTTACTCCACAAGAGGATCCAAGGCAGCTTACATCATAAAAGGATAACTAAAAACAATAAATATTTCAATTTTTTTAAAAAAATTAAATATACATTATTAATATGATTAAATAAAAGCATAGTAAAACATGTTAAAATGACAAAATGCTGATCATCCTGACTTTTAAAATCCATGTAGCCAGTCATTAAGGGAAAGCCTGAATAATAATAATAATAATAATAATAATAATAATAATAATAATAATAATAATAATAATAATAATAATAATAATAATAATAATAATAATAATAATAATAATTATTATTATTATTATTATTATTATTATTATTATTATTATTATTATTATTATTATTATTATTATTATTATTATTATTATTATTATTATTATTTTGTGTCAGAGATTACTCTGGGTTGAAAGGATTTTTGCTGGAGAAACTTATTTCAGGGGATGCCTGAATGAGGCTCTTTCCATGTCCCCGAGTGCAGCTCTCGGGTACTGAAACCCAACCTTCCAGTTTCCAGCTCAGCATCTTAACCACTAAGCCACCGGGAGAGCCTGACTGAAAGGAAAGGTATTCACTTGCTTGCACAAGGACAGCAAAAATGGGGTCAGCCTAACCTTGTTCCAGAGATTGGGAATGCCAACAGAGAAGGGCCTCTGTGACCCCACCAAATGTGAGGGTGGTAGGCTGAAAAAAAAAATAGAGATCAGCACCTGTCACTTTTCTGACACTGTGTAGTGGTGGAAGACAAAAATCTGGGTGGTATAGAGCAGGGAGGACAAGGCTCTGGATGCAAAGGGTTTCAAGGCTCACCAGGTTTGATCACAGCTTCAAAATTAAGAAGCATTTGGGGCTTCCCTGAAAAGTTTCCCTGTTATTTCCTGCAAGGGGAGGAGAGCAATAACTCTAATCATAAGGAAAACAGAGAAGATAATTCTCCTTCACCTCTGATTTCAGAATATATCAGGTTGTTCTGACAGCAAAACAAGACGTTTGCACTATAAATGCAATTCAGTTTCCCTACAAGAGTTAATGCAACATTATTGCCTCCATTCCATCCTCCTATAACTGGGGATTTGGGCAGTTTTAATAGGAATACATAAATGAAGGTTGGATAAATTGCACCATTGTGAACACTAGGCCATTTTAAAAATACCATTTGGAAAACATATAAAATGTTTAAAGTATGATAAATGAATTATGTTCACACTAAGTTTCACTCAGGTGGCTCCTAAGAGGATCAGCAGCTAAAACACATAAAAGAGTAAGAATATTTTCCTAATTTCTTATAGATTTAACTATAACTACATTTTATCTTTCCCAGTTTCACACCTCCCTTTCTTCTCTTCTCATCCCTCTTACACTCATTAAAAATATGACTAGGATTTATGACTAGATAATTGTATGAATTTTAGATCACAAAGAATCTTTTATGTCCTTCACTGACCTTAAGTATGACCCTCTAAGGCAGGGATTCTCAACTGGCAGCCTGTGGGCTGAATGTGGCCCGTTGCACCATTTCATGTGCGCCCCCCCACCTTGTGGTGCCATGTGGTGGAGGAAGGGCAAAATGGCCATCCAGCCCTCGAAGCTGTCTGAGGGAGTGTGACCCAGCCCCGAGCTTAAAAAGGTTGAGAACTTCTGCTCTAAGGATTACAATGAGAAGAAATCTGTGAACATGGCATAGGCAAAGGGTGTAACCCAACAAAACTGATAATAAAGCAAAATTTCACCTCAGCAGCAAAATAGTATATTATGAGTGGGGAAAGACCATGAAAGAACTGCCAAAAAGTTAGAGGTGCCTATTATGCAATTGCATTAAAATGGTGCCTATGTCATCTTGTCTGTAAATGATACATTCAATACATTGTACTTTAGCTTATTGTAATTATTTTGTGAGAAAGTAAAGTTAAAAGATCTATTCCATGTATTTTAGAGTATTATATATGCCTCTTCAGAAAGTTTAATGAAAAAGCAGAATGTTGTGCCTTAGAAATATGATACCTATAGCATAAATACAAGCTGAATTGGAGCAATTGAAATAGAGATGAGTGCTCACATTGGGCTTGTGGACTGAATCGGAAATTCAGTGTGTCCACACTGGGAATACAATTGATAATCCAACCCAACCTACAGTCCCAATTCTTTTTATCTTTCTTGTGATCCTGCTTCCACCTGTCTTTATGCAATCCTGGCTCTTTTATGGTTTTTTTTAAAAATAAATATAGGATAATAATGCTATATCACCCTATCATTCTGATGATTATTTCTCATCTTTATCTCTCCATCTATTTCCCAGACAATATCCATAGAAGAAGCAATCGAGACAAAATGAAATGTATTGCCCCTTGGTTTTGAAAGGCTGACAATAATGGCAGTCTTTCAGAAATGGTGGCAGCATTCCAAACATCACAGGAACAGATCTCATTTTATAAGAATGAAGATCTAGCAATAAGGTGATATGGTGATCTAGTGCTGTTCTCATATATTTAATACATTTTTTTTAAAAAAAGAACATTGATTGGGACAGAGGGAAAAATCTGGAGTTTGAACCTGATTGCTTGCATCACAAAAAACCCCTACAGACATGCCCCATGTCTTTACATGCATCTACACAGAAAAATGTCACTATTACAGTGGTACCTCGTTTAAAGAGCATAATGCATTGCACGAGATTGCTCTTTAAGCGAGTTTGCTCTTTAAGCGAAACACCATTGTAAGTAACCAATTGTGACTTCTGTCGGGGGGGATTGCAAACCCTGATTTAGTTGTTAAGCAAGTTTTTGGTTGGTTTTAATTGTTAAGCGAGGCAACCATTCAGAGAAAATTCTGCTCTTTAAGCAAGTTAGTCTCTAAGTGAGGCGCTCTTTATGCGAGCTTTTACTGTACTTAAAAATTAGAAGTGTACATTTATATCTAGTTCATCCTTCACTTATTTTGCTTAATCCTTCCTCTGTCCTGTTGTATTTCCTTTAGTATTTTTGCCACTCCTTTTCCTGGGCTGTGTGCACCAAATGTGAATGAAGGTGTTGTTGCGGGTGTGTGCGGGTGCATTCATACGCACATGCTGGGAGAAGGAGAGAGAGAGAGAGTAAATTCCTCAAACAAAACTCCTAGTATTTTATTTGTTCCCACTGTTAAGGATATTACTCATTTTATAGCTACAGATGAAAACAAGAGATAAAACTCTCCCCAACTGAAATACAAGTTCCATTATCCCTGACCACTGCCTATATTCCAGAGTCTAATCATGGAAGTTACCATAACAGCATATGAGGACCCAAGGCTGAGAAATCCAGGAAGGCAAAACAGAGGAAGCAAAGTTTAGAGAAGTTCCTATTCAGACTACAGGGGTTCCCATAATCCCTCTGGCCAGCATGGCCAGTGGTGACTCTTCCAAGTTGAGCAAAACTAAACATGTACTTTGTGGGCTTTTCAAAATCTGGCTGCCCGTGGATAAATGATTGCTCAGCTGTCTTGTACTGTCAGTGCAGGCTACAATTCGACTTTACGAGGGTACTTTTCTAGTAGCATGCTAATAAATGTTTACGAGATTATTCTGCATAAAATTTTACATATTACTAATTAACCTTATGTGTGGGAGAAGGAATTCCAGTAGTATATAACCTCCAGTAAATCAGCCTGTATTTCTTGCAGGACTTGTTTACAGTTATTTTGTCTTTTTCTTTTTAATTGGTTAGTAGCTCCCACTTAAAAGTGCTAATTACTTGTAATTTGACCACTTTTCATTTATATTTTACCAGGTTTTTATGCCCTTTGCTGATCTTATCCAGGGTAGGCCAATAATACTGATTTACACACACACACACGTATGCACACACATACACAAGGACATTCATGCATGAACATGCACACATGCATACACATACATATATACACGGATAGATCCAGAGTTGCCTGGAACAAAGCTCTGTTAATGGGATACTCTAAGGGGGCAGAAAGGAAGAACACTGAATTTCACAAATTTCCCCTCTTCCCTGTAGCTCTCTGAAAACCCACTCCAGAGACTAGAAGGATACTCCTTCTTAGTGGAAAGGGCAGTGGATGGAATTCACCTTTTTTTCTTCCTCCATTATGATATTTTTCAAACTCTGTGTTCTTTTGATGAATGTATGTTATGTAATCCTTCTGTTAATGGAGGAACATATCTGGATCCAAACCACCATGATTTGCCAGGAAATTCCAAGTGGAACTAAATGCAGTTTAGTACATCAATTGCAAGTACTGGGAAAAATGTAACTCTCAGTGGGGAGTATTTAGGTGTGGAAAACCTATAGTTCTAGGTGTATAAGAGGTGAAAATAATGATTTTCTGAAAAAAATGTAATTGTGCATTTTTCCAATAGGTAGCCATAATAATTATTTTTACACCAAAATAAATGGAAACATTTTTGCATGTTTCACACTAACAATTTTATTTCACTGTGAGATTTTATGGGTTGCAACCTACTTCTTCAGTCACAGGTTGTAAAGTTATTTGTTGAATTGCACCTGCCGGAATTCCTAGAGGCAATGGCCATTATATTCTGTTGTGTAGCCACAGTGGCACAGTGGGAATAATGTAACTGACAGCTGCAGAATGCAGCTAATTAAAGAACCCTTGCTTCATTTATGGGTTGCACACAACTCTTGCGCAAGGAGACAAAAATCATGTGCAACTTAAAATCACAGCAGGGTCACCCTAATAAGAACAATTTGCCACTGCTATGGAACAAGATATTGGTCAATGTCCATTATATTCTATGTAGGAGTATAGATAAACTTTCTCAAAATTTCCCAAGATAAACTGACAGAGAAAAAGAAATGGACTTCACCTTCTTCCTAGAATGACAAAACCCTCACTTTGACTCTGAACAGATTGGAGGAATAACATTTTCTAAGAAATTGACAAGAACATATTTTTAGTTCATATATTTCAAGATCTAAAAGAAACATTAAGTTAAAACCAAAAGGCAAACTTGGTTTATATTTGTACATACAGTGGTACCGCAGTTTACAAATTTAATGTGTTCTCCAGGACATTTCATATTGTGAAAAATTTGTAAACCAAAATGTGCTTTCCCATAGGAATGCATTGAAAACCTTTTTTCTGACCTCCAGAACAGATTAATTGGTTTTCAATGCATTCCTATGGGAAACTGCATTTTGGTTTATGAATTTTTCGCATATAAATTCATAAACCGAGGAATTATTTTCAATGGATTTTCATTTGTAAACCAAAAATTACGTTAACCGAGGCATTTGTAAACTGAGGTACCACTGTACCTAATCTGGAGAAGACCACTGCAAAACACTGTACAGTACATGGTAAAACATAGTCTATATTTAAAGAGGTTCTGAGAGGGATTATGTACTCATTATTTACTTATTTATTTACTCACATTTCTACCGCCACCCCCCCCCCTTCGCTGAGGCGACTCCAGGCTGCTTACACATAAAACATGACAAATAAAAACTCTACGAAAACATTAAAATAAAAACATTAAAATATTAAATTGTTTATAGTTTAAAAGTTTAAAATGCCCTCCCCAATGCCGCATCTTCAGATTTCTAAAACCAACGCTAAAACTAAAACTGACAGCCCAGGCAATACTTATATGAGCCAGCCCAGAGTGGCTATTTCCCCAGCCACTCCCCACACCTGTTGTGCCAGCCAGGTTTTAAGGTTTTTGCGAAAGGATAAAAGCTCTGCCTGGAGTCAAAGCTCAGTTGGCAGGAGGTTCCACAGGGCTGGAGCAGACACAGAGAAGGTCCTCCTTCTTGTGCTAGAAAGCCTCTCTAGCCGATGGAACTATCAGAGAGCCCCTCCGGTCCACTGTAGTGGGGTGGGCAGATGTCCTTGGGGTGATGCGGTCTCTTAAGTATCCTGGCCCACTACCACATAGGGCTTTAAAGGTAATCACCAGCACACTTAACACTTTTGTTCTCACTTATATACAGGTATGGAAAGAAATATTGGGGTGTGTGTGCCATGGCCTATTAAAGGGTACATTACTACTTTATGGATGCTTCCACTAGTGAAGCTATGCTGCTTTTATATCCATATCCAACTTGGTGTCCTTCAGGTGGTTTGGACTTTGGTTTCCATTATCTCTCATTATTGGCTCTGTCCAAGGGGATGGATGGGAAGTGCTGTGCAAAATAAGGGAAGCCATCTGTTGTGTTCTGATGGTTTTACCTTACACATGGATTACAATGTATCTGAGCCAATGTAACCTTGCCTATAGTAACAATGTAACCTTCAGCTGTATCATATAAACCCTGTAATAGGACGCGAGCTAATGACCACCAGCTGGCAGCAGCGAGCGTCCAAGCTCTCTTGGTCCGAACTCATCAAAGGCAACAGCGCGGGAAGTTTTCCCGCCACCATCTACACCTGGACAAGAAGGGCGTGACCCGAAATGACGTCACGCAGACAGTAGCCAATGGGCTACCATGGCACCACGTTCAAATGTATTACCACTGTATATAAAGAGCTATCGATCCGCCATTACCTCATGTTCCCTCTGTCCGCGATGCAATAAACCTGAGTTAACCCAGCCCGAGGCTGTGTCCTGTGTCTTGGTTTGCATACACCAAATTGGCGACGAAGGTGGGATTATGGATCCCCACGGAACAGCCAGGGCACAGAGCGGTTTCAACATCACCAAACCGCAAGACTGGGAGCTGCTTGAGATGGATTTCCAGGCGGCACTGGTGGAACTCAGAGTCAAAGGAGACGACGAGGAGAGGAAGAGGGCCATCCTCACCAGAA
Source organism: Bradypodion pumilum (assembly GCA_035047305.1). NCBI lineage: Eukaryota > Metazoa > Chordata > Lepidosauria > Squamata > Chamaeleonidae > Bradypodion > Bradypodion pumilum. The sequence continues at coordinate 103,719,736 of JAWDJD010000004.1, read as the reverse complement.
TGCTCGGGATGGAAACCAAGCGGACGCTGGTGGGCATAATCGCTCCGAAGAAGGTGAGCGAATTTAAGGCGAGCGACATCATGAAGCTGCTGCGAGAGCGGTTCTGCCCCTCGAGGGCAATGTTTCCCGCTCGGAGCGCGTTTTGGAGGCGAGTCCAAGCGCCGGATGAGTCGGTTGAGGCATTCGTGGCCGCCATGAGGATAGCCGCCGCCCCCTGTAAATGGGGCGACATCCTGGAGATGGCCCTCAGGGACGGCGTGTTGTGTGGCCTGAAAGACAAGGAGGTACAGCGCAGCTTGATGAATAAGGAACCGCCACCCACGCTGGCAGAGGTCGTAGAGGCCGCGGAAGCCGCAGAGTCCACGAATGCTGGAGTGGACGAGATGCACCAGTGGCGTGAGTGGCGTCCTAGAGCCGGCAAGGCGGAAAATTCGGTGCACGGGAAGTCCGGACAGTCGGTGCACGCAACTCGACGGGCCTCAAAGTCGTCTACGGAAGGCAGTGACGGCGAGGAGGTCCAGAAGGTCCGAAAGGGTGGTCGACGCTGCGAGGGTTGCGGAGCGGCCCATGAGCGCGCGAGATGCCCGTTCAGGAAGGCCGAGTGTTACACCTGCGGCCGTCGGGGGCACATCGCCAAGGCATGTAGAAAACGGAAGGAGGGCCGGAGGCAGTCACAAGACCGTGCGGCCAGACCGGACCGTCCAGCGAGGCCCAAAGATGGCGCCCAGACCACGAGGAAGCAGGATGGCGTGGGCCGCGTCTCGGACGACAGCGAGGACGACGCCCCAGTGTTCAGCGTGTCCGCGGGACAGTCCCATTACTTCGTTGAGGTATTAGTACAAGGGGCCCCTATTAAGATGGAAATTGACTCGGGGTCCTCCTATTCTATAATTCCCCAGAAAGAGTTTTTGAAAATCGACCCCCACGTGCGGCCCAAACTTAAAGCGTTGAGGTCCACGCTACGAGACGTACAGGGAAACAGCATTCCGGTGTTGGGGGTCGGGAAATTTCGGGTCAATTTTAAGAGACATTCTGCGGAACTGCCCCTAGTTGTCCTCAAGGGGGGAAGCTGTAGCCTTCTAGGGACACAGTGGTTTCAGCCCTTAGGTTTGTTCATAGGGGGAGTGCATACCGTGGGGGGGGGGACCCAATACAAGCGGTTTGCGATGCGCATCCCGCCGTTTTTAAGAAAGGACTCGGAAAGTTCAAGGGACCCCCTGTAGCTTTCGACATAGACCCGGAGGTCCGCCCGGTAAGACTCAAACCGCGCAGGGTGCCGTTCGCACTCAAGGACAAGATAGAGGCGGAACTGGACAAACTGGTAGGCCAGGGGATTCTGATTCCTGTTGATTCCGCGGAGTGGGAAACTCCAATTGTAACGGCTCTAAAGGCTAACGGGGAGGTGCGCATTTGCGCTGATTATAAGTGTACAATTAACAAGGCGATCCGCCCTAATGCATACCCGGTGCCAGTGATCAGCCACCTTTTGGCCAGGCTGAATGGGGGAAAGTGTTTCGCCAAACTCGATTTGGCACAAGCCTATCAGCAACTTCCTGTGACCCCCGCCACGGCCGCGGCACAAACGATAGTTACACATAAAGGAGCGTTCCAGGTGTCGCGGCTACAGTTCGGTGTGAACTCGGCACCCGGCCTTTTTCAGTCGCTTGTGGAACGCCTCCTGAAGGGACTGGAGGGGGTGTTGCCTTATTTTGATGACGTGTTGATAACAGGGGGGAGTGAGGCTGAACTGGCAAAGAGGTTGGACAAAGTATTGACCGTGTTCGAGAAAGCGGGGCTGAGATTGAGGAAGGACAAATGCGTTTTTTTCGAAACCGAGGTCGAGTTTTTAGGGTTCCGGATCACGCCCGAGGGGATTAAACCGTCTAAATCCAAAGTAGCAGCCATTAAAAAGGCCCCTCGCCCCACATCCAAGACCGAGCTACAGTCCTTCCTGGGGCTCCTCAATTTTTACCATACATTCCTCCCGCGGAAGGCGTCCGTGGCCGAACCGCTCCATCGGTTACTTAAAAAGGAGGAGACATGGATGTGGGGTGACGAGCACGAGAGGGCGTTCAAAGAGCTAAAGCAACTCCTAACATCTGAGGCAATCCTGACGCACTTCGACCCCAAACGGCCTGTGGTCCTAGTTTGTGATGCATCCCCGGTGGGGGTGGGGGCGGTGCTTTGCCACGTGTTGGAGGACGGAAGGGAGGCCCCGGTAGCGTTTTACTCAAGGTCCCTGTCCCAAGCGGAGCAAAATTACGCACAAACCGACAGGGAGGCGTTAGCAATAGTAGCGGGGACCAAAAAATTTCACGATTTTTTGTATGGCCGCCCGTTCAAAATCGTGACCGATCACAAGCCACTGTTAGGGATTTTCACGGCAAGCAAGCCCACGCCGCAGATCCTGTCCCCGAGGATGCTGCGATGGGCTATTTTCCTCAACGCGTACCAACATGAGTTGGAGTACCGGCCCGGAAAGGAGATCAGCCATGCTGATGCGCTTTCGAGATCCCCTTTGCCCTTGTCGGACGACCAAAAGGCGAGAGCAGAAAGAGACCGCCAGGTGTTGCTAATTGAGGTTTTAGACGCACCCCCAATAGTACCAGCCGACATTGCTAGGGCGACAGGCAAGGACAGGACGCTGGAGAAAGTTAGTTCATGGGTACAGAAGGGGTGGCCGGCTTCGTCCCCGAGTACAGAGTTCGACCCATTCTTTAGGAAAAAGCTAGAGTTGTCCCTAGAGAGGGGGTGCCTTCTGTGGGGCCAACGGGTGGTGGTCCCTACGCCCCTGCGGACGAGGGTGCTCGAACTGCTGCACGTCAGCCACCCGGGCATAGTTCGTTCAAAGGCGCTGGCCCGGAGTTACTTCTGGTGGCCGCAGCTGGACGCGGACATTGAGCACATGGTCGGCACTTGCGAGGCATGCCAGGGATCCCGACCTGAGGCGGCCCGTCTCCCGCATAGGGAGTGGGACACAGCAAGGGGGCCATGGTCCAGAGTGCACGTGGATTTCGCTGGCCCATTCCGAGGAACCATGTTTCTCCTGGTGGTAGATGCGTTCTCAAAGTGGCTGGAGGTTATCCCAGTAAAGAGCACGTCCTCAGCCACGACAATTAGCCAGCTAAGGAGAGTCTTCTCCACATTCGGTTTACCCGACACTTTAGTCAGCGATAACGCTAGTTGCTTTACCTCCGCTGAGTTCGGGGCATTCATGGAGGCGAACGCCATTCGGCATGTCACATCCGCGCCGTTTCACCCGGCCACGAATGGCCAAGTGGAACGGCTGGTGCGGACAACGAAGGAGGCGCTGCGGCGCATGGGCCCGGGGGACCTGAATCACCAACTTTGCCAGTTCCTCTTAGCGTATAGGGTAACCCCCTTAGCGTCAGGCTACTCGCCAGCGGAGCTCTTGATGCGGCGAAAACTGACCACGATCCTGTCCAGGCTAGACCCGACGAGAGTCGAGGATAAAGGGAAAAACATAGGGTTGGCAGTCTCGAAAGGTTTCGCCGCCGGTGACCCTGTTCACTGCAGGAACTATTCCAGCGCGGGGCCAGCCTGGGTACCAGGGACGGTTGTAGAACAGACGGGGCCAGTGTCGTACCGGGTCGAGACTAACACCGGCCTCCTCTGGAGGAGGCACGCAGACCAACTGAGGCACCGAGTGAGTGGGCCTGTCAGTGGAGCTCAGCAACAGGATTCAGCGTTAGGGTTCTCCCCCACCCGCTTAACCCAAGGGGGAGACAGCAGTGGACAACAGTCCCAAGCAAGGGGGGAAGGCAGAAGCAGCGGCCCCGACTCATATCCTTTTGATACGCCAGTCCTATCAGGGGCCGGGGAAGGGGGAGAGGAGTTCGCGACCGCTGCCCCCGATTGTAATTTTGATTTTGATTTTGCGAGCCGGGGGGGTTTTCAGGAGTGTTCCCCCACCCATCCAAGCGAGAAGAGGGGTTTTTCGTTAGCCCCCAGTGCCCCCGGTTCCTCCCTAAGAAAGAGCACACCTCCCAACAACGCCGCGGAGCCGCGGCAAGTCACTAACGAGTCTCCCTCTCCAATTACAGGACAGGAAACCAGGGGACAAAGAGAAGGTAGCAAACCCGGGGAGAGGCAGCCCGCATCGAGACCCCAGCGTGTTCGAAATAAGCCATCTTGGCTGAGAGACTTTGTCTCCTAAGGGGGGGAGTGTGTTTAAGCGTGGGCTCGAGACTTTGTCTCGTCCTAGGGGGGAGGGGTGTTGTGTTCTGATGGTTTTACCTTACACATGGATTACAATGTATCTGAGCCAATGTAACCTTGCCTATAGTAACAATGTAACCTTCAGCTGTATCATATAAACCCTGTAATAGGACGCGAGCTAATGACCACCAGCTGGCAGCAGCGAGCGTCCAAGCTCTCTTGGTCCGAACTCATCAAAGGCAACAGCGCGGGAAGTTTTCCCGCCACCATCTACACCTGGACAAGAAGGGCGTGACCCGAAATGACGTCACGCAGACAGTAGCCAATGGGCTACCATGGCACCACGTTCAAATGTATTACCACTGTATATAAAGAGCTATCGATCCGCCATTACCTCATGTTCCCTCTGTCCGCGATGCAATAAACCTGAGTTAACCCAGCCCGAGGCTGTGTCCTGTGTCTTGGTTTGCATACACCAAACCATCAAATTAGGGAAGGTTCCATAGAATGTGGAGAGCAAGAAGATACTCTATTCTTGACTTTGAAAATACATGATGCACAGCCCTATTGTATGAAGAAACACATCAATTAGCCTTCAGCTCACACGGAAAATCAAGGAGTGATATCAATAGCAAAATTTTGTTTTCCTCTCATTTCATTTTCTTGCCTGAGGAAAATGTATACAGATTTGTAACTTCCTTTTAGAAGACTATATAATGACATGACAGTGCTCTGAGCTTTTTACAATGCATAGACACCTGAATCTGTTTTCATTATATATTTCCCAACCTTTGGTTTTTTTACTTCAATTCCCAGATGCCTAAGTCAATTCCCTAAAGCATTGATCACCTAATGTACTGACTTAGACTTCTGGGAATTAAAGACTCCCTGTGGGGCATTTGTCCCACATTGGGAACCACTGATCTATATATACAAGGCTATTGAAGAACCTCTCTTAAGTTTTGTAAATAAGTGATCAGTTAATTGTTATAGTATCAATGATGTCAATGTTAATGAAGATATAAGTTCCAAAATCAGCCTTTGCTTCTTTCCTTCTAGGGCAGGGGTAGTCAACATTTTTCTGTCGTGGACCTGACCACACCCCTAGATAGCGTTGTGGGGGAGACCACACCCCTTGGAAGTGGATGCGGGCACATTTACAGTTGATGTAAATGCAGTCACTTCTGCATTTATGCCAGCCACAGGTACATTTGCACATTTGCAGGCACATTTTATGGATGATGTAAACATGCCCACTTCCACTTCTGGGCGCAGCTGAGGCAGTGATGGGCTGGATGGGTTGGCGTTGGGGACTAAGTCTGGCCTGTGGGCCGTAGGTTGGGAACCCCTGTTCTAGGGGTTTGGGCACATACTTTCTTGGGATGTATGGACATTTATTGGATATAGTTTTGTTGTAAAACTGTTATGCTACTACCAGCCATAATGTTTCTTGGGAAAGAGTCCCTCATAGAGAATTCAAGTGTTGCATCTGATGCGTGACTAAAATAAGAACCAGGCTCTTGTAGAAAACAGGCCACTGAACCTTAACCCTCTTTGTCTTGCTGATACTTTACCTTCAGCTGTTTTGATCAGGCAGGAAACAAGAAGCCTTTGTTTATTTATTCCTCCAGAACCATTTACTCTAATGCTTGCAGTACACCTTCAGGACAGAAAACACAACACTAAATAGCTTGGTAATTTTCTAAGAGGAAAAAAGCTGGTGATTTTGCATTAATAGAAGATCACCCCCCTTTTTTTTTGCAAAGAGCACTCTGGGACTTATAAATAACCAATCTGCAAGTTTTCTTAGGAAACTTAATTTTAAAAGCCATAGGCTTCTTTTTCCATTCTCAAATTTCAACTGTGTCTACACCAAAAAAAATTGTAAAATCTATTATGGGAGAAAGCAAGCAAGCTGCAATTAAGCTATCTCGTTTAAACATCTTTGAATTGCTGGGCACATTAAATGTTGAAATGTTCTAACAGGAGGAGGGGGAAATTATTTAATGATGTCCTCTCTAAGACAGTTAATTACTCTGCCATGTATGAAAGTGTAACAAGAACACCACCTACTGTAAAACTGAATGTTCTGCACTCAGGATGCTAATTTATTCATGTCCACATAAAGAGGAGAGGCAGAGGCTGTTAACCCGTTAATGACAAATGTTTACAGAAAGTCTTTAAAACAGATAATATTGAAGATTTTTTGACATCTTTGTGACAACACAATGAGTTACATAACAGAAAGTCAGAAAGGGTTTATAAAATGTTTAACATTAATCTGAACTGGTCTATATAATATTTCGGCAACAAATATTTTCGGGAACAATTCTTAACTGAACTTTGACATCAATCAAAGTGATGTGTGCCAGATTTCTACAAGGTAGGATGAACAAATGTCTTTTTGTCAGTATGAATTCACTGACAATCTTCTTTGCTATCTATTAGGGTAACTTTTAATAGAGTAAAACAAAAAACAACTTTCTTTGTTTGTAGAAAAGTAGTATCAACTGGAAATAAGTTAAATTATGAAAGTTTAGATGTAAAGTTTAGCCCAGAGGTTCTCAACCTTTTCAAGCTGAGGGCTGGGTCACACTCCCTCAGTCAGCTTCAGGGGCTGGATGGCCATTTTGCCCTGCCTGCCATACATAGCACTTCCAGGTGTGATGGAGGCAGGGGGGGGACATGAAATGGTGTCATGGGCCACCTCTGCCTGGGCCATAGGTTGAGAACCCCTGGTTTAGCCTCATTTTGATTTTGAAATTTAACACCGAGGTAACTTTTTCAACCAAGTAAATCTGAAGGTTTGTTTCTGGATTTAAGGTAATACCACATTGCATCCACAATCTGTCTTTCAGGGATAGAATGCTTCTCCTGAGTGAGAAGACTTCAACTTGATACTGAGGTCAATTTTTGCCTTCCCATCCTTATCCCAATCTTCTGTATAACATTTTAAACTGCTAGTTCATACTTTAATCTTGATTTAAGAATTTTCTTCTCAGACGGCTAAACACACTTTTTGTAGAAATCCCTCAGAAGGGATTGCCATGAGTTAGAATTAACTTGATGACACATACTCATTATTCATTATTACAAATTTACCCAAATGAGGGCCAACCTAGACATCATGTTGCTCACATAATAACCATTGATAACTGTGTGAATATTTTGTAGAAGGAAGTCGGAGAAAAAGTGGTCTAGTGGTCTTTCAGTTCATATTGAGATTGTGCAATAGAGGAAGGGGACGTAAACTTCTTGTGGCCCATTTCAGAGACTAGAAACATTACTTCTTTGGATTATAACCCTCAGACTCTCTAGTTAACATGGCCTAGAGTCAATCAAAGTGAATTTTTCATTCTCTGACCCTGTTCCCTTTTTTTGGAGGCCCAGGAGGTTATATTTGACAGGATACTCGCAATAATGACAAAAGGCAGCCTTATTTAGCAGGGTGAGTTAGATGTGGATCATGGCAAGAACGAAAGCTTAAAGTCACCTCCCTATCTGGTACAAGCTACATTGCTATCTGTTATGTCCAGCCCTTGCAAGCAATAGTCCAGACAACGATGAACACGACAGCATCAAGTCTTTATTTAACAGTCTATTCAAGATGAGTTTACAAGACGTTCCAGACACGGAGATGGCTATACGGTCCCATGGAATCATTCCCTCCAGAGTGTGCCAAGGAAAGAGGCAATACCTAGCTACTTTAGGATTGTAGCATAATGGAGGAGATCCAGGCTAGGACGTTGCTGGCTACCTGTACAAAGAGGGAAGTATAGATCCGGTCCGGCCCCACCCTTGTTTACCCGCGGGGTTTATATAGTGTCTTCCTGATGGTGGCTTCTTGATACAAAGTAGCGACCCACCGGACAACCTTAACTAACCAATCATAACAAGGAATATATGTATTTAACCAATGGAGAACAGGATCCAAAACTGTAGCCAATCACAGGACTTTGATTAGCATAATGAGTGCGCCCTGTGCAGGGGTTTTTGCGCCACTTTCTGTTCCTAACTTGGATGGCGGGAAACTGCCATTTTCCTCTTGCAAAGGCGCTGCCTGCGCTACTTGCAAATCTGCCTGTATACACAACACTATCCTATCTCAGTTGTTTGCTTTTAAAAAGTCCAGGTAGTTAGACTTGCATGATAATATCCTGTCAGTTAGCTCCAAGTTTGGAGTGGCAGGAAAAGCTGGAGACTCTAAAGTAGGGGTTCTCAACCTTTTCAAGTCAGGGGCTGGGTTGTACTCTCTCAAGCAGTTGAGGGGCCCTGGACTGGTTGTCCCCCCTGCCATTTACAGCTGCCGTAAATGAGTCTGCAGCTGTCATAAATGCATTTACGATGTCAGTGGATTCATCTATGGCTGTCATAAATGGATTTGTGATGGTAGTAAATGAGTCCATGGCCGATTCCGGTGGCAGCGGTGGCGGTTGGAGAAAGGGCAGGGGGTGGATTATTTGATGCCGTGGGCTGTAGGTTGAGAACTCCTGCTTTACAGAGTTCATGTGTAATTCCCAACATTTTCTTAGAAACCTTCACTGTCATGGGGGATGCTGTGATTTATAGTCTTAATTCCTCGAAGTTGAACCAGTTGAACCAGGAGAAGTTAAAAATACATATAAAAATACAGAGAAAGGAGATTTCACCCAAACATTGGGAAGAACCTCTTGATAGTAAAAGCTGTTCAACAATTGAATGCATTACTCTGGAGGGTGGTAGACTCTCCTTCCCTAGATGTTTTAAACAGAGGCTGGACATCCTCCTTTCATGATTGCTTTAGCTGTGAACTTCCTATTTTAATAACAATTTGGGTTCAATGTTCCTTTCCATATTACAGTTATGTATTAGTTTTATTTACAACCTTATATGTTGCCTATAGTTGAGAGTGAGTGGAAGGTTGTTTTTTTTTTTCCTGGGCTGGGTGACGATAAATCCAGCACTAACCAATAATTCCTTTCCACCTCTGAATTCAAAGACAGTTCTGTTTTTCTCCCTGCATTGTGTTCTTTCCCTCTCTTTTGTTGATTGTTGTCAGTTGTTCGTTGCTGTTGATCGGTTCAGTTGGTTGCTAGCATGCCCACAGTAAAGAAAGCAGCATACACATGTTTGTAATTCTAAGTAACTGTAAGTAAAGAAACATTTCTCCTACAAATGTGAGGTTTTTTGTTGTTGTTCAGTCGCACAGTCGAGTCCAGCCCTTTGCAACCCCATGGACCAATGCAAGCCAAGCTCCTTTCCTCTGCCATCTTTCGCAGCCTGGCCAGATCTACACCCACTGCATCAACAATTCCATCCACCCACCTCATCCTCTGTCACCCCTTTCTCCTTTTGCCTTTGATCTTTCCCAGCATTAAGGCCTTCTCTAGTGAGTCCTTACTTCTCATTTGGTGGCTAAATTGAAAATTTAAGTGCTAGTTAATGAGAAAGGAGTGGACTATGAAATACTTGTAGCTATTCTCCTCTGTGGGTCTTTGCACTTCTACTGCACAGCTAAAATGGATTTTACAAGAAACTCCGGGACACCATGATTGTGTTTGGGTAGCAGTTGTGAGCATATTTTTGAAGACATTTTGCTGAAAATGCAAAAGAATGTTGTTGCTATTGTTATTAACATATCTTCTCTGTCTTTGACTGTTTGACATTAGTGCCTTTTCTACCACATATAGCAAAGGTTTGGAAACAATGGGAAGAAAAAGACCTGGGAACAGGATCTGTTCTGCTGGTGATTTCTTCAGTAGTCTGGGGCTTTCCAAGCAGTTAATGATATCATTAGAAAAATACCACATGTAAGCCATGCACACAAACAATGTGAGGACAAGGAGATCACACCTTTCTTAGCTTTTCTGACAAACCTTTAAATTATGAATGGAAGTCAGCCAATGTTTATTACCAAGCTGATCTACCCATAATTGTCTGTCAGATCTGCCTTGATTTGGATTGCTATATTGAACAGGGGGTTGAACTTGATGGCCTAAAAGGCCCCTTCCAACTCAGTTATTCTATGATTCCATTAGAAAGCATATAGTGATTTGCCTTGGGGTTTTGTTTTGTGTGTGTGTGTGTGATACATCTTATCGACTACAGAAGGAGAAAAAAATCATGGAAAATCATACAAACTATTTTGTTTTTAATTTTCTAAAACTCTTGCTATACTGGATAAAAAGAATCATGTTATATACTTCAGAACATTCATTCAGATAATCAACACAGTAACATGGATGTAGCTGATCTTTACTTCCATAGAACAGATGGATAAGCTCTTGTTTGAGTAGAGAACAGATTTTCCTATGCCGAATCTATGCATTGCTTGGTATGACAAGTTAAAGTTTCTTTTAATATATATTATCTTTTGAAGGTCATGACAAAAAAGATGAAATAATGTCTGCTTCTTACTGGGACAGTCCTGATACACAAGATAATGATCAGGCACTGAGAAACATGGCAAGATACTGAATGTAAATGGCAAGGGTAAGAAATATGTGTTTCCTTGTTCAGCAAGCTCTCTTGTAGTTAGGCCATTTGTTCTAAAATGCAGAAGGATGGATAAGGTTAGTACTTATAGGTATTTTAAATAATGCCCATAGCTACCTCCTTCATTTCTTGTGCTGTCAAGATGGCAGGGAAACCAAACACTATGACTATGCTCCATGGTTCAAGGCTTGAGATCTACAGCACATTAAATTTCTTTAGAGTCATGGAATTTTATCTTTGACTGGTTTTTAAAAATAGGACCTGTAATGATGCCAAAGCTAACGTAGCTAGCTGGCAGAACCAGGAGAAACATCAAGAGACTGTACAACTCCCCGTTCAGAGCAGTGTCAAAGGGCCAGAATGTAGAAACATTGTGCCAGTACATTAACATCATGCCATTAAGACGTCCTATTTTGTTAAACTGGAATTGATATAAAAATTTAATTTATTCATCAATTCTGTATTTCTGTTGTGTAGATGCCTTGTAAGGGCAAGAAGACAGAAAGAGGGATTCTTAAGTGTGGTGGTAGTTCTTTGTGTATTCCGTGTACTTAAAAAAGCCTCAAAAGTTGATGAAAGAGTGTCTAATTTATCACTTCTTTATCCAGCAAAGATCAGATCAATGAGTTAGGTTTTGGTTCTATGCCAAGACCATAGTCCCAGAGGTATCCTAATGTATAGGAGAATGCTTGGCCATTCTCTTACAGTGAACAAAATCACTACAACACTCCAAAATCTGGACAGAAAATCCTGCGGTAGTAAAGTCAGGGACTGGTGCTGAATTCTGGCAGTGAAAGTGGTGGTGGCCGTAAAATGTATAGTGGAGTCCTTTGTTCCCCCCTTCCCCGTCACAATGAGATGTTGCTGTGCTTCAGACAGTGTAAATCTTTGACAGGCTTATTTTATCTCTTGAGACATTCCTTGCTTAATTTCCATGTTATTATAGATTGCCCATCCCACTGTACAACTGGGTTAGCTTTGCTACCTTGGCATAGTTAATCTATCAAATTGGTGTTAATGTGGATGCCTGTGCAGTTAGGTAACCCAACTTAAAACATGGAGGCAACTCCTTAAACAGTATGTGGTGTGTGTGTGTATGTGTGTGTGTTTGTGTATCTGTCTCTAAGTTGAACCATTATTATTTCTGTCACAATTTTTCCTGTTAGTGATGTTCCATGAATAAATTGCCAGCATTCCATAATTTGTTCATTATAATTATTTTATTCTATCTTTAATAATATTATTTGGGCAGTTATTTCAAATAACAGTTAAGTCCCTTCCATTTCTGTTATGATATCACAATGCTAAGATTATTGAATTATGTTCAAATGCAGTCTCCTCCCACTGCCCTTGCTATCAGGAAGAAATATGCCAGGAAATATTATTTTTTAAAAAAGGATGAAGGAATAAAGTGCCAAATCTTCTGGAAAAGATATATTTCCCTCTGCTTTTGTTTGTTTGCTTTTTGTTTTAAGTTGACAAGCATTTTTCCAGGCAAGCTGGTTTGGAGCCAGGTTCATTGCTTCTACAATAATGCAGTGGGATGGACAGCCAGAGTAGCATTTCTGGTTAGACAAAATCCCTAATAACACAGAGTCTTACACTGTCAAATGCTGGCGCAATATTGCACAGGGGGCCAGCCATAATTTCAGCCATGATGATAGACTGGGCAGCGCTCTTGTCAGATCAATTATGTTCAAGGCCCAACTTCTCTGTGGTTCCCCCAATTTTTCCTCTTGACAGTTCACCTTGGGCTCAACCTTCTGTTCTCACCGAGAAAAACCTACAGACAATAGCAAACCTGAGGTTCCTTCCCCCTCACTGGAACACAACACAAAGTAACCCTTTCCTGTCACACTTCTCACTACATTTCAGACCATCCTTCCTTGGATGATTTGTGTAAAGATTTGGAATGTATTACCAGTAAAAATCGCATGTGTTCTCTTGCCTTTTTGTTCTGCACCTTGGCATATGTGCCAATAATGACACGTAAGCTTGAGTGACAGCAGGCTCCACCCTGCCTGCCATCTGGAAGCTTTGCAGGTAATTCTTCTATTAGAGCTGAGTAAAAGACATATTAATTTATAATTTATGGTATAATCCATTCTTCTTTGTCACATCTCAGGGTGATTGCTATCATCTTTGGCAATCTTTTGCGTGTTGTTCTTTCTTTGGCATGGCATTGCACTACTACATATTTACCCTAGCCGGGGCACAGGATTTTCCTCACCCACATTCCTTGTGTTTTCCCCCTTCCTTTTCTTGCCCCTGTGTTGTGGTAGCATAAACCCACTCCATATACCCTTGCAGTCTATTCATCCTGATTTGCTCTTCTAGTTGCGGGTATCTCCCTCATGTGATGCCTATCGATGGTCCTATTAGAAGCAGGCATTCTCCTAAACTTTCCCTGATTATAGGGACTTGTTACTGGGCCAGATTGATTTGAAAGTGATGTTCTTTTGCCATTGTTGGAAAAAATACTACTGGTATGATAACATAGCAGCAACACAGCATTAACTGTTTGGCCCACTAGCTAGACATTTCCCATGGGTTGACACATCCTACTAACATCATAACACCCATTAATGGTAGCAACAGAACAACCTACACCCTTACAACTGGCAACAGACAGCTGTAATCTACTCCCTTCCAGGAAAGAATCTCCAGCAAAAGGGGATCAAGAACATTAGATGGTGTGATCTGGAATTAGCAGGACACTGAATTGCTACTGCATTCAAGCAACTAGCTACATCATCCCCTTCATTTGGAAAATGGTGAATATGGAGGGAGTTTTGATAGCAAATAAAAAAAGACATAAATGTTGTGGCATTTTAAAGACTAACTAATGTATTTTATTGTTAGTTTTCATAGATCGAGTCCACTTCAACAGACACTTCAAAAATTTCAACTATGGAGGGAGTTCATCCCCTAAAAATTTGAAGTCAGCTGTCATCTCTTGAATTTACTCTAAGCAATAGCAATTACACTTATACACTCTCATAGCAGTAATCTACTCTAATCCAAACTAAGCATGAAATAATGACACACACACACACCACCACCACCTGTGACTTGGGGCCAAAGTAGAAACCCTAATGTAGAAGCAAAATATGACAGAGGACAGCAAGCTGTGTTTCTGGAGTTAAACACAATCTTCAGATAGTTGTGGCTGTTCTTTTAGGGTGAACAGAGCACTGCCTCACCATGTTGAAGCAAGCCCATCAACCTACTACTGCCTGCCTTCTTACAACAGGTCCTATATCCACTGACAGCCAATCTTAATCAAAATCACAGTCACATCTTATGAAACTCAGCACTCAGTTCCTCTCCATAGACATTGGCAAAAACACAAACTTTTATTTTTCTTAAAGGTCCAGGAAGTGAAATGTCCCAGATGCTAGAGCAGGAGTTCTCAACCTTTTTAAGCTGGGGGCCATGTCATGCTCTCTCAGACACTTTCAAGGGCTGGATGGCCATTTTGCCCTTCCTCCACCACATGGCACTTCCTGGTGTGGTGGAGGCGGGGGAGGGACCATAAAATGGCACTGCAGGCTGCATTTGGCCCATGGGCTGCAGGTTGAGAATCCCTGCACTAGATAATTGATGCAACAGGTGAAGTGAACTGGGTTAAGAAATAAAGTTTAGCAACCCAGTTACCATATATACTCGAGTATAAACCAATTTTTTTAGCCCCAAAAAGGGGACTCAGCTTATACTTAGGTCAATGACCACGAGGGTCCCAGAACTGTGCCAAATTGAGATATGCCAACAATTTAATTAATTTTACCATATTTTCATCTATTTTGACTATAGAAACTCACTAGCAGCTGCTGCATTTCCCACCCTTGGCTTATACTCAGGTCAATCTATTTTCCTGGGTTTTCAGGTCAAAATTAGGTACCTCGTCTTATATTCGGGTTGGCATATACTTGAGTATATACGGTAATGTTTTCTTATGAACATTTGACATATCAGTGATTCTGATGAGGTTCAGTCTAACCCATTCACCTCATACCTGGGTTGGATGGATTGCTAGACTGCTGCTTCATTTTCAGTTATGCACTGATGCTTGGGGGAGTCATTTTGCTATTATTTTATTCTGTAGAATAAACAAGGGGAAAGAAACATTTGGTTTGTTTTATTTTATTTCTGTAGTTCATGGGTGTATAGGAAGATAGCCTGCTTCGAAGAGCAAATCTTTCATTTATATTATTTTATTTGATGTCAGAGGAAGAATACTTGAAGGGGATTGTTTATTGTGAGAAAAACTATGTTTTCAATTGTGTACAGTAAACTTGTAAGGAATTTGGACAATAGTGTTTGATTTCCTAAAAGATAAAAGTGTGGAATGGAATAGGGATGGAGAAAGGCTTTCTTTGCATCTGTCTTGTAAGTCCTGGTCTTAAATGCTGGTGTGTGTATGCGCACATATAGAGCTCTGAGAAGTTAATTTCAGACAGCAGTTCCTAGAAATCTGTTATATTAATTGTAGTTTGAAAACTAATCTTTTCAAACTCAGTGCAGTTGGGGCAGGCAGAGAGAGAAAAACTATTCTTGTTCAGTAGAAATTATTTGTCACAGAAGGATCTACGACAACATTCCTGGACAGAATAGCTGTAGGCCCAAAATCTAGTTTTTAGGCAAATATTCAGTTAGTTTAATTCTGCAGGAGAAATTGGGCTAGAAAAAGCTGTGTTCGAATACTGCTTGCTCAAAGTGCTTTAATGTTGCTTGTGTTTGAGTTGAGTGAATATCACAAGTTCTGGCTAAACCCCATAGATACCAGGAAATGAATTTGTATAAATATCCTAAGGCACTAAATTCTAGCAAGCAGTTTTGACACTGCTGCTGCAACTATCAAGTATCTCTCTCTCTCTCTCTGTTTGTGTTTGGTATGGGGAATGAAAGGGTGCACTCGGAAGACACAATCCTGGCCCAAAACTATCCCTAAGTGTGCTATTCCCCATCCTATGACTATGGTTTAACTGGAGGATAAAGGCAGATATAAGAAATGAAAGGTGAGGGTGAACAGAGAGTAGCAGAAATGACACATCCTTCAACAGAGAAGTAAGTATGGTAGTGTAGAAGTTGAATGAAGCAATATACGAGACTATCACTCAGATTAGTGAGATATTCCATGGTTAAGGATATGAGCATGGTGGGGGGAGGTTACCCCCTAACATTTTGGAGTCAACTACTATTTCTGAAGGCACATCAACACTGCTCAATTGGAGCAGGCTGCAATAGGCTAAGTATGGTTGCTTCAAGTCAAGTAGAAATTTGGTATACCTTTTGGTGCAATTCATGCATCCAAGTGGCACACACACATAAAACAATCCAGTTTGGCCTGCTTCCCCAAAGAAAAGAAAAGAAAACATTCTCTCCTCTTTTTCCTTCTGGAAGGAAATTTTCAATTTTCAATGTTTTTTTAGGTGCTATAGCAGGGGTTCCCAACCTATGGCCCACAGAGCTCATTAATATGGCCCATGGTGGCCACCTAAGCACTGCCAGAATCTTCCACCACCTTCAGAAGTCCCAAAATGTCACTTTCTGCAGTAGGAGCAGCAACAATCATGCCGGTTTTTTGACTGCTTGCACAGCCTCCACTGCTTCCCATAGCAGCAGGAAGGTTTTTGGAGCATTTTTACTCTATTTTGGGAATTAGTTGCCGCACTTCCGCTGCTTTTCAGCAGCTAATATGTAGTGGTTTGGGACTTCCAGTGCCAGGCGGAGCTTCTGGCATTGCCTGGGTTCCCACAGCAGAAACAGGAAGTCACAAACTGCCATGTATTAGCTGCTGAAATGCAACAGAAACCTGGCGAAAAATCCCAAAATGGAGCAAGAATACTCTGAAAACCCTCCTGCCACAGTGGAAAGTGGAGGAGGCTGTGCAAGCAGCTGGAAAAAATAGTGTGATTGCCTCCACCGCCCAAAACGTAAGCACTGGGAGCAACAATGTCTCTGGCCTGCACAGCTTAGTGTCAGGGGCGGGAACGGCCCCTGACAGGAAAACATTGGGAACCCTTGTTCTATAGTATGACACTGCTTTCCTAATAGACTTTATAAAAACAAGAACGTTTCCTTCCTCTGCATGAAGGAGCAGAAGTAGTGTTTAATTTCCAAATATTATGAAGTGGCTAAGCTGTCTTCTTAAAACACTTAAAAATCCTGGGAAACTGAAAATGGAAAGGATATTTAAAAAACAAACTTTGCATGTGCTGAAAACAAACCAAAATGGAGTGATCATACAAAGACCAATAAAATAAAATATATTAATAAAATAAAATATAATGAGTTGCCCCTAATAGGGACTCGGATAGGTAAAGGTAGGATTACTCTGGGGGTGGGCTGATTCACGCTATGTGATTCCATTCACTGATCCCAGCAAAAAGAGGAAACCAGACCATTCTCTTAGCAGACCAAACAGCAGGACAAATCATAAGAACATAAGAACATAAGAACATAAGAACAGCCTTGCTGGAACAGGCCACAGCCCATTCAGTCCAGCATTCTGTCTCACACAGTGGCTCACCATTTCCTTCAGGGTATTCCCAAGGAGATGCCTTCACCTGCTTAGGATTCCCTGGAAATGGCATTGAGAGATATCCTGCCTATCTCTCCAACCCCGAGGTTGTCCTTAAGTATCCATAATTATAGCCATTGATACCCTTGTCCTCCATGAACTTGTCTAATCCTTTCTTAAAGCTGTCAAGACTGACAGCTGTCACCACTTCTTCTGGCAGGGAGTTCCATAGACCAGTGATCCTCTGGGTGAAAAGGTACTTTCTCTTATTTGTTTGAGAACTAGTACCCAAATGTTTCATGGAGTGTCCCCTAGTTCTAGTGTTATGCGATAGGGAAAACAGTTTTTCCTTATCTACTTTGTCCACACCGTGCATGATTTTATAAACTTCAGTCAGGTCACCTCTTAGATGCCGTCGCTCAAGAGTGAAAAGGCCCAACCGTTGCAGCCTCAGATGGTAAGGAAGGTGTTCCAGTCCCCTAATCATTTTGGTTGCACTCCTCTGGACTTTTTCCAACTCCATAATATCCTTCTGGAGGTATGGCGACCAGAACTGTACACAGTATTCCAGATGGGGCCTCACCATAGATTTGTAAAGAGGCAAAATGACACTTGCTGACTTACTTTCTATACCCTTCCTAATGATCCCTAGCATTGATTTTGCTTTTTTCACTGCTGAGGCACACTGGGTTGACACCTTCATTGAGCTGTCCACCAGGACACCAAGGTCCCTTTCCTGGTTTGTCGCAGAGAGTTCAGAACCCATCAGTTTATAAATGTAATTGGGGTTCTTTGCCCCAACATGCATCACTCTGCACTTACTAATGTTGAAGCTCATTTGCCACTGCTTTGCCCACTCCCCCAGTATCAAGAGATCCCTCTGGAGCTCCTCACAATCTCTCACCGTTTTCACTACCCTGCATAATTTAGTGTCATCAGCAAATTTGGCTACCTTGCTTTTTACTTCTACTTCTAGATCATTTATGAAGAGGTTGAAAAGCAGGGGTCCCAGTACTGAACCTTGGGGAACCCCACTCTTTACTTCCCTCCACTTGGAGAAGTGTCCATTTAGTGCTACCCTCTGTTTCCTGTCCCTTAGCCAGTTGTTGATCCAGGACAAGACCTGTCCCTTTATTCCATGACTGGCAAGTTTATTCAAGAGCCTTTGGTGTGGGACCTTGTCAAAAGCCTTCTGAAAGTCCAGATAAACAATGTCAACTGGATCCCCCTTATCCACATGCTTGTTGATACTCTCAAAAAATTCCAACAAATTAGTGAGGCATGATTTTCCCTTGCAAAAGCCATGTCCCAGCCTTATCACTCCCTACATTGGCTCTAGTCCAGTGGTTCCCAACATGGTGCCCATGCCCCATGGGGACTTCAGTTCCCAGAAGCCTAAGTCAGTACATTGTCTGATCAGTGCTTTGGGAATTGACTTAGGCTTATGGGAATTGAAGTCCAAAAACCAAAGGTTAAGAAACACTACTTTAGTCTAAGCAAAAGTCACAATGCTATTGCTTTATCCAACAAGTTTCATACCGGAAGACCTTCCCTTTTTTTTTTTGCTTCTGAAGTGGAAACCTTGATTGTGCCTAAGTTTTCCCAATTAATTAATCACAAACTAACTTGGATGCAGGTCATACCTGTCAACCGCAACTCTGGAAAATATGGGACCTGCGCAAACGGTTCTGCGCAGGTCGCCTTCTACGCATAGGGCATAGCATTCTATGCAAGCAGCATAGCCTTCTATGCATGCGTAGAACGAGGCTACGCAAGCGTAAAACCCTTCTATGCATGCGTAGAACGGGGCTACGTAAGTGTAAAACCCTTCTACGCATGCGTAGAAGGTGACCTGCACAGAAGGGCTGAGCAGTACCTCCTTTCCCCTGCTGCCAAATTCTGGGGTTTCGGCAGCGTGGGGCGGGAAATGGCGCAAATCGGCGCCGAAAACCATGAAATCCCGGCCAATCCGGGAAGGTTGACAGGTATGATGCAGGTGGAGAGGGAGCAAGACAATGTAAGAGTGAGTGAGAACATTCATATATTATTATCCATTCCCAACAGATACTCGATAGTCAAACAGCCTTTGGGAAAAGGAAAATAAAAGTTGAGCTGAAAATTTTGAAGTGTAATAATAGTTTGGAAAGCCACTTTACTTCAATGTTTTCAACGGGCAATGCTCCTTTGCTGCAACAGCCTGTTGTCTAGTACTTTTTTTCTAGCTCTTTCTTGGAATAAGAAGTACAGTGGCCTATGACTGGATAGGTTAGCATTTTTTTACTTCCTTTTTTGCTCTCCTTAATGAAAAGCACATGCCTCTAGTAAATCTTGCCTCTCTTATTAAACCAGTGAGTGTTCATTATTGAGGTCTGTGTCTAGCTGGGCAGGAATCAATAAGATGATCCTTTTAATCACTCGACTAATCAACACGCTGTTTCTTTCTTCACTCACTCTGCAGCAGTCAGTGAAATGTAGAGATTTATCTGCCTCTGCATATCTATAAATCACACAGACATGTACTCGCAAATATGTGTGCAAAGGCAGACAAGCAGACACTTGTTCACCTATGTACAAGTTTTAATTATAATTTCTAATGCACCCAGGAGACCTTGAAAGTGAAATGGGGAATATTCTTTCTGTAGGTCCCAGATCCCTCAATATTGGCTGACTAAGATGGATGAGAGTTGCAGAGACACAGGGAGCTTTGAGGTTTTTGACTACAACTCCTGGAATTTCATAAAGAACATGGTTGCCACCTTGCTAGATGCAGAATTCTGGGAAAGCAAAAGTTTCCCAGCTCCAGCTTCCATTCCAGAAACATGTGGGAGCAGGAATCTAGGAGCTGTGATTTAAAAATATGATGTTTTCCTTTTTCTGAGTTGCAGTTCAGAAACATCTGGAGGGTTACGATAAGAATATTGATATAAGAATATTGATATTATTGGTATCACTGAAACCTGGTGGACAGATGATAACCAATGGGATACAGTTATCCCAGGCTACAAACTGTACAGGAAGGATAGGAAGGGGCAAACAGGAGGTGGTGTGGCCTTGTATGTTAAAGAAGTGATAAAATCGTATGAATTGGAATATCTAGGTGATCTGGAGTCACCATTAGAAGCTCTGTGGGTAAGAGTACCAGGCCACAAGGATGGTCTAACAGTAGGCATATACTATCGGCCTCCGACCCAAACTCTTGAGGGAGACTGGCAGTTGGAGAATGTTGTAAAGGAGGCATCCAAGAAGGGAAGCCTGGTTATAATGGGGGACTTCAATTACCCTCACATAGACTGGGTGAACTGTTGTTCAGCACATGATAAAGAGATAAAGTTCCTAGATATGCTAAATGATTGTTCCCTGGGACAGATGGTTGAAGACCCAACTAGAGGTACAAGAATCCTTGACTTGATCCTGAGTAATACTCAGGATCTGGTGCAAGATGTTAATGTGACTGATCCAATAGGGAACAGTGACCACAACTCAATTATGTTTAACTTGATCATAGACCGCAAGTCACTGATAAAATCTAACACAGAGACCTTAAATTTTCAAAAAGGAAATTTCCCAAAGTTGAGGAAACTAGTAAAAAAGAAGCTGAAAGGGAAAATTGAGAGAGTCCAAACACTCCAAGAGGCATGGAGGCTGTTTACAAAAACAATAACAGAGGCTCAATTGGAATGCATACCCAAAAGGAAAAAGGGCACTGCCAGGTCCAAGAGGACTCCGATGTGGCTTACAGGAGCTGTTCGGGAAGTGATCAAGAGCAAGAAAAGCTCATTTAGAAGATGGAAGGCTTGTCCGAATGAGGACAGCAGGCAGAAACATAAATTCTGGCAGAACAAATGCAAGGCAACAATCAGGAAAGGAAAGCAAGACTTTGAGGAGCGTATAGCTAAAAATACTCAGAGAAATAACAAAGACTTCTTTAAGTACATTAGAAGTAAGAACCCAACTAGGAAGGCCATTGGACCATTAGATGACAATGGAAGGCAAGGGGTTATTAAAGAGGAAACAGAGATTGCAGAGAGACTCAATGAATTCTTTGCTTCAGTATTCAGTGAAGAAGACAGAGGCCACATGCCCAAAACAGAGCCTATCTTCGTAGGGAGGGAAACCGAAGAATTAAGCCAGATAGAAATAACCAGGGAGGAGGTCCTTGCATGTCTTGTTAAGCTAAACACTAACAAATCACCAGGACCAGATGGCATCCATCCACGAGTTCTCAGGGAACTTAAAGATGAAATTGCTGATCTCCTAGCCAAAATATATAAGCTTTCCCTCAAATCAGGCTTTGTGCCTGATGACTGGAAGGTAGCGAATGTAACACCAATTTTCAAAAAAGGATCCAGGGGTGATCCAGGAAATTACCGACCTGTCAGTTTGACATGTGTCCCAGGTAAAGTGATGGAAACCATCCTAAAAGATAGAATTAATAGGCACATAGAAGAGAAGGCGCTGCTAAAGGAGAGCCAACATGGCTTTTGCAAGGGCAAATCATGCCTCACTAATCTGTTGGAATTTTTTGAGAGTGTCAACAAGCATGTGGATAAGGGGGATCCAGTTGACATTGTTTATCTGGACTTTCAAAAGGCTTTTGACAAGGTCCCACACCAAAGGCTCTTGAATAAACTTACCAGTCATGGAATAAAGGGACAGGTCTTGTCCTGGATCAGCAACTGGCTAAGGGACAGGAAACAGAGGGTAGCAGTAAATGGACACTTCTCCAAGTGGAGGGAAGTAAAGAGTGGGGTCCCCCAAGGTTCAGTACTGGGACCCCTGCTTTTCAACCTCTTCATAAATGATCTAGAGGTAGGAGTAAAAAGCAAGGTAGCCAAATTTGCTGACGACACTAAATTATACAGGGTAGTGAAAACTGTGAGAGATTGTGAGGAGCTCCAGAGGGATCTCTTGACACTGGGGGAGTGGGCAAAACAGTGGCAAATGAGTTTCAACATTAGTAAGTGCAGAGTGATGCATGTTGGGGCAAAGAACCCCAATTACATTTATAAACTGATGGGGTTTGAACTCTCTGCGACAAACCAGGAAAGGGACCTTGGTGTCCTGGTGGACAACTCAATGAAGGTGTCAACCCAGTGTGCCTCAGCAGTGAAAAAAGCAAACTCAATGTTAGGGATCATTAGGAAGGGTATAGAAAATAAGTCAGCAAGTGTCATTTTGCCTCTTTATAAATCTATGGTGAGGCCCCATCTGGAATACTGTGTACAGTTCTGGTCGCCATACCTCCAGAAGGATATTATGGAGTTGGAGAAAGTACAGAGGAGGGCAACCAGAATGATTAGGGGACTGGAACACCTTCCTTACCATCTGAGGCTGCAACGGTTGGGCCTCTTCACTCTTGAACGACGACGTCTAAGAGGTGACCTGATTGAAGTTTATAAAATCATGCACGGTGTGGACAAAGTAGATAAGGAAAAACTGTTTTCCCTATCGCATAACACTAGAACTAGGGGACACTCGATGAAACTTTTGGGTACTAGTTCTCAAACAAATAAGAGAAAGTACTTTTTCACCCAGAGGATTACTGGC
Organism: Bradypodion pumilum; assembly: GCA_035047305.1. Classification (NCBI taxonomy): domain Eukaryota; kingdom Metazoa; phylum Chordata; class Lepidosauria; order Squamata; family Chamaeleonidae; genus Bradypodion; species Bradypodion pumilum. The sequence goes on along the minus strand of JAWDJD010000004.1, from coordinate 103,697,013 downwards.
CTATGGAACTCCCTGCCAGAAGAAGTGGTGACAGCTGTCAGTCTTGACAGCTTTAAGAAAGGATTAGACAAGTTCATGGAGGACAAGAGTATCAATGGCTATAATTATGGATACTTAAGGACAACCTCCGGGTTGGAGAGATAGGCAGGATATCTCTCAATATCATTTCCAGGGAATCCTAAGCAGGTGAAGGCATCTCTTTGGGAATAATGCCCTGAAGGAAATGGTGAGCCACTGTGTGAGACAGAATGCTGGACTAGATGGGCTGTGGCCTGTTCCAGCAAGGCTGTTCTTATGTTCTTATGTTCTTATGTTACAGTAGCTCACATAGGCCAATGGGTCCCTGCATCCGAAGGCTGAAGGAATTGTTTTGCTTCTTGACTCTCCAAGCAGAGGGACTCATCTCAGGAAGAGCAACACTGGAAGAAGATAAATCTTTGAGGATGTTGATTTGTGGACATTGTTGCATGAACCCTGGCAGAAACAGTACAGTGACTAGAGTGGAGTGGGGAGGGCATCAACTCAATTCCTGGAAGCATGAGGTCTGAAGCAGTTCTCCACATTCTGTTTTGGCCTGAGATAAGGCAATGCAGGATGCAGTCCTTAGCAGGAATGGAAACAACTGATGCAGATGTTGGGTACATTTTGTGGCCAACAGTATTCCCTACTCCCATCCCCAGCCTGAGCCACCCAGATTTTTACATGGGTTTTAAATCCATATATCCACAACTGTCCTTGTATAATCTATTTCTACAATCTGGTGGTTCAGAAGTAGTTTCAGCACTTCTCCCCTGTAATATCACCAGGGCCACCATCAGAAATTTCTGGGCCCCATACTGAGCAATCCTATTCCCCCCTCCCCATTTTGGCAACGCCCCTCTGTGGACATGACCAAATCTGTGGGTGTGGCAAAATTTGGCCATGTGTCATGCCTGCCACATAAAGGTAAAGGTAAATGTTTCCCTTGCTCGAAAGCCAGTTGTATCCGACTCTAGGGTTCAGTGCTCTTCTTTGTTTCAAAGCCGAAGTGCCAGCGCTGTCTGCTCTGCAGACGTTTCTGTGGTCATGTGGCAGGCATGACTAGACACGGAATGCTGTTTACCTTTCTACCAAAGTGGTCCCTATTTATCTCCTTGCAATTTCTTGCTTTCAAACAGTTAGGTTGGCTGGAGCTGGGACAGAGACAGGAGTTCATTCCATTTCTGCAGTACTTGGGAATCGAACTGCTGACCTTCCAGCCACCCCCAGCCCTAGCCCTGAGAAACACACACCCCTCAGGGGACCCCCGATGGTCAGCGGGCATGCTCTGTCCCCGCTGGTGAAGGAGGGTCCTGCGGCCCTTCTGGTGTGCCCATGAGTGCTGCCAGCAAGGGGCAGTGGACGACGAGTGAAGCAGATGTGGCACTGACCACCCACCCCTGCTCTGTTTCCCACCGCCCCCACCCCCATGGGCAGCCAGCCACCCCAATGATGGCAGGCCTACCTGGCTGTCGTGTTCTCCGGTGTTGGCAGCTGTGGTGGGGGAAGGTTGGTCGGAGGCTCTGAAGGCCAGCGGAGCACGTGGAAGTGCCCAACTGCTCCAGGTGGTGGTGGCAGCCAGACCCTGTGATGTTTGTGGCGGCTCCGCCAAAGTTGGCGGCGCCTCTGCTGAGGTGTGGCACGCACCCCGTGTCTTCCCGCTGGGGCACTCAGCAGTGGAATGGCCGACATGCCTCATGGGCTGAAGCCTTGACCTCAGATATCCAGGTTGAGGCAGAGCCCTCTGGCAGGGCATGTGCAGTGGCGCCATGCGCCACGGCTAAAAAAAGTTTCAAAAAGTTTTTAAAAATTCATAAAGCTGAGATAAATGGGCCACCCACCACCAGGCCCCCTGGCAGCTCCAGGCGTGGGACGCCAGTCCTCCTTGTCCCCCCTGATTACGGCTCTGAATATCACATGGGCTTTGCTCTTGTGCTTAGGCTTTTCCACCCTTGAGATCTCAGGAAGTGGACTGTGGCTAACCCAATAGACCAACCTACACTTGATGTAAATAGGGAAAAAACCTTGATTTTATCCTTTAATACCTGGCCTGGATTCACATTTTAGTCACATGTACAGTATATCTGAAAGCAGTGGGACTTCACGTAGCCAAAACATTTAGTATGTGATATTTGGGAGGTTAAGCATGGGCCTGACCACATAGCCATATAGTTTGCTATTTGGATCACTTTTGGTGTGATTTGGTTTGAAGAAAATTACGGTATACATGTAAGATTTCTTCTTTTCCCTCTTTTAAAATTGTCTCCATACTTTTCTGGTACGGCATTAGGGCTATTGTTTTTTTTTTTGTGATCCTAATTATCCCATTCTGCAGCTCATGTGGATGGTTAGTTCACACCAAAACAGGGCTGTGGGCAGTAAGAACCCTATCATGTCTTTGGTGGGTGGTGTCCTCTGAATGTTTCACTCTACAACCCTTTAAACTCCTCTTAATCTCCTTACCTTTGGCAACTGTGTCTGATGTTTGTGGGAAGTGCAACCCAAAACATCTGTAAGGCCAAAGATTGTCCAGCTCCAGCAAAAGGGAGCAAGATAGTCTAGGGTGGTTAAGAGGGTTTGGAATTGGAGAGTACAAAGACTACTGATGTCTTCAGGAAATAAAAGAAAGGACAGGATAATATTGTGGCGAATTTTACTGGTAGATTCAAGGTTGACTCATCCTTCCATCCTTCTGAGGTTGGTAAAATGTAGACCCAGCATGTTGGGGGCAAAATGCAAATTAACTTGTGAACCACTCAGAGAGTACACTAAGCACTATTGGTCGATAAATGAGTGCAATTGCTTTGCTTTGCTTTTTGTTTTTATTTCTCTAGTAAAAATGGTGCAAAAGAAAAAGTTACTATCGAGAAACCTCAGATGTGGGGGACAGCTCCATGAGGGTTCACTGTAGTATCATCAAACACACCCGCTAGGTGAGAGCCTTGTCATGGGGCTTGAGTGGTCTAACTAGGCAGTGTTGTCCATCTCTTGCCAATGATGTTAGGTTGGAATTAAAACTCACCAGTGTCCTCCATTGGATCCCTTGGGTAAGGTGAAAGCAGAGGGCACATGTCATCATCTGCCTAGCCAGCAGGTGATGTGATACCCAAATGGCTAAAAACAACAACAACAACAACAAAAACCATGCATGTAAATGGACTTGATTTCCAAGTCCATTTGCATGTGCGGAATGTCGTCACAGAGATGTCTACCAATGTGCGGATTCCTCGCTGAATAATGACTCCAAGAAAAGACAAGAATGAAGAAGGAGTTAGAAAAATAGTGCGATTGTGTATTCTGAGCACTGAGAGTGTTTTGAGCAATTTTTCATTGCTGAGTTTCAAGCAAAGGTGATAGGGCTACCAAGGTGTTAAAGTTAGGCCAGAGGGAAGATAGCTATAATAATAAAGACAGAAGATAAAACAGAACGTGAACTGGAGTTTTAAGTGAGCAAACTGCTGTATATTTTCTGCATGTTACAGCACACATTGAGTGCTGTAATATTGCTTGGTCAGAACGATGGCTTTGGAGAAGACAGAGAGCATGAATTTAAGATGTGCCAAGTAAGCAAATTTTTTTATTTGCTCCAAAGACATTCAGTAGGCTGAAAACAAGAACAGCAATGTCAAAAAGAACAACGGCTGGAGATTAGTTGGCAATATCGCAAAGACTCGTGCAAAAATCCAGCTGCACAGTGGTCTGAAGTGGCAGGAGAGTTAAGAGGGTATACACTTTGTAGAAAGCCACAGCATAAATAGGCTGGTCAGAGAAGGATCTATTCTATAGTAATGATTCTCAGTCTGTGAGGCTGGCTTCCACCCTACCTCTGATGACATGTCAAGATGTCAAGATAAATCTGTGTTGTTTTGTAAATATTATATTTCGACCTAACATAAATTTTTTTTATTTGAAAAATAGAGGAAAACTCAATGATACCTATTGCTATCTTAGTTACATGGCTTATTATGGGGGACATAGGAGAGCAATGCACTTCTCCTCTTCCTTTACCTCTGAAGTTCACGGTAGTGTTGAGTTTCTTGTGTTTGATGATACTACTCTGAACCCTCATGGAGATGTTCCCATGTCTGAAGCTTCTCAATCCTAACTTTTTCCTTTGCCCCAGTTTGTGGCAAGATTATGTTCACCTGCCTCTCCCCTGCCTCTCCCAGGCCAAGTTGCAGTATCTCTCATTTTGAATAAGATTATCAGGCAAGGCAGGTTTGAAGAAGTACATGAAATTTTACCAAAAAAAGGAGGATGGGTTAAGAAAGTTTGTGAATCAAATATATAAAGGTTATTGGAAGAGTTCACAGAAAACAGCTAAAATGTCCAGTAAGGTCTGCTGTTTCCAAGGTTGAATTTATGGATCACAGAGGATGGAAGACACCAAAAGGAATGAGCCCAACTGCTGTTCTCTAGATTAGGTGTTGCGGAACTAAGGTCCTATGACTATAAGTTCAGAGGTTCTCATTCTTTCTAGTGTATTTTGGATCTGATGTTATTTCTATCTGATTCACCAACAAGTCAGATTGACTGTGATATTCTCTGTTAAAGTGTCTGGTTGCTCAAGAATGCAGTTTTATGATTCCTGAAACACGAAATAAGTTGGGTTGTTTGTTTTGCCTATATAGTCTGGATGGCATCATTGTCAATCAGTAACATAATGTGGGCCATCTACCCTCACCCTGTGCTCTTTGAAGGGCACAAAGAAGTGGCTCCCAACATGGGGCCCATGCCCCACAGGGGCACTTCAATTCCCAGAAGCCTAAGGCAGTACATTGGCAGATCAGTGCTGTGAGGAATTGACTTAGGCTTCTTGGAATTGAAGTCCAAAAACCAAAGTTTGGGGAACATTGACCCAGAGGAAGCCACAGCTCCAGGGCCCCAGTAGGATACAAACATGGGAGTATATATAGCAGGTGATAGCAAGGAGATGAGAGTTGATCTTATCCACACATCTGGAAAAGAAGGTGGAGGCAGGGTCCAAAAAACAGCCATCAGGAATAAAGAGGGAGAAGAGGGCGAGAATTTCACAGAGGAGTCATCAGATCTGGGTGGCAAGGAATGGGATTAGTCTTTCTATTGTGTGCCACTGGGGATGTGGAGTATATATATGAATAGAGTCCTTGGACAGTGATCTGGGTGAAAATCCTAGTGGTCAAAAGAAGAGGCCATGGGGAAGGGCCTTCATATTTGGCCTGCTGGTGTCAGCAACATGCAGCACCTGGGTACCTGGTCCCCATCCTGTTCAGTGGTGCTGCTGGAGGTGCAAGAACCTAAAGGTGGACCCATGACCATCCAACTCCAGTGACAGAAACTTGAGGTCAGGAGGAGACTGAAGAGTGGTGGGCATCAGCAGGTTCACACCGGTATGCGCCCACCTCCCCACCTCCCCACCTGACTCCTCCTCCTCCTAGAAGAGGCTTCGGAGGGGGCTGGCTCCATTTCCCCCTTCATCAAAGGCTGTTCCTGGGCTCCGTTTCACCCCAAAGTGCATCCTCAGCCACTCAAGAGTGGTTGGGGAGGCACTTCGTGGTGAAACACAGCCTTGGAAAAGCCTTGGACAAAGGCAGAAATGGCTTCGGAGGGGGCTCTTCGTTATAGAGCTGTGAAAATAGAAGCCTCTTCTATTTTCATCACTCTATAGTGAACCTCTGAAGCCATTTCCCCCTTCTCCAAGGTTTTTCCTGGGCTCTGTTTCACCACAAAGCATATCCCCCAACCACTCTGCAGTTTACAAAGAACAGAAAGAGTCATTTTGGTAACTCTCATGTAGAATGATGGAGGCATTTAAAATTCTTCCCCTGCTTCTATATGGGTGAAGCAGACCTGTACTCAGTTGAACACAATTGTATATAAATAATATACATTCTCTCTGTGGGTAGCAAGAATCCTATAACTTTTGCCTACCAGTTTTAAGTCCATCAGCATAAATTTCAGTGGTGAACTCATAGAATCACTGAATGTTAGGAGAGATAAGGCCATTGAATCCAACCCCCTGCTCAGTGTGGGAATGCAAATCAAAGTACTGTATAGCTGTCTGACAGATAGCTGTCTAATTTTCTCTTAAATGTCTCCAGGGGTAGAGTGCTCACCACCACTGAAGGTAGTTGGTTCCATTGTCATACTGCTTTAACAGTTAGGAAGATTTTCCTGATATTCAACGAAATCTGGCTTCCTGCAACTTGACCCCATTATGATCTGTCTGGTGCTCAGGAATGATTGAGAACAGATCCTACCCCTGTTGCAGGATTTAAAAGACAGTTCAGGCATTTGCTGTGTAATAAATAATAATAATATGCTGTCAAATCAATTCCAACTTATGAAGACCCTTTCCCAGTGTTTTCTAGATAGAAAGTACCCAGAAGTGGTTTGCCATTCCCCCCTTTTTGGGGGGGGGGGCTTCATGAGATCGTGCAGCTTGCTAAAGGGTGACTGGCCTTTCTACTGGAAGACATGGTGGGGTATAAAACTCTTGCCCTCTTGCTGTGCTGCCAGGTACCCAACTGATGGAGGTATCTAGCTAGCTGGTGTGTAAGTGACAGAAGTTAAAAAGCAGCCTTGCTTTTAGATGTGTGTAAAGATTATTGTTTAAAAACATCAAAAAGAAACAGGAGATAAATCCTAACAAAAACCAATCTGCTGCAAAATTGGGGTGCAATGAGTCAGGCAAAAAAAAAAAGAATTTGAATTCAAAAGTTTAATATAGTAACATATATAAATGCTGCAGGAATAAACAGAATAGAAGTATATATGTTCTTTCATCAGAGTTTCAGATTTTTACGTGCTTCAGTTCACATTACTCTCATTTGAGAAACAAGCAGAGTCCAACAATAGTTGGGTGGAAAAATGCCAGACTTTAAATTTGTGGCTGAATAGTTTATAGGCAGCAGAGGTGTATTTTCTCAGTGTTTTAAAATATATGCTGGAAAGGGAGTCCTGTTTTTTAAATCTTCATATTAGTTTTAGAACTCAATACATTTGTGGCTACTTGGTGTTTGACAACTTTTCCTCTTTACTAAAATTTGACACATAATTACCAGGGCTTAGCTATAATTACTAGGGCTTTTTGTTATTTATACCACTGAAGAAGACCCTGATCAAAAACATTTATTTTAAAAAAATATATTCCTACTATGCTGGGTAAGAATACTACTTCCTTGTGTGATATTATTTATTTATTTATTTCAATTTCTATACCACCCACTTGGCCGAAGCCAACTCAGGGCGGTTCACAGTCATAATAAAAACATGATTAAAACTGCTTAAAACTACCCTCCCACTAAAAAGGGTGCAGGGACCGAGGGGGCCAGAATTTCACTATACCAGCCACCCAACGGAAGTCACCCTTCCACCTGCACCCCGTACTTAGCCTGCCAGCCAGGTTTTCAGTGCTTTCCTAAAGGGCGGCAATTCCATCTGGAGACGAAGCTCTGTTGGTAAGATGTTCCAGAGAGCTGGTGCGGACATGGAGAAGGCCTTCCTCCTTGTGCTTGAGAGGCGAGCCCCTCTAGCGGATGGTACAATAAGAGAGCCCCTCCGGTCCACCTCGGTTGGACGGACAGATGTCCTTAGGGTGATGCGGTCTCTTAGGTATCCTGGCCCACTGCCATGTAGGGCTTTAAAGGTCAAAGCCAGCACCTTGAATTGCACCCAGATGCAAACTGGTAATCAATGCAGCTCCCGAAGCAGTGGTGATATTTTGTGATATCAGACCTTCAGTGTTTAGATAAGTTATAGAAAGAGATCTTTGCTTTTGTTTTCTTCTTCTTTTGGTCCAACTTAACTACATTCCAGTTTTGTGTGCTAACTAATTATAATCACACCACAAGGTGTTTTAAATACAGAGCCTGCTCTGGCTTTTCACAGGTCTTTGATTCCAGAGCTAACACTGTTTCTCTTCAAGCACATGTTATAATGAGAAAGTTGGCAGTTCAGGAGGGGATTTTCTGGATTCAAGGAATCCCAGTCCCATAATTTGGTGGGAACCTTCCCAGGCTGAATTACTGGATTTGGAATCCCCAAAGTGGCAGGAGGAAAAACATCTCCCTCACCCCCATGCTGTTCCTGTAACATTTATTTGATTCATTAGAATTGTGCCCTGCTGCCAACAGGACTCTCAATGATTCCTTGCAACTCACAAAGGTGCGGGGGCAGGGGTGGGGCGGAAATGAATTTTGATGGGGGCAACCTCAATCTGAGCTTGTGCCTCTATGCACCATTCTGAGTCCCAGGAAATCCTCACAACAATTCCTACAGTGTAGGAGGACATTTTTCTAATGGTTTTGAAGAAGTGGTACTGAAAATGGCACAGAGATGAAGGGGCTCTTCTACCTCCTGCTGGTTTGAGTTTTCCTGCCCCCATAATTTGGCCCTGGGGGTGGGCGTCCTGCTGAATGAAGGAACTAGGATATGTGCCTCAAGTCTGCTGGCACAGATCCAGGAAGAGCTTTATGGCAAGAACAAAAATCCCTGAGGAAATGCAAGAGCAAAACCAAATTAGAAGATGGAGGAAGGAGCATACTGAACAAGGAATAACATTAGAGGAACTCAGCCTCCCCTACATCACTTGGAGGGCCCTCAATAGGCTTAGGGTCATAATCACTAAATGTAAGCAAGTGGGGGCTGCTGGCAGACAACAACACGCCGTGTGAATGTGGAGAGACACAGAATCTGGCTCATGTGCTGGTCTGCTGGTTGCTACTGGAAACATACATGGATGAGGATTTGATTTTGGCCAATGACAAAGCCAAGAAGGAAGCTTCATTTTGGCAGTTCAACTTCAAAGGCTGACCTGGACATGAAAGAAGAAGGGACTGGGATAGGGGTGTGCTGGGCACCATGGGAGGGCGGTGGACAGGGAGTGATGGGGGCATCTATTGAGGGTTTGAGTTTGGGTGAGGTGCCCCCATCACTCCCTGTCCACTGCCCGCCCAAGGTGCGCAGCACACCCCTGTAGGTGCTTACTACAGCAAAGAAAACATTTCAACTGTTAATTTAAACAACACCAACTACAAAAAGAGACTGAAATGTTATGCCAAGCTCTCCCCCCCCCTGCATCTCCTTTTGTTTGTTTGGTTTGATAAGCTTGCTAAGACAGATAAGACTATCACGGTTACTTCTTCAAATGCTCTTGCAGACAAGAGTAGGTGGAAATGAGAGGCTACGAGAACTGGCGACAGGGTGGACCCTCTGCCAAATTTGAGCATGGCAACCTAGTTTATGGAATTCAGGAGTGATAAATAATGGAATGCCTAAGTCATCTCACTCTACCCAGTAGGAGTGCTGGCCCTGGTTACAGCCCTGTACCCCCTCATGGCTCTGTTCCACTCACTGCTGATGCTGGTGTAACCCTTGTTGGTTGTTTGGTTTATTTTATGGGCAGGGGAATATGTGAAAAGGAGCTGTGCTTTTAAATTTTCTGTTCTGAGAGAGTGCCAGAGAAAAAAGGCACTAATGCAAGCGCGGCGCCAAAATGGCCGCCGCGCCCTTTGCGGGCCCCCCCCCCCACAGGACAGAGAATCCGGGTAGTTAGGGGCGTGGCCAGCTCCCTTATAAAAGGGGTGGCCACGAGGCAGCCGCGCTGCCATTTTGCCTCAGCGACGGAGCGGAGAAGTTTTTCCCCTGCGCCTCCGTCGCTCGTTGGTATTGCCGGGAAGCCTTTTGGGTCGATTTTGCTTAGCTAGCTTCCCTTTTTTGCTCGAGATGCCTTCCAAAAAGAAGGCTCCTGCGAATTCAGCTCGGGCGGTTAGGAGGCGCAACCCAGGTCGGAGGACCGTGGTGCCGCCTCCTCAACAGCCACCTTTGCCATCCCCGGCCGGGGCTAGTGGCTCGGGGTCTATCGCATCTTGGCCCGTTCAGAGTGCGGGCGCGGAGGGCGCTCCGGCCCGCGGCCCGCGAGCGGTGGACACCGCTCCTCCTTCCGCCCAACCCGTTGGGCCGACTACTTCTGGGCCGCAGCCTCTCCCGGGGCCCTCTAGCCTTGGGGGGTGGCCCGGTGCCCCGCCTTGGCAGGTTTCCTCACCAGCCCTTCCGGGCTTTGGCCCTGGCCAATGGCCATATCTGGGCCATGGGGTGCAGGGAACTGTCCCCATGCAAGGGTCAGGTGGGCCGGCCGGCTCTTTACCCATGGTTACTGTAGACACCTTACTGGCCCGTATTGCGGCCTTAGAGGAGTCTTTGGCCCGGGCCAGTCAGGCAGGTGCCCCTTTAGGGGTACCTTTGGAGGCGCTATCGGCAGCAGGACAACGGCCGGCGGGGAGGGTTGAGCTGCTGCAGGCGGGTGGCGCGGCTCCGGCCACTGCCTCGCAGCTCCCCAGCCAGCAACCTGGCGCGGGTCAAGCCCCGGTGATGAGCTCTACATCGGTCGTGAGCTCCGACGCCCCCAGTGGGCCGGAACCCCCGTTGGGGGCGGCCCGCGGGGGTGCAGCATGTGAGTATATGGTGCAAACGAGTACATCCACACACATTCCCAATATAGGGGGGACCTTTCAGTGGCCTTGGCCTCGCGCGGGTGGTGCAGGGGCTACGCCGCTGGCGACCCACCCGGCGACAACTACTGCTACCATGCCCGCTGGGGTGGGCATTGGTTCTTACACTGCTGGGAACGTACTGGGGGTGGCAGGGTTAACTTATGCCCCTTTGGGTAGGCCAGCTATCCCCTTTTCGGCTTTGCCGACGGCAGGGTATTCCCTGCCATTGGGTGATCACTTGGCTCAGGCTACCAGAGAAAAGATATGGCGAGGGGAGTACGTGGATATCTTCTCACTCCTGAACAGAGAGCCCACTAAGGAAGAAAGGGAGGGTCAGGATGAGAAGGACAAGGAGCAGGCACGCCGCCGTAAGCCGCCGCGTACCTGGGCTAACTGGCTCCCCGCTTATTTGATATACATGGCGGTGTATTTGAGGGCGCGGCCGGATCTAGCTATTCCCATGGTCCAATATTTGGACAACATATACAGGGCGATGGTAGATTTCCCGGGCCCCTCATGGCTAGCATATGATGAGGAATTCCGTATGAGGATTCCCCTGCACCCCGAGATGAGATGGGATGAGCCGTGCCAGAGACTGTGGCTCTTGTATATGACACCCACACGTCCTGCCCCGGGGGATAGATACCATTGTGGACATGCGGTCCAGCGAGCAGCTCCAGCGCAGGTTACCCGCCAAATGGCGGGGCAGGGGGTTCCAGCCCGCCTGCTGTGCTGGACTTTCTCGTCCAATGGTTCCTGCAGTCGGAAGAACTGCAGGTATAAGCACGAGTGTCCCACATGTTCTGGTCCCCATGCAGCCTCTGCTTGTCCCAAGCCTGGGGGGGTGCGAGGCAGAGGGAGGGGTGGACAGTGGGCTGGCAAGCCTGCCACGGATGGAACTAGTTCTCCGAAAGGCCCCCTCCCCAATTAAGGTGGACATGCTGGAGCGCTGGCTCGCATCGTACCCAAGGGGAGAGGACAGGGAGTACCTTATCCAAGGTTTTAAGCAGGGATTTCGTATCCCTTTTATGGGTGATAGATCTCCTCAGGATGCTCCCAACCTTTTATCCCTCAGAGGAAGGGAGGAGGTAGCCGAGGCCAGCATTAAATAGGAGTTAGACGCGGGCAGGGTCGCCGGACCTTTTCCCGCACCCCCTTTTCCCAACCTTAAGGTTTCACCATTGGGTTTGGTTCCTAAAAAGTCCCTAGGTGAGTTTCGCCTTATTCATCATTTGTCCTACCCAGCCGGCCGATCGGTCAACGATGCGATACCTGATGACCTTTGTTCGGTCAGGTATACATCGTTCGACCATGCGCTGCGCATGGTGCGCTCGTGTGGCCCGGGTGCCTTGCTGGCCAAGTGCGACATTAAGTCAGCTTTTCGCCTCTTGCCGGTGCACCCGGGCGACTTTGAATTGCTGGGTTTTAAATTTAAAGGGGAGTATTATTTTGATGAGGCCATGCCTTTTGGCTGCTCCTATCATGCTCGGCTTTCGAGTGTTTTAGTACCTTCCTAGAGTGGGCTTTCGTCCGCAGGTCAGGGTCCCGGTCTGTAGCCCATTACCTGGATGACTTTTTATTCGGGGGTGAACGGGGCTGGGACACGTGTGCACGTCTCCTCAATACATTTCAGACGCTAATGCAGGAACTGGGTGTCCCTTTAGCGCCCGAAAAGACCGAGGGCCCGTCGACCAAACTAGTATTCCTGGGGGTTGAGATTGATACAGTAGTACAGGCTTCTAGGTTACCGGGTGATAAGGTGTCCAGGATAGTGACCCTTATCTCGGAATTGCTGGCCAAGCGTAAGGCATCCCTGAGGGAACTGCAGGTGCTACATGGGCACCTCAATTTTGCCTGCAGGGTGGTCGCACCGGGCAGGGCTTTCGCCCGGCGCTTATGCGACGCCATGGCAGGGTTATCCAGGCCCCACCACAGAGTCAGGCTTACCCGGGGTATCAGGGCAGACATGTTTGTCTGGTTGCAATTCCTGAGGGAGTTTAATGGGGTCTCATTTTGGAGGTCTGACCTCCTGGCATCCCCCAATTTCCAGATCCAGTCTGATGCCTCAGGATCCCTGGGTTATGGGATGTACTTCAATGGGAAGTGGGCCTATGGTGGGTGGCCACCGGCATGGGCAGGCACAGGTCGCCTGCGGGATCTCACATACCTGGAATTTTTTCCCATTCTGGGGGCTTTGATGCTATGGGGCGAACAGTGGGCTAATTCGGTGGTGCATTTCTGGTGCGACAATGCTGCCGTGGTGCACATTGTCAATGCACAGACTTCTAAATCGCCCAGGGTCATGGATCTAGTGCGCCATTTTGTGCTGCGCTGCCTGCGCCTCAACGTCTTGTTCAGGGCCAGGCATGTCCCAGGGGTTAATAACGATATTGCTGACGCTTTGTCCCGCCTGCAGATCTCCCGGTTCCGCGCCTTGGCCCCGGATGCGGAGGAATTTCCCTCGCCACTCCCGGACGAGATGTGGACTATTGGCAAGGAGAGGTGAACCGGGCGATTGGCCTGTCACTAGCGCCACGCACGCGTAAGGCGTATCAACAAGCATTCAATTTGTATAGGGCTTTTGCTACTCGATTTCAATGGCCAGAGACCTGGCCCATCCCGGTGGACCATGTTCTGCGGTTCATGGTTCACCTGCATGCACAGGGCCTTGCACCTCGCACCATAGCATCCAAGCTCTAGGTGTTGGCTTTTATGGCCAAAGTAGGGGGTCATGTGGATACCACCTCTGACTTCCGTGTGAGACACGTTTTGGAGGGGTGGGTGCGCGAGCGCGGGCGTTGCCCGGACGACCGGCACCCTATTTCCCCAAGGGTTCTTACCCAGTTGGCCCGGGGCTGGCCAGGCCTCTGTTTTGATCATTATGAGGCAGCCCAATCGCATGCAGCCACAACGGTGGCATTTTTTGGGAGCGCTCCGCATCAGCGAACTCGTGATGCTGTCTAAGGCGGATGCAAGTGGTAGGGCACTGGAACGCGGAGATGTATATGTTGCCAAAGACTGGGCCCAGTTGAGGATTCGCTCCTCTAAAACAGATCAGCATGGCGTAGGCAGTGGAGTAAGACTGCTACGGTGTTCTTTGGCAGACATCTGTCCGGTTGGTGCCCTACAGGAATACCTGGCACTGCGTGGCATGCACCACGGCCCGTTTTTCTGTCACCAAGATGGGTCTCCCCTTACTAAATTTCAGTTTTGGAAGGTGACTGCCAGAGCCCTCACCAGGGTGGGACTACCGGGTGCCCGTTCTGGCACACATTCGTTCCGTATTGGCGCAGCCTCTACAGCGGCTGCTTTTGGGTACTCTGGGGCTGACATACGTAGCAGGGGGAGGTGGGGCTCACAATGTTTTCAGTTTTATGTGCGCCCACTCCCGCCATGAGTACCAATCCAGTCACCTTACCTTCCTTTTTCTCAATTTTCTTACAGACCCTGGGTGTCGTATTACACCGGTGACAGTATGGCTGGTGGGCCACAGCTATGTGCTCAGGGCAGCGCGTTACGCTGCGGCGACAGAGTGGGGACCCCGACTGGGACTGGGTGACCACGCCAGTCTCTCATGGCACGGTAAGCCTGGGATGTTATGGCGGGAGCTGCGGCCTTTCCTTTTTTCTGGCCTGGGGGCTGACCCGCCTGACATTCTAATCATCCACTTGGGGGGCAATGATTTGGGCCAGGTCACCGGCTTATCGCTCAAGCATGCGATTTGCGAGGACCTCGCCTACTTGCATTATGTCTGGCCTGCCACAGCCCTGGTTTGGTCGGACATTGTTCCGCGCCACTCTTACAGAGGGGGCGTTAACCTCCTGGCCCTTGACCGAGCTAGGCGCGCGGTCAATAAGGCAGTGGCGCGGTTTCTCACCACCAGGGCGTGGGGACGGGTTAGTCATCACCCCGATATTAGTCTACAAAATTGTGACTTGTATGCAGGGGATGGGGTCCATCTGTCGCGAGGAGGTATGGACCTCCTGTTGGGTGACTGGCGAGCAGGCCTGTTGACCGAGCTGACGGTCTGGGGGGGGCGTCAGGTCTTCTGTGAAGCCCCTCCGTGTGGCGGGTAGCACTGGTAAGGTAAACAGTATGACCCACAAGTATCCGGCAGGTTCGCAATTGACTGGACAACACTAGACAGGAATAAAGTAGTTAAACGTTGTCCGGTCAACGACGAATCAGGCGATGGGGTGATGATGATTGCTAACCAGCATGCATCACCCCTGTGATTTCACGGATACGCGTCAGAGGGTGGGGTCATGAGTTAGTTATTGACTACGGTCAACAATTTGTTTGTTGTTAACAGGCAAATTGATACAATTTGATACATTGTAACCAATTGCCGTTGGCAATTTTGGGGTGGTACCTTACCAGTGTTACTTCGGCCTGCTTGCCTTAGGAATTATGATTGGTCGTTTTACCAATACAAATTTATAATTCGGACTAGGGCATTGAATCAATAAATGTGGCCCTTTGCTGTTATCCACTTTCAATGTTGTCTGTGTCCGTTATTGGGGGGGTGCGCCTGCAATGCAAGCGCGGCGCCAAAATGGCCGCCGCGCCCTTTGCGGGCCCCCCCCCACAGGACAGAGAATCCGGGTAGTTAGGGGCGTGGCCAGCTCCCTTATAAAAGGGGTGGCCACGAGGCAGCCGCGCTGCCATTTTGCCTCAGCGACGGAGTGGA
Source organism: Bradypodion pumilum (assembly GCA_035047305.1). Lineage (NCBI taxonomy): Eukaryota > Metazoa > Chordata > Lepidosauria > Squamata > Chamaeleonidae > Bradypodion > Bradypodion pumilum. The sequence goes on along the minus strand of JAWDJD010000004.1, from coordinate 103,681,833 downwards.
GAAGTTTTTCCCCTCCACCCCCTCCCTAGTTAACAGTGTGATTATGGTCGCTTCGGGGCCGGGTGGGAATTTTTGGTTGGGACCCACATTGGCTTCGGGTCCTGGCTTTTTTGCCCATCCCACACTGTTGCTATGGTTTGATATAGGGGTCTTTCTTCGTTCCTACTGTTGCCTTTGGTCACATGGGCAGGTAGCACTGGTAAGGTAAACAGTATGACCCACAAGTATCCGGCAGGTTCGCAATTGACTGGACAACACTAGACAGGAATAAAGTAGTTAAACGTTGTCCGGTCAACGACGAATCAGGCGATGGGGTGATGATGATTGCTAACCAGCATGCATCACCCCTGTGATTTCACGGATACGCGTCAGAGGGTGGGGTCATGAGTTAGTTATTGACTACGGTCAACAATTTGTTTGTTGTTAACAGGCAAATTGATACAATTTGATACATTGTAACCAATTGCCGTTGGCAATTTTGGGGTGGTACCTTACCAGTGTTACTTCGGCCTGCTTGCCTTAGGAATTATGATTGGTCGTTTTACCAATACAAATTTATAATTCGGACTAGGGCATTGAATCAATAAATGTGGCCCTTTGCTGTTATCCACTTTCAATGTTGTCTGTGTCCGTTATTGGGGGGGTGCGCCTGCAATATCCTCTGGGAGGAAGTCTTACATTCTTTTCGATTTGATTTAGGCAAATTGAATATTACGACATGTGTTCCAGAGCAGCATTGTAAGAGTAAATTCTTTGTGATGGTATTATGTATTTGTACCTACCATTTTATTTTATTTGAGGACCTCAAGCGGTTTCCTTTGGAACTACATATTTTTGTGCCCTTTGAAAGTTTTTCTTTTAATGAAAGAAGACCCTGAGAAGCAATAGTGTCCTGTTTTTCATATTAAAGAGATCCTCATCGGTGCATTGAACTCAGCGGGCATAAGATTATGTGGCATCTAATTTAGGCTAAGTTTATGTTATTGGTGCAATTGTTTCCTGATTTTAAACTTTCACATCTTCATTTTATTACTTATTGTATTTATTTAAACTATTTATGGGCCATCCTATCATAAACACTTTGATCTCAGCCTGGAAGCATAGTGGCAACCAGTGCAAATCTTTCTGAAGGATACTCCTGTTAACAGTCTAGGTGCGGCATATTGCATTTGCTGTAGCATCCATGTCATCTTCAAGGGTAGCCCCATGTAGAGTGCAGTCTAACTGAGATGTTGCCAGGACATAGGCTTCTGTGACTTTGAAAAATTCATTGTGCAAAGTTAACCATGTTTGCCATACTCAAACAACATTTGTTGGTGGTTTGTCTTCTCTTGTACACACAAGAATTGTTCAGGGCAAGGAAGCAAAATGAAGCAACCCTATGAAGTATTATTGTAATGCTTCATAAATGAAAAGTGAATAGATGTAATAATTTCATTGTGACACATGCTTGAATAAGAATTACTCAGAGGAGTGGAAACTGCAGGCTGATGTACAGATGCTGAAACCATGTTGGCGGTGGAATTTTTTATTATAAATGATTGAATTCTTCTTTATCCTGAGAGAAAGGTGGATTTGCCAAGCACTTCTTATTGAATGTTGAATGATCCAATTTGGTCCAACCCTCCCCACCCCTGAGGGCACCATAGAGATAAAAGATGAAAATGCTCATGCTTTGCAGTACCTCATTCTTTGGACATCTTTCATCTGTGCCTCTTGTTATATAACAGTATGATGTGTTTACTCAGACTTGCAACCTGACACTAGCCCATTCTTTCCCAAACAGAGGGTTTTCTCATAAAATCCACTCAGGCCCTTCTTCTCAAGTTCTTCGTACACTTTTCAGAAGAAAAAAGAAATCATTCATATCCAAGAAGGAGAGTCTCGGATTCTTTAGATATTTTCCATTATAAGCTTTTGGCACAATTATGAGCTTCAACTCAAGTTACATTCCTCCTCCTCCTCCTTTTATCTGGTAAAAATGGATTATTTCATTATTAGCCTGGAACCATTACTATTCACAGGGATCAGGTCTGTGTATGAACAATTCCTTGCCTTGGTGTGTTAGTGAAAATTCCAAACCTTCCATAAACTTTGCTCTAGTCACTTAAAGACTTGTTGGTGAATTTAACACAACAGGTAACCTTCCCAAATGGTTCCTTGCAGGAAGAAAACCAGTTCAATATGAATTATATGCTAAGGAGAATTTAAGGTATGTCTTCTGAATTTATGGTATGTCTAAGACTGTAAAGCTTAAAGTAAAAATAGATTCACTTATTTTATTCTGACATCATGAACAAACTAATTTTGGAGAAAGGTGGGCAAAGTTACTTTACTGGATCACAATTCCCAAATACCTGTGCTCATACTGATCAAAAATAAATTTTCTCATCTATAATTTTTGTGGCAAGGGTGTGTGTGTGTGTGCATGCATATACAGGTATATGTGCATGTGAATGAGACAGGGATGGATAATGTGATAATTGAGATTTTCTACCGACAAAGACAGTCAGGAAAGACCCCATTAATAGCAATCACAGTTTTATACTGCCCTATAGAACTTAGTGCACTCTCTGGGCAGTTCACAAGTTAATTTGCATTTTGCCCCCAACATTCTGGGTACTCATTTTACCAAACATGGAAGGATGGAAGGCTTAGTCAAACTTGAGTCATGGTCAGGATTGAACTCACAACCTTTTGGTTGCAGGACAGCAGTTTAACCTCTGCACCACATTATATACATACACACACACATAGGGTGGCCCATAAGTCCCTACCCAGCCACAAAGAGAGTAGAGCTCTGCTGGGGGAGGAAGGAAGCACTCCCATTGGGCTGCTGGGCAGAGGGATGGGGGGGGGGCGGACGGACTCTGTGCTGGAAGGAGGGAGAAGGTGCATGCTCCTATTGGGCAGAGGAGCAGGGCACATGCCCACGGAGAGGATGGTTAGGGACTTACAGGCTAGATAGGGATTTACGGATCACCCTGTATGTGTGTGTGTGTGTCCCAGTTAATATAGGCAGGAGAATTATATACAGAATCACAGATGTGTTCAACTAATGCTATTTATTAAAACCTTCTGGCACCAAGGCCAGCATCTGATTTTAAAGAAGCATACTGACTTAATTGATCAGGCATATGATTGTGGCCTCAGAGGAGACTATATCAGCCCCTGTTCTTTCTTGCCTCCATCCCAATCTGAAAGTCCTTGCTTTTGTTCCCTGCACAACGTCTAGTAGCACTGAGACCATCTACGCTTGTCTCCTAAAGAGGCAGCAGAATACAATTAACTCTTCTAGTCAGGGAAGGAGAGGTGCATCTTAGGAGCACAAGGTAAAATAAGATAAGGAACTGAAATGGTTGTGTGTAATTTCTGTTTTCAACAAACAGTTAGAAGAGATGTGATGTGATGTGCATCCTTTGAAAAAACAGAACACAACCTGTAAGGGCTCTTTCCCACTAGCAAGTGGAAAACATTTCTTGGGTTGGTCGATCTCTGTATGTTTCTCCTGATCTTGGAAGAACACCAATTAATCAATGCTGGGTTTTAAGGCATTTCAAAAATGAAATCCAATATAATCAAACTTCCAGATGGGTAATTGTCTTAACCTGATGAAAAGGGAAAAGAAAACAATGTAATTGGAACATACAGCCTATGTGAGTGTGTGGTGATTTAAAAAAAATCATTATAAGAAAAGGGACAAAACAGCTTCTTGAATTAACTACAGTGGAGTAAATGAAGTTTAAAACAAGTTTAAAACATTAATATGCTCCACTGTGAGGTATTAGAGGGGAGTAGAAGAGCGGGGAAAAAGAAAAGCCAAAGGCAGAATCATTCATCATTTTAGGTTTCTATACTAACGCACCAGCACAGGAAATCTGGATTCGCAGCAATGCCAACTCTGGTAGAGTGAGGAGGGTTTTCTTTTCAATAAGCGCATTTATGGGGTGTTTGTCTCAGATGTTGCTATAATTTGGTGGAACTTGGATTTTAAACACTTTGGCTTGGCATATATGAATGCCATTTTCTATTCTTCCCCAGACATCAAAATGTCCTGAGTTGACCCTGATCATCTGACAAATGTATTTACATTTGCACTTTATACATCATATAGAAAATGTAAGTGTAACACTAATGAACGTGTAGTGATCATATTTGCTCTATTAAGTATGGGGCTGCCCTAATTAGGCCCAAATTAAGGATATTCTCAATAGAGGAAGGGCAATTTGTATTAAAGGAGTAAGAGCATTTCACATGGGTAACCTTACGTATTCCACCACTTCCCTCCATTAGTCCTCTTCAATTAACCCTCAGATAACCTTTCACAAAAGATGCCACCAATTCAATATACAATTACATCTGAATTCTTCCTTTATTACATTGAATTACAGTTTAGATGAATAACATTTTAGTGAGATGTAAGCTTTCCCAGATCCTTTCTCCATGATGGAAAAGTGCTCCCAAATCACACCAAAGTGTTCCCAAAAGGGAAGAGGCTATTTAAGCTTTATAAATGCTACCCTCTTAAAGGGAGGAAAAAAAAATCACTCCACATAAATGTTTCATATCTCGCCTTGGTGAGGCACAGGCCCCCAAACATTTAACTGTGAGGGTGTTTATATTTGTGGAACTCTCTTGAACATTTGCTGTGGATTTCAAACAGCTGCTACACTGAACCACTGGGAATAGTAAGATCATGAATATTCAGGTGTAGTGACTGGAGTGAACAGCCGTTAATAGAATAAATGGCTAAACAGTTGTGTAAGGCTTATTAAGACCTATTGGGGCTGGGATAATAAATTCCCAGCCTGACATGCTACAACAAAATGTAGTTGAAACATTTTGGGCCATCTTTTCCTAAACGAAGAAGAGGAAAAATGGTTAGTTCTGTATGGCAAGGCAACAGAACACCTGGAAACCTTGGCACTGACTTTGCATATGAGATGTGCGTGTGTTTAAAACATTCTAGCCTGTCCTTATTTTAAAAATGATGGCTCTGTCTACACTGCAAGTGAGCATGGGATGCCTGGTTTATGTACAGTCTTGAATGGATGTTGCTCTTAGCATTGAGCACAGAATGCTAGAAGCTCTGGCAGGTTTCTCAGATTTTATAATCTCAGAAATATGTTTTGTAAGGAAGGAGATGTCCAGATGCAAAGGTGCAATGAAAAAAGCCAAAATTCTCTTTTTAAAAACCATCTCAATGTATGGCCTTTTTGTTTGAATTCTTCTAGAGTAGTCCCTGTGTTGCTTACCTTCCATCTCTTTTTTCTTTCTTTTTCTTGCTTCTCACAGCCAATTACTTAGAAACCAGCACGGCAGAGATATATTGATTTAATACTGTAAGCTAACTTCAGCACTTTTAGGACAAATTGCATCAGTGGGCCTGCAAGCACATCAGAATCTTGGGTGACACGTTACGCAACTAAAGCCTATCATTATTTTACGGATTTATTTAATTGCTTTTAAACTATGTTTATTAGCTGGCTAGAGAGCTATTTTTCAGCTGAAAGGCATGACAGCAGTGCAGTTAGCAATGAAAACATCCCCATCACTACTACTACCACCAGTATTACTAAACTTGATTAGGAGACTAAGGAGCTTTAACAGCAGGAAGCAATTGTAGGATCTATGTTGTCAGACCAGTGACAGGAGCCATATTTTTCTACAAGGAGAAAGTAAATGTCATAGATAACACTTATTGGAGATTTAATGATATCCCATGTTGGTAGCAGTGGGTGCAACTGGGAGGGACTTTGTGAGGCTAAAAGCTAACCAGTTAACAGAGTTCTTTCTACTTTAGGAATCTGAAGGGAAGCACTATCTTTCTTCTTGAATCTGTTCTGTATTCCCTTTGTTTGCTTTCTTCTGTTTCTGATCTTTGAGCATGCAGCTGCTCCACCCCTGAGGTGTACACAGAAAGAGCCTGATCGAAGATTGTGGTATTTTTGAACCACAATTGGGAGTACCCTGGTAATGGCAACTTTGTGTTGCTGGCTAATCTTTCTCACACTGGGTCATGAGAAAGGAACTGTGGAAATGAATTCACCAAAGGTGGCTTCATTATGGCAGCTCCACATCTGGCCTAGACACAGAAGAAGAATCCACTCCTGGGAGGCTGAGGAAGGCGGTATATGAATAAATAAATAATTAAGACCATCCACTATTTTCCTTTTTTATTCATCTGTTTTAACTAAACAAGGAGAACTGTGAGTAAACTGTTGTTGTTTTTTTACTTACGTTGACTTTGGCTGATTCTTCTATATTAAGTGCTCGAGGTTGTGATAAAAGGGATGGATGATGATGGATACTATTTTTCCCTCCATCTCTCTGTACCGCTGCTGTTTAGTTAAACATGAGTTTTTCCCAAATTCAAAATTATTCAGCAAAACTTTGTGTAAGCATATATGACCAAATCAGCATAGAACAAGAAAAATAACTGGGACTGTGTTGAACTTTCTCAGATTTTGATTTCAAAAACAGCTATTTTAAAAAGGTGGGGATATTTCATAAATAACAGTTTCTGCAGTTATTTATCACTACTTCCAGTCTTGTTCATTATAAGCAGGGTTCAGATTGAGTGATTCCAGTCAATCAGAGTTCATGTAGTACAGGGGTGGCCAACCTTTTTGTGCTGTGGGCCAGACCATGCCCCCTTAGACAGATATGCAGGCAGGAGGCATGGTCCTCCCGCCCCTTCTGCCACTTCGGGTGGTGGTGGCGAGTGCATTCACGGCATGTTTTTGCTGCTTCTGCCGCTTCCTGTGGCAGTGGGAGTGAGGGCAGCACATTTTCTCCATTTTTCCATGTGTCTTCTGTGGGTTTTCACTGGGTTTTTTTGCCATGTTTTCAGTGCTTCTGGCGTGTTATCACCACATTTTTGACGCATTTGCGGTGCTTCCAGCACATTTTCGGCAATTTTTGGCATGTTTTCAGTGCATTTTTGGTTCATTTTCAGTGCATGTTGGGGCTTCCGTGCCGGAAGCTGCCAAAATACACAAAAAATGTGGCAAAAATGTGCCAGAGGTGCCCCAAACATGGCAAAAAATGTGGCAAAAACATGCTGGAAGCACCCCAAACATGGCAAAAATGCACCAGAAATGCCCCAAATGTGCCATTTTTGGTGCTTCCGGTGGCAGCAGGGTCCTCACCATGGGCCAGATTAATTGGCGACACAGGACAGGTCTGGCCCGTGGGCTGTAGGTTGGAAACCCCTGATGTAGCAAATATGATAGCATTGTGCAACTATGTAAACAGTAGGACTTCATTGACATCATTGATATACACTGAGAGTGAGTGCTATGTTTCCTGGACCAGTAACACAGGCCATGTAGATAACACAACTAATACTACACAATGAATTGGATTTGGATGGACGATGTCATTGAGAATGACCAGTGATACCATAAGAAGCTGGGAATAAATGGACATTTTTAGTATTTTTTGCAGAATTTTTATTTATTTTACACTTCTGCACCTCCAGTTTTAGTCATATAGCCACCACCATTATAATGAAAGATACTGCAACCTGTTACAACTTTTCAGCAGGAGAAAATTTTTTTTTCCTTTAACCATAGTTGAAAATATAAAACTATGCCTACTCAATGCAGATTAGGAAGAATTTATTTCCAGTCACTCTTGCTGAGTACCCTCTCTTTTGGCTTTCTCCAATTCAGGCTGATGTTCAGATTTCATTGAACATTCAGATTTCATTTTTATCTCTTTCACTGGAGTGACACACAAAGGCTGCATATAATAACATACCACTTTAAACAAACCTCAGATGTTTGACAGATTGGAATTTTGGTGCTGCTTAGCTTTAAATATTCTTCACAACGGTCTGGATGATGTTGCTATGTTGTATCTGAGGGTGGTTAATAATTGTAAAACAACTGGAATTTATCTGCCATTATGCATTATGTTCTGCCATACGGCTTGGTTCAGCTACACAGTATGAAGAAACATCAAGAGACTATCATACAATTAAACATCCACTGCATTTCAAATCTAAAGGCAAACATGATTATGTTTGATCAGTTAGTGCTATTTCATACTGATGAATAACATCTAAATGTGAGTTGACATTTTTCAGCAGCAAGCATAATACTTAGACTTAGACCCTCCCATGCTATGTAACATATCATGGAGTAAGGGATTTCCAACAGTTTTGGTCCTGGGCAAACGCCTTGGCATCCTCCCATGTCACTTTGAGGGTCTTTAAATCTGCCATGGAAAGTCTTCATCATGCATTTCGAAGGCATCCTTGTTGTTTGGCACTAGGAGGGGCCCAACCTATTGCTACCTAAGGGATCCTACTTTTCTTCAGACAAAAAATATGTCCTACTATTTGGAGTCTTCTTCATGGAAGCATAATACAGGTAAAACCCTGTTGCCAAAAGTTATGCTGCATAAAGCTGCTGACATCAAGCAACAACCAGTTTCTGGGAATTAAAAATGTCTGATTCCTCCCCAAAAGGTCTCAAGGCTCTATTGAGATTTCTTTCATTGTGGTGAATTAGCTGTGGGCCAGGGAAAGTTTTTCATTTCCAAAAATTGCTGACTATACTTCTGCTAATGCAACCTAAAATAGTATTTGCCTTTTTTACAGCCATATCACACATATTCAGCTTATTTCAAGATCCTTCTCCCTCAAAGTGTTACTAAGCAAATTATTCCCCATCTGGTAGATGTGTACTTGTTCCCCACCCCTTAGGTCAGTGGTTAACAAGCTTTTTTTGGCCATGCCCCACCTACTGTAAGCATCTCTAAAATCCCGATCCACCCCCATGACATATAATTCTTATTATTCAAAAACTGAACTCCTATTCATGTGGAGGAAGCCTAAAAGGCCATTCATTGTTAATAACTCATTCTCTAATTGCCCCCCCACCAAATTAAATTGCCCTCCTGTGGTGCATGTGCCCCATGTTGGGAACCACAGCCTTAGGTGAAGAATTTTGCACTTAGTGCTGTTAAATTTCATTCTGCCGTTTTCAGCAGAGTGCTTAAACCTATCAAGATCTTTTTAAATTTTGTTCCTGCCTTCCAAGGCATTAGCTATTCCAACCAATTTTGTGTCATCCACAGATCTGATAAGTATTCCCTATACTTCCTCATCCAAGTGATTAATGAAATGTTATAAAGCCAGGACTTGCTATCCCCTCCCAGTTTGAGGAGCCATTGATAAGTACTCTCTGAGTACAATTCTGTCACCAACTGTGTATCCATCTGACACTTGTGTTTTATAGCCCACACCTAGTTAACTTGTTGAGCATGGGGCAATTTAGCAAAGGCTTTGCTGAAGACAAGATATCTTACATCCACAGCATTTCCACCATCTACTAAGGAAGCTGCATGATTGAAAAATGAGATAAGATTTGTCTGTCAGGATTTGCTCTTGACAAATCCATGTTGACTTCTAGTTAGTGTTTGCAGTGATCGCATTATGATCTGCTCCAGATTTTCCCCTGGGATTGATGTCAGGTTGACTGGTCTGTAGTTCTCCAGTTCCTCCTTTTTGCCTTTTTTGAAGCAAGGGATATTAGCCCTCCTCCAGTCATCCGGCACTTCACCCGTGCTCCATGATTTCAAGGAAATGAGAGACAGTGGTTCTGAGATCACTTCAACCAGTTCCTTTTGTGACCAAAAGGCCTGACCCAAAAGGTCTCTCCTTCCTCTTAGACTCCGACCCAGGCAAGCCTGATGGTCGTTCAGCCATCACAGGCTGCAATTACCTGGGAATTACCTGCAGTGGCAGAACCCAGCACCCTGGGACTTAACTGATTTAACAGTGCCCAGTAACTAATGTGGAGAAATTAAAAACTAATAAGGGGGAGGGTAGTTTCATTGGCTTACTCTGGTATTGCCTCTTCCAAAGAATTAGGCCGGTGGTTGAAGTAAAGTCATTTATTCTTCAGGTTCATAGGTAGAATTTCGGATACAGAATACAGTCCATCAAAAGATCAGGAATCAAAGAGTTAAAGCAAGCTGTTGGGGGGGGGGAGAGAAAGCCCGTCATCCCCCTTCTTCCAAGAGCACACATTTTGGCCGCTTTCCAGTTCAGCCTCCCAAGCATGTCTGCCTGAAGACTGCCTCTCTCTCAACTCAAAAGTTCAGGCAAGCCCTCAATTAGTTCAGAGAGTCACATGGAGTTTTATTACCCTTTCTTCCTCCATGCAAAAGATCACGTACTTAATGAAGACCCCCAGTTGTAGAGCCATAAATTTACCAATAAAATTGTCAGCCCATGTCCGTCTGCTTAGTCAGGACCAATAGGATAACCTAGAGGTAGGTTATTCTATTACACTTTTAATGTACTTGGATGCAGTTCACCCAGCTCTGGGGATTTGAAATTATTCAATGTAATAAGGTATTCCTTGACTATTTGTTTACAAACATCAACCTGCAATCCTGCTCCCTTTGGGAACATTTGCCTTGACGGTCTGTCTTTTGGGGAAAAGAGAGATGAAGTCGGAATTGAGTATTTCTGCCTTTTTGCCATCTGTTAGCATTTCCCCATCTCCAATGAGCCACTATTTCATCTCTCTGTCTGTAGATATGGATGTACCTGAAGAATGCGCTTTTTTGGTGCATTTAGCATCTCATGCTCATCCTTAGCTTTTGCCTTTCTAACACCATCCCTGTGATTCTTTGCTACTTGTCTATACTCTTCCTTCATAGCCTGGCCTTCTTTCAACTTCCTATAGATGTCCTTTTTTGGTTTTAGCTCCACTTTGAGCTTTTAGTGAAGCCACATTGTTCTTTCTTAGCTGTTTCCCTCTTTTTTCTTGTTAAAATTGTAAATAAGTCTAGGCCAGATCACTTGGAATATAGTGTCATGAAGATAGCTGTTGGATATAAGAAATGTGGAAGACTAATTTCAGGGCCAACACCTGTGCTGACAAACAGAATGTCAAGCAGCTTTTCTGCTGCTTCTGGTGTAAATATTCTACTGACAGCCAGTCATAAATTGATCATTTCCTCAGATCATCTGCAGATGGTCAAAAGAAATAAAATAACAAAAAGTTTCTATGCTATGGTTCTTGCACTAAATCGCTTTGGTAAGAGGATAACATTTTCCATTTTCTGTATATTGCTGATCAAACTTGAAAGAGGAATTTTTCCCTTTCAACTAAGTGATGCAGCCAGTGATGCACTGAAGCAGGTCCTGTCCTGTTTGGGGGAACCGGTAGCGGAAATTCCCCAAGGCCACGCCCACCTGGTCGGCCATGCCCACCTCCATAGCCCATTGCATTGGCCATGCCCACAGATTTGGCCCCACCCACAGATTTGGCCCCATCCACAGAGGTGGTAGTAAATTTTTTTGGAGTGCATCACTGTATGCAGTGCAACAATGATTCTATAGAATTGTTTTCAAATATCCTACACTCGCTGTCAGCTGCTGCAGGATGCTGGAAATTGAGACAGTAGAGGAGAAAAATTCTGTTAAAGTAAAGGTTACCATTGCTCGAAAACCAGTCATATCTGACACTAGGGTTCGGTGCTCATCTCCATTTATAGCCAAAGAGCCAGCACTGTCTGCATCTGCAGGTGTTTCCATGGACATGTGGCAGGCATGGCTAGACACTGGAGTGTACAGAATGCTGTTCACCTTCCCATTAAAGTGATACCTATTTCTCTACTTGCAATTTCTTACTTTTGAACTGCTAGGTTGACAGGAACTGGGTCACAGACAGTAGCTCACTCTGTCATGCAGCACTTGGGACTCGAACTGCTGACCTGCCAACCTTTCAGTCATCAGTGTCTTAACCACTAAGCCACTGCATGGCCTTTTGCTTGTCTCCCTGACTTCAAGCAGCTTTTAAAAAGCCACACTACACTGCTCTGGGAGGGCAAGTACAGACAGGCCCTCAGTTACTTTAAACAGAGTTATGTATTTCAGGCCCCTTCTTAGGGCACACATGAATGATGTCAGACAAATTGACTGCTCCAATGTATTCACCATACTGTGGATATCACCACTGTGGATTAAAGTCTTCCAGAATGAAAATAATTACCCACATATTCCCTCTTAATTCACCTTCTCCTTACTCCTACCCTTCGATTCTTCTATGACCTGGTTATCAATATAAGAACAAAATCTGTTTCAGCAATTTCTATGTCTTTGGTTGCACTGGTGAAGGAAAGAACAGATGGAATAAATTAATTAGTCAAAGTCTGTTTGAAGGGAAAAAACATTTCTTTGCCCAAGCCACCAGAGGGTAGAGAAGAACACTTAAAGTTAACTGTCATCTTGTTAACTTATCAGAACACATTAATGTGTTGGCATGGTTATAACCAAAAGAGGAATTATATGGGGGAAAGAAGGTTAGAAAGTGTCTGATTGAGAGATTGTTTTGTTTTGTGTGTGTGATTTTTTGACATGATTCTTTAAGTGGAATGTTTGTTTATATTATTTGCATGTCGACCTGACATGTGACTAGGCTTCTGTCTTAGCACTCTACAGTTCAATGGAAGCTGGGCAGGGTCTTATAATGAGGGGATCTCTTTATGGTAAACGTCAATGAGAAAAGCCAAAAGGGAAGTTCCATTATGAAATTAACAAGGACAATCACCATATCTGGGAGTGAATGACTAATGTATTGAAAACAGAATTCTTGAATGTTGTTATTGCTTCGGATATTTCAAGCTCAAATCTTATTATCAGAGCATGGACTCTCAAGCATATAATAGACAGTATATTGAAAAATAAATATGGACGAAAGTTAAATACTTTCAGTTAAAACTGCTCTAATATCTAAAACATACAAGACAAAAGATATCTCATCAGTTTGACAAATGGCGTATAACATCAACTTGAAAGATAAATTCTATGCAGCCTTCTTCAGTCACAACATTTTGCAGGGAGGTTGTGATATCCTCATCCTCATTATCCATTTTCTACCCTTTCATGTTTTTCTACTGCTTAGCATGCCCACAACAAAAAGGAAAGAAAGAGATGGTTGTCCTTCAGTGAACAATTCTAACACCCATTCATCTTAAAGCACCTATAGACAGAGAATAACCAGACTTAATAAATATTGTTAATGTTGAATTACCTCTGCAGGTATTTATTGAATCAAATGTCATTGTCTCTAAAGGTAACGAAAACTCAACAAAAACAAACAATCCCTGTTATCTATGTTCTGTTGTATGCTTAAAATATAAGCATTAAACTGAATGAGGATGTTCTGGGCCATAACGTTCAGGAACAGAGTTACTCCCAGAATAGCTGAGCTCCTGGAAGTTGTAGCCAAGAACATAATGTTTCCCGACTCTGCTCATGGCAGGAACTCAGTTAACTACCCTTCCTGGTTAAAGGTTGGAAAAGTCACTTTTTTTTGAAAAGCATGGCTGAGAAATTTGAAGGATTGTCATCCCTCCCAAAAAAGTAATTTTCTTAAGGTGTGGTTATGTCACATACACTCAGTCAATGGGTGGCATTAGATATGATTGCCTTGCCCCAAACTTTCTTGTAGCTGACCAATTCTGGAGAAAATAAGCAAGGACAGGCTAGCTGACCTCCATGGAAGACCACAGACCGTCATGGATCCTACCATTGAGAAATGCCTGGCAAACGACTAACAAACCCCAGTTTTTCTAGCATGTGATTGTAAAAAAAAGAAAAAGAAAATTTAATACAATATGACTGCCTAATTGAGAGGAGGAAAAGGCATACTGTATGAAATGAAGCTTAAAATAATAGACTCTGTGTTCTCTCCAAAATATAAAGGTAGAGAAAACAAAACATAGGTAAGCTGGACGGAGGCACTAGCACCTCTGGTTGGCTCAGAAACCATATGCTATCCAGTTGAGAAGGAAACCGCTTCATCTGCCTCTAGCTAGAGGAAATGCGCTGCAGTCAAGCGGAGTAAGAAGGAAAAAAGAGAATGTGGCTTGGAGCAAAGGCAGCTGTTTGTCTTTATTGCTGAGAGTGGACAACGGAGTTAGAAATGATCACCAAAGACTAGGCTGTGATTTGGGTTTTATGTTCCTGCTTAAGTGGTCAGGATTCTGGACAATCATCATTACAGTTTAATTTTTATGCAAACATTTTACAAATCCAGAAAACAGAAGAAGAATGGAAGTGACCAATATTATTTCATAATATATAAAAAAAGATATGGAACACAGCTTTGATCATGCCAGTTCTTTGCTTCTCTGAATGGTTGCAAGTAAGATACTGAGAATGTCTCTGTCTTTCTCTCTCTCTCTCTAACGACATCAGAATCCAAATTTCCCCACAGAGAGTCTCTGTACAACAGGAGTTCCCAAACTTTTTAGGGTGCGGTTCAGTGGGCTGGTTGTATAGTTCAGCAGGCCGGTCACATGGTTCCTCCAACCGGAAGCGTTAATAAAATGTGCCTTTTAATCGGTTTTGCAACAGGATGAGATAGATTTTAGGCTGCCATTTTCTCTGCTTAAACCAGGGGTGCCCAAAGTATGGCGTGTTTTACTTCCACTTCCAGGAGCGATGAGGGCAGCATGGGCTGGATGAATTGGCTTCCACAGCCCCAAAAGCCGCTTCGCCGCCGCCGCCAGAGCCACCCACGCCATGGTCCGGGTGGAGGTTCACCTGGCACTTCGGCCGGGAGAGGAGAAGGTGGGGAGAGTCATCTGCGGCACTTGGGGTCACTTCCACAGCCCCAGAAGTCACTTTGCCACCACCGCCACCAGAGCCGCCCATGCCATGGTCTGGGCGGAGGTTCACCCGGCATTTTGGTTGGGAGAGGAGGAGGCGGGGAGAGTCATCTGCAGCACCTGGGGTCGCTTCCCCGCTGCCGCTGTCAGAGCCTTGGACCAGGCCGGGGTGCACCTGGAAACTTCAGCCGGGGTCCGCAGGGTGACAAGAGCTGACATCAATGCAGCCTCCGCCGACGCTGCCTTGGCTCATTCTCTGGCATGGCCGGCCTTGGGAAATACGTGCATATCCGATGCCCTTCTTGCAGTCGGTGCACAAGAGACATCACCGATGTTATTCCCGTTGATAGCTTGCAGCTGAGACGTTGGGATTTCGAGCCTGCTGGGTGTCCCTAGTGTGGTAGATTGATGTATTGAGTAATTTTTATTTTACTGTATAACTTTTTTGTATTATGCTGTGTGAACTGTATATCCACAGCATTAGTACTATATTATCTTTATTATGTTTAGCTGTGTATTGCTTATGTTTTGCATTGTATTTTATTTATGTATATTGTATTCTGCTTATTATTGTGTATTGTTTACTGTTGGAAGCCACTTTGAGTAGTGTTTTACAAGAGAAAAGCGGGGTATAAATAAACAATACAATACAAGATAACCACTACATTGGTTTCCCAAAGACTAATAGCACAGAGACTGTTTTTGGAAAGCTGGCCATCAGGTAGTAAAACTGTAATGGTAAGTGATATCCAGGCATTCTAAATAGGGTCTGGGGGAAAAGAGTAAAATGATAGAAGCAAACCTCAAAAACCCTGTTAGGATGAGTATAATTTGGAACCAGCTCAAAATTAATAATCATACCAATGTCTTATGATTATGTGGTCATTATGGATAAATCACTTTGCACTATTATCCTAGGAAGAAAGTTAATAAGTGTTACTGAGGTCCAAAGCACACAGTCAGAGAAATTCCTTTCTATAAGAAGTCCTCTCTTAATTGAAAAAATAAGATATAATTGCAAAAACAAATTAAAACCAGCACATGTATCATCTGGATTATCTCTGAAATAGAATGAAACAATGCCTTAATGTGCATATACAATTTTAGAGTATAATATACAGGTATATAATAATAATCTTAGAACTGAAGAGCTGGAAGGGGCCCTATTGATCACTGAGCCCAGCCCCTTTCTAGGAGGCAATTTCTTGCTTTTGAACTGCTAGGTTGGCTGGAGGTGGAAGCTCACTCTGTTGTGCAGCACTCAGGTCTTGATCTGCTGAACTACTGACTTTCCAGTCATCAAGTTCAGCATCTTAACCATTAAGCCACCACAGTCCTTGTTCTTGCTCACCCCAACTCATGAGATGTGAGTTGGGTTGAAGGCTCACCTTTTGCCCATAAACTGGGCTAAAGCAGCGATGGCTTTTGTTCATCTCTACCAATTAGCTGGGATAAACCTATTCCCAGTGCTCCAACAAAGGCAAAAACCCAAAGGAATTCTATCTCTAGACACAGGTATTTGAGAATCCTCTCTATATTGCCAAATGAGAAAAGGAAATAAAAAAGCAACTCCCAAAGAAAGACAGGAAATGAGACACAAAAGAGTTTGACAGTAATGTGACAAATGCTCACAACATGCACAGTGCACAGAAGAGTCTCTGAACATTTTCTGGGCACAGATTAAACAGCTGAAAACATGGATTAATCGAGGTATAGCTCCCCATATAGTGCCTTTAGAGAAACATTTTAGAGAGAGACACAGACCACCAATTCTGCCTCGTGTGATGCTGTGTAGCAAAGCCATACACACTTAGACTTTAACATTGTATGTGGTTTGTAGTATCTGGTCATGGGAGGTTGGAACAGAAGAGGGGACTCTCTTGCACCACAGAGGGTAACACCCACAGAAATTCTGTTTTTGGCAGGTCCATGGGCTATGTTTTGCTCTAAGATCCTCTAGGGGAGAAGCAATACCATCACACACACAGAGAGACAGAAAAGTGGGCACTGGGGCAGGCCTGCCCACCCAAAACACAGCATTAGTGAGCTGCATTTGCCTACCTTTTCTCTAAGACCATGGTGCCCAACCATGCACCACAGGGGGTCAATTTGATTTGGGGGGAATTAAAGAATGAGTTATTAACAGTTAATGGTCTTTTAGATTAACTCCATGTAAATAAGAGTTCACTTTTTTATAAAAAGAATTATATGTCATGGGGGGGGGGCCTTTGCATCAGGATTTTAGAGATGCTTAGGTGGGGCATAGCCAAAAAAAGGTTGGGAACCACAGCTATGAGACCTGGCAAACAGAAGAGATGCCAAAGTCACCTTGCAATGACAAATATGCACACAGAAGGTGAGGAGCTCTAATGCAGAATCTGATTGATCGATCTGTCTCTTAAAGAAGGAAGGGCTTGAAATTCAGGTTCAAAGTACTCATTTTCTAACTGGAATTCCCAGCCTTCTACCTGCATCCTCTATATCACTTGGACTGTAGCTCATTTCAGCCCCTGACAGCAGCAACACAGGCCACGGTTATTGGGGTTGATTGGAAGTGAAGTCAACACATGTAACAGGAGTCAGCTTGAGGAACACTGAGGTAGAACAATATGTCTTGGATGTTTGGTGTGCACAGTCATTAGGACCTTACTCTACTAGATAGAACCTGTGCTTTTGTATTTCCCAGACAGGTAAGAATCACATCTGGATGCTCCCTTGTTGCTTTGGCCATGTGTGCACTTATTTATTTATTTTATTTATATTCAAATTTATATGCCACCCAATCAGGTAAACCCGACTCTGGGCGGCGCACAACAAGTTAAAACATACATAAAACAGTACAACCAATTAAAACCAATTAAAACCCAACATACCCACCCACCTACCCCATTCCTCTTAAAACCCACATAAACCTACATTAAAAAAAGACAATTAAAAGAAATGGGGGCTTAATTTATAAGACAACATGCAGGGGCCACTCTTCCATCTGGGCCCCACACCTGCCCTGCCAACCAGGTTTTTAGGTCTTTTCTGAAAGGTAGCCCCACCTACTGCAAGCACCTCCAAAGACAGTCTGATCTGTTTTCCAGATCTGTCCATCCCAGCTGTAAATATTAAAATTAGCATTTTAGACTGGGCCTGGAAATAAGATAGAACCACGTGCAGTTGGCAAAGGGTAGAGATGATGTGATCTGGCTACCCAATCTCAATCAATAATTCTGTTCCTCAGTTTTGGACCAGTTGCAACTCCATATATTACAATAATGTAATAAAGGCAAGGTTACTGATCTCAGTAACCTTGCCTTTATAGTATTGTACTTCTTATTTCTCAGCATTGCTGGTCCCTGGCAGTGGAGCAAAGAGTCAAGCCTAAAAATGAGGACTCAAGTCCCAAAAATCGGCAGGTGGGATGAGCAGTTTTGCAATATCACTGATTTTTTTTATTCTAGAAGGCAAATTACCCGCTATTGACAGTTGTTTTAAATTTGTAACCAAAGATTTTACAATGACTCCAGTTAGTGAAATTAGTGTGGGGAGGAATAACAGCAGCAGCAGCAGCAGCAGCTATGATAATATGTTGGGTCATTCTCTGCAAGAACTCAGGATGGCTGTTTTCTGGCACCAGCAGGATAATGGTACTCTTGGCTGGTTGCAAAGAAGAACAACAGGGAACTATGGCTTCACAGCTCTGCTTGCATGTACAAAAGGCTTTGGAAAACAAGCACATGCTTCATTGGCATTCCAACTGCATCCTGGGTTCCCATCTCTTGGTAATACTTGAATAGACTGTAGCATATTCAAACTTGGCAGTAACTCCACACAAGAGTGGTTTAGTACAAGAGAAGCACTTTGGAATTCTTCTGTTTACATTTTTCTGCTGATTATTTCCCTCATTCTGAAGAAGAGTGTTGTTTGTTACATTGCACATTTTCCCACTTGACCATTTCTAATGGAGGAAGATGAGAGAAATTAAGTTTGCAGATTCTTGTGAAAAGTCTGTGCCCGCATGTGGCAATTTTTTAAAAAAAATAGTCCCAGCCTTCCACAAACCAGCTCCACACACAGACACAGACATGTAAGCCAGGAAAATACTTGAGTCAGCACAAATTTGGAAGGCACACAAAGTCCCAGTAATAGTCTTTGCTGTTATCAATTTTCCACATCAGAACATAAGGTTCCTTTGTCTATTTTCAGAAGCTATTACTAGTGACAAGACATGAAATATATGCTTCTTTACTGCCTATGTTCTTCTTTTATATATATAAAGAATGCAACAAAGCAAGACATAAAAAGTTCCGAAGGTACATTGCTACCAAATACACAGCCTCCAATTATTATTATGTACTGTATTAAAATTTCAGATCTTTCTGATCAGAACAAGAAATCTCCCTGATGGTTGTGTCCCCTCCTCTAGTTACCAGTAGGACGCTAAAATCTGCTTTCAGTTCAAAAAATGAAATAAAGGATTCATTTACATTATATATATCAAACAGTTGAATTATACAATTATATGATTTAGGAAAAACTCAGGCCATGTAAAGCAAGCTAATCATGATCCTAAATTGAATTTTCAAACCTTTAATTGATCCCATCCCACAGGTAACATTCTATTTTAATTGCCAGGCCGAGATGGTTGCAATTAAGTAAATTAAAAACTCTGCTCAGTGGAAACTGGGAAAGCCTTCTAATTGAACAGATGATGGCCAGGTTTTCTAACAGTTGATTGCAAAAGGATGTAACCACTTTGCTCATATTTCCTATTCTGGTTACATCCATCTGCAATTGCCTCTAGTTTGTTCTGAGGCAGCCGCCACAACAAATGAATGAAATATAATACCATGAAGTTTTTCAGAATATAAAATCAAATTTCCAGCCAAAGATAACAGGTTTTAAAAGCTCATGTATAGACTACATACCCTGAAGATTAAATTAAGTGGGTTTCCTATTAATGGAATTTTGATTTTGTTCTGGACCCATATGTTGTGGTAAACATTTCAACACCTGGGATCTCCATCATGGGGTGTTATGCCAAGGAGGCAGGCACATCACTAGGAACCATGCCAAGAATTGCTGCCATTATCAGAAAGGTAATTGAGACATGGTTCAAAACTATTAGGTAGCTTCAAAATGGGTAGAGTTTGAGCATGATTGGTAATATCAGAAACATCTCACTAAGTATCATCCTAAAACCATTTGGCTCTTATGATTTTGACAGATATATCAGATTCCTACAGCAGGAGACTTCCATGTGACAGGTCTCCTGTCCATGTCTGTCCTTGTCATACTGCAAAGTGATGCAGTAGATTTTACGTGTCAAGAAAGGATGGTAAATTATAAATTATTTGTTTTATTATTGTTCTGTTTTTTCCTCTCTCAAACATGGAGAGAAGTACTGGTAGAATTTCTTACCTCATGTGCCAAAGAAATATGAATGGATTTGGGTATGATGCACCTCCGGTTGACTGAGCAAAGGGATGACACATTTTTGAGTGGACCTTTTGTTTGTGGAGCAAGCAATGGCACCAATGTCAAATACAGTAAAACCATGACTTACAAATGCCCTGAGTTACATAAAATTCAACTTATATAATGATTTTGTGCTAAAACCATGTCCCGATTTACACGATTTCCTATGGGTTTACTTTGAGTTATGTAAAAATTTATTTCCCTATTGGTTTGCTTCAATTTACACCAAAAATTCATTCTTCCTATAGGTTTGCTTCGAGTTACATAAAAATAATGTTTCCTATGGGTTTGCTTCGAGTTACATAAAAATTCAATTTAAGCAAAAGCTTACGGAATGGACTTTTTCGTAAGTAGGGGTTTTACTGTACTGCCTTGGGCATTTAGCAGTGTGGAAATCATACACAGGATTCAATGAAGTTACGCAGCAAGGTATGATGTGATGTTTTGGGGACCCTTTGTAGCTCTGGAAAAAAAATTCTCATTATCCATGTGACGGTAATTATAGCAAATTAAAATGGCCTCTATCTCACTCCTGTGATAATTGGTGTGATAGGAAGTATAAAAAACTGGGACCACAGTGATCTCATATTGCTTCCTCACTAAAGTTTTAAACTAGGTTTAAACTGGTTTATATGCAGTGACTTCTCAAACAATTTCAGTGTGTTGAGAAGGTTCAGCTGGTGTAGAACATGGCAGTGAACATGCTGACAGAAGACAGGAGTGTTCTGGGAACCATGGTAGGGTGATGGACAGGGGTGAGGGGCAGCAACAAAGGGACAGGGGAAAAGGCTGCCCCCTGGAACTGCTTGGTCACCGCCCCTCGCTTGTTCCGCCTGGCACGCCGGGTGGCTAAAATAATAATAAAATTATTATTTATGCCCCAGGGCACCAGAGGCGGGGGTGCACCGGGATGAATCCCGCTGTCCCAGTGGCCCAGCCCATGCCTGACAGAAGCACAATCTTTTAATTGAATTCCATCAATTTTGTAACAATTATGGATGACTGTGGGGAGGGGGGAAAGGATTCCTTCCCTCAATGGCAAGAGAGAAGGGCTCTTGCCCCCCCTTAAATGCCAAATTGATTTATGTGTTCAAAGAGATAAATGATACGAGATACATGCTGTGTATGTGGATTATGCTAACATACTACAGTGGTAACTCGAGTTACAAAAATTTAATGCGTTCCAAGGTATTTTTCCTGTTATGAAAAAGTTATAACTCAAAATTCCCATAGGAATGCATTAAAAAATCAAAATTCATAACTTGAAACATGGTTCCCCATAGGAATGCATTGAAAACCAATTAATCTGTTGAGGAAAAATTCGTAACTCAAGCCATTATTTTCAATTGATTTTAATTAATATTGTGAAAATTTTGTAACTCGAACCATTTGTAACTCGAGGTACCACTGTACTCTTAGCTTTGTCCTAATCTCAAAAAATCCTGTTAAAGTCATAGATATCAACTGCATAAGATCCCTATTGCTTTCTGTCATAGCTGGAAGCAAATAAATGGTTTGGGATTATGGTGACTGAAGGACTATCTCCCCATAATAAGGCCATTACTAATTACAAACACTAATTCAGACCCCATAAATATCCCAAAATTAGATGTAAAAAAAGAGAGGTAAAGTTGAGCATGATGTCAGAATCCAAGGCAAACCTTTCAATATCACTGTAATCCAAGTCTATGCACCAACCACTAGTGCAGATGAAGCCACAGTTGACCAGTTCTATGAGGACCTACAACACCTCATAGAACAGACACCAAGAAATGATGTCCACATTATCTCAGGAGATTGGAATGCCAAAGTAGGAAATCAAAAAGTAAATGGAATAACAGGCAAGTTTGGTCTTGGAACACAGAATGAAGCAGGGCAAAGATTGATAGAGTTCTGCCAAGAGAATGCACTAGTCATAGCAAACACCCTCTTCCAGCAACACAAGAGGCGACTTTACACATGGACATCACCAGATGGCCAGCATCGAAATCAGATTGATTACATACTCTGCAGTCAAAGATGGAGAACCTCCATTCAGTCAGCAAAAAAAAGACCTGGAGCAGACTGTGGCTCAGATCACAACCTGCTGATCGCAAAATTCAGGCTTAGACTAAAGAAAATGGGGAAAACAATTAGACCAGACAGATATGACCTACACAACATCCCTAAAGAATACACGGTGGAGGTCATGAACAGATTTAATGTCCTGTATCTGATAGACAGTGTATCAGAAGAATTATGGACAGAGACGTGGGACATCATGCAGGAGGCAGCAAGAGAAACCATACCAAAAGAAAAGAAGCGTAAGAAAGCAAAGTGGTTGTCCGATGAGGCTCTTAAAATAGCAGAGGAAAGAAGGAATGCAAAAGTCCAAGGAGAAAGGAAAAAATACAACCACCTGAATACAGAATTTCAAAGAAAAGCAAGGAGAGATAAGGAAAAATACCTGAACGAACAGTGCAAAGATATGGAGGAAAACAACAAAAGAGGCAGGACTAGAGATCTTTTCAAAAAAATTGGGGAAATCAAGGGAACATTTAAAGCAAAAATGAACATGATAAGGGACAAAGATGGAAAAGAGTTAGCTGAAGCAGAAGAGATAAAAAAAAAGATGGCAAGAGTACACAGAGGAACTCTACAAAAAGGACCTCAACACTCCTGATAATAACAATAATGAGAAATTTGAACTTGAACCAGACATTCTGGAGAGTAAAGTCAGAAAGGCCCTAAAAAGCACTGCAAACAATAAAGCTAGTGGAAATGCTGGTATCCCAATTGAATTTTTCAAAGCCCTAAAAGATGATGGAATCAAACTACTGCATTCAATATGCCAGCAAATTTGGAAAAGAAAACAGTGGCCACAGGATTGGAAAAGATCAGTGTACGTTCCAATCCCCAAAAAAGGCAATGCCAAAGAATGCTCAAATTACCGAACAATTACGCTCATCCCACATGCCAGCAAGGTGATGCTCAAGATAATGCAGGATAGACTTCAACAATATGTGGAGAGAGAACTATCAGAGGTGCAGGCCGGTTTCAGAAGAGGCAGGGGGACTAAAGACCACATTGCCAACATACGTTGGATCATGGAGAAAACAAAAGAATACCAGAAACAAGTCTACTTTTGTTTTATTGACTACACCTGTGACAAAAGGACCACTACAAAATGTGGCAAGTAATTAAAGAGATGGGAATACCAGAACACCTCATATGCCTCATGAGAAATCTGTACACAAACCAAGAAGCAACAGTTAGGACAGAACACGGAATGACAGAGTGGTTTGGAATAGGAAAAGGAGTAAGACAAGGCTGCATTTTATCACCCTGCTTATTCAATCTATACACAGAGCACATAATGCGCAATGCAGGGATGGAGGAATCACAATATGGGATCAAAATTGCTGGGAGAAACATCAACAATTTGAGATATGCAGACGATACCACCCTAATGGCAGAAAGTGAAGAAGACCTAAAGAACCTCTTGACTGGATTGAAGGAGGAGAGTGCAAAAGCTGGCTTGAGACTCAATATCAAGAAAACCAAGATAATGGCAACAGGTCCGGTCAGTCCCTGGAAAATAGATGGGGAAGAAGTAGAAGCAGTGACAGATTTTACTTTCCTGGGATCTAAGATCACTGCAGATGGCGACTGTAGCCATGAAATAAAAAGACGACTGATTATGGGGAACAAGCAATGAGAAACCTGGGGAATATAGTGAAAAGCAGAGACATCACCTTGAAAACAAAAATTCGCATAGTCAAAGCATTAGGAAGGCTGAGCGCAGAAGAATAGATGCCTTTGAGGTGTGGTGTTGGAGGAGAGTCCTGAGAGTCCCTTGGACAGCAAAGAGAACAAATAGGTCAATACTGGAAGAAATCAATCCTGACTGTTCATTGGAGGGACAAATAGTGAAGATGAAGCTAAAGTACTTTGGACATCAAATGAGAAGGAAGGACTCACTTGAGAAGGCCTTGATGCTGGGAAAGGTGGAGGGCAAGAGAAGAAGGGGGCGTCCAAAGATGAGATGGATAGATGGTATTGTGGACACAATGGGCACAGAGCTTGGTGGGCTGAGGAGAATGGTGGAGGATAGAGGTGCCTGGAGGAAAATGGTCCATGGGGTCGCAAAGGGTCGGAATCGACTGTGCGACTGAACAACAACAACAAAGTTGAGTATCCTTTGCATATCTGTGACTTGACTCACTCTTCAAAACTCTCAACAATCTTTCCTAGCTGTTTTGTAGATTCCAAACAATATGGGAGCTAAGGTGACATCATGAAGAAATCCATACATTGATGGCCAAGGACATTACCATTGAAATCTGTTTTTTTCTTCTTCTGGCAGGACCAAAATTAGCACACAATGCTTCACAGTCCTAACCTGTCTGGCTGATCTAGACAGATACTGTCCTTAATCATACTGAAGGTTGCTGAGAAGGACTCATTTCTACTTCCTCTTATAAGCATTCAGCCAAGGTAGCAAAAGCAATTTTAGGCTACACAGAGGCATAGGAGAAAGTCCATGCTTGAAAAGCGGGAGTTCTTGACTAATGTGAACATTTGAGTGTCACATCATGGGTTTCTCTTGCCTCCAAGATTATATAGATTAGCTTGCTTGGTTTGGTGATTGGCTTCAGAATTCAGTGGGCGTAGAGCTGAGCGGGCTGCAGAGCATGTTGGAAAATAGGGATGTCTGATGTGCAGTGGTCTATGGGGTCGCAAGGGTCGGGTTTTATACAAATGATTGCTTTAAGATTTGATTGCCTCAATCACCTTTCTGCAATCACCTTTCTGCAACACTAACACACCTAGCCTCTGTGCCAAAAGCAAGTTGCAAGCTAGACTGAAGTGATAAGAAAATCTTGAGATTATAATCTACCACGTTTTAAAATCTGAATTGAAGAACAATATATTTCAACTGGACATTAATTACCCAACCAGAAGTACTGTATTTAACAATGCCTTTTAGCATTGGTTTCATTGGTTACTCTTTTTCCTTATGAGTGGAATCAAGCCATGGTGGATTGAGACATTTACAGTATTCTCACTTTGGCCTATTTAACAAACCAGAAGGGGCAAGGATTAAGTGACCATGTAGTCACCCTCAAACCTACAAAGATCTTGTCCACATCTTCAAGCTAAGCAGGTTAACAGTTACCCAAGGAATGTTTTGAGAGTTACAGGATTACGAGGCACATTGAGATATTTAAGAGTCAATGTGAGTCCTAGTCAGTCATTATCCATACAAAATTAAAACAAAACAAAAATACGAAGAGTGGTATAGTAGTTTGTTCCACTCTTCATCACTGAAGTGAACTCTTGCAATTGTGGAAGCTCTCTGGCAAGCTTGACTATCACTCTTTAAATGAGAATGACCAAAGTGACTGGAGAGAAAAGGGAGGCAAGCAGAGGCATCCACATAAATAATTTTGGGAAGAGGGGAGTCTGTCAATGATACCTGTGGATTACCGACTTGTCTATAATTTTAATCTGTCTATATTTAAAGAAATAGGGACTGTGATAGCTTAGTGGTTAAGAAACTGAACTTGATGACTGGAAGGTCGGCAGGTCAGCAGTTTGAGACCCGAGTGCTGCACGATGGAGTGAGTTCCCATCTCTGTCCCAGCTCCAGCCAACTTAGCAGTTCAAAAGCAAGAAATTGCAAATATTTATTTATTTTATTTATTTTTCATATTTCTATCGCCGCCCAACTCGACAATGACTCTGGGTGGCTTTATATAAATAAATATAAATAAATAAATAGATACCACTTTAGTGGGAATGTATCAGTGTTCCATGCACTCAGGTGTCTAGTCATGCCTGCCACATGTCCATGGAAATGTCTGCAGATGCAGACAGCGCTGGTTCTTTGGCTATCAACGGATATGAGCAGCGAACTCTAGAGTTGGATACAACTGGCTTTCGAGCAAGGATGACCTTTACCTATTTAAAGAAATATCAAATTTAGGATTCTGGGGGAGGGACAGACACACTCCCATGACCCCCTCCATGGACACCCTCAAGGTCATGTGTGCTCCCCCATATTGCATGTTTCTTCTGGCAGGGAGGCTGGAGGAGACATAGCGATCTTTTAAAACTTGGTTAAGCTTCTTCACTTTAAGAATAGAAACTATATTTTATTTCACATTCTTTTGGGAGATCTTTTCTGAATCATTTCTGGAACGAGGGACAAAAGAATGACCTATCGTGTTTAAGTGTTTTAAACCAGAATGCTGGTTTCTAAATAAAATGAATGCTGAAAAGCCTAATGTATTTTAATATAAAAATGCTTATGGGGCAATAGAAATTCATGCATACACGTTAGATAATAACAAATATCTCATTTCAAGGCAGTTCTGTTCATTATGGCACAAGAAATTATCCTGAAGATTTTTTTACACAGGTCTTTCTAATTACTGGTCTTTATTTCTAGTGATGAGGAAGAAGGAAACCTATACCAATGGTGATACATACTAGAAAACGTCCCCATATGTCAACATGTTATGTGACAGCCTGTTTCCTATTGACTGACTTCGCAGTCAGTACAAATTAATTGAAGCCTGCCTACTTGACCTGACAAAAGAGAAATAACCAATATTCTCTGGACACAATTTATTTTCTTTTTGGAAGATCCTTGAAGTATATAATACAAATTTTGAATGTCATTGGTGCCACTTCAGCTATGTTTTAGCGCTAGAACGTCACTCACATTTGTGCTGCTCAGCCATTCTGTTCTCTGTGTGACCTTGGTTATTCTGTCACTTGAACAGCAAGCCTGTGACAAATGTGATCTCACACTTATTTTTGTATGTAGCTAGAAATACTGCCGATATGTTTGTGTCAGCATTAAAACTTCCTAGTTTTGTGAATGGGCCAAATACACAATTCACTCAAGGATGAAGTAAAGCACTGAAATCCAAAGAAACTATGTTCATAGATTATTTGGCCTCAGTATGATTAATTTGAATAATACACATGTAGTTTTAACAATCACATTTATTGATAAGGTCGTACTGAATGAAACCTGGAAATGACTCAGCCTCTTTTTAGAACATTCTGTCACGTATCCTCACATTTAGGACTGCCTTTAAAAACACCGTCCTTTGTTAATATTACTCCCCTTCTTTTATATTCAAGAATGAATATCCAGGCCATCCAGACAAATAAAGCAACTTGTACGTTATTTGCGTTTTGTGCAAGATTGGTTGAGGTGCTTTCCAGTATGTCATTCCTTTGCAGTCTTAGCCTGGTTTACAGGGTGGGAAGATATCACAACTGGGTAAAGTAACAAACAGCCCCATTTATGACAGCCAAACATGTTTTCAAAAGTGTCATTATAATAATTTCATGTCAGAAATTATTCTGGGTTGAAAGGATTTTTGCAGAAGAAACTCTGCTCAGGGAATGCCCAAATGAGACTCCTTTTATGACCGCAAGAGCTGGGACAGAGATGGGCACTCAATCTGTCATGCAGTACACAGGTCTTGAACTGCCAACTTGCCAGCCTTCCACCTAACAAGGTGAGCTTCTTAAACACTGAGCCACCACAGCCCCTTAAAGTGTCATTGAAAACATATACATTGCTTTCCTCTCTTTTCAGTGATGGAAAACTGATGTTTTTTTAAAATAAAATAATATATATATATATGAGTGTTTATGGGATACACATGGCTGTCTAATTTCCCATCCCTGCTACCTTTCCCTTCTTCCTTCAACTGTTGAATTTGTTAAATTCACCAAGCGTTAAATTTGCTGAAGTGATATAACTCTCATCAATTTTACGTCTTCCCCAGCAGCTGTGTATGTAGCCTTGACAGTCCTCACTCTAACATGCTTGGGACTAGAACTATCTTTTGGCACCAAAACCAGAGAACAGGGGGCAATCCCTTGTGATTCCAGTGGTATAGGTGTTTGTGAAGTGAGCAAGACAAGGCGGACAGAACTTAGGACAGATGAGTGGCAGCTTCCAAACCAATTGCAAAAAATGGGCACAAAGTAAACAGGCCCAGAGAGTAAAGTCAGAATAAGCAGATACTATGACAACTTAATAGTCAAGAACCCTTATTCCGAGGTGACAAGCAGGTGGGATGAATGTGGCCAACAACTGCAACAGATGCCACCATACCTGCATGGATTTACATTTCTCACAAACTTCCTAATAAAAATCATAGAACATGAGGAACCTTTCCTAGCCCTGCATCATTGATTCTTGGGCTTATGGGAGGCTCACTGCCAGCTCACAGGGAGGGGTCTTTTGTCTTTCTTTCTTGGGCCTGCCTCACTCCTACCAGGCCTTTTGCAGCCAGAAGGCTCACAAGTCATGATACTGGTGTTACTCTCCCTGCCTTGTTTAAAATGGTATGATTAGCCAAAGTGTACTCAAATCTGAACCTTCTCCTCTGTCTTCTCTTTATCCTGGAGCATTAATGTTGGTTATTAGTTACAGTTATTAATGGTGCCTGTTCTTTGTTCATTGCTTGCACTCCCACTGAAAATGTCTCTTATTTGGCTGGCATTGTTCTTCCAAAGGATGTCAAGAGGTGCTAGCAAATAATAAACAAAGTAAGGTAATATACCACCAAACCTATCTATTTCATGGACACTCCAACAACACCCCCCCCCCCACCCTGCATACAACAGTCAAAACTGAGGAAAAGTTTTCTACACAAGTCTCCAGCTCTCAATATTAAACCAGGAGAGGCTAGGCAAAACCTATGGAGAGCAAAAACAACACACTCTTCCAAATACTAGTTGAATGCTGAAGTTTCTCCCACTAGGGCAATCTGGAAGTCACTAGACTTTTAAGCAAAGTAGGAAGAGCAAAGAATAATTGTGGACAGGACTTTTTGGATACAGGACAAATTTTCTGTGAATATGGAGGAAATCAATCAATGAAGCATTTATGTACTTGCAATTTATGCCCCACCATGTGTAGAAAAGAAGATCTAGTAAATTGAAGATCTAGTAAATTATTGAGATGACTATTAAAATAGCACATTTCTGGTCAAAAATTGTCTAATTATTTTAACGTTTTAATTTATTTAGATCAAAATTGTAGTCTGGATGTTATAATATTTTCAATGTTATATGTTGGCCTCAAAGTTGCCTTAAAATTTTTAATTCTTTCCTGTCTATCTACAGTATCTATCTGCAGTATCTATCTATCTATCTATCTGTCTGTCTGTCTGTCTGTCTGTCTGTCTGTCTGTCTGTCTGTCTGTCTGTCCGTCCGTCCGTCCGTCCGTCCGTCCGTCCGTCCACCCACCCACCCACCCACCCGTCTATTGGCCACCTAGCAAATCATTACTCTGGTTGGTTTACAAATAATGAGACAAATTCAGATATACAGTTATTAAAACCAGGATGATTCAGATAAAAAAAACCAACATGAAACTATTATAGCATTAAAAGCTAACATTACCAAGCAGCTAGAAATTCCAATGGTTGCCGTACCTGCCACTGGTGTGAGCCTTGTCTGATGGGAAAGACTTAGTGGTTTTAAAGGAAAAAATGCTTCACCAATAAATTTCAGTCGAAAAATCATTATCATCCAAATTAGTGGTTCCCAAAGTGGGGCACACACCCCACAAAGGAACTTCAATTCTCAGAAGCCTAAGTTAATTTCCCAATGTACTGATTTAGGCTTCTGGGAATTGAAGTCCAAAAACCAAAGGTTGGGAAACATTGATCTACATCTCTCTCCTCATTGGGGAGTTTCAGAAATGGATTGTGTGGCCACACAAAGCGTATATATATCCTTGTCATCACATAATGTTTGTAGTTTGTTAAGCTATCTGTATTTTGATCTTGGTGTATTTGTGTATGTGTTTTTTTTTTGTTCTTTGCTTGCCTAACTATACTTCTTTACATTTAGTTACTAAAACACAATAACTATACTATTTCCTTGAAAACTCTTCCTGTTTTCTTATGGCATCATATTGTGTTTACAAATTGAACTAATTTACTGCAACCTTCTGTCACATTCATAAAGAATTTTTAAAAAAGAAATGGAATAGCACAGAATATTATGAACAGGAAGAAATACCCTTAAAACACATGATTGTCATTTGCTCACAACAAAAGCTTTTAATACAAAGGGAAAATGAGATACCATGTAATTGCAGTTATGGAGAAATTCAAGAATGTTTTCTTTTTACCTTGTAACTGAGGTTTAATTGAGTGGGAGACACCAATGTACTTATGGCAAAGGGATAAAGTTTTATGATGCAGCTATATCACACAATGAATTGTTACTAAATGATTTACCAATTTTTTTTAAAAAAACATGTTGGTTCTTGTGTAGATACTATTGCTTTTGAGGTATTATGGCAAAACAAAAGTTCTGTCTATCATACTTGATCTGTGATAGCTGTTTCACTTTTGCAAGTTGTCATTTATCATTACACTCCTGATCAACTTGTGTAAAGTATGTTTTCATATTCATCACGTTAATTAGTGTCAGGGTTAGATCCATAGCTAACTTAAAGACATTGTGTAAGGCCAGATGGGATGTCAAACCTTTCCTTCTTAAGAAGACACTGACAGAAATGTGTTCATTTAGCACCAGAGTAAAAGGGATGGAAACCACCATTGTCTGTTTAAATACAGTAATTGTCTGTTTAAATACAGTAATTTCCAATTACATATAAAATAAGGGTGTGGTGTTGTGGTTTTAAGGAGCAGAAAGGACATGTGTGTTGATCTCCATATGTCATTATTCATTGACAGTCAGTTCCCCAATGTTACTTTTAAGTCAGTGCAGCTCCAGTAGTGGAGAGGAGACCAATTGGTAGGAAAGTGTGTAGGCTGTGGGCCAGGGGTTCTCAACCTACGGCCCATGGGCCAGGCCGGACCAACCTGGCCTATGGCACTATTTCATGTGGCCCACTGCCCTCACTCCTGCTGCCACGGAAGTGGTGGAAACAGCCACGTCCACATTTATAGCTGTCACAAATGCTGCCATAAAACATGTCTGCAGCTGTCATAAATGCGTTTATGACAGCCATGGATGCGTTTTACAGCAGTGTTTATGGCAGGGGAACCACCAGTCCATCTTGCTCAGCTGCCTGAGGGAGTGTGATCTGGCGGTTTTGAAAGGTTGAGAACCCCTGCTGTGGACAGATGGCTAAAACAGGAGAGGAAGTTCATCAATACCCACCTATTTTTTTAAACTGAATGTTCCCCTTGTTGCTTTTCTTACATGAGTTTGGGTTTAGTCTGTACCTCTAGTCTAGATCTCACTTGTAGAAATCAGTGCCAGTCTTAGGATGTGATTCTAAAATCTTGTTTTATGGTATGCTGGTTTCTCTGTTGCCATTAATGTATTATAGAATAAATCCGACCTACACTAAATATTCTTTATCAAGAAGAAATATTACAGCAACAGCTTTTATCCATGATCCTGTTGTAACCCTTAGGCCGAAGTTGTATTTTAATTAATGAGACGTGCTATACAGTATGACAAAATGGGGGCTAAAGACCCTCACAAACCTTTTGCTACCCTTCTGAGATGTGATGGAAATGACAGAAATAAAAGCTCTTAGGATCAAAATGAAATAACAGAAGCTCTCTATCCTTTTGCAAACACACTCATTAGATTTCATTTCTCACATTCTGTTTCCATGGATTTGATCCAAAAATAATGGATGGAAAGTTATTAAGCAAGTGATAGTTTCAAAACTCTAAGTGTCATCACTCATTGCAGAAGCAGTTACTTGGGCAGTGAGAGTCTTTATTTTGAGCAGCTTTATAAATACTGTCATTTCCACAGTAGAGAGGGACAGTTACTTTAGAGACAGAAACTTGAAAGATGCAAGACAAGATTTTGACTCAGTATGTCATCATCGTCAGCTGCAACTCGTATCCGAGAATGCATTTTTTTCCTGAAGCAGGAAAAATGCCATTGGTGTGAATTTGTTTAAGGTGGATCCCAGCTTGCCATGAAGTGACCCACACACTGTGATCAAGGAGCCATCTGCTGCAGCAATATGAAATGTGACATGCAGGATTTAACACCGGGACTGCAATGGATTGCCGCAGCCTTGGGATATTATCAAGGTGTGCCTTCACAGCCAGTCCATCGGGCATGGCCTCTTCCGCCTCCATGACCGTTTGGAATCAGAGTTCCTCTCTGTTCATTTTGCCGTTGAGCCTAATATGATGGTTTTCAGTGGCATTTCCTCCACTGAGAGGACCATCACCCCACCTATCTTCACCGCCAGAAATGAAAATGCATACACTCTTATTACTTACTGCATATCTCACTATTCTCACTATTATCCCTCCCCATCCCTCACCCCCCAGCATTTTGATTTCACTACTTGCATGACAACCTGTTTGTTTTATGTGATGCCCTTCTCTGCTGCTCTTCCTAACAGTGGTAATACAACACTGTATTTAAAACAAAAGGATAATTAAATACGTGCTACCTTAATTAAAACTGATAAACTGATCACTCCATCAAATACCCATGGAAATAGCAGAAATAAAACAACCTCCCCTGATCCCCAATATCCAGAAGACTATTCTTTTATGAAAAAGGCTGCCTGGATAGCTCAGTCAGTTGGATACCTTGCTGCAGAGCCGGAGGTCAGGACTTCAATTCATCATTGTATTTCCCAAGAGAAAAAGCTAGCCTATTCAGCCTTGAGCAAGCTGCATGGTTCCAGAGCAACCAGAAATGAAGAAAAGTGTAAACCATATCTAAGTATTCTATACTCTGCAAAGAGTAACAGTAAGTCAGAATCAAAATGACAACAAGGAACTGTTATTATAACCCTTCCAATACTGTGGGGTCAGAACAAACCCATGCAATATCAGCTCATTCTCTTCACATCCCGTTGCAAACACAATTAAAAAGTTCCACGCTCATTATGGCAGCCATGAAATCTAGAGTATCCATCCAGATATTGAAGTCCCTGGGATGATCATCCAGGGGTCTTCAACACCATGTCTCAGACCAACCCCATTTGTTCAGTCCACTATGGTACAATGGAGTCAGTGGTGGGCATCAGCAGGTTTGCACCAGTTCGCCAGAACCAGTAGCAGAATTTCTGGTTGGCCCCGCCCATCCAAGTTTTGAAATAAAGTAGTCCTAATTTGGGTGCAATGCAGGGCTTTTCCCCTGGCCACGCCCACCATACCACACCCACAGTGTGATAGCAAAATTTTTTTTGGAGCCCACCACTGAATGGAGTGCATGGTAGACAAAGTCTGTCCTTAGAGCCCAACATGAGATGCAAGCTTTTGAATCTGGAGCCTAACTTGATGGATATCCTTAGCTTCTTCCATGAACAGATCATGTGGATATTGAGTAGATAATTTGGCAACAGCACAATTTGTTCTAAAAGTAAGCTTGCATTGCTATTTTGGTTATTAAGAGAGAGGATGTGGAATCCTAATAGTTTCAAACTTCTTTCCCTCATCTGTTCAAGTTCATTCCATACATACTCTATGTAATAATGATGATATTGATGGACTGCCAAGTAAAATCTAACTTATGGTGACACTTTTCAAGTGTCCTCAGAAGTGATTTATCATTCTAGAACTAAAGAGCCCTTTCTCCCTTCTTGCCTTTACAGTATTAGCAATGTCAGTTCTATATTTTTATGGCAAAATACAAATAATATATAATAAATGCTTAACAATAATGCTAATTGTTTACAATGGTATCTTGAAGGCCTCTTTTTTCCATTGAAGCTGCTTGCCAAATCTTTACGAATTTAAAATCTTAACAACTAATCTCTTAATGACTAATCTCAGAAATGATGATTAATAAGTTTCACCACAACATATCATGGTGTAGCTCCAGTTTCTGCAACTCATATTTCTCATGCACACAATTCAAGTTTTTTCCTGCTTTGTTTATTGCAAAGCATGCATGGCCAGACAGAAAGTCCTTAATTATAGCAGACTAGAAGGTTCAACAAACTTTATTAGGCCAAAAGGTCTCTGTGTATTTGAAATATTTGTATTTACATATACATATATGTATACTCGTGTGTGTGTGTGTGTGTGTGTGCGTGCGTGCATGTGCGTGCATGTGCGTGCGTGTACGTGTGTGTGTGTGTGTGTGTGTGTGAGAGAGAGAGAGATATCACATAATTTCTGTCTTGTCAACACTTCCATGAAACATTTATTTCCAATTTAAATATTTTCTCCCTTTGGCTAATAAAAACAGACTGCAGTCCAAGTGAAAGCAAGAGACATAATGATGTCAGAACTCTGTTTTTTATCTGGCAAAAGATAGGAAATACAGAATTAACACTTAAGACCACTATTTAAAAATCTGCTTTCAGCTCAGAGACTAGCCTTTCAGCAGGTACAATGTTTTTTAAGCCAGTTCCAAACAGTAATAAATTGGCTCAGCTGGCTTGATGCTTCAGATACATTAAACATACTGAGTATAGAGAAAGATTTTTAGTTAAAAATAGTTTTCTGTCAAAAGCTAATGTTAAAATAAAGTCTATGTGTTTGCATTAGCGTATGCTTTCTTCATGTCTTAAAGCAGTATTGGCAGAATAACTGAGTTGGAAAGGCCCTATGAGACTATCAAGTCTAACCCCCTGCTTAAGGCAAGAATCCAAATCATAGCAGATCTCCCAGATAGTTATCCAATTTTCTCTTGAAAACCTCCACTGTTGGATTGCTCTCCACCTCCTGAAATAATTGGTTCCATTGTCATACTGCTCAAACAGTTAAGATATTTTTCCTGATATTAAGCCTATATAATAATAATAATTTTAATTTGTATGCCGCCCACTCAGCATGCGCCGACTCAGGGTGGCTCTCAACAATCACAATATAAGTCAACATTAGAAAATAAATACACAATAATACAGTATACAATGCTGTATACAAAAATTCAATCTGCAAAAAGCAACACAGTACAATTTATACAATAAAGCACACTGAGCACTAAAATATCAGTGGGAAAAATAACAAAAGTCCTTAATGGAGCCCAGCATCTCTGATATATATCTAGCTTCCTGTGATTCAGCTCAATATTACAAGTCTTGCACTCTGGGATGATTGAGAACAGATCCTGTCCCTCCTTTTTATGACTATTTTTCACGTGTACATTCTTTCCTTCTTGATGAAGACTGAAGAAAACCTTTGTCTCTGAGACATCAACCCTACAAAAGAAGAATATCTATATGGTTTGAAGACCAATCACAAAACATAGCAAACAAATTTACAAATTAGGCATGATGAAAAAAATCTCCTCCTATGATAGTCTCACTCATTTAGCAGTTGAGGTGTTCCCACTTCCAACAACGGATACTGTGGAAAATCTGGCCACAATCTACTGCTGAAGTAAATATACTTCTATCCACTGATTTCAGCACAGAAGCTTAAAAACATGCTGGAGTCTGGCTTTTGCTTTCTGGTAGGATGCTCTGTTTTGTGTATGAGATAGCAATTGAATATATTATCCATCATTGAGGTAAAAGTGAGAATGCTAAATAAATATCCAATGTTTTGAAATATATCGGTATTTTTGCAAAGAGTTGCAAAGAAGAGTGTGGAAAGAAATGGTTTGTGGAAAATGCAGTCTCAGAATGGGATATCTAAGCCATTTCAAATGTGTTTTGTTCTGAAGGTTTATCTTTGAATAGATGATTGGTCAGTAAAATTACACCAAAAGGAACTGAAATTCCAGCATAAAGGAAGATGAAAGCCTCAAGTTGCAGAAAAAAATTGTCAGAATCCTGTTGGTTAATCACACTGGTAGCAGTTCGAAAGCAAGAAATTGCAAGTAGATAAATAGGGACTACTTCGGTGGGAAGGTAACAGCATTCCGTGCGCTCCGGTGTCTAGTCATGCCTGCCACATGACCACAGAAATGTCTGCAGAAGCAGACAGCGCTGGCTCTTCGGCTTAGAAACAGAGATGAGCACTGCACCCTAGAGTCGGATACGACTGGCTTTCGAGCAAGGGAAACCTTTACCTAAAGATACAATGGCATAAACTACAGTGGGAAATTGTAGCTAGTTAACAAGTTACCATTTGTACCCCTCGCACTATGTACACCAGTCATGTTGGTTGGCGTGTTATGAGGAGTACAAGTGTCGAGCTAGTAACTAACAGCAATTTGCTGCTGGGATTTATGTCATTGCAGTTATGCTGCCATATTTAAGTAATAGGATTCTGGCTATTGAGTATTATTTATAGAAAAGAACCCATATTCATAATTTATATTCTATAATGAAATGCCTGGTGTTGTCAAGCCAAGCCTGTGATTTAAAGCAAACAAGTAGATAATCTGTTAGGAGGATAACACCATCAGTGCCTCAGGATTGGATCATTATCTTCATTCATATAAGACATAGTGTGCCTCTAAATATCAGTTACTTGGGAGTGTGAGGAAGAAGGGTCTGCTGTGTTCATATTCTAGTGGTTAGTTTAACAACTAACTGGCCATTATGGGTGCAGAATGCTAGGCTAGTTATGGCTCTAATTTGATCCAGCATGGCTCTTCTTATGATCTATGTTTCAATGAGACGTGAGAAAGCAGTACAATTCACCATGTACTAATATGTTAGTGAATGCTGAGTAAGAGGCTTTGAGGGGATCACTTTAGAATCATCCTTTGATATAAGCAGAAAGGTCACAGCCAATTTTAGTAGCAGCTTCTGATCTCTGTATGACAGACTGCATTTTGCTGCTTGAGGTGAGGCCAAATGTGACCTTAATTCCCATGCCATTAAACAAAAACAAATCAGTAAAGTGGCTTAACTAGTTGGTCTTGCTGGATCATGTCAATGGGCGTGTTTTATTTCTACTTCCAGGAGCAACAAGGGCTTTGCGGGCCGGATGAATTGGCATTGGGGCTGCATCTGGCCCCTAGGCCATAGTGACCAGTTCCCTGAACCACTTGACCGGCCCATGGCCTGAAAGGTTTGGGCACCCCTGGTCTAAATCTCCCCCCCCTTTGAATGTCCAGTTTTTAAATAGTAAGTAGGATTAAGAAATTAGGTAATATTCAGAACAAAGGCTCTTATAGAAACTGCCACTCTTATATTTTGAAACTCTTGGTTTTCCTGGAGGCTACAATGTCTTGGGTAGACATATTAAACTACATAGCATGTATTTTAACTATTTGTTGGGTAGTAAGGATTTATTCCACTCTCTTCATTTATTTTCCTTGTTGCCTGATTGGTACTCTTGGTGATATTTTAATAGAAATACACCTTACAGAAATAACTGGGAAATCTTCCTTAATGCAAGACTTGTTTGATGCATGTTCCCTCATCAAGCTAGGTCTGAAAGCCTATCAGAGAACCTATAGCAGGTCTGAACTCCACACTTTGGCCACATGTGTTGAACCACAGACCACATCCGTAATTACGGATATTAAACACAAACTGACGGAGCTGAGGCTGCAAACCATACTTGAAATTATTAAAGTTGACTGACATATTGGCTTAATTTCATTTCAATAGTTGTGCCAAAAGGAAACTCTGCCTCAATAAATTTTGGAGGAGTCTCAGCTTGAATCTAAGTGCTTTTGTTTGTTCTCATCTCTGGCAATGCGATGTGTGGCTGGATGTATTTGCTCTTATGAGGAAGACAACAGTTATAACAGGGGTTCTGAACCTTTTCAAGCCGGGGAGCCAGCCAGGTCACGCTCTCTCAGTCAGATAGCCATTTTGTCCAGCCTGCACAATGGGGGTGGCCATTTTGTCCTAACAGCTTCAAAGGGGTGGACATTTTGTTTCTCAGATGCCTTTGGAGGGGCAGGGGGCCACGTAAAATGGCACCACAGGCTGGATCCGGCCCGTGGGCCTTAGGTTGGGAACCCCTGAGTTATAAGGTAACATATTTGAATCTGTTTCCAGTTTGCTAATTTTAAAGAGTGATTGATATTTGAATCTGTTTCCAGTTTGCTAATTTTAAAGAGTGAAAAGAAATGGGATTATACTCTGTTCCATTTCCCCCAGCTTTGCAGGAATAGAAATAGTGTGACAAAGTGTCTGATTGTAAACTGGAAGTTATGCCATGCCGTTCCGCGCCATGCCATGCTGTCATCAACAATTATTTATCAAGATGGATGATCTGTCATTGAAGGATTCCTTTAAAAAGTAGCTGGTTATTTCCGGTATTTCCTTGGTACGGTTTGTTGTATTTATATAACAAAAGTTAGTCATTTACAACAGAATCTCTAAGTTTGGGATTCCCATCTCACATGATTACCAACACTACTTTATTTATATGCTGCAATTCTACAGGGAAGTGCCCCAAATAACTTAAAACATATGGAAGTAAAACAGTATACCCCATGCTTTCCTGTTGCTATGTGAAAATGTTGGAGGCAAACTAAGGACAACCAGAAGATTCATGGCACTTATATGTGAATGACAAGTCTTACTGTGATGCGATTAGCTACATTCACAATTGAACTAGTCAACTTATCTAAAAGTAATGGTTCTCTAGCGGAGCCCTTTGAATGTGGGTAACGGAAAGTATTTTTCATGTAGGTATACTCACTTAAGTTTTTAAATGTTAGTGGGAGAAATAAGTCTGTGGTGTATCTAGAATCTGTTTAAGTGACAAAATTCCAATCTTTCTTTGAGAAGATTAATTAGGCTTTTTGAGCATTGCCAAGCCAACAATCAAAAATGCCATTTAAAAGCTCTTTCTCAGGACTGCACATGAAAAGGACAGCCTCTGAAAACCATCTTACTACCGAAAGCCATCTGTATATTACCAACAAGGTAGCCATGTTAGTTTAATGAAGCATAAACAATGGAATGCTGTGACATATTAAACATTAGCAAATTTATTATTTTATAAGCTTTCAGAGATCATAGCTCTTCTCATCAAATGCTGACATCATTCATGAATGTGGGCTAAAGTCCATGAATGTTTACTGTGTAAGTCACTACAGAGCTCCCTGTTGTTTTTGCACATTACCAAATAGCCTAATGGGAGGATAGACATTGGTTTGGAATGTGGCACTCATTTGCACAGTTCTGCATGGTAAGAAGCTGTTTGATGCTGTTACTTTCACATAGAGCACTTCAAAGGAGCAAGATTTCCAGTGATCCTCACTCGTATGTAGTAACATTTGAATCAAATTTTCATGGGACATAAACTTAACAGAGGGAAAATTTTTAAAAAATAAAACTAAAATTTGCACTCTGTTTAAGCTTTTCCAATTCAGTGAAAATAACATACTTCTTGAAACTTGCCAACCATCCATTACAGGTTTCTGAATGTAAAGTCCATCGAACAAACAAGATTATTCAAATCTATATCTATAAAACAGAGGTGCGGGTTTGTATGTGCTCTAAAGGAACCCACACCCCTGGACCAATGTCGCTGAAATTTGGCACATACATACCTTGGGCTTGCGAGATCAGTACTGTGGGTGGTCACAAAACCCATTTGGGGGTTTATGCTCCCAAAAGTGGGATGCAAAGGGGACACCCCCACCAACAGGAGAAAAAACAATGAAACAGTAGTACTGTACACGTGCACCACAGCCTCCGTTTTCCCTAATTGATCCCAACACAGCCAATGCAGCCAACTCACTCGCACTTTTCCTTCAGGAGAACTTACTGACAGGACGGTTTCCAGCATTCTCAACAGTACAACATAAAAATGACAAAGGCCACAGAGGGCGATGTTTACAAGTAGGTAATGAAGGAAGGAGGATGCGGCTTGACAGTGGTTTGCATTTTCTGCCCAGTGGCATCTCCGGCCCGTTAACTTAAATTTCTGTCGAGCCATGGCCTGCGGTTGACAGCGGTTCAAATTTTCCACCCTGAGGCATCCCCAGCCCGTCAAGCCACGGCTGAAGGAAGGAGGACGCGGCTTGACAGTGGTTTGAATTTACTGCTGGGACATGCCGCCGGTAAAGTTTTCTTCAGTGGTGGCATCTCAGGCCTGTAAACCTAAAGTTCTGTCCGGCCGGAAAATTCAAAAAGCAGCCTCCTTTCTACAGCGAAAGGAGGCCACAGCTTGACAGAACTTTATGTTTACGGGCCGGAGACAATGATGCTGAAGAAACTATACTTCCTTTAAGGAAAAAAATATCCAAGTAAGTCCGGGTAATCAGCTAGTTATTTATAAATTGAAAATTGTACTTATTAAAAGACCTGATACTCCTGAGGATAATTTCAAATATTCAAAGGTTAAGAGGTCTCTAAAAGTGAACAAAGGTAGCTTCATAAGAAGTCATAAATGAAAATAGAATAACTCTTTTCAGAGCTTGGAAAGTTACTCTTAAGAAAAATGAATATACAGTGGTACCTCATACAATGATTTTAATCCATTCCACAGGGCTCGTTGTTGTACAAAACAATTACTATACGATGCGTGCATCGTATAGCAATTTTCCCTATGGGATACATCGTACAATGATTTTTTTCACTAAGTGGTTTTTCCCATTGAAAAATTGTTGTACGATTTTTTTCCATAAGGAAAATTGTTATGCAGGACACCATTTCCCCCCAAAATCTAATTGTTATGCAATTTCATTGCTATACGGAGCAATCGTTGTATGAGGTTCCACTGTAATGCAACTTGGGGCAATGGCCATGAGCAGTATTAGGATGATGTTCTGGGACCCATAGCATCAGGTTGGAGAGGATTACTCCAATAGCAATTTATATGCTATTAAAATATATAGGGCATAGTCCTAACTAGCTAGGCTGACTTTAGGCTGGTTGAACCTATGTTGTATCCAGACCAATCTCAGCTCAGGAGAGGAAGAACTTCAGATGACCTAAAGGGAAAATAGCACAAGGGGAAAAATTAAAAACCACAAGCTCAGGACAGTCATCATGAAAACTTCTTCTTCCATGTCTAGGCCAGACATAAAACTGCCAAAATAAATGCAAATTAATTCAATCTGTAGCTCTTTTTGCCTGACCTAGTGTGAGCAAGATTAGTCATCACCAGGTGTCAGATTGTTATTTAAAAATACCACAATTCTTTAGGAGGCTCTTTCTGTGGACCCCATCATGGAACCCTCCTTCCGGAAGCCCTTAAAAAAATCGCTATGCCAGCAGGTGTGGGGTACAACTGGTACCACAACCCAGCCCTGTTTGCTTATTTAGCCCTGTCCAGGGTTCTTATTTACTCGTGCCCAGGTGTCCTTCTTTTTAAGGGGATTGGGGAGGTTTTATGGACGTTTTTAGATAATTTTGTAGTATTTTGTTTTAATTAGTACTAGCATATTTTGCCCAGTGGTGCCGGGCTTTTTAAAATTGTTTTGGATAGTAAAGGGTTTCGTTTTTTTTCTTGAACCAATGGTGCTGGGCTGTTTTAAATGGTGTTGTAAGGTTTTGTGATTTTGTGGCTTCAAGGCACTGCATCCGCCTGCGGCGGACTTGCGCTCCCAGTGGTTTTTTTGTTTGTTTGTTTGTTTTTGCGTGCTGGCTTCCTCAGTGCCGGGCTCTTTTAATTGGTTTTTGAACGTTTTTGTTTTATGTTTATGCAAATTTTGTTTTAATTTAATTTAATTAATTTAATTTAATATTATTTATTTTAAAATTTAATTATGGTTTTTAAAATGTTTATTTTTACGCATTTTTATTTTTTGTTTTGGTTTTTTGGAGTGAAAAGTGATTTCTGTTTTTTTTTGGTACTTTTTGAGATTAGTGTGTTTATTTTTGAATGTTTTTATAACTTATTTGATTAATTTTGGAATTAATCTTATTAATTTTAATATTTTTGAATGTTTTTTTTCTTTTGGCCTCTGGGTGGGGGTGGTGAGCTTTTCTGTCTCTCTTCAATTGTTGCCTCTCTATAATTGTTCTCTTCTGTCCTCTGGGTGTCGCTTCCGGTAAGTTTTCTCTTCCTTTTCTCATTTGATTTCCGGTCCTCATAGATGGAAGACGTCTTTTGGTAAGTTCTCTGGGTTTTTTGGTGGGTGGGTGGGGGGTGGGTGGGATTTTTTTGTGAGGGGGTGTCTGTGTTTTTTTTCTTGTTTCTTGTTTATTGTTTTTGTGATTCTTTTTTGGATTTTTGTGTGGTTTGAATGTTTTTGGTTTGTGTTTATTTTTTCAGTGGGGGGGGGGTGGCTTTCTTTTCTGCGGGCCATGCTGGCTGGCCCGTGGGAAGGAAGGGCAATGGTGGGGAGGCTTTCTTTCCCATGGGCCATGCTTGCTTGCCCGTGGGAAGGAAGGGCATTGGCGGTGGGGGGTTTCCTTTTTTCCCCCACGGGCCATGCTGGCTGGCCCGTGGGGAAGAAGGGAAGTTGCGGGGGTGGGGGGGTTATTGTATTTTTTGTGAGCCGGCTGGCCCTTCGAACGGAAGGGCAGCGGTGGCGGGGGGGTTTCCTTTTTTCCCCCACGGGCCATGCTGGCTAGCCTGTGGGGAAAATTGGCAGTGGCGGCAGGCTTTTTTTTTAAGTTTTATTTTTCGCGCGCCGGCCGCCTCAGCGTTCTGTGCGCTAATGGCGCACAGGATGCTGGGGCTTGTAGTTTTGCCTGCGTGTGTTTGCATACTTTAGCGGTTTGTTTTCTGCGGTATTTTTTTGATTGGCCGTGGCACGTTTTCGAACGTTCCTTTTGCAAGGAATGTTGGGAATTGAAGTTCCCTTTTTTTGTTTGCAACTGGGGGGCTCCTGCCCCTGGGTCAAAAATTTCAACCCGACAGTTACCTGCGAACCGGGTTTGGGCGAGTGAACGGAGGCCCATTACGGGCTAGTGGGGCCTGGTGCAACATCCTTTGTCACATTCCAATGGTTAACGCACCATTTTATAGGTATAGATTGGTATGGGTTTAAACTGATGTTGTGAGCTGCCTTGGGTCACTTAGGCGGAAAAGGCAGTTATATAAATCCACTAAATAAACTAAAGACAGCACAAAGGGTTAGAGTGGCCTAAGGACACAAGGGGATTATGCCCAATCCAAACCCATCTCTGTCATTTTTAATCTGGAATTAGGATTGTGCCCATAGTTTAGAACCTATATGATGCCCTATTAGAGGAAGTAAAAATTGTTTCTGACTGGACAGGACTTAACTAACTAATTAAGTAGACAGGTTGCAGGCTATGTCCAACTGATTGACTGACAATTTATATACCACCCCACTTATTGGCAAACCCCTATTCTGAGTAGTGAACAAAGAAAATATAAATGTAAACAACCAATTCCAACCCATAAAATAGACAATAGGTATCAAAACTACAAAAAGGATATTAAAAATTAACAGAAACAAACCAGAAAATAATTAAATCACATGTTGACATCTAAAATAGATCCTGAAATTGTGGGTCATAGGATTAATCCCCCAGTGTAGGATGTTATTCAAAGCTTCTTTGTAAAGTTATCATTTCAATAATTTTCCAAGGGATGAAACCTGGTGCACCTCTAATGGAAGACTATTCCTCAAGAATGTGGCCACCGCCATGACTCTTAACTAAAGGTCTTTTGACCTTTCTTGGCAAAGCCATGCTAAGGAATGAGGTCTGGGAAGACTTGGTAAACCAAATAATTGTTCTTTGGGAGAGACATTCCGAAAGGTAGCGAGGGCTTTATACATTACATACAATCAAAATTTTGAATTTGGCACAGAAACTGATAGGGATAAAGCCAATGCAAGTGGCTTTATGAGGATGTTAAAGAGCATTGGAGAGATGGTTGACACCTGTGGAGCTCCAGAATGTAGGTCCCAAATTGTTAAGGCGGCATACCCAAGCTGGAGCACCTGGGAACGACCATCAAAGAAGGACTAGAACAGTGAAATGTTGTGCCTCTGAACTTCAGCTCTGATAGCTTGTCTAGGAAGATACTGTGGTTGATGACATCAAAAGGCACTGAGATATCCCAAAGTACCACCCAGGTTATACGGTAAACCTCGGATAATGCTAAAACTTGGTTCCACAAGTCTTAGTGTTATCCGATTTTTAACATTATCTGATGCATGCATTGGATAATGTTAAAATCCTATAGGATAGGTCGGATAACGTTAAAACTCAATAGAGATACATTGTAACTGGCACAGGCTATAGTGAACATTATCCGATGCACCCCATAGGATGTTAAAGTTATGTGTTGCATTTCCCCCCCAGATTGCTTAACATTATCTGATGCAAACGTTATCCGAGGTATTACTGTACTTTCCTTGCCAGCCTCTTAAGAAAGTCATCATGTTGCATGACTAATGCTATCTCAGTACTGTAGAGTGGCCTGGACCCTGACTGAAATGCATCCAGACAGTTGATCTCCTCCAAGAATGCCTGCAGTTGATCTGCTGCAACTTTCTTGATCAATTTGCCCAGGAAGGGAACATTA
The DNA here is from genome assembly GCA_035047305.1 of Bradypodion pumilum. NCBI lineage: Eukaryota > Metazoa > Chordata > Lepidosauria > Squamata > Chamaeleonidae > Bradypodion > Bradypodion pumilum. Next base: position 103,637,478 of record JAWDJD010000004.1, on the reverse strand, counting down.
GCGACCAGCCTATAGCCAATGCCACCACAATTTCCTTCTTCAGAATGGGTTGAACAATGGTCTCTTTTAAAGAAGAAGGCATATAGGCTTCCCAAAGTGAAACATTAATAATATGTATTCAATCATACTGTCCTTGGCAGATTTCAATAGCCAGGATTGGACAAAATTGACCAGAGAAGTTGCAATTTTGTGCACACTTATCTTGAAGTAAACCTCTCTATCCTAATGCTGTGGGTCCCAGAATATTATCCTACCATGGCTCATTGCCTCCAGTTTGCTTTATATTCATTTTTTTTTAAAAAGGAACTTTCCAAGCTCTGCTGTGTAAGCAGTTATTCTATCTTCATTTATGAAGATGGAATAGTAACATTTGAATAATTTGTTTTCTATCCCTGCTGTGAATCCACCTGTTCTCGTGAGCTTTAGTAGCTTTAGTGACTGTTAAAAAGTCTGGGTTATCTTGACTTTCTACAACAGGTCAGAGGGATAAACATCTTTGAAGCTGACATTTGCTAAGTGAATCTACAGAGAAGTTTTCAAAAACGACAATTCATTTTAAAATTCAGAAATGCTTTTATGGTAGGAGCTACTGGAGACATGACGAATATGTTGCAATTGTACTATATCTAATTTTATAGATACACACTAAAGCCATGATTTGCAAGGTATGATCTTGCAGCTCATAGCTACCATTATAGCCCAGTGCTGAGGCTGAATCATTGTGGTATTATAACTGGAAATGAGAGTGGTGCCTTTAGTTTTCACTCATTAAATGGCTCAAACAGATCAAAGTGAAACATGGCAGTATAGGAGAGATTAGTTTGCAGATTGCTCATGCCAGTTTTGAGGCAGATTCCAATTCCAATTCCAATTTTAATTTGTACCCCGCCCCACTCAGCACATGGCTGACTCTGGGCGGCATTACAACATAACTGAAAATACAATATACAGTGAAAAATACAAGCAAAATTGATATCTATATAAGCACAATATGCAATATAATACACATTACAATAAAATAAACAGTCCCTAAACTATGCCAAAATAAATAAAATAAAGTACAGTATTATATTTTATGAACAGGGCTACAGTAAAATTATACAAAATTCACACTTACAAGGTTTACAAAGCAACTACATATCATATAAAAATGCTATTTAAATACTAATGCTGACAAAATTAGATAAACATTATCCTTGGCTACTAAGTGTCCCCGAATGGAGCCCCCACTGTTCAATGCCCATAGACGGAGCCCCATGGCTCAGAAACGACCATAAACGGAGCCAAGGCTCAAACGTCCTCATGTCCCTCACCGAGGATGCGGCACAGCTGGTTTCTCCCACCTCACCTGACCAACCGGGCCAGGGAAGGGAGCTGAGGTGGTAAGGGCAGCTGCGCTCCAACCTCCCCTGACTAGCAAGGCCAGGGGAGGGAGCCGAGATGTGGCGGCGGCTCCGGAACGCCAACGGCGGCAGCTTTTTCAGGGCTCCGCCACGGTGATGCAGGGCAGCTGCGCTCCAACCTCCCCTGACCAGCGAGGCCAGGGGAGGGAGCCGAGATGGAAGTGGTTTATTCACAGATATTTAATTTAATTTAATAATTTAATTTAATAGTCACACTTATATGCCGCTCACTCAGGTAAAGCCCGACTCAGGGTGGCATTACAACGATTTTTAAAACATATAAAAACATAAAACCCCTAGTTATCCCACTCACCCACCCACCCACTGTAAAAAAGAGACAGAGAGGGATCCTGATTGTTATCTTGCTGTGAGCCAGCAGGCGGGGACCATATTCCCATTAAGGTCCCACACCTGCCCTGCCAGCCAGGTCTTCAAACCTTTCCTGAAGGGCAGCAGTTCTGTTTGTAGTCTTAGATCTGTTGGCAGGAGGTTCCAGTGGGCTGGTGCGGACATGGAGAAGGCCCTCTTTCGAGTACTAGATAGATGTGCCCCTCTACTTGATGGCACAACTAGAGAGCCCCTCCGCTCCACTCTAGTTGGACGGGCAGACACTTGGGGTGATGCGGTCTCTAAGGTATCCTGGCCCACTACCATATAGGGCTTTAAAGGTCAAAACAAGCACCTTGAATTGCACCCAGAGGCAAACTGGTAGCCAGTGCAGCTCCCAAAGTAGCGGCGAGGCACGGGCATATCATCCGTACCCCATCATCACCTGGGCCGCTGCATTCTGGACCAGCTGCAGCCTCCGAATGGTCATCAAAGGCAGCCCCATGTAGAGCGCATTACAGTAGTCTAGTCGGGAGGTGACCAGAGCGTGAGTGACCATGAGCAAGGAGTCCCAGTCCAGGATCAGGCGCAACTGGCGAATCACCCGAAGTTGGGTAAAAGCCTTCCTGGCCACAGCCACCACCTGTTCTTCTAGAAGCAGCCACGAGTCTGATGTGTGACATTTCTTTGTACAACAGATATTGTCTGTCCCCCTATCTCTATCTCACATTTTGTTGGAGTTAGATTTTGCTGCCTGATGTCTATGTTTGCACAATTTCTCTTGAAAAACAGTTCTGTTAGGTTAAGAAGAGGTCCCAGGATGAACTTTGGTCTAATTGTACTGTAAGGTATTCATAATTTTGATTGGAAATCTTTTTTTTTTTGCACAATTTAAGAAGACAGAGTTCTCAAAGTCTGTTTTGCATAGGCTCATTTATGTGGGAGAGACCAGAAAGGAGTGGCTATGACTAATACAAATGAAAAGGAAATGAATGTTGCTGAAAACCAGAGACATTAAACATAATAGCTAAAATCCAGTGATATATAGTGTTGTTATGTAAGTCTGATGATGTCATCAGCCACGACCATATTTTGATAATTAAAAGTTTCCTCTCCCCCATCCTGCAAAGATTCCTAGGCTCCCCAAGGTACCAGAGAAGCCTTTAGGGTAAGCAGGATGAAGGAGGGAGTCTTAAACATCCAAAAATCCCTGTCTCAGACCCCGGTAGCTGACAAAAAGAAGAAATGTGAAGCTGTCCCTGTCTCTTAGGGCAAGAGAAATGTCTTGGAAATAAAGAACACATATTGTACATGAATAAATTAGCTCTTTTATGTTGATGTTGCTATGTGTCTTTATGTTTTTCATTTACTATAAATATCTCCTGTTATTTGTGGATTAAAGTACTCTTTTTTTCTTGAGAAAAGCATCGAAGTAAGCAGGTTTTCACAAAGAATCCTTATGATTCACAAGTATGATTGTTCAGTCTCAATGTTCTGAATAAATCCTATCTCAGGAACACTAGTAGATTTCAGTTTCCAATGACTGGCTGTTTGTAATGTGCAGTTAGGCCCAAATCCTATTGCCTTATTCAATTGCATAACAGCAATCATGCAAATAATAGGAGGAAGTTTGTCAGCTAGCTATCACACATACTATATCCTTTTAGGAATTGCAAGTACAGTGGAACTCCAGATAACGACATAACTTGGTTCCACAAGTCTTGTTGTTATCCGGATTTTGACACTATGCGGTCCCTATGGGAGATGCTCTGCATAAGGGAAAAAATGCCAAAAAACATTGTTATTTGGAGCATCGATACCAAATGCCCTGCATAAGGACAATTTTAGGCATTTTTTTGTCCTTATGCGGATCATCTCTTGGTGCATAATGAACGCATCATTATGTGGATTTGTCCTTATCCGATGCTGTTGTTATCCGGAGTTGCACTGTATTAATAATACTGAGGCTCCTTTCATGTCCCCAAGAGCTGGGACAGAGACGGGCACTCAATCTGTCATGTAGTACACATGTCTCGACCTGCTGACTTGCCAGCCTTCCAGCTAACGAGGCGAGCTTCTTAACCACAGCCAGTAAGCATTACTGTAAGCATTAGCCAGCATATTGTAAAATGTATACTGTGATGTATGCTTTGCTGCCACATTTTCACCCAGGTGTCAAAGTGACATCAGCCATCTGTCTACTCTAGTGATCTGGATGTGTTGACTGTGTTTATTTAACTGAGGAAGGGAGAAAAGAGTGTCTGTCTGTAACTATTGGCTTCTCTGATTATGATAATGCATGTCTCAGGAGAAGGCAAGATTTGGAGCCTGCTAAAGGCTTGAACACTGTGCCAGTGCTTTGCAATTTATTCTACTTCTGCGGGCAAGGTTTTGGTAGCTGTAATGTGAGCAGGGTTCTGCATGTGAGTTCTTTAGTTTGGGAGGGGGAAACCACAAGAGTCCACAAAGATTTCACCCCCTTCCTGTGAACAAAACCAGAGGTATGCTGAAGTCATTGTCCTTTGGCAAGTGAACGGAAATACACAATTCAGAACCAAAAGGTGAGTCAAAGAAGAAGTATGTCCAAAGAAGTAAAGCTGCCCAGGCTATTTTTCCAAGAGCTGAAACATGTGACAGATCCAGAAGCAACTCCAAAGCAATCCAACCAACTGCCTGTTGAGTCTTTGCCAAGTAGGCAGATGCTGCTCTTTTAAAAATATCTTCCACAGCTGAGTATCTGCATGATCTGACTGCCATCAAAATGAAAAACAGGAATTGGTGTATGGAACAGCAGAAAGATTATTACTGCTCTTTATTTTCAGTTCAGAGTGCTCTACAATGAATATTGAGAGGAAGAGGTAGAGAGGACATAAGGTGTTTTGAGTTCATAGACCATCTTGGCAGGTACTGGCTCCTTGAAATGACTGTATGAGTGCCACATAGCTTAAAACAGCAACTTCGCCATAGGTAATGAATTAGCATAGCTGTTACCAGAGAGGAAAGAGCAGCCCTTTCATGCTTGATGGTTCCATGAATTGGACTTGACAAAACATTGGGACGGCTGGTGACATGTTTTGAAAACAAAAGTTCCATTCTATCTATTTATCTTTCTTTGACTGCAAAAGCTCATTTCTGAAGTAATCTCTGCTCTGAAAATGCAGTTTTTGTTTATAAATTTTGTGTCTTTTCACTCCCTTATATTAAAATTTAATCAAAAACAGCCAGAATCCTGTTGGTGGTTTATGCACTTGTATGTTGATTAAAAAAATGGCAGGTCAGCAGTTCGATGCCTGAATACTGCAGAACGGAATGAGCGCCCGTCTTGTCCCAGCTCCTGCCAAACTAGCAGTTCGAAAGCAAGAAATTGCAAGTAGATAAATAGGGACCACTTTGGTGGGATGTTAAACAGCGTTCTGTGCGCTCCAGTGTCTAGTCATGCCTGCCACATGACCACAGAAATGTCTGCAGAAGCAGACAGTGCTGGCTCTTCGGCTTTGAAACAGAGATGAACACTGAACCATAGAGTCGGATATGACTGGCTTTCGAGCAAGGGAAACCTTTACCTTTACTATGTTGATTAAAAAGATGGAAAGCTCAGTCTCTTGCCTTTACTCAACAGTGTCTTATTCATATATGCAGCAGTTTCTAACATACTGTACATAGTGCAGCTGTGGCCAGCCTTACCAGTGGGTGAGTTGGGAAATTGCATGTGATGCTTAGCTCAGAGAGATGTCCAGCTGGGTTCTGTGACTCTGGTTTTATGAATCTTCTATTTACACTAAGATAGGAGGTATGCATTCCCCACACAAGGTTTTGCCTTTTGTTTGGGTACTAACCACAAAATTATTTCCCTTAGCCTTTAAATAGTTCTCTCTTCTGATTTGATATCAGTTTGCATTAGGTAAGAATCAGTGGTTATACTATGCCTTTAAGACTAATTATCATCCTCATCATTAGGTCCTGTGCTGAGCACATTGGGCACCAAGTGTTCTCCAGTGACTTCCACTCAGAGAGAGAGAGAGAGAGAGAGAGAGAGAGAGAGAGAGAGAGAGAGAGAGAGAGAGAGAGAGAGAGAGAGAGAGAGAGAGAGAGAGAGAGAGAGAGAGAGAGAGAGAGAGAGAGAGACCTAACCTCTTGGAGTTGAGGAGGGAGTTTTGGTGCTGAAGGAGAAACACTTGCAAGAAAAGCTAATTTGTGCATGAAGTGGATTCAATGATGAATATATACCTACAGCTCTATGAGGCTTATAACTGGAAGGTAAAATTATGGGAAGGTACTGTGGTGGCTTAGTGGTTAGACACAAAACTTGACCTCTGGAAGGTCGGCAGGTCATCAGTTCGATACCCGAGTGCTGCATGATGGAGTGAGCTTCTGTCTGTCCCAGTTCCTGCTAACCTAGCAAAGCACTTTGGTGGGAAGTTAAACAGTGTTCTGTGCACTCTGGTGTCTAGACATGCCTGCCACAGTCCATGGAAACATCTGTAGACACAGATAGCATTGGCTCTTTGGCTATAAATGGGGATGAGCATGGAACCCTGGAGTCAGATACGACTGGCTTTTGAGCAAAGGGGACCTTCCCTTTACCTAAAAGTATGGGAATAGCAAACTCTGTTACATTGCTATGTTTTATAAACCTGCAACCAGCCAGACAACTTTGCTGCGCTGCCCTGGGATAAGCAACCATGGCAATTTGCTCCAGGTCCTCAGAAACAAGAGGACCCCACCCTTGATTCAACTGTGTTACTCATCAATTTTTTTGACATTTTGTTTGAAGTGTTCATAAACAGAGGAAATGATACATTAGAGAGAAAGGTGATACAGAGACTCAACATATAAGTGTGATATAATGTACCATAATTGCAATTATTGTGTAATGGGAGCTCTTCTTCTTCTTTTGTGTCTAGGCCAGATGTGGAACTGACCTCTGATGAAGTAAATATTTTACAAAGTTTCATATGAAACTGACTGGCCAGCCTCCCATTGTGAATTGCCATTTATTAGCAGGTTTCCACATAGTAGCAGCATGAGCTGTGCATGCATTTAGAGTGTGAGCAGCAATTTATTAATCAATATCAAGTAGCTGCAGTGTTTATTATACTTACACTGGTATAAGTCTCCAATAGAATTGTGATCAATCGATATTAATACTAGCAATAATCTTTCCTGGCTAGCTAAATAAAGGTGCAATTGGTCTGGCAGGTAGGTTTAGGTTTGGCTGGCGCCATTTTTCAGAATATGATGTAGATAGAGAAGGAAGAAGAAAGACTTAAAGGAGGGGCTCTGTGGCAGAGCATGGGGCCCATTCTTCTCATATAAAGAATTGGCCTGGTGAGGTAAGAGTTAAAGACTGAGTGAATAATACATGTGTTGCCACTAGAAAGTAATTTTCTGTGATATTTACCAACAGGAAAGACTCAGGAGTGGTCTAAGGCCACATGTCTAAAGAAATAATCCCTTTTCCTAAATGAATAGTGTAGAAAGCCCAGTGCAGGCCACAACCAGAACTGAGACTGAACCCCAGGAGGCAGAAAGGAAAAAAAAACTGCCGAAAGATATTTGGAATTTGGAGGGGAAATTTTGGATCTGTAAAACCTGTACCCTATTCCAGTGGTGGGCATCAGCAGGATCGCACCAGTTCGCCAGAACTGGTAGCAGACATTCTGCCTGGCCCCGCCCATCCAAATTTTGAAATAAAGTAGTGTTAATTCAAGTGCAAAGCAGGGCTTTCCCCCTGGCCATGCCCAAATACCACACCCATAGTGTGGTAGTAAATTTTTTTGGAGCCCACCACTGCCCTATTCCTAGTAAAGATAAAAGTTCGAAAGCCAGTCATATCTGACTTATGGGTTCGTGTTCATCTATGTTTATAGCCAAAGAGCCAGTGCTGTCTACATCTGCAGATGTTTCTGTGGTCATGTGACAGGTATGACTAGATGCCGAAGCACACAGAATGCTATTACCTTTCCTGCCGAAGCGGTACCTATTTGTTTACTTGCAATTTCTTGCTTTTGAATTACTACATTGGCAATAGCTGGGACAGACGACAGGAGCTCACTCCATCATGCAGCACTTGGGTCTCAAACTGCTGACCTGCCCACCTTCTGGTTGTCAAGCTCAGTGTCTTAACCACTAAGCCACTGCGGCCCCATGACCCTATTCCTATATCCCTGTATAGGGATAGGAAACAAAGCACATCTGTCATTCTCTGTTACACCTGGTTGACCCTGGGGCAAGCATGAGTTGCATGTGAGAACTCTTATGTCTAGTCTTGCATGTGGTCTGTGCTTCATACACAAATGCAGGAGCCTTTGTAGGGAAGGGCAGCAAGCCCTCCAACATCACCTCTACCGCAGGCACCTTAAACTCTCTGGAAATCCTTGCAAAGCTAACCCCAGAGTTGGGGGAGGCAGATCTCATCCAGCATCCTATTTATCTTAGGAATGTCCCTGGATACAACCCACATAAATTTGAAATGTATGTTTTTTTAATTCATTTCCACGTTTAATTAGATTCATTTTACAAATATGAGTGTTTATGCAAACTGAATTCTAAGGACAGTTCCCTCTGACAAAAGGGTCTTTTTGAACCTACTTTATTTACACAGAATGATGAAAAGCATATTTTCAGGAGCTTGGAAAACTTAGGTTTTCAGTTGGAATCAATTTCCCCAATCCATTGCAGCTATTTGAAACAAAATAATGTTTCCATTATTTTGGACCATAAGGAAAGCTGAGAGCAGAAGAACAGACTATTTTGAACTGTGGTGCTGGAAAAGACTCTTGAGAGTCCCTTGGACTGCAAGGAGATAAAATCAGTCCATCCTGAAGGAAAACAACCCTGACTGATCCTTGGAAAGACAAATACTGAAGATGAAGCTCAAGTACTTTGGCCACCAAATGAGAAGAGAGGACTCACTGGAGAAGGCCCTGATGCTAGGAAAAAATGGAAGCAAAAGGAGAAGGGTATGGCGGATGATGAGATGGCTAGGTGGCATCATTGACTCAGTGGTTGCAGATATGGGTGGGCTATGGATGATGGCAGATGACAGAGGAGCCTGGCATGTGGTGGTCCATGGGGTCACAAAGGGTCAGACTCGACTGTGCAACTGAACAATGTTTCCAAACTCAGCTTTAGCCAGAATGTATTTTTAAAAGCTAGAGAGGTGTTTGTAAGGTGGACATCTCCAAGCCATGGGATATTTATTTTTAAAAATACAGATACAGTAAAACCCCGACTTACGAATGCCTTGAATTACGAAAAAACCTGAGTTGTGACATACGAAAATACAGTTTTTTAGCGCTCAAAATGGTGGTGCTGCCATTTTGTGCACCAAAAATCACTCCCAGCCACTCCCCACACCTCCAAAAGTGTAAGAAAAGGAAGCAGCAGCAGCCAGAAGGTAGGAAATCTCTCAGTTTATTTTTATTTATTTTTTCTATGCATCTTTATGGGATGCCTCGAGTTACGGAAAAAATCGAGTTACGAAATAGGTCATGGAACCGTTTATTTCGTAAGTCGGGTTTTTCCTGTACTAATTTCATATAAATCATGGTTTACATCTTTACATGCTGTAAATTTTCACGACATTCCACTGGAGTGACCTCTTAACAATCTCAGATTCTTAGCTATAGGAGCCTCCACACTATAATGTCAATATTTCCAAAGAGTAAGCCACGTTTGTGTCTTTGGAAGTAGGTTGGGTGTCTGAAGTAGATTTTGAGCCACAAATGCTCACAATGAAACCAAACTGCTAGTCTTTCAAGCACTACATTTTTTTAAAAAAAATCCCTTAATTTTGTCAAAATAATGTCCGAGTTATGCCAAAAATTATAGAAACAGCATAATATCCTATGCTTCATTATGACTTAGTATGATTTCTAAGAAGTAGATTTCATTTATTGTAGAATGGATAGAATAGGAAAAAATGACAGAAAATTCTGGATTCCCTCTGTTCATGTGAGAGGTATACACATCAGTTTGAATAGTTGTCTTTTGTGCCCCACTGTGATTTCTTCTTGTAATTTACTATGGGTTTAAAATCTGTTTGCCATGAGCTGTTAGATCAGGAGTAGCCAAACTATGGCCTGTGGGTTGGATCTGGCCTTCGGTGCCAATTCATCAGGCCCGCGTCATATGGGCACATTTTACATCCACTTCTGGGAGTGATGAGGGTATTGTTGGCAGGATGAATTGGTGTTCGGGGCCGGATCTGGCCCACAAACCATTGTCTGGGCACCCCTGAACCATGTGACTGGCCCATGACCCAAAAAGTTTGGGCACCCCTGTGTTAGAGCAAGAGTGGGTAGAGAATCAACAACAACCCACCAAATCTAAAGGGCTACCCAAGCTTCATGCAAGTCTTTTCCTGATGCTCTGGATCTCTGCCACACAGCCTGCATCAAATAAATGCTGTCTGCAGTGGTCACAGATGACCTTCACAATATAGACTTTGTAATTTAGAGTGGATTAGAAGAAACCAATGACAGCTTTGAAATGAGCGTTTGGATAAAGCTTGTAAAATCTAATCATTGCAAATCCACTTCTTACAGGGTCTGTTGAAAGCAGCCCTATCTCATTTTCTTCTCTTATTTCAAAAAGCTGATTCTTCCATTTATTCCCCTCATTTTACAGAAGCTCAATAGTTCAAGTTCTCCCTTCCCCCTCTTTTTTTTTGGGGGGGGGAGGAGGAGGAGGAGGGGTATGATTTGGGAGAGCCTACCCCCTTTTTAATAATAATCATGATGATGTCCTGAAAATGTTTCTTGTTTTCCATTTAGGACTCATAGAGTTAACAGGCTTGGGAAGCTAAAATACAGACTTTGCATGAAGCCTGTCACCTTTTCTTGGCAATTACACAGTTAATGGCTGGGTCCCAAGCAAAGTGGCAAAGGATATCTCTTCTCACGTTCCCAACTCACAGAGCATTCCCAAATACCAGATGGCGTTTTTGGAATCCATTTCACTATGTTTGATATGACAATGCTTCCACATAATGTTAAATTATATATAACAATTTCAAGTAGCTGATATTGGAACAAACAGGGAAACGGAATACCAAGGACCAATGGAAACAGACAGAAACCAAAGACTTGGGGCATTCACCTCCCATACTGTGCCTTATCTAAGATTTTACTGTAATTTTGCAACAACAACAACAAAGGAAGAAGAAGAAAAATTAACGAGCAGATGAAATAGCAGTGACTTTTCAACTCTTGTAATAAATTGCCATTGCGCCTATGAATTTAAATGCTAGTGCATGATTCAAAAACCTTGTCTGGTATGCAATGGGGACTGTGAACAAGACCAAATGGATGCATAAATACATTGTGGTGTGATTTTTAAAAAGAGATCTAAGTACTGTGGTTTTTGTTATTTAAATTAATCTCTCCAACACATGGTAGGAAAATAAAACGAATGAAATCCTGTTGCACAGTTTTGTACATGCAAGGTGGGTGACATGATCATCAGTGGAAAATTACCACTGATTAAAGGTGTTTTTGGGGTGCCCACAACTAATGTGATGAAGTCATGTGTATACCCTGAGATTGCCAAAGGAAGAAAGCCTTTAATCACAATGCCTTTTGATGAATACAATTTTGCATACAAAAGCTATAACTGATTATTTAAATTAGAGTAAGCGGAACATCATTTTTGCTGCTCTTTATGAACGTTGTGGATTTGGAATAGTTCATTTTGAAACTAGTAAATTACTGTGTTTGGCTACAATACACCTTCTGATGATCATTCAAAGTTCAGGCAGGATTTTATCTTCTTTTCCTGAAGACTTTATGCAACTGTAACTGCGATTCAAAACAGCTAGTCCTTTTATTTGGCAGAACCAAACAAAATAAGAGGAGATAAAAAGCACTCAGGGCAGGAAGGGAAAAAAAGGTCTGAAAACTCCTGAAATCAATATTATAATGATTCTTCAGGCTTAAAAATTATGCTCCAATAGGTACAAATGAACTTCTGATTTATCAGCTGTTGTTACTATTAGATTATGGTGATGGTGATGATTTAAGACAGGAAACATATACAGTAAAACCCCTACTTACGAAAAAAAAGTCCGGTTCATAGGCTTAAATCGATTTTTTTTGTAACTCAAAACAAACCAATAGGAAAAATTATTTTTTTACGTAACTCAAAGCAAACCCATAGGAAAAAGAATCTATGTAACTTGAAGCAAACTCATAGGAAATCGTGTAAATCGGGACATGTAACTTGAGGCATTTGTAAGTCGGGGTTTTACTGTACTCTGCTTTTTAAGATTCATGTTCTCCTTGAAAGATATTTGACACAATGTTTAAAATGGCATCCTATTTTTTAATGAAACTTGAACAGAGTGTGATTGAAACAACTGTATGGCACTGATCATAAATTATCTGCCAACCCCATTTTTTTTTTGTACACAAAAGTATTTGTTTACTGGTTCCCTACTAATTGTTTTAATCCCTTTCCCAATTTTATAAAGAGTATCATTCCCCTTAGAAATGGATCGGACATAGTGAGTACAGATCCAGTAACCACTCTGTGATTAACAGTAAACTGGCAATAGTACAATTTAAGGGCTCTTTTATTGGACGGAGACAGTAGGGTGCGTAACCCATCTTTCTTTGTCATCCTGCAAATGGGGCCCCATGTGAAGCTGCTGGTTGCCGGGTGAGGCTTTGTAGTCTGCACCAGATAGTTGCACAGCACCAGCTGCATTGGCAGGTAGCCGAAGTGGAAGAAGATAGCTGCCAGACTACACTATACAAAAGAGATGGTGCCAGATAGAAAAAGGACCTTTGCGCAAGATGACCTTCGGCCCTTCCACCAGCATGGATCCCATATTCATCAGTTCCAGACAATTGCATCTTTTATTCCACCACAAACTATGATCAGAAAGGGACCGTTTGTCTTACCAGTTGTTAGTTTACTGTTCCCAGAGCCTGTATTGTTCAACCTTTTGTTTTGATGGTGACAATATTTCCTCTGATTCCTTATTTACATGGTCCCAATAATCATCTAACAGATTTATTATTATGATGATGAATATTCAGCCGAAGCAAGAAAGTTAGAGAAAGAAAATTCCCATACTAAAAATATGACACTATGCAAATAAAATATATTAATAGGAGTTGTCACTGTTTTGTGGTTAATAACAAAACAGTTATTTTAGAAGCTGATGTCATATATGCAGCTCTCGGCTACAGCTTTAGTTTTTCATTTGCCAATTTTTGTTCTGAATAATTTTATCTACAAATACTAGAAAGGAATCAATATTGATTTTAAACCAAATAGATTAATCTCACATTGAAATTGTACCATGGACAATATTTTGTGTGTGTGCATGCACATGTACGTGTGCATGCACATGTACACGTGCATGTGTGTACATGCATGAGAGACTGTGATATGGTCAGATGTCTAATCAGTTAATAACGGAAAAGGACTGTGAAACAGAAAATATGCAGTTTAACTGGAAATAACAAACAAGGAATTCTATGCAATAGAAAAGGATTTAACTATTGATGCTGAAATCACTTCTGGTGATTGTTTCCGATATGCAATCCTAAATGGGCTTGGGGAAGGGGGAATGAATAACCCTGAATAATGAACTTGTATGTGAACTGTGAGTTTTGAGAAATAAAATTTGAAAAACTGATTGTGTCAATATTATGTTTAATTTTAAAAACCAGACTGCATAAAAAGATATCTACATTCATTCATGCAAAGAGCAACACTTTGAAGAACTGGGGTTTATTTCATCCCAGAAGAGAAGATATGTCTTAGTAAAATTTCTCTGAAAATCCTGTCCCTGATCCTTCCCACACTACCCCTGCACGTCCATATGATCTTCTTCCTTGAGGGATGGCAGAAAAAGACTATCATCTAAATGTAGAAACCTGATTTGTGACTTGCATGTAAGACCTCTGTTCTGATTTCCACTCTGTATGAAACCAATGGAAATTTGCAGTTGATTAACATCAGATCCTGAATAATGATCCAGCCTGGGATTGCATCTGGCAATGCCACAGTAACATGTACTTCTTAACTGAGTTCGACAGCAACAAGTACAATAGTGCAAAGGTAAAGATCCAGCGTGGACCCAAATGCCACAGATGGAGAATGACAGTTCTCAACATTAAAACTGGAGTGTAAAGGAGGCTCAGAGGGGGAAAAAATCATGGAACATATAGGCCTAAGATTCACATTTCATTCTTGTTCTGTGAGTACATTGAATATTAGCATTTCCTGCGGGACATATAGCCTTGATTGTTGTAGTTTTAAATATAGCAGGCTGAAAACTGGTAAAAAGTAAAACATTCAACGTAAAAATACATCAGTAATTAAAGCTAGTATGCAGGTGAATCATTCCACATTGAAGACAGAAAAGGTATTAGGGACAGGTTGCATAGAATACTAAACTCCAATGCATTATCTTCTCTTTGACATAGGTTCCTAAAAGGTCTTTTGAAGGAGTTGATTCTTGATCATAAACATGCCTATACACTCAGATGACCACTGGGAACCATAAAAGCACACACACACACACACACACACACACACACACACACACACACACACACACACACACACACACACACACACACACCTCTTCAGCATTTCACTAAGGCTCGGGGCTTGCCTCCTGTTGAATGGCAGAGATTTACTTCTTACAAAATGCCATTTGGGAATGTTGAAATATAGTTCTTTGTTGGTTGCAGTGTTTGATCTTCTATTATTCAGGGGGTGGGGGGAGGGGGGATGTTGGTCATGTTGTTGCCTGTTCAGTTTTATTTTTGTGTGTATTGAACTTTATCGTGAATGGCATAACTGATTAAAAAGGACATAATTCTTTTAATAAACAAACAATGTGAATGACAAGCAGCTGTGTCATATAATAAGGTGGAACCTGAATACAATATGGAACGGGGTCTCCATATCCTTTCATGTGCTCCCTAAAGCTTGCATGTTCAGAATTTGCTTTTCCTTTTGACCTACTACTGGATGTAGTGGCATGGGCAGAAGTACAAATATGGCTGGCTGAGAAGGAATGGAGTTCATTTTTAATTGATCAATCCCCCGTAGATACACAGCATTATGTGTAACAGCTCTGAACCCTGAAGACAGCAATCTGCAATGAATTATCTAGCTTGTAGTAGCAGAAACCTGGCTGTGTGCATCCTGCCAAAATAAAATAATAATTACAATAACCTTTAAAAATGCAACAGTATTTCACATTATTGGTGCAATTCCCACAATAGCTCTTTCATCTACCTATGGAGACCCTATGAAGGAGACATCTCCAAAATCTCCTGACCACAACAGCCATGCTCAGCTCTTGTAAACTCAAGCCTGTGGGTTCTTTGAGGGAATCAATCCATTTCACATTTGGCCTTCTTCTTTCCCTGATGCCTTGAATCTTTCCTGGAGTAATTAGTGTTTCTAGATAATCATGCTTTTTCATAATGTGTCCAGAGTTGGACAGCCTCAGCTCCATAATTTTTACTTCCATAGACAGTTCAGGTTTAATTTGCTCTGAGACCCACTTGTTCTGTCAGTCCAGAGTATCCACAAAGCTCTCCTCCAGCAACATATTTCATATATTTCCTGTCAGCTTTCTTTACGGTTTAGCATTTATATCCGTACATAGTGATTGGAAATAGAAGCGTATGGATGATCCTGATCTTGGTCTCCAGTGACACATCTTTATCCTTGATGAACTTTTCTAAATCTTTCATTGTTCTTCTTTCAAGTCTCAGGTTTTTGTCCTGTTTTCTTAACAGCAGAATCTGTTTGGATTGATGATTGAACCAAGGTATACAAATTCTTTCTCTAAATTATATTGTGATCCCCCCACACAGTAAGGGATAAAAGATACTGAAGCCCTGTTCATGCATTACCTTAACTGGTGAGAGCCACATGTATGTGGGGAAGAGGACCACATCAACCAGAGTTTCCCCCAGTGTCATCTGCCCTGTTGGCTACTTCCTGTAGAAACACCATCGAAGAGGGGCCTCCAAAGGTATGGAAAGACCCCCTCTGTCCAAACCTTTGCACTATATGTGCAGATGCTTGTGGGAGAAAATTTGGCCTCAGTTCTGCACAATAGGACTTTATCTTTTTATCTTTATCTGTTTTCTTTATCCCTGAAACTACCTTTAATAAAATTCCCAGGCTTTCAGAGAAGTCTTTTGAGGTGCAACAAGAAGGAGGGAAGCCCTGGCCCTTAATTCCACTGGATTAGCTATTTTGCCAACAGACGTTCTACATTTTATTCTGCTATTTTCACTTTCTGGCTTTATTCTTGACGATTTTCTGGTAGTGGTGTTTGTTGGGTTGAGCAACAGCCTACATCAGAAGCAGGAAGTTCACAGATACGTCTTCTGATTTATATTTCTCCCATTATCATTGTAAATAGTGATTATGGGATTCCAAGTGAATATATAAATTAATCTGTGTGGTTAGTGGAGACTAAGGATGTTATGTGATCCTTTGTAAACAAGGATTCTGCAATTTGTGGAAGTAAGCCCTATAAAACATGTGTTGTCTGTATTTTACAACTCTATGAAATGCCTGTAGTTAGATGGTGGGGACGTTTATAATCACCAGTCCCCTGGAAAATCTATGTTTACATGGAGCAAATGGTTTGAATTCAACCACATTAGTTATTGCAGGTGCACCCCCCAATAAAGGACTCAGACACTGATAAAAGTGGATAACGGCATTGGGCCACATTTATTGATTCATGCCCTAGTCCGAATTATAAATTTCTATTGGTAATTGACCAATCATAATTCTTAAGGCAAGCAGGCCGAAGTAACACTGGTAAGGTACCACCAAAAATTGCCAACGGCAATTGCTACAATGTATCCATTTGTATCAATTTGTTTGTTGACAACAAACAAATTGTTGACCGTAGTCAATATCTAACTAATGACCCCACCCTCTGACGCGTATCCGTAAAATCACGTGGTGATGCATGCTGTCTAGCTATAGCCATCACCCCGTCGCCTAGTTCGTCGTTGACCGGACAACGTTTAACCAACTTATGCCTGTCTAGTGTTGTCCAGTCAATTACGAACTTGCCGGATACCTGTGGGTCATAATGTTTACCTTACCAGTGCTACCCGCCACACGGAGGGGCTTCAAAGAAGGCTCGACGCCCCCCCCAGACCGTCAGCTCGGTCAACAGGCCTGCTCGCCAATCACCCAACAGGAGGTCCATACCTCCTCGCGACAGACGGACCCCATCCCCTGCATACAAGTCATAACTTTGTAGGCTAATAGCGGGGTGACGACTGACCCTCCCCCAAGCCCTGTCGACAAGGAACCGCGCCACTGCCCTATTCACCATGCGTCTAGCACGGTCAAGGGCCAGGAGGTCAACGCCCCCTCTGTAGGAATGGCGCGGGACCATGTCCGACCAAACAAGGGTTGTGGCGGGCCAGACGTAATGCAGGTAGGCGAGGTCCTCGCAAATCGCATGCTTCAGCGATAAGCCGGTGACCTGGCCCAAATCATTGCCCCCCAGATGTATGATCAGAATGTCAGGCGGGTCAGCATTCTGGCCTGAAAAAAGGAAAGGCAGCAGCTCCCGCCATAACATCCCAGGCTTACCATGCCATGTGAGATTTGCGTATGCACCCAGTCCCAGTCGGGGTCCCCACTCTGTCGCCACAGCGTAACGCGCTGCCCTGTGCACGTAGCTATGGCCCACCAGCCATACTGTCACCGGTGTAATACGACACCCCGGGTCTGTAAAGAAAAATGAGGAAAAGAAGGTAAGGTGACTGGGTTGGTACTTACGTCGGGAGTGGGCGCACATAAAACTGAAAACACTGCGAACCCCACCGTCCCATGCTGCGTATGTCAGCCCCGGAGTACCCAAAAGCAGCTGCGGTTGAGGCCGCCCCTATACGGAATGAATGGGTGCCATAGCGGGCGCCTGGGAGGCCCACACTGGCCAGCGCTTTGCCCGTCACCTTCCAAAATTGAAATTTAGTAAGGGGAGACCCATCTTGGTGACAGAAAAACGGGCCATGGTGCGTGCCACGCAGTGCCAGGAACTCCTGTAGGGCACCAACCGGACAGATGTCTGCCAAAGAACACCGTAGCAGTGGCACACCACTGCCTACGCCATGCTGATCCGTCTTAGAGGAGCGTATCCTCAACTGAGCCCAGTCTTTGGCAACACAGACATCCTCGAGTTCCAGTGCCCTACGACTTGCATCCACCTTAGACAGCATCACAAGCTCGCTGATGCGGAGCGCTCCAAAAAATGCCACCGTTGTGGCTGCATGGAATAGGGCTGCCTCATATGCATCTGAAATTGAGGGGAAGCCAGGAGGTCATACCTCCAAAATGAGACCCCATTGAACTCCCTCAGGAACTGTAACCAGACAAGCATGTCTGCCCTGATACCCCGGGTAAGCCGAACCCTATGGTGAGGCCTGGATAATCCTGCCATGGCGTCACACAGGCGCCGGGCAAAAGCCCTGCCCGGTGCGACCACCCTGCAAGCGAAATTAAGGTGACCATGTAGCACCTGCAGTTCTCTCAGTGATGCCTTGCGCTTGGCCAGCAAGTCCGAGATAAGGGCCACTATCCTTGACACCTTATCCCGCGGTAACCTAGACGCCTGCGCTATCGTGTCAATCTCCACCCCCAGGAAGACTAGCTGGGTAGATGGGCCCTCGGTCTTTTCGGGCGCTAAAGGGACACCGAGTTCCTCCATTAGCGTCTGAAATGTGTTGAGGAGACGTGTACACGTGTCCCAGCCCCGTTCACCCCCGAATAAAAAGTCATCCAGGTAATGGGCTACAGACCGGGACCCTGACCTGCGGACGAAAGCCCACTCTAGGAAGGTACTGAAACGCTCGAAAGCCGAGCATGATATGGAACAGCCAAAAGGCATGGCCTTATTAAAGTAATATTCGCCCCGAAATTTGAAACCCAGCAATTCAAAGTCGCCCGGGTGCACCGGCAAGAGGCGAAAAGCCGACTTAATGTCGCACTTAGCCAGCAGCGCACCCGGGCCACATGAGCGCACCATGCGCAGCGCGTGGTCAAAAGATGTATACCTGACTGAGCAAAGGTCATCAGGGATAGCATCGTTGACCGATCGGCCGGCTGGGTAGGACAAGTGATGGATAAGGCGAAACTCGCCTGGAGACTTCTTGGGAACCAAGCCCAGGGGCGATACCTTAAGGTTAGTGAACGGGGGTGCAGGGAAAGGGCCAGCGACCCTGCCCGCATTGACCTCCTTATTAATGCTGGCGGCAGCCACCTCCTCCCTCCCCCTAAGGGACAAAAGGTTGGGGGCATCCTGAGGGGACCTATCACCCATGAAAGGAATACGGAACCCCTGCCTAAAGCCCTGAAGGAGATAATCCGCATCCTCCCCCTTCGGGTACAATGCGAGCCAACGCTCCAACATGTCCACATTAATTGGGGAGGGAGCCTTTCAGTGAACCAGCTCCATCTGCGGCAGTCTTGCCAGCCCACTGTCCGCCCCTCCCTCTGCCCCGCGTCCCTCCAGGCCTGGGACAGGCAGAGGCTGCATGGGGGCCCGCACAGGTGGGACACTCATGTCTGTACTTGCAATTCTTCTTATTGCAGGAACCATTAGACGAGAAAGTCCAGCACAGCAGGCGGGCTGGAACCCCCTGCCCCGCCACCTGGCAGGGAACCTGTGCTGGAGCCGCTCGCTGGACCGCATGTCCACAATGGTATCTTTCCCCTGGTGCGGGGAGCGTGGGCGTCATGTACAGAAGCCAAAGCCTCTGGCATGGCTCATCCCACTTCATCTCAGGGTGCAGGGGAATTCGCATACGGAATTCCTCGTCATAAGCCAACCACGACGGGCCCGGAAAGTCAACCATCGCCCGATAGATGTTGTCCAAATACTGGACCATCGGAATTGCCAAATCCGGCCGGGCCCTCAGGTACACCGCCACGTAGATGAGGTAAGCCGGCAGCCAGTTGGCCCACGTCCGTGGTGGCTTGCGACGACGTGCCTGTTCCTTATCCTTCTCATCCTGCCCCTCCCTCTCTTCCTTGGTGGGCTCCCTATTTAGGAGTGAGAAGATATCTACATACTCCCCCCGCCATATTTTCTCTTTGGTGGCCTGTGCCAAGTGGTCACCCAGTGGCAAGGAATACCCCGCTGTCGGCAAGGCCGAGACAGGCACCGCAGAAACTGCGGGCATCTGGAAAGGGGCTTGGACTAGCCCAGCCACCCCCAAAACATTCCCCACAGGGTAGGAAACACCCCCCACCCTGGGGCCCTGGGTGGTAGTCGTCGTCGCCGGGTGGGGCGTCAGCGGCTGTACCGCCGCACCACCCACGCGAGGCCAAGGCCATTGGAAAGCCCCCCCCAACGTGGCCACATGTGTAGGTGCACTAGTTTGGACCGCATACTCACATGCTGCACCCCCGCGGGCCGCCCCCACCGGGGGTTCTGGCCCACTGGGGGCGTCGGAGCTCACGACCGCCGTAGAGCTCGTCGCTGGGGCCTGACCCGCACTGGCCTGTTGGTTGGGGAGCTGCGAGGCAGTGGCCGAAGTCGCGCCACGCGCCTCAAGCTGCTCGACCCGTCCCGTCGCCTGCCGCTGCCCAGCAGACGACGCATCAAAATGAACCCCAAAGGGAGCCCCAGCATGGCTGGCCCGAGCCAGGGAAGCCTCGAGGGCCGCAACGCGGGCCAGTAAGGCCTCCACACTGACGTGGGGCCAAGGGCCAGCTGGCCCGCCTGCTACAGGCGTGGGTACAGGTCCTTGTACCCCGGGGCCCGAATAGAGCCAAGACCCCACACCCAGGCCCGGTAGGGCCGATGTAGGCACCTGCCAGGGAAGGGGACCACACCACCCCTCAAGGCTGGAAGGCCCCGGAGTGAGCTGCGCCCCTATAGAGGAAGGCCCAGTAGAATGGGCACCAGGAGCGGTGTCCACCGCTTGCGGGCCGCGGGCCGCAGCCCATGCTGGACCCATGCTTGGGTCCCCAGCCTCCGGCCAAGGGGGAATAGACCCCATCCCACCGGTACGGTGGGTGCAGGCAAAGGCGGCTGCTGGGGAGGCGCAGCCGCGGTCCTCCGACCCGGATTGCGCCTCCGAACCGTGCGAGCCACGCTCGTGGCCGCCTTCTTCTTCGAAGGCATCTCAGTCCAACCTATGGGAAGCCGAAGGAAGAAAATCAGCAGCCAAAAGGCTTCCCAGTCAAGGCAAAAGCGACGGAGGTAAGAGGGAAAAACTTCTCCGCTCCGTCGCTTCGCAAAATGGCAGCTCGGCTGCCTCGTGGCCACCCCTTTTATAAGGGAGCTGGCCACGGCCCTAACTACCCGGATGCCTTCGTCCAGTGGGGGGGCCCCCGCAAAGAGCGCGGCGGCCATTTTGGCGCCGTGCTTGCAATATATCTGTTTTGACTCTTGAAATGCATAGATTATCCATAACCAAGTTTTAGCAATCTGGTATATGGGAAACAGTCCAGAGCTTTGATTACAGTGGCTATAAACTGAAATCTCTTTGGGACATACACTATTATTTGCAATATGTTAACACTCCTAAACCCTGAGTCTCGTCAGTCCTTAAGCACAGTTTTGATATGGATTTTAATCATTAATCATAAACATTTTCCTACTATTGGTTGACCTCCTTTCTTTATTGTTCCTGTTTCAAACAATGAAATGACATGAGTTTAACTTTGTCATTCTATGGATACTGCCAGGGTTTAGCAAAGTTATTTTTTGGAATGCAACTTCTGGAACACTCCTACCCCCCTGTAAGCAGAGACACTGTCCAGTGCTGATTAGGGGATTGTGGGATCTGTAGTGTAAACAAAAAGGTTTAAGCCTTGGCATACAGCACATGTACAGAAGAATACATTTTCATTTCAATTTTAGAATAACCTCTTGTCACTGCAGTTTCTCAGTTGCCCTTTAAAACATGTCCCTTTTTGTTTCCAGAAAACAGCACTTCCTGACAGACAAATCCTCAGTAAGTTCACTACACACCAAATAGTACTTGCAGCCTTATCTAATCGACAAATGAGAACTCAGTTCAGTGGGGATGGTGAGAAATAGATCTTGTGTGTTTGTGCAGCTTATTTGCCATAGCTGGTAATGGGAGATACACATATAGTATTAAGGTCTGCATTACACCAAATGCCAGGAAGTTACATCCGAAATGGCAATAACTGCATGCTTTAACTTGGAACTGTTGAATTGTCTTTCAGGTAATCTAATTAACAGCCAGAATTTAAGAAATTAGCATTTGCTATTGACATGCCCTGCATTATCTAGGGAGCTTCCCTCTTTGGTTCTGGATGGGGCTGTTTTGCCCCAGACAGACTCGGTGCGCAACTTGGGGGGTCCTCCTGTACTCACGACTACTGTTCGAAGAGCAGGTAGCAGTTGTGGCTAGGAGGGCTTTTGCACAACTTCATGTAATCCATCAGTTGCACCCGCTCCTGGACTGGGACTCCTTATTCATGGTCACACATGCTCTGGTCATCTCCAGACTAGATTATTGTTATGTGTTCTACATGGGGCTGCCCTTGACGACTATTCAGAGGCTGCAGCTGGTCCAGAATGAGGCTGCCTGGGTGGTGATGGGGTGTGGGCATTATGCCTGCGCCTTGCCACTGCTTCGGGAGCTGCACTGGTTACCAGTTTGCCTCCAGGTGCAATTCAAGGTGCTGGTTATGATCTTTAAAGCCCTACATGGTAGTGGGCCAGGATATCTAAGAGACCGCATTGCCCCAAGAACGTCTGTCCATCCAACCAGAGTGGACCGGAGGTGCTCTCTAATTGTACCATCAGCTAGAGGGGCTCATCTCTCTAGCACAAGAAGGAGGGCCTTCTCCGTGTCTGCACCAGCCCTTTGGAACCTCCTGCCTATAGAGCTACGGTTGCAGACGGAATTGCTGCAATTTAGGAAAGGGCTTAAAACCTGGCTGGTGGGTCAGGTGTGGGGCCCTGATGGAAATGTGGCCCCCGCCTGCTGGCTTGCACAATAATCAAGATTCTCCCTCTTTCCTTTTTATGAGTGGGGTGGGTGGGTTATAATGAGGATGGTTTTTATCCTTTTTTAATTTTTTTACATTATTTATCTGCTTATGTTTAGTTTTTGTTATTTGTGACTGGGTATTTATTGCATACCTGTCAACTTTTGGATTTGAAAATAAGGGAAATTTTGGCCACACCCCTCTGTGGCTGTGGCCAAAACTGTGGGCATGGCCAAATATAGCCATGTGACTTGCTGGGCTTTAGTCATGCCTGCTACATGGACATGAAAATGTCTGCAAACACAGACAGCACTGGCTCTTTGGCTGTAAATGGAGATGAGCACTGCACCCTAGAGTTGGATGCGACTGGCAGATTTTACTTTCTTAGGATCAAAGATCACTGCAGATGGTGATTGCAGCCATGAAATAAAAAGGTGACTGATGTTTGGGAAACAAGCTATGAGAAACCTGGGGAACATAGTTAAAAGTAGAGGAATCACCTTGCAAATAAAAAAATTCATTGTCAAAGCAATGGTATTCGCGGTGGTAATGTATGGGTGTGAGAGCTGGACCATTAGGAAAGCTGAGTGCAGAAAAATAGATGCCTTTGAAATGTGGTGTTAGAAATAGGTCAATCCTAGAAGAAATCAACCATGACTGCTCACTAAAGGTCAAATAGCAAAGATGACACTAAAGTACTTTGGACATCAAATGAGAAGAGAAGATTCACTTGAGAAAGCCTTGATGCTGGGAAAGGTGGAGGACAAAAGAAGGGGGTGGCCAAAAATAAGATGGTTAGATGGTATTGTAGATGCAATGGGCACAAAGCTGTGTGGGCCAAAGAACCCTTTCCCCATCTTCTTGGGAGACTTTTGTTTTGTTTTCTTTCTTGTTTACTCAGTGGCTTAAGTGACTAAGATGCTGACTGGGCAGCAGAAGGTCAGCAGTTCAATTCCCAAGTACTGCAGGATGGAATGAGCTCCCGTCTTTGTCTCAGCTCCTGCCATCCTAGCAGTTCGAAAGCAAGAAATTGCAAGTAGATAAATAGGGACCACTTTGGTGGGAAGGTAACAGGGTTCCATGCGCTCTGGTGTCTAGTCATGCCTGCCACATGACCACGGAAACGTCTGCAGACGCAGACAACGCTGGCTCTTCGGCTTTGAAACAGAGATGAGCACTGAACCCTAGAGTCAGATATGACTGGCTTTCGAGCAAGAGAACCCCCCCCTCTCATATAGTGATCATGCAACCCCCCCATTAGGGTGGAGGAGCAAGGGATTAATTCCCCCCCTCTCTCTCATATAGTGATCAAGCAACCTCCCCCCCTCCCAAGTTAACTCTAGAAACGAAATCCTCCAGCCAGGAGGCAGGGCAGAAACAGCTCAATAAAGCATGAGGTTGCCCCTGCATATATGAAATATATCACTAACCTAGAGTAGACTCCTGCTCTCAGCAGCCAAAATGAAGCCTCCAGGACCATGTGGCTGGCAGGGAAGGGAAAGAAAGGGGAAATTACAGAACACCCACCCCCCACCTTCTCTCTCTCTCTCTCTCTCCTTCCACAAGTGAAAAGCCTGCCACACAGTGACCTCTGTTGGCCGGAAAAAAATACTGCAGCTTCGCCTGTGAGGGCTCTGGTCAGGATATTTTTTTAAAAATAAGGGGAAATGTGGGGGGATTAATAAAACGGGAGGGGGCGGGAAGAGGGGTAAAAATAAGGGGTTTTCCCGGGAAAAATTGAATAGTTGACAGGTATGTTTATTGTGTCTTTGTTTGTCTGTTATGTGAGCCACCCTGAGTCGGGCGGCATATAAGTATGAAAATTAAATTAAATTAAATTAAACACATCATACTTGCCTTACTGTCTGTGCTCTGCTAACAACCTGACTGCAGCTCTCTCATAGCCATCACAACTTAGCATTCTTCTGATCTCAAGCTGTGATATATGTTGCTAGCAATAAAAATACAAGGACTTAAAGGTTTACTAAAATAATCAGATGATTCAATACTACCTAAAGCTAGGACTTTATTCTTTGGGGATGGGGGAATTCTCTTCTCTAACCATTATCCCAACTTGGATTTGTCTGGCCAGACATCCTGCTACGGTAATGGAATAGACCATACAGCCAGCAACTCAATGCCGAGTGTTGGGTGGCGACAAATAACCCGACTCCCTAAAGGGGCCAATGGCTACAGGCAGATGAACCACTTTAGGTGGGGTGATGGTCCTCTCAGTGGAGGAAATGCCACTGAAAACCATCATATTAGGCTCAACGCCAAAATGAGCAAAGGACTCCAAACAGTCATGGAGGTGGAAGAGGCCATGCCGGATGGACTGGCTGTGAAGGCACACCTTGATAATATCCCCAAGGTAGCGGCAATCCATTGCAGTCCTGGTGTTAAATCCTGCATGTCTCTTTCATATGTGTGACAGGAGATGGCTCCATGATCACAGTGTGTGGGTCACTTCATGGCAAGCTGGGATCTACCTTAAACAAATTCACACCAATGGCACTTTTCCTGCTTCTGGAAAAAATGAATTCTCGGATATGAGTTGCAGCCGACGACAACCCCTACTTGAGCTTTTACTATCTTAACGAAACTTGATTTGCCATTTGAAATTGCCTCCATCTTTATTAATATAAAGTCTGTCAACTTTCTCTCTAAAGTACTCTATTGGCTAGGATGAAGTCAGTTCTCAGTTTATAGCTCAATTGTATGTTTTGTTTCATTTCAGTGGGGGGGAAGGAGATACCAACTTCTCTGCTTCAGTTCCTCTCTGTGTGCGGAACATAAAGCCATCAAGTCATCTTATCTGAACCTCTGCAAACCCTACTTTTCCAGTCCCTTTTAGGATGCCATAAGACAGCATGCTCTACTAGTAGAACCAAGCATTCATACTCTTTCTCTAACAGCTTTTTGTAATACTTTGAACCTGTTTACATTCTCCTTTATCCTGCCTTTTTTGGGGGGGCATATTGCTGCAGACTGGTTCACTTATCCTTCTGGTGTCTACATCTTTTGGACATCAGAGCAGAAAAACCTGCTGGTCCATATCAGGGGGATTATACTATTTTGCCTAGCCCTCTTTTATACCATTTCCAGAATATGTAGATCCTATGAACAGGATAAATGAGAGGGAAACAGCTGTTGTCTACAATTGCAGAAAACTAAACAGTTCTGATCGCTGGTGGTGATTTGGGAAAGTATTATTCATTATCAGACATTCTTGGACTAAAACCCCCAGAAGGCTTCACCACTGTCTGGGCTGGATAAGATTTCTGGGAGCTGTAGTCTGAGAACATTTGGGGTTCCCAAGCCTGGGAACTGCTGAGCTAGATGATCACTTTGCTGCAGTGATCATCTACCAAATTAAGGGGGTGGGGTAGGGACTCTAGAAAAATGTACTTCTCATGATCATCCCAACAATTAGAGGAAATGTTTAGTTCCCATCTTTTTAAACTATTATTTGCAATCCCAATATATGCCACAGCTGATTAGCTGACTGTCTCTCAGATTAGATGCTGCTGTCAATCAGCTGCTGGGCTGGTCGGCTCCCCCAAACCTTTCTAGCTGCTGCCACTGCTGATCATCTGTTGGTCAGATTGGACCAGCACTGGGGGTAAAATACCCCCTTGTGCTGGCTTTGCCTGCTTCCCCTGGGAAGCGATGAGCATGCTCTTGCAGGCCTTCCTGCCTGGTGTGATAGGGAGGAGCCTTCCTGCCTCCCCCTCTTTAACTGCTCGGCATTGGAGAAACAAATCCCACCCTCTCTCCCTCAGTAAAGGTAAAGGTAAAGGCTTCCCTAGCTCGAAAGCCAGTCGTATCCGACTCTAGGGTTCAGTGCTCATCTCTGTTTCAAAGCCTAAGAGCCAGCGTTGTCTGCTTCTGCAGACGTTTCCGTGGTCATGTGGCAGGCATGACTAGACAACGGAGCGCACGGAATGCTGTTACCTTCCCACCGAAGTGGTCCTTATTTATCTACTTGCAATTTCTTACTTTCGAGCTGCAAGGTTGGCAGGAGCTCTCCCTCAGTAGCAGTGTGATATTTAGTTGCTTCGGGGCTGGATGGGAATTTTTGCACGACTCCTGTTTGGCTCTTGGAGACATGGTTTTTTCACCCATCCCATACTGTTGCTGCAGGTTGAGTTTTCACTGGAGGTTATTCTGGTCACTTTGGCGGGTAGTGCGGGTGATTTTAATCAGAATGGCCTGTTTAGTTATTTGGTTGGGGTCTTGGGTAATTTGGGACTTTGGACAGCACTATCACTTGGGGTGTCTCACGGCTATCAAATAGCCACATACCTGGGTCAGCTGATCAGCAAGCTTTGCCAGCTTCCTGGTCGCATAGCTTGGTCCTACTGTTGGGCACAGTGCTGGCTTGCCTGCAGAGCTTTTCTCCTGCCAACTCCTGCCAACCTCACAGTTCAAAAGCAAGAAATTGCAAGTAGGTAAATGGGTACCACTTTGGTAAACAGTGTTCCATGCACGGTCTAGTCTTGCTTGCCACATGTCCACAGAAACATCTGCAGATGCGCAAATGAGCACTGAACCCTAGAGTCAGATACGACTGGCTTTCGAGCAAGGGCGACTTTTACCTTTAAAGGTTTGGGGATTGAGTAGTACTACTTTCATCATGGTTTTGATCTAGTGTAAAAAGATTCACAATCCATATTGGGATTCCTAAATTCAGAATACAGTAATACCTCATACAAAGTCCGCTTCATACAACATCGAATTCATACAACATCGCCTAATTTCTTGAAATAAGTTATCTCATACAGAGTCGCTTGACTTTGTATGAAGCATTCAGTTTTCCCCAGGTTGCATTGGGCCTGGGCAGTATAAAAGACAGGACACATGTGTGCATTGTTCTTGTGGGTTTGGTACAAGGCAAAAAGTGTTTAGGAGTGGTTTTGAGTGTGATTTTGGATTTTTTTGAATTTTTTATCAGAATTTTTAGAAGCATTCCTGGGATTTTTGCAGCATTCTTCAGGTTCTTGGACAATCAGGGTTGTTTGACATGTTTTTGTAATGTATTTAGCCTTTAGACAATGTTTTCTTAAAGTTCTGTCAGTTTCCTGTCTGTTTCCTTGACTTTGCCCTGAAGTCTGTGCTGTTACAGTACAATGTATCTCTATGGAAATGACGTTGTATAAGGCATCACAGCAAGGATTTGGATGTTGTATGAGGCATCGCGGCTAGGGTTTTGCATGCCTCATACAAAGTCCAAATCCGTATAAAGTCCAAACTTGTGGAACCAAGTTTGGACATTGTATGAGGTATCACTGTACCTGTCCATACCTGTCAACTCGCAGCTCCGGAAAAACGGGACCTGCGCACATCGCTTGTGCGCAGGTCGCGTTCCACACATGCGTGGAAAGGTTTTACCCCTTCCACGCATGCGCGGAAGCGCTACGCTGCTTGCGCAGCCCTTACGCAAGTGACTAGCGGTTTCGCGCATGCATGGAAGGGGTAAAACCCTTCCACGCATGCGCGGAAAGCGTTTCCCCCACTGCCAAATTACGGGGTTTTGGCAGCGGGGGCCGGATTATGACGTCAATCGACGTCAATTTACGGGGTAATCCCGGCCAAATCGGGAAGGTTGACAGGTATGTACCTGTCCCTATGCTACTGTAGCTCAACAGAACCAAGTCTGGCTGTTGCCCATCTGCCTGCCAGTCTCTCTTCCTTACAGAGCCAGTAAAATCTTGATGCATAGCTTGAACAGCGCAGAACAAGAAATCATTTTCAACTTCTATCCCTATACCAATTTCAATTTGGACAAATGGGAAGAAGGAAACACTTTCTTCTGCCGACTGGCTCCTGAAACACAAGTCTGTGATGTCTTGATTAGGTACATCAGTACTCCTGCTATTTCTCCATTGGCATATCGCATACCTCTACCGTAACAGCATAAAATGTTTCTGAGAGGAAAACTGCTTTTAATAAGGATTATCATTAGGCACTTTCCTCCTGCCAAATAATGCAATTTCCCTTAGAATGTATTGGATTAGTTTATACAGTACTTGGTTCAATGCCAATTGTTTATAAGTTCATATACATCACACATACACAAGCACACACTCTCATTCAGACAAATCCTGAAGTGCAAAGATGAAGAGATCTTTATAATGGCCATAACAATTCAAAGCACTTTTGCCAAACGCTGGAAACAAGCACTCTTGGCTTAGAGTCACCAACTGCCTTATGTCCACATTTTCTAAAGAAAGAAAAATTAAGCACAACAGGGAAAATAGCATTGTAACTGTTGCTGAGTTTATAATCTAGTGTATGTTACTGAGTGCTGATAAGTAAAGGAAGTTCAACCAGACAGTTTAATCCTCCAATTTCCTGTCTTCTAATCAGCCACTGGCTCTTTCGTCCTCAAATTAGAAACATTCCTAACAATATTCAGGACACAGGTGAAGGAAGAGACCAAAAATTGAGATGGAGAAAGAGCATATATCTGAGGAATTAACTGCAGGCAGGAGCATGAAAAACAAACTTTTACAATGTAATCCTTTGCATGTGTATGTAGAAGTTAAGCCCTTTCTGCTCAATGGACATAGAACTAAAGTATCAAGAACACATGTTCAGGGCTGTCATTCACTGATGCCGCACAGCTCCAGAAATGTAAAATAAATTGTTTTCCCATGTTTTGCAATGAAAATTCTTCAAGATAATATTATATTTTATTTTATTTCTTAAAGTTAGGCCAAGGTTATTATGACATAAAAAAAGAAAACATCCCACACTACACACCATACACCTTTAGAAAGACAAAGTTAGGTACTGAAGTACACTTTGCCTATGTTTCCATACAGCTGAATATGAAACAAGAGGTTGTGATACTTAATGGAATCTTTATAGATCACAAAAAGCAATGTTTATAAAATATGTTATTTGAATGTGATGTTTGCTAATAATACTTTGCTTTGGGATTTTCTGCATTTTATAAAACCAGAAGTAGACAGAATTCAGTTGTTTCAGTGATTGCTTGGACAATTTCATTTCTTTTACTGACATCAGTAAATGAATATGATTTTTAAAAAACTAATCAAAATTTGGAAATTAATGTGGTGGATGAATGAAAATGCTTAATGCTATAATATCTATATGAGATGATTGTCAGGTCTTAAAATGGCATCCAGTAGTAACGGGGAAAAGAGCACCATGCTGAAATATAGATTATGAAACATCATGCATATTCGTTAGGTACAATGGATGCTTACTTTGATGCAATCCTTCTGATAGATAAATTGCTATCACTGAATAGCAGGTAAGACAGGTGTGTATATATATTTGTGCATGTGTGAAAGACACACACTCACATACACACTCACACATACATACACACACATACATACACTCACACAGAGAGAAACACACTTATAACAAATAAAACTTATAACAAATAGAATTATTCAAGCAAAATTCCTCAGTTGCTAAGGTAAAAGACATTCACATACACACACATCAAAAGTTTGGTATTCTGGAGGATTCATTATAACTCATTAATGGCAATACATATATTTATTCATATAAGTAAACAGCTTTTAAAAAATTCACTTATTAGTGGCCAAGTAAATGATGACACTTCCATAGATAGTCTTTGCTCTCAGCCATAACCAGATGTGACCGAGATGCACTGTATTCGTCTCTCTTTAGAATCTCATTTTTGCATCAGTTTGGCCTCTGAAGTAGGTTCAAACATCTAAAGTTAGAATGGTAATATATTCCAGATTTGTAACTTCTTTAGTACTTGTTCTTTAGCGCTTGTACCTAGATCTCACACGAAGCACAAATGACATGTAAAACCAAGCAAGTAGATGCAAATGGTAACAAAGGGTTAAAGGCTTTCCACACACACACAACAATGGACAACTTTTGAATACTTATTTCAGTATGTGTAATAAGTGTTGGATGTTAATACATTTATTTCCTCAAAAAGGAACACTCACAAAAAGGCTTCAATGCAGATCTCAGTTACAATTCTTGGGTCATAAATCCATTTCATGTAGGTTTGCTGTATGTCTACAAAATGTTAAACCAAAACATGTCATATGAGTGTTAGCCTAAATTAATATCTGTTTCAAGAATGGCATGATTAAAGCATGAGGGAGAGGGTTGGATTTCAAAAGATTTCTTGCAAGTCATTACAACAAATGTAATTATTGTTAAAATGTGCACATGTACTGAGTCTTGGTTACAGTGCTATGAAGTATCTGATGATACTGAACATACTAGCAGTAAGGCCCGCTACAATAATAAAATTGCCTCCAGTTTGTATTTTACTTTCATCCTATACTTATTTTACACTGATGACAAAAATGAAGGGACCAACTTTTTCAGAGGTGTGTAAGAAAATCAGAATGGAAATAAAGATACAATGAGAAATCTGGATTGTAAAACTATATACATGTTTTAAAACTGGACATTCAGGCCGTTCAGTTCAAAAGGAAAAGAGTTGTTTCATTTTTACTAAACAGCTAAGCCAAGCAACTCTCCAGTTACAAACACACTATAGACAGGAGTGAAATCATGCCAGAGAGAGTGAGGATGCCTGTCCAAGACTAAGAGATTACTGTGCCCACCCTTTCATACAGCCATTTCTTTCATTATAATAGGTCTTTTCATCAAAATGACACAGAACCTTTAAATTTGGACAGCACACTCCCATAGAGTAGGGATGGCAGCCACTTCCAACTAATTCTGAACCCGAACACTGAAATAAAACAAACTTGCTTCATTGACATACACATATTGTTTACGACTCATTAAAAAGCAAAATTGCACATCACACAGTTGGCAGCTGAGTCCTTGCGGGTGGAAAAGCGGGCATTCACTCCTCTCTTTGTATGCTGGCAGTACCAAAACCGAAGTTTAGCAGTAAGCAGTAGCCGAGATTTTTTGTGCAGCCAGACGATGCATGAGGTAACTTTCAAAGCTTATTATTTTTTTTGTCTTTGTATGTTAAAATGAATTTGTAGCCCAGTTTTGATTAAAAGAACATAACAGATGTGATGAGCTTGTGGGGTAAAATATGCTTTGTATTACACTGTATGCATCAAAATAGCTTACTTTTGTATCAATAATTGCATCCTTGTTTGAAAATGAACATGTTTATTGTACAAAACCTTACATGGTTCATTTCAGACAATTTTCAAAATAATAATAATCTTTTTTCTTTAACATCACTGGCTTTTAGCAATGTGATTTTTGAGCCTCTACTTTTAAAAAATAAGTTTTGTGTCTCGTTAAAAGTTTAAGAAGAACTTCCTGGAAGGTTTCATCTAAACAACAGCATGTCTGGTAATGAAGCTTGTTTATTTTCTTGTCAAGTGCATTGCTAAATGTTTCCAGGAATCCCCCCATCCATATTATATTCAAAATGGTATGACAGTAACTGGGATTTTAAAAAAAAAGAAAAACAGCAATCTTTTGAGATACTTTTAAAGATGTAGACAATATTTTAAAGCTATTTCTTCACAATATTAAGAGAACAAGACAGTATAAACAAATATATTATAAGAGTTTAAAATCAGTGTTGTATCAAGTACAGTAGTGCATTCATGGCTTAGCCTTGCAAACAGTTCTGAATCAATAATAGTCACATTTCAGTATTTAACATGCTGATGAATAGTCATATAGCTACAGAGCATCCAAAACCATCGTTACTGCATTTTCTAATCTCTAAAAGTCTAACAAAAATTGATAGTATGAATAAAGCTTTTAAACCCCCCGCCTTCATTCTAGTTAACCCAAATCGGCATGTTAACATTAAGCTGGCAGCCACCAGACAAACCTTTCTAATGAATAAAAGTTCAAACAAATCTAACAGATGAAAACACTTTTTGATGCAAGCAACCAATACCATCAAGCTGCAGACTGAAATCCTTCCACATTTCACTTTTCCATGTTTTCCAAGTCCACAGCCATCCTAAACTTCTCTGAACGACAACCAAATTGATCTGGGAGATGTATCTTCTCTCTCTGTGTGTCTATCTATGTGTGTGTAACCCCGTCTGCTCCCACTTATTTTTTCTAGCATATCATGCAAAACAATGGCACAATCAGTTTCATTGTAATTCCACTCACCAGTCCTTTTCTAGAACAAAAAGAGAGGAAAAAAACCCCAAACCAAACTGTGATATCTATATGAACTGTTTGCGGTCCAGTTAGGAGCAGATAATGCACGTATTGTCACGGCAGCAAAATTTCTCTTCCTTAGGGAAAAAAATCCCCTAAAAATTCATATTTGTCACAAGAACCATAAATACAGAGATGTTTTTTTAAAAAAAAGGAAAAAGAAAAAGAAGGAAAAGATGCAGCCGTGCTACCAAATTGTTCTCTAATGGACAGCACGCTAACAAGGGTAGTGATGATTTGAGGACTCTCTGTGACACAACGGGGTTTGCGTCTTCAGCCACAATGGGCTATTGTACATCCTCCGAACTCACTGTACCTCTGATAGATTCAAGATGTCAAAGGTTGTTTGGCCTGAATGACCATGACATGCAAGTTAACTCATTCTGAGAGGGTCTGTTGGAACTTCATTAAAACTTTTAATTGAACCCAAAATACATTCAAGGGGGGAATCTGTAACACCCACCTCCAGATCATAGCCAGAGAGGAAGCTATTCTAATATAAACAAATGAAAGAAATGTTAGACCAGGTCCACTGATGAGATACTCACATGTCATGGATTCATGGGGTGCCGCTAAAGCACTCTCAAAGAGTTTGACTAGAAAGGGTAGGTCCTGAATGTCTCAAACCTCCTTTCCCTTTTAATTGTGATCTTGCTCCGGCAAATAATCACATTCAGATGCATCGGCAGATTCTATATTTCTTCTGCTCATGCAACTATATGTCCACAGAGAGTCACAGATTAAGTACGCGCAATGCCACTTTACAATAAAACACAACACCAATAAGGACCCAAAGGAGTTGAGAAAAGTTATCCCCTTTTTTTGGGGGGGGGGAGCTTTTCAAGCATACTTTTAATGAGGAGACATGAAAAGGAGTGTGTGTGTGTGTGTGGGGGGGGAAGCTGCCACTGTCTTAGCAGTACAGCACACAAACAGTCTCTTGTTACAGAGGATAAAACACCCAAGTGGGACCAGTGGAAAGGCTGCACCAGCGAAGAGTGTGAAAAAAATATTCAAATGTTAATTTGATAAATGTGAGGTCTGGGACATTTTGTCAAAGAGGGAGGGAAAGCAGAAAAAAGGAAGGGGAGGAAAAAAATGCAGCCGTGCTGCCAACTCACCATCCACCAAGTTCTGGCCGAGATGTCATAGCAGAGTTGCCATTTGATGGATCCATCGGAGGTTTTCCCTGCCATTATGCTGTCAGCAAGCTTCATCTGATGCTAACTCACGGGAGATAAGACACCTAATTGAGAAAACATTTGCACTGGCATGTTGGGCAACATGTAGCCCAGTCCATACCATATGGAATCATGGGTAAAAAAAAATCTCCTTGACAGTGAACCAATCTCTCACGGACCCAGTGGCAAGGTGAAGTGGGGATGAAAAGTCATTTGCTCCTAGCACTGTCTTCTTCTTCTTTCTTCTTCTCTTTCCTTCTCTTGCCCTCTCTCCCCACCCACCTCTTTACAGTAAGAAGCCACCGCTTAGCATCAAAGAGAGGAGGATAAAATTAGGGTTTCATCACTCAGATGATTTTGGTCTGCAAGATTTCCCCCTTTCTTTTCTCTCCCTCCACTCCCCCCCAGCCTGAAAAAAAATGAATAGAGAGTTAATAGGACAAAGGCAGGTAGTGGACTGCAGAGAGAGATTGCCACAGGCTATTAGCCTAAAATTTCTGCTTGACAGATGGAACTGCTTAGAGACTATCGTGCAATGTTTTGGGTTTTTCTCTCTCCCCCCAAAAAGAATTTCCAGTTGGATTCAGTATCTGTTTATCACAGCTACTTTTCCCATGAACGTGAGGAGGAAAACACACACTTACTAGAATGAAGGTTTCAATTATTATTTTCTGTATCACATATAGACAGACATACATACTTGCAGACAGACAGACAGACAGACATACAGACAAACAGTGTGTAATCTGTGTGACTTTACATATAATTATTTTAGAAAACAAAAGCATCACACATGTCTAAATAGCCTACGACATCTGATTTGAAAACTTCTGTCATTCAGAAAATGAAAAATGCTCTTACATATATATAAAAAAGAAATCTACGACTTGATTCCATTTCACTGGTCATTTTATTAACATCATCACCTCTTTTGATAGCAGCTGGTGTTTCAAAATACTCTTTTGGCCTACAGTTGTTCAGAAAATGCACCTTTGAATGGGATTCCCTCCCCCCCCTTGCTTCTGTATAATTTTTAATTTAATCTAGCAGAATTCTGAGTCTTCACTTCCAAAACACCAAGTTATCCAATTCCCACCATGTGCCTTCAAATGTTTGCACATCAGACACATATACAAACAGCATGCCTTTGACCTAAACCTATAAACAGCCACATGTTTTTTCCAAGTGATTCCAATAAAAGAAATAATATCATATTTTATATTATTATTTGGTCATGTCAAGAGATCTTTTGCCCTTGCAATTGCAACAGGTTCCATTACTTTTCTGTGCTGCAGAAATCATAGACTAACTCACAGAAAAGGTAAAAGGACAAGCACATATGGTTGTGCCTCCAGTTCTCTGCTATGTCTGGAATGTAAAAGGAAAAGCCAATAATGTAGCTTACATTTTGTATCTTTCATCAACATAATGGCAACCAATTCATGTTCGCTTGGAAATCAGTCCCACTCACTGCAATGGATCTACTCTCTGCAGATGAATGGCGGTATTGTGAGACTAATGTGTGTTTGCTAATTTAAGTACGTTGGTCTTCACTCATGCTCTTGTAGAACAGGCATAGATGTGCAGATCATCACAAATTTTCTTCAGCAACAAGTGAATGAATATCTGAATCACCAAACACACTGACTGCACCATTTTTGTAGGCTCACTGAGAATAGGATCCAATTCAGAAACTTTATTTCAGGAAAAGTGGTGGTCTCGTTTTTACATGGTTTAAAGTCATTCGCCATGTTGGAAGAGGAAAGATTATACCACAACGCTGATATTCTAAAGTGACATACAAGTATTTTGTATAAAAATACAAATTTCACCTGTTGGTTTTCTTAAAAAACACTTTCATGACTACAGGTCTGTGACTAAACACAGGACACCATTCAAAAATACGCATCAATAACCACCTCACCCATTATGTTGCCAAAAATATATTTATTTATTCCTATCCAAAAATAGTAATGTGATGATTGCAACTCATTTTTGCCCTTCTTTGACCATGCTGAGGAATCTTGTTATATCTTGCTAGTGCTAACCATAACCAGTAGGTCTATGCTGCAGGTGTTTGCATGTTTAGCAATACTTCATTTAGAGGAATGCTAATTCAAGGAGTGTTGAAATTCCACTCAGAATACAGGACACCACTAACACGATTGAGAGTGTATGTTCCAGGTTGCCATTATGATTTCATTATCGTTCTAGTTTAAAAGTGCCCATTGTTACTTCTGCAGGCTTCTCAGTGATCTTAAAGACCATTGTACAAAATTAAAGCAAGATGATTAAACAACAGCTAACCTCCAACCAATATCAGATTAAATTACCTCCTTAACTCCTCCTTTATTTTTCACAGGAAACAACTATTCAGCACTTTTGATTATTAACTAGGTAGCATTATCATCATCATCATCATCATCATCATGTTTAATTTATATACCACCTTATTCAAACCCAACAGGTGACTCAAGGCGGTTACCAGCAAATAAACAACACAATGAAATACAAAAGCAATACAGTGTAAAGATTGACAATAAAATATACAATAAATATTATAAAAATATAGAAACAAAAAGCAGAAAATACATTTCAGTACAAAATCTCAATATAAATACAGAATTGGACAATGCAGTACAATTAATACATAGTACCAAAAACACAACAACACATTAGCACAATATCAAATCAGGATAAATTACAGTTCAAAAACATCACATGAACATAATGTCAATCAAAATACAAGCTCA
Source organism: Bradypodion pumilum (assembly GCA_035047305.1). Classification (NCBI taxonomy): domain Eukaryota; kingdom Metazoa; phylum Chordata; class Lepidosauria; order Squamata; family Chamaeleonidae; genus Bradypodion; species Bradypodion pumilum. Next base: position 103,600,674 of record JAWDJD010000004.1, on the reverse strand, counting down.
AATTTCAGTTCAATCACTATAACATATTCTTAATAATAAAATTACAAATATAAGGCCCAGCTGGCCAAAATTGTGTCTTCATTTTACTAAAAATGTACATGACTAAAGGCTCAGATCTGTCCCATTCCTCATTTTGTTTATTGTGGTCTTAAATATTTTTAAATTGACCAATTTGGTATTTCTTTGTGCTGTATGATGCTGAAAAATTCGAACCCAAGATCATTACCATTGGGCCTGAAAACCTATGAAAAACCCACGGCTATTACTTAGGAAGAATATAGATTTCAGCTTACCAGTAGAAGGAGCATGAAATCACTTTATTTTATACAGCACAGTAGTCTGATGCAAAGTAAAGAATCAATGCTGCTAAATAACTGTGTTTTCGATCCAGAACAATTAGAGTGCAGTTAACTTTACAATTTTCCCTTATGATGTGGGTGGCAGTGGTGGGTTTTTTCTTCTTGTCAACCAACTACTCTTTTTCTAAGTGATCTGTTACTAATAGCCTTGAAAAAGATGAAATGCAACAAGTTAAATATTACAATTATTGTGGGAAACAAAATTATTTAGTGAACATAATGGGGATCAAATCAAGCATTTAACGTGATTCAGGAAATGATACTCTAAACAAGTGTATTTGTTTTGTGCATTTCCCCCCTTTGATTGCTGACAGATGCCATTTTGGAAACAAACATCTAAACAGTTTTCCTTCAATCACAGACAACGAAAAAAGGAAATAATAAGTCCCACACTCTATAAAATCACTACATGTTTTGAATTCAAGACATGTCAATCACAGTTCTACAAAATATGATATGTGAACGGTATTCATGCAAAGCAATACCATTATAAACTTAATAAGCCACAAAAGATGAACTACATCAGTTTCTTTTGTATCAAACAAGGCAAAGTTCTCAGGTTTGGGTTGTGATAACTTACACTCCCTGAATGACATGCTACGTCATTTATAAGATATGCCTGTGTGGCCAAGGTTTTCTGAATCCTTCACTTTCTGCTTAACACAGGATTATACATCTAGGACAGTTATACTATGCATGTTTACTCAAATAGATGCTGGATGAAAATGTGTATTTGCAATGGAGATTATTATATGAATGTTTGGACTTTCCCCTATAGAGAACATAAGATTTTCAGCATGGAAAGAATGAAGAGAATTAGTGTGTTTGCTTTACGGAAATGGAATGATCAGGAGACAAGATCTGCAAAGCACACAAAATCTTATAGGTGAATTAAATTTTCTTTGTTACACTATTGTAAAAGGATTTTTCCTGCCCCTATTGCTATTACTAACCCATCAAGCTATGTCCTGTGGGCCTTTTTAGATTATAAACCATATGGCCAGGGAGTGTGCAATTACATGTTCTAAACAAAACTTCAGCTGCAACCCTATATACACTTACCTGAACTCACCTCCGATTGAACTCCATGAGGTTTATGCCTGACGAATAGACAGGTATAGTATGTCATTGTTAGGAATGTTTCTGCTGTTAAATATGCAGCAGCAATTGTAGTAATAAGTGTAAGAAGTGTTCTATATACATTAAGAGAAATATGCTGAGGGATGTCCTAAGATTGGGATCCAACATTAATTGATATAATAACAATTAAAAAGTCTAGTTTTGTGACCTACCATAGATATTTTCTGTGTTGGAAGGCATTGTGTTTTGTGGTGAGGTGGCCTTCTCTTCTTGATCCAGAAGATGATCCTCTCTAGATCTCACAGAACTGTAGATAGCCCCTAAGTATAAGTTGTTTCTTTAATCTAATATCTTGTATCCCACAATGTCTAAATTGGACTTCTCTTGGCCAGCTCATAAGCACAATGCAAGGGTGACAGATTTCAGTCAGCACTGCTATTTGTGTGCACCCACAAGTTGGGGTTGTAATATCAGGATTCCTAGATTTTCCTGAGATTTATATTCCTAGATTTTTCTTTTAAATGTCGATGCTTGCGAGAGGAGCATGAAGGAATTGGACCTTATAGAAAGGTGTAATGCTCTAGTTTTTTCACTGAACATTATTCTTCTTGGGTTATTGAGGGTTAAACTATACAATGAAGACAGCTCGTGATTAGAAGCTGAAATCTGTTACTGATCCAGGGATAAAATTCAGCTAAACCTTTGTGAGTAAGCAAACATATTTTCAGATGAAGCCTGTGTTTATCTCCCCAAGAATTATGTCAAAACAAGGTAAGTTAATTTAGAAGCTGACATTGATATGAAAAGCTTTTGCTGTCACAATCAGATGTTTTCAGAAATTAAGGAATTCCTTCTAATGGCACATTATTTGCCATGTGTGATGGCTCTTATATTCTTCAACATATTACAATTATATTTTGAATGCTATTTATATGAACATTCACAAAACTATTCCACTGTTTAATTAATATCAAAGATAGCTTTTTAAAAAAGAAACTTCTGTAAGTATTAAAATATGGCCTCCCAGTCTTTAGATAATTAAGTTCTTGTTCTATTCTGGCTTATATGTACCTAAAAAAAGGAAAGAATAAAAATAGGTTACAGAGGAATAAATATATATTTTAATAATTTATAGACCTGGAAAGAATTTTGGTACTCCACTAAAGTAAAACATGTGTCCATAAATATATCAAATCTGCTAGATACAAATGCATGTCACTTCTTTATCCTTTTCCTTATAGCAATTTAAAGTTGAGTTGCATGTCTTAATAGCTTGCTTGCAGTGCATGCCACTGATTGGTTTATAATTGTGCTTCTTAGAAGTCACAATCTAATATCATTCTTTAGGTGACGAATTTAGTGGTTGGTTCTGAAAGTGTAAGAGGGAAACAAAGAATGAAAAAGTGGAGTTTCTACAGACTTGAAGATTTCCTAAGTGTGCAAAAGTATATGTTTGCAAATTAAGATAGGTTTTTTTTAAAAAAAAATACATGTGCACACAATTTGTCTGGAAGATTAAACATGTCAGTATGGAGGGGGATGATAAAAAGAAAGTAGATTCAACAAGCCCGTAAGTGATAGAGGCAAGTGTTCTGGCCCAGAATGTTATGTATATGTATGGTTTGGATGATGTTCAAGAGATCTAAAACAATTCCCCTCCCTGTAATGTACAGCACACAAAGAAAAGTAGATAAATAAAAATGGGTGATGTTGGTGGAAATCTTTCATCCTCTATCACTCCCCCACGGTTATATAGCTTCCTTCTGCATCCTTCACAAAAACCATACATTAGGTAGTAAAAACTAACATCATATCCAGATGAGTTTTTAGCCCACTCTTTAGATCTCTCAGGGACTGATCATGGCTTCCAGTGTCCACATTTCATGGGTGCTGGGATGCCACAATCTCCTTTATGTACTTCTTTTTGAATCCCCATTATGGGGGTTTATATTTTTGCTGTGATCTCATATACACTGTGGCCAGAGCCTGTGGATGCTGGGAAAGGCAAATGAAGAAGCCTGCAGCTGTCAAATATTTCTTCTGCTGTAAACGTCTGGTTTACTCAAGGGTTAATGAGCATCTTCAGCATATCCAATGTCAGAATTAAACAATTTCCGTGCAGAGGGACACAAAAAAGTGTAATTACGTTTCTTCCTTCTGTCCAATTATTGTAGTGCTGAGGTACACAGAAAGAGCCTCCTTGAAGATTGTGGTATTTTTGAATCACAATTGGGCATACCCTGATATCCGCAACCTTGTGTTGCTGGCAAATTTTTCCCCACACTAGGTCAGGCTAAAAGAACTGCAGAATGAACTCACCAAAAGGTGCCTTCATTTTGGCAGTTCCACGTCTGGCCCAGACACGGAAGAAGAATTGTAGTGCTGTATTAATCAGGAAGGTAAAACTTTTTGCTTCTTTAATTTTTCCTTTTATTGCCGATAGAAATTACAGCTGTGCACAGTTTCTCAATTGGTGATACAAGTAAAAATGAAAGAACAACAACAGCCTTTATCCCCCTGCAATGATCAGTTAAGGGAGGGAAAATAATTATACTTTCCCTATCCCTCTGCATAAGAGAAGGGAAAGTGTTTCATTTGCACATATGGAGAAATGACTCATTAGCCATTTCATCATATATCAGATGTTGCAAGCAACCCAAAAATCAGTGAGCCCAAACTACCCCACAATGGGCACTATGGAATGTAGAGTAAAGTTATTCTTGTGGAATTCTAGGCCTACCCATCATAAACCTTGTTGTTGTTCAGTTGCACAGTTGAGTCCGATCCTTTGCAATCCCATCCTCTGTAGTTTGCCCAGATCTACGCCCACTGTGTGAATGATGCCATATAGCTAGCTCATCCTCTTCAGCCCCCTTCTTTTGCTTTTGATTTTTCACAGCATCAGGGCCTTCTCCAGTGAGTCCTCTCTTTTCTTTTGGTGACCAAAGTACTTGAGCTTCAGCTTCAGTATTTGTCCTTCCAAGGAGCAGTCAGGGTTGATTTTCTTTATGATTGATCTCCTTGCAGTCCAGGGGACTCTCAAGAGTCTTCTCTAGCACCACAGTTCAAAGGCGTCTATTCTTCTGCACTCAGCCTTCCTTATGGTCCAGCGCTCACTGGAAAGACCATTGCTTTAACTATGCAGACTTTTGTTGGCATGGTGATGTCTCTACTTTTTATTATGCTGCCTAGGTTTGTCATAGCTTGCCTCCCAAGAAGTAAGCACCTTTTTATTTCATGGCTGCAGTCACTGTCTGTGGTGATCTTAGATCACAAGAAGGTAAAGTCTGTCACTGTTTCAATTTCTTCCCCTTCTATTTACCAGTAAGTGATGGGGTCGGATGCCATGATCTTGGGTTTTTTGATGTTGAGTTTCAGGCCAGCTTTTGCACTCTCCTCATCAAGAGGTTCTTTAGGTCTTCTTCACTTTCTGCCATTAGGGTAGTGTTGTCTACATATCTCACATCATAAACCTACTGTCCAGTAACAAAGCTTTTGAGAGGTCTAGATTTAGATTGAACTAGTAATTCTCATGTTAACTCAGACTTTTATTCAAAGTTGCTGGCTTTGGTTCTGGATAGGAGACTCATTCAAATCTGTTATTGTTTCCAATACTCCACAACATGTCCTACATTTTGTCCTTTAGAAGTGGTTTTTGAGAATGGTATGTTCCTAGAACAGGAGATTCCCCCATCCCCAAATATAAATCAACTACCATGTTTATTAGCTCATATGTTTTCCTACTTTTTATTTTTACAATGAAATGAACACAATAAGGCAATGATTACCAGAGTTAAGTCTCAACTTGAGCAAGGAGAATATCTCACCCCTAGACTGGAGTTTGGATCCCCCCTTGGATCACAAGACAACAATAATGGAGTCTTCCAAAAGGCAACAGAACAGAGGACAACACAACACTTTATATTGGGTTTGCCATTTAGCCTGGAATTGTCATGTTTTTATTCAGAATCTAAAGTCCTATTCAGTTATTCTTAAAGCAAGTGCTCTAGTTTATGATGGGCACTCTAGTACTGTCCCCCTCCATCACTATTTGAATGATTGAGTAGGGATTTAATTATAGTTGATTAATGACTGTTCCTATGTCGTACGCCCATCTTTCTTACCACCAAGAGCAATTTTGTGAAGTGATTTGTTTTCACTTAAAGCAGAAACAGAACAACGCCCCCTCTATGGCATAATTCAAAATGCTTTCCATACTTTCTTAGTCTTGGTTGTCTGTCAGCTTCTATGTCACCTCAGTTTAATTAGTTCCTGTTCACTTGTATTCATTTTAAATAGTTCTTGCGTACTTCAGGTAGAAACTTTATTCCCAATGACAGTCATGCTCTTTGTTGCTTTCCCTCACAATGTTCTCTATGGAACCCACCACAGCTTAGGTACTGCCACCTACTGTGCATAAATGGGAAATGCTCTTGAGAGAAATAACTTCTCCCAGTTTTACTATGCAATATGCCAATGGAAATAGAGCAGAACATCATAAGCATTTATGAGAGTAGGGAAAGGAAGAACTGCCAAAGGCAGGGGCAGAATATCGATGAAAATAATGGGGAATTCAAATGAAGGGGGGGGGGGGGAAATCCCTGCATTTTTCTACCTCCACATAGGATACTAAGATTTGTTAAAATTTATCTCTGCATTGAACAGCATCCAGTGAATAGAAAGCATTGCACACATTTCTATTAGTGTGCTTGAACGTCTAATTGTTGTATATTAATGTTAGCATAGGATTGGCAGGAAAAATTCCCACAAAGCAAAAATAAATTGTGGCACTTCTAAGACTAATAATTTATTCTAGACTGAATGTCTATGGATTGCAATTGCCTTTTTCAGACACATGAAGTACAATGTACAGTATTCATGTTTACTAACTCTTTGGGGCCTTTTATATGGCCTTGCCCAACTCAGCAGTTTCCAGCAGGGTGTAAATCCCATGGTCTGGCTGTTGGCTAGGGCTAGGGATGATGTGATTTGTAGTCCAAAACATCAAAGAAGTGTCACATTGACGAATGCTGTTCTGAAGGGTGGTATCTCACAACTTATCCAGTTGTAGTTGACCTTGTGTATCTCTCCTTTTCTTTCCAATCTTATTTTCCTCTGGCACTGGTCACTTACCCTTTAAATATGTTGGATTATTTAAGAGCAAACAGCAGAAAACCTGAAAACATTATGCTGGAATGCCTCAAAAATGCTTTAAATGTCTTTTAGAAATAATTAAGAACAAGGATACACTACGTGTCACACAAAAAGAAGCTGAGCTGCTCTCACTTGTTATGCTGTATTTTAAATTTTAACTCCATTAAGTTAGATGTGAAAAACAGGTTGCTTCATTTTCACATACCCCTGCCCTTTTCTTCATGGTACACAGAAATGAAATACAGGTAGCCCCCCTCCTATATTCATTATTCATGGTTTCAGTTACAGTATTTTCAGGTCTAAAAATAGTCAGTATTTCCCCCCTGAAATTACTGTACATAATACTGTACTGCATATGTGTTTTTATGGTGCATTACCAGAGCTGGCCACTAGAGATCACTGTCTACAATACACAATATATGGTTAGATGTTATCCATGGCTTTGAGTATCCATAGTAGGTTTCAGAACATATCTGCTGTGGATGCCGGGCAACCTGCAGATAAAATATTTCCCTTTCATTTTATATCCATGTCAGAGTGTCCTCTTGAAGTTGAACAGTGTACAACTTTCCAGATGTTGTTGGCCTGTGGATTGCTCTTGTCCTTCACACTTGGCTGTACTGGCTGGAGCTGATGCAGGCTGCTATGTGATGATGTCTGGAAGACTACCTGTTGTACTTGTGAAGTAATGGAAGCAGAGCCTGTAAAAGTATATAACAGTATTCTTTTAAAGCAACAGAATAGATGCATGGTGTCATTTGCATGACAAGCCTTTTACTGAATACAGTTCTAGCAATAAGAGTTTTCTCCATCATGTTCTTTGCTTAATTATTAAAAACAAGTAAGCAGATAGATGATGGGCTACCAGATATTGTTGAGCTGCAGCTTTCATCAGCTCTAACCAGTATAGCTTGTGGTGAAGGATGATAATAGTTACAACTCAACAACATTTGGAGGGCCACATGCTGTTCCATCCTGTAATAAAAGAACAGGAACATAAAAAGGGATAAGTGATACTGATGTTGTAGGTTAGATCACAGCTAATGATAGAGCAGAGATGAGGAAGCTGTGCCTTTCAAGATCTTTAACTACAACTTCCATCATCGTCTCAGCTGGTCACATTACCCTGGGTTGAAGTTCAAAATCACCTTTGTTGTTGTTCAGTTGCACAGTCGATTCCAACCCTTTGCGACCCTATAGACAATCATTCTCCAAGCACCTCTGTCCTCCACCATCCTCCTCAGCCCGCCCAGCTCTGTGCCCACTGCGTCCACAATGTCATCTAGCCATCTCATCTTTGGTCACCCTCTTTTTCTTTTGCCCTCCACCTTTCCCAGCATCAAGGCCTTCTCCAGAGAATCCTCTTTTCTCATTTGATGTCCAAAGTATCATACGTTAGCTTCATCTTTACTATTTGACCTTCTAAGGAGCAGTCAGGGTTGATCGACCTATTTGTTCTCCTCACTGTCCAGGGGACTCTCAAAACTCTCCTCCAACACCACAACTCAAAGGCATCTATTTTTCTGCATTCAGATTTCCTAATGGTCCACCCTCACACCCATACATTACTACTGGGAAAACAATTGCTTTGACTATGCGGATTTTTGTTTTCAAGGTGATGTCTCTACTTTGCACTATGTTCCCCAGGTTTCTCATAGCTTGTCTCCCCAGTCGTCTTTTTATTTCATGGCTGCAGTCACCATCTGCAGTGATCTTAGATCCTAAGAAAGTAAAATCTGTCACTGCTTCTACTTCTTCCCCATCTATTTTCCAGGGACTGATAGGGCCTGTTGTCATTATCTTGGTTTTCTTGATATTAAGTCTCAAGCCAGCTTTTGCACTCTCCTCCTTCAGCCCAATCAAGAGATTCTTTAGATCTTCCTCACTTTCTACCATTAAGGTGGTATCGTCTGCATATCTCAACTTGTTGATGTTTCTCCCAGCAATTTTGATCCCATATTGTGATTCCTCCATCCCTGCATTATTTGCTCTGTGTATAAGTTGAATAAGCCGAGTGACAAAATGCAGCCTTGTCGAGCTGTGGTAAAGAGTTTTTTCTTATTTGTAAAGTTGTTGCTGTTATGAGCCATCAGGTCAGAACCAATTTATAGCAACTCTAACAGGGGTTTTGAGACAAGTAAATTATAAGAATTAGGGGTTTTACCTGCTCCATTCCCACTGGTGAGTTGCCATGGTTGGTTAGAGATTCAAACCCAAACCTCCTGAGTCCTAATCCATCACTCTGCCCACTACGTAACATTGGGTATCCTCTTTTGTAAAGTTGCAGGAGACAAAAAAAAGAAAAGAAAAAAGAGAATGTTTTCTAAAAATTGTTGTTTAAAATGTTAACGTCTCAGTGTTGGGTTGCATTTAAGACACAGAAATAATGAAAGGAGTAGAGGGAAAACTGCTTATCCTACCAGTATCCTTCTACAACTTGCAATTGTAACATGTTACATAAACAGATGTTTAAAGTGCTTCCCAAGGCCCTGAAAAGCTTTATTGACCAACCTGTGTATAGGAGAGCCAAACATTGCTTCTAGTGATACAGCAGCCTGGACTCGAGTGTAAAAGCACATTTAAGGATACCTTTGGCTCTCACATTAAACAATCAGTTCCACAGCATTTTGTCCATGTATTCCTTTCCCTCTTCCCTTATATCAGTATGGCCCTAATTCAATAAAGCACATATATGATTACCCCTAACAACTACGTGATTGTAAAGGTATTTAAGAAGGCTTTAAGTAACAAAACAAAACCCTAAATAACAGCCAACTCAATTACAAAGTACACCTTCTAATGCCATAGGGCGCAGTCCTTTTTTGAAGAGAGAATGTGATAGTTCTCCTTTCATCAGTTTGAATACATGAATTAAATCAACTGTGTGGTATGCACTAGCAGAATCAAATCCTGAATAAATGTTGAACTTAGATGTCTATAGCTTCAGATTGCTCTAAGCTGGGGTTCTGTTCCTCTAATAAATGCCTAAGAAGCTTGCATTCAAGTGGGCTAATATGTATGACAGGTATATTCAACAGGTGTACCCCATGTAGCATGCTAATGCAATAATGGGCAAATTTGCATTCTTGCCTGTTTTACACCTATTTTTGTGCAGGAGCAAAAAAAAATCCTTACAACTTGTTTGCAATGAGTATTAGACTGAATGTTAACAGCTAGCATGTACTTGCCTTCTTTATCCGTGTTGTTAGTATTTTATAAACTGTTCTGATGAGTAAGGACTATTTTTGATACATTACTGATATATGATCTGCTCCAAGTTTGTAGAGTAGGGATATAAAACCTTGCTTCTATTGTCCTTGCAGATGGAGATGAGGAATTGCATTTTTCCTTCGCCGTGCAAGAAGGCAATATATTTTCTTGTGGTCTTGAAATGATACTTGCTCTGCAAATCCCATAAGCTGTGTACATTGTATATCTTACACAAATTATGTAATTGTAAGGCAGCAAAGCTAGTTTTAAGTAATTTCCACAATTTGTGGAAATTACTTAAAACTATAATTGCTACCTTATTTCATGGGCACTTAAGAATGGAAAGCATTGGATGGGTTGTTTCCTTCTTTTTTAGAAAAAGGATTAGCCTGCCCTACTAACTGTGTGCTCTCCTTATTTTAAAGGGAAAGGATGCTAGATTTATGCAGACTGACACTGTGACACTTAAAAATTGCAGAAATCCTGATTGGTGGGGTAGGGAGAGAAAAAAAACACCTCTGTTTGTTTCACTCTTGCTGTGAGAGCAAAGAATCTCAGTGTGTGGTAGATTCTTGATGAGGTGTTCTATCTATAGTGTCAAGGAAGCCTAAAACTATGAGAATGGTTGTCTGCTGTAAAGATGGCCTGAAAAAGACCCAACCATGGTAACTGGAGGGTGAGAAAATGAGCAAAAGATAAAGGAAGAGGAAAAAATGTAAATGTGACACTATATCTATGGAAGCTGGCTTTGATTCTGTGTTGGGTAGCTTGCCTGTAAGGTCAGGAGTTCATTTGTGTCTCCTGGAAGAATAGCCAGCTTGTACGTTCTTGAGCAAGCTATATGATCTCAGAACTGGAACATTTACCACCTTTCCTATCTTGAGAGTATTTCCTTTAAAAAAAGAAAGGTAGATATGAATTCTTCAGAAAAGGGAAAGTATGTTCAGGTAATCGCTCCAACTTTCAGAGAGCTGAACCCCACAAATTAAGCTGCATGCTTACTCTCCAGCAAGTATCACCTTCACCTCCCCTTCCCTTTCCTGATCCATATCCCATGAGATGTCATAGATATCACCTTGTTTCCCTGGATGGTAGGGGACAGATAGTTCACTCTCTAGTGTGATAAGGGTAAAGGTCACCCTTACCAGTCATATCTGACTCTAGGGTTCAGTGCTCATCTCTGTTTATAGCTGAAGAGCCAGCACTATCTTCGTTTGGAGATGTTTCCGTGGACATGTGACAGGCATGATTAGACACAAGAGTGCACAGAAAGCTGTTTACCTTCCTACCAAAGTGGTACCTATTTATCTATTTGATATTTCTTGTTTTTGAACTGCTAGGTTGGCAGGAACTGGGACAGAGACAGGAGCTCCCTCCGTCATACAGTACTCGGGTCTCAAACACCGACCTTCCAGTCTTCAAGTTCAGCATCCTAATCACTAAACCACCACAGTACCTCTCTATTGGTGCAGGAAGGCATATGTTTGATTGCATCACCATGTGTGCCAACAATGTACAGTGGTGGGTCTTTGCAAATGCAGGGAGGGCACAAGTGGCCTCTGCATGATGTGAGAAGCAATGCTTTACTTCCTGCTCCAGGAAGCAAGAGAACTTGGGCCACCTATGCATCTGTCAGTTTCATTCTCGGTACTTTTTGTCTCTAGAAGATATGCTTCAAGAGCATTTCATCACAGGAGGGCAGATTCCGGTGAGGTCGCAGCAGACATGAGTAACAAATATATGGTGGTGAGGGGAATATAACCATTTCCCAAACTGATAACCACAGCAAACTGTCAAAAAAAACTTTTCTGAATTTTACATTGCAGTTTGATTTTGTGGGGGGAGGGGGGAGATTATAAAATTATGTATTAGAGCAGGGGTCACTAATCACCAGGCCGGTGAACAGTACCAGGCCATGGGCTATCCCGAACTGAGCTGTGTGGGTGGGTGGCCCTGGGAGTCCCAATTGCACCCTTCTGCCCTCATCGTGCTCCACTGGGTCTGCCCAGTGAATGGAGCGAGAGCATGGGTTTCAGACACAGTAGATAGGCAGATGGCCAGGCCCATCTTCCACATTGCGTAACTATGGTGGGGCTCTGATATCTCACTACACATGTTGAATGGTGTGGCTGGCAGTTTATCATATTTTATTATGCGCTTGCACCATCCAATCCCACCACCCCCACTTACCGATCCGTGGAAAAATTGTTTAGCATGAAACTGGTCCATGGTACTAAAAAGGTTGGGGACCCCTGCATTAGAGGACAGTACAAATAAAGATGAACACATTTATTTTGGAGGAAACTGCATGTAAAAATGTGCATATGGAAAAATGTATACAAACATGTGGGATAGATTTTTTTTAAAAAAATACATAATTTGCATACTGATGTGGAAATGCTGCAGAAGAAAGTTAATCACAGAAAATAAGAACCTAGATGGAATAAAACTTGTCATTTTTGCCATCTATCAAGCATTCACAGATTTGGTGTGGAGGATGAATGCCTGCACTGGAGAAGTTTGATAGTTCAGGCTTACTCATAGTGTTTGTTTGCCAAGGGGAGGCAGAGGTCTTTACTAGAGCAGACTTTGCCAAAATGCCTGAGTTACCAGACAGGAGTTACTTCCTTGTGGTTATTTTTCACATAATTGGTCATAAAGATGTAGCTCAGTTCATGTAGCTACGACTTACATCAGTAATTAGCCCAACACTCATCCCTGGCGTACTGAGCTGGGTGACTCTGTTATGTGATTCCATGCTTTGGATATTACAAAAGTAGCATGGGATCCAGCTACAGGGAAGAAATAACTATGCCATTCTGACAGTGCATGAACTGGGCATGGGATCAAGGCTTCATCGTAGGCCACGGCTTGGTTCCAGAAAGACTAGCCAAGCCGAGGCAACTCGCCAATAAGAGCGAGCAAAGTTGTGTTTGAAAGCCAGGCTAGGAACATGCCCTTAGTCAGTCAAAACAAAACAAAAAAATTTCTGTTTGTAATGGAGATTTTTTTAAAACTGTTGTTGAAAGATATCATTGCTGCAATCCTATAGAACACTGACCAAACTCAGTGGGTCTTACTTCTGAACAGACACATATAGGACTGCACACTTTACCCCTCGCTGTTCAATTTTTCTTCTAAATAGAAATGCTGGGCAGATATTGACACTGCCAACATAGGTTTGGCCAGCATTAGAAGAGGAGTTAATCCAAATGCAACATTTCATTTCCCTGACCACAATATTTCCCTTTTTATTTTACAAGGTCATGGGAAGCTCTTGCAGAGAACCACAGAAGATTTTGCAAAGCCCTTCCTCAGCTGCAAAACTCTTAATAAGTGCGGCTTCATAACTTGGATGTGAGAGGCGCTTAAGAAAACGGAAAGGTTAACATATTCTAACTGGATGTTGGGGATAGAATGTCAGATCTGTCAAACCGCATTAGAGTGCGCAGCTCAGTGAAAAAGATTTGATTTCTTTTGCCTCTGTCCTAGTATGTTCAAGTCACACAGTGCCAGCAGCAACCAGCCAGCGACCGTGGGCTGGCACTGAGTGGACCTGAGCGGGAAGCCAGCCGCAAGGACCATCTGTTTCCGATTTCTAACCAAGCCAAGATGTGCAGTGAAGTGCATGCCATTCACAGAGCCAGCCTTTGCCGTGCTCAGGTTATTAGGGTTACAAGTGAAATTATCTTTTCCAAACAGCAGGGGAGCTATAATCCTTATGGAATGAGACTGAAAAGATTCATCACTCTTTTGTTAAAGTTGTAGAGAAAGGCAGCTTGGTTGCGCATTTAATTGCACATTTCCGTGGGATTTATAACGTAAAATATGTGTACTACTAAGCAGAAGAACACTTGAGGTAAGAAAGGAAGGGGTGAATTGAGCTTCAAAAGATGAATAAATGGATTTATCAATATCATGAATTGTATGTGATGTTTACTTTTTAAAAAATAATAAAGCAGTGGACATATCCAGAACTCCAGCATTACAAAAATATATGTAAAAATATGTTAAAAGTGAATTAGCACTAATTACAATGATAAATAATGATGTGCCATCAAGTCATTTCACATTTCCTGGAAGTTTTGTATTTTATTTCACATATTGGATATGTACTTGGTAAAATAATTTTTTAAAAAAAGAAGAATAAAACAAAAAAAAAAGAAACAGAAACTATAAATTTAACAGAGGAAGCTCACTCTCAAATGTAAATAAAATATATCCTCTAAAACTCCAATTTTCTGCAGTATTACTTCTGGTGAGTTTTGTGAGCTGAAATCAAAAAACATAAATCTCCACATGTCTATTTCTAATGTGCTGTGTGATTAATGATGCAGTACCTGCCACTGTATTAGAGAAACATTGCAAATTCGTGGAACAATTGCCATCTTTAATATTATTGCAAAACATTTCCCCTCCCCATTTCTTTCTTTTGCAAGCTGTCAACCCCTGTCTTGAATAAGGTCAACCAATTAGGAATCAGCTTATAAAAAAAAATTTGTGAGTTTTTCTTACTTTCACAGCATCCCACCATATATCAACAAAAGCTGGCTTGTAATTGGTGGAGAGACTTTTGGCTCAAGGCCAATATGCATTCCTCTTGCACAGACTTCTGAGGATCAAGCAGACACCTTATAAAGTTATAAAGGTAATTCTATGTGTGAAATTCAGCAAACGCACCATGAGAAACATTTTCTAATTAACGAACCGCAGTGTGTCACAAGCAAATATGCCATTGTAAACATTGTCTAATTAGCTAACATTTATGAAAACATTTCATACATCAAACATCTAGTAAACAGCTTTTCTTTCAGGTAATAAATCTTAGGCCCTGTTATAGAAAAGCAAGGTTAGTCAGTTATAAAATGATTATCCATTCAGTAACCTTCTGAATCCCCAGATTGGTGCTGACTTTTTGTGCCAAGTGCTCAGCAGTGAATTTACCCTTACCCTATCAGCTTGTGGTGCAAAATATACCTGCCACTATGCCAACTCACAGAGAAGTAACATGACTATCATAATTAGGACTACATGCATACAATTATTTATTACATCCCAGCTTATTTCTACTATATTTCCTTTTGTTTCCAGTTTCATCCATATCTATGTTTAACATACCTGTCAACTATCCCAATTTGGCCGGGATTACCCCGTAATTTGATGTCGATTGATGTCATAACCCGCCCCACGCTGCCAAAACCCTATAATTTGGCAGTGAGGAAAATGCTTTCCACGCATGCGTGGAAGCGCTACTCCACTTGCACAGCCCCTGTGCAAGTGTAAAACCCTTTCACGCATGCGCGGAAGCACTACGCCGCTTGCATAGGGGCTGCGCAAGCAGCGTAGTGCTTCCACGCATGCGTGAAAAGCGACCTGTGCACAAGCGATCTGCGCAGGTCCCGTTTTTTCTGGAGCCACGGGTTGACAGGTATGATGTTTAAACTGGAAGCTCTGGGGAGCAGAGAACTGGACGTCTTATATTCTGCTAACCCTTATGGCTGAGGTTCCCAACCTAAGGCCCGTGGGCACAATTTCATGTGCCCCCACCCTTCCAAGGGTGTTCAAGAAACAAAATGGATGCCCACTTGAAGCTGTTGGGACAAAATGGCCACCCCCATCGTGCAGGCAGGGCAAAATGGCCATCGAGCCCTCGAAGCTGACTGAGAGAGCATGACCGGCTTGAAAAGGTTGAGAACCCTTGTCCTATGGCCTTATCACAGTGTCAAGTATTATACTGTACTAGTATAACTTGTGTGTTGGTGGTTGGGATGGTTTTGGGGGGTACACACACACATGCAACACAACCATACATACAACACAACCACACAATACACATCACAACCACACACACAACACAATACACACACACATCACAACCACACACAACACACACAATACACACACACACACATACACAACACAACCACACACACAACACAACCACACACACATACACTACACACAACACAACCACACACACAGCACAACCACACACAACACAACCACACATACAATACACACACAACACAACCACACACACAATACACACACAACACAACCACACACACAACCACACACAATCACATACACAACACAACCACACACACACATGCTGAAGCAGCATGTGGAGAGGAGGGGCTCCCCTTCTCCCCTGGAAGCCTCAGCGAGGACACACACACACACACACACACACACACACACACACACACACACACACACACACACACACACACACACACACACACACACACACACACACACACACACACACAGAGAGCTCAGAAGGCCACGCCGAATGCAAAAGGCCCAGCCGGCAACAGGTAAGTGGGGTGGGGGACAGGGACGGAGGGGGGAAAGGGCGGGTGGGTGGGTTTGTATTCCCCCTTTCTCCACCCAGACCAGGGTGGGCGGTATGGTCCCCGGGCCTGTTCCCCCCCCCAGTCCATGTCCCCCGCCCCACTTACCTGTTGCCGGCTTGGCCATTTGCTCACTGTGCCTCCCCGGCACGGCCTTCTTAGCTGGACTGCTCACCTTCCATGACTCCGTGGCGTGGCCTGTCCTCCATCCCCACTGGTGTCAAGGCCTTCACCGGTCAGGCAGGGGGCACCAAAAGCAGGCGGCTCAGCCGGCAACCGACGTGCCCTCCTGCCCGCCATGTTGAGCTGGGGATGGCTTCCCTCCGGGAGACGAAGTATATCTCGGAGGGAAGTGGTTTGCACATTGACTGGCCATTTGTTTACGCCGCTTTTCCGGCCTCCTCTGTGCTCGCGTCCCTCAGCCTGATTGGCTGTAAGAGTCCATATGAAGTGCATCTGAAATTGCAGAAGACACCACTAGCCAGCCAAGCAATGAGTACAACAGGGTTTCTCAACTTTTTCAAGCTGAGGGCTGAATCACGCTCTGTCAGACAGCTTCGGGGGTCGGATGGCCTTTATGCCCTGCCTGCCACACACGACAATTCCGGGTGTGGCAGAGGCAGTGGAGGACAACATAAAATGATGTCATGGGTCACCTCTGGCCCCCAGGCCGTAGGTTGAGAGCCTCTGGAGTACAACATCATAAACAGAGCTGAGGGCCTCAACAGCTTTCCAGTTTACCATTGAGAGATGACATTTCTGCTGCCACTTCTGGGGTGCTCCTGTAAGATGGATCCATGATTCAACCATGTGTCTACCCTACTTGCTAGTTGTCTTAGGATATTCTGGCTACAAGGTATCTGATTTTCTCCTGCACACCCTCTACCTCCTCCTTCCAAAACCCTCCTGCGTACACACTTCAGTTTGTTGTCTTTGGCTACACACACCGTCTCATAGGTTCCTTCAGCATACCAATCTCTGAGTAACTGTGAGATTTACTTTGGAAACAGCAAATATAAAGCACTGGTTATCAATATGACAAGATGTGCCCCCATTTTTCTGTTCCATAAGTGCTGAAACTTTTCAAGAAACAAAGCTGCATAAATGCACATGGTTCCCATACAGCTAATGCTGCTGTCCATTTTTCAGATCATTTAGCAATTCAAATAGGAGCACAAGTTCAAATCCTGGGGTTGGTAAATGTTGTCAGTTCAAAGCCTTGTCATGACTGGTATCTTGTGAAGACGTACAGAATATACCTAGAGTTATGAGTATGAAACCAGAGATGGGCAACTTGTAATCATCCAAATGTAGTCGGATTCCAAATCCCATGAACCCTAGCCAGTATATATTGTAGTTAATGATGAGGAAAGATGGGAGATATAGTCCATCAGCAGGTACCAAACTGTATATTAAATAATGGCTTTGGATTCCTATTTTCATTCCGTATGTTTGCACTCACTGTGCACTTATAAGTTTTAATTATCCAGTAATTTCAAATGGATAAAAGTGTCTACTGGTTAACTTCATTATTTTCTTCAAAACAAAACCACTATATGTATCTTATGGCTCAATAAAGTACTTAAATGTGCTTAAAAGACTAACAAATAAACCATTTTCCTTTGTGTTGGAATGCCCCCAAAAGCTTGGAACTAGTAGAATATACAGCTTCTAAATATTACAAACACCTGTCCAAAATTAGTCTTAGCAGAGTTAAAGAAACATATTCAACAGGTCTTTTTTTGTGAGAGCCAAGAACAGAGGTAGGCAACCTATGGCCTGTGGTCCAGATCTGGCCCAAATCAACCAGCCTGCACCCTTGCTCCAGCAGCCACCGCCACCGGAATTGGCCACGTGCTCATTTAAGGCTGTTGTAAATGGCGAGAGGACTACCAGTCCAGCTCCCTCAACTGTCTGAGGGAGCGTGACCCGGCACCCAACTTAAAAATTTGACAACCCCTGGTCTAGAAAGTGACTTTAGAACAGAGTATTCTGGATGACAAAATAATCTACAGTAAAACTCCGAGTTACGAATGACTCGAGTTATGAAAAACTGGAGTTGCAAAAGTTTTTTTTTGTAAATTAGCATTCCGATTTACAAAAAACCTGACTTACGAAAGGGGTTTGTGTAAAGTTGAGCCCAGGATGAAGAGCGGAAAAGCCTTTCCATTCTTCGGACCTGGCTTTTTGGACTGGGCTAGCCCGGAGGCTGGAAAGGCACCGGGGGTGTGAAGTGGAGTGAAGTCCAAAGAGTGGCTGGCTCGTTTCACCCTCGCAATGCCTTCCCAGCCAGCCTGGAGGACTGGGAAGGCACCGGGTGTGAAGGAGTGTGAAGGGGAGCCCAGTCTGAAGAGCAGAAAAGCCTTTCACCCCTAGACAAGCTGGTTCCCAACAATCATGCCCTGTTCGGATCCTGCAATTGCCCAGTGCCTTTGGGGAGAGGGAGGTGAAGGAACCAGCTCCCTCCCCCCCAAAGGCACCGAGCAATTGGAGGACCCAAACGGGGCTTTCAGGGCAGTCAGGCACAGCCTTCACCCCTATGGGGATGCATCAAGTTATGAAAAAAACTAGTTACGAAAGAGTCCATGGAACCATTTTTTTCCGTAACTCGGGGTTTTATTGTATATCCAAGGCCAACATTCATTGATTGTTCTTAAAGTAATACTTAAAAAAGTTGCTTTTAGTTACTTTTCAAATCATTCGGCTGCTACAAGCTATTGATCTATCTATGATCCATAGGAATGATCCTTAGGAATCATGTTCATCTGTCATTTCAGTGGCCACAACACATCAGCAGAGCCCTAATGTGATACTCCTCCTGCACCATTCAGTGAGTCCACATTCCAGTAAGTTGGCGTTGGGGGTAACTGCTACTCGTATCTGAGTAAACATTTTTTCCATGGAAATCATTTTCACAGGAAAAATGACATTGGTGCAAATTTGTTTAAGGTGGATTCCAGCTTGCCATGAAGTGACCCACACACTGTGATCACAGAGCCATCTCCTGCGGCACATATGAAATGAGACATGCAGGATTTAACACCAGGACTGCACTGGAGGATATTAACAAGGTATGCTTTCACAGCCAGTCCATCTGAAATGGTCTCTTCTGCCTACATGATTGTTGGGAATCAGAATAGTGAAGTGGTTCCTCCTTTGCTCACTTTGCTGTTGGGCCCAATATGATGGTTTTCAGTGGCATTTCCTCCATGGAGGGGGCCATCACCCCGCCTAATTGGGCTCATAAATATAATAAATATTACTTTATCAAACAAAGTTACAGCTATACTGCCAAAGGAGTTACAGTTATAATGTAACTTTGTTATTTTAAAGCAAGGAACTAGCAGTAACTAGTTTTGCTGTTAGTGGCTACTTCCAGGTTTCTGTTGCTTGCCTCTTGAGTGCTTCGTTTCATCTCTGCAACAATAAGAGAAGAAGAGTGATGCCACAATTGCAATGGCTTGATTTCTTCCCAGTCAAGTTTTGATTGGACTAGCTTCAAAAGGACTGGCAGAATGAGGTTTAAATTACACATGCCGGTGCCAGTTGGACCTTCTCATGACGTGACGGATGAGTTGTGTCAGGGAACGCAAGTGCCATTTACATTGCTATTCAACCCATTGGGTGACTGCCTAGGGTAAGAGGCGGCTTAATCTGTCCCTGAGTTTCCAACAGGAGCTCTGCCAGCAGGAACGGCTTGCCTTACCCTCTCCCCACTAGGACCATTGCTTCCAGCCTGCCCAATCCTGATCCTTCCTTTGACTGCCCTGCCGTTTTGCTGGCTCCCCTGCAGCCAAGAAGGCAACAGACGCTTTTGCCCTCAGCTGCTTGGATTCATTTTTAACCTTGTCTGCTTAGTGACCTCAAGAGAGAATCCCAGTCCCTACCCTTTTATCTTTCAGACAGACCGATCATATTTAGTGAACTGGCCTCTGTGGCTGGGATTAGATGTTCTCTGTGCTGAAAATGGTCTTGAAATCATTCCTGATGGCTTTGAAGCTTCAGTTGTAGGAATGGCTGGAATGTATATATCTAGGTTACCAGTAGGCTGCTTTGATGCCACAAGAGAGAATGTAAGCTGAGTAGCAGCAGTTGACTATTTCCCTTTGACGAAAAAGGAGGGAAAAAATAGAATTAAAAAAATAATAAGGACACATCCTGTAGAATTTCTGCATGACCTAAAGATATTTAAGAACTCCTACTGTTGTGTTTTAAGACACAATTGCAAGTTGCGCGGGCAGTACCTTGCAAGGAGAAAATGGTGGTTTCCCACCATCCAAATTAGGAGCTAAAAGTGGTGCAAAATCTCCCTCTCTAAGCATGCCAAGTATGCTAATCAGAGTCCTGTGATTGGTTACAGTTTTGGATCCTGTTCCCCATTGGTTAATACATATATATCGTGTTATGATTGGTTGGTTATGCTTGTCCGGCGGGTTGCTACTTTGTATCAAGAAGTTACCGCTGAGGAGACACTATATAAGCCCCATAGGTAAACAAGGGTGGGGCCGGACCGGATCTCATTCTCCACAGGTAGCCAGCACATGCTAAGCCTGGGTCTCCTCCACACGCTATCACTACTAGTGTAGCTTAGTCATTGCCAATCTTCTACAGCAGATTCCGGAGGGACTGATTTCATTGGATTCGTATAGCCGTCTCTGTGTCCAGAGCGCCTTGTAAGCTTATCTGAAAGACTATTTAATAAACGCCTGTTGCTGTTCTGTTCATCGTTGCCTCGACTATTGCTTATAAGGGCCGGACACGACACCTACCCATTTCAAATTTGCTCATACATATTAAAACTCAGGGAGTTCTTAATTAGCAGACATAATCAGGACTCTTGCTGGTCTTGATATACATTGCTATAGGGAGGTGAACCTTGAGGCCTCTTGCTCTTGAAGACAGATACCCCCTCTCTTTTTCCTTGCAGCAATACTTTGTTGTGTGAGATATTTCTCCCCAATAAATGTCAGTGGAAATCTTGCAGAATTGTGTGGTTGTTTTCTGGTCTATTTGTTTTCTGGGAGAAATGTCAAGGCAAGGTGCAGAGGATTGCTACAGCTCTGTGTAGAATCATATTAAATAATGTGTAGCATTCTGGCACAGGGTGATTTGGCAAAGAACAGAAGACACAGCAAGCTGTGAAGGTGTGTTACAATTCCTGCACAGAACCAGAGACTTTCAGTTGATGCCTTTCTGAGGAAAACTATCCAGAATTACTTATTTCCCTGAGCTGAAAAATAGTCAAATGACAAACCATGATGATGTTGACGGTGACGGCGACAGCAACAGCAACGGGGTGGGTCTTGCTTTCATTGAAAATTAGGAATTCTTGTTCATGTGTCCTCATGAAGAGTCTCAGAAAGAAATTTTGCAAGTAATTATATCCCCACATTAGAACTCACTTTGGATAAAGCCCAGTGTAGATGCCATGCAGTGGTGGGCTCCAAAATTTTTTACTACCACACTGTGGGCCTGGTATGGTGGGTGTGGCCAGGGGGGAAGCCCTGTGTTGCACCTGAATTAGGACTACTTTATTTCAAAACTTGGATGGGCGGGGCCAGCCAGAATTTCTGCTATCAGTTCTGGCGAACTGGTGCGAATCTGCTGATGCCTACCACTGATGCCATGTTCATAAACAAGTAAACAAAATGATAGGTCTTTGTCATTTTATGAAGGAAAGAGTCGGATATGTATATGTAAATAACAAAAAAATAACTTATTAAAATATTTAAAACAGTAGGCTCTAATTTCTACTGGCCTAACCTGTCTGTACACTTGTTGCTATTAGTTCTACATACCTGACAAATAAACAAATATCCATAGCATGTCCAGCATTATGCAACATAGCATGAGAAAGTATGTGAGATAAATTGTGGACTCTTTTTGTCCTCATCTAATGATGCATCATTTCTTCCAAGATTGGCCCAAAACAGTTCAATGTCAAAGGCAGAACAGTAAATGTTCTCCCCTCCCCAGTCAAACTGCATTGTACCCAAAGCCAGTCACACTCATCTGGCACCCTAGCAAGAACATTCCATGCCAATTCTCCCTCCCCACATCATGAATTTAAAAATCATCTTCCTGTGGTGCACTATGGTAGGGCAGGCCCTCATTCTTACCACTCTTCCTGGTGATTATCCTTTGCCAGTCAAGGGTCTCGTGACCGTACCACCCCAACTGCACCCCAAATCTGGGTTTCCTTCACTCCTTTATTCAGGATAGCAGGAGGGAGAACAGGTGAAGAGGTTGAGGAACCAAATGATGCCTTTATGGGATGAATAGGCTGTGCATCAAGGCCCTCCTTTCAGACTGCCAGGCAACAGAATTTTACTCCCATGGTAGGCCTGTGAAGATATCAACAGTCTGAGCCACTCCTTTGATTCCCCTCTTCTCCTGGGCAAGTTTCCCAAGGTCTTGCAATGGGAGTCCTGCAAGATCTCTCTGTCCAGTAGCACGGTTTATCTCAATGCCAGTGGTGGGCTCCCAAATTTTTTACTATCACACTGTGGGTGTGGTATGGTGGGCGTGGCCAGGGGGAAAGCCCTTTGTTGCACCCAAATTAGGACTGCTTTATTTCAAAATTTGGATGGGTGGGGCCAGCCAGAATTTCTGCTACTGGTTCTGGTGAACTGGTGTGAACCTGCTGATGCCCACCACTGCTCGACGCTTGAACCAATAATCTAGTTCACAAAACAAAATGTCTACTTGTCTTTTGTGGAAGGAAAACCAATCCTGGTTTTATCTCCCTTTTTATTGTAGAAACGATGAGAAGCAAAGCATAATCCAATGAAACATCCAAACAAAAAGCATAGCTAAACTTAAGATAATAAACTCATAACACACTCTAGAAATAAAATCCCCTATTCCTGGGTTCCTAATCTAAATCTATTCTAACACGCAATTTATACTGAAAAAATAAGAAAACGCATGCACAGATTATAAGTATCGTCCTGGACTCATCTCTCGCAGAGTTAAAGTCCAGCCTTGCTGTAATTTCAGCTAAGCGTCAGCCTGGCGAGATTTCTTCTATCTCCCAAAAGATGGGCTGGCTTGGCCCCATAGAATCAGAGTGTCATCTTCTGATGTTTTCCTGATCTTATATGACTCTGACGAGGGCTTTGCCTCCTTTGAAGAAGCACTTACTAACCAAACAAAATCAGGTTTTTTTCATGCACAATTTCCCCCTCTTCCTCCCTCCTTAGGAATTTGTAGGTGGCCTTGGACTCAGATCTTGAGATAACGCTTATCTCCTAAAAATCTTTCAAGGTCAGGGCATGTTGACAAAGTGCCCATCTCTCATTTTGTCCCCCTCCCAACTCTTTGGCAGGGTCATTGACCGATGGTTTAAAAGGACAATGAACTTTAATTACAAAGTTACTCCCATTCATTGAACTTTGGTGTTTCTCTGTCCATTAGAGGCACTAATCCCAATGACGTAATGCATCCAGGAATCACTTTGAATCGCTGTACTTTTAAAGTTCCGTTTCTCAACCTTAAGACACAAGTAACTTAAAACAAAGTAACTTTTCTAAGTTCATGACAAAGGGTGGTGAACCTTTGATTCCCCAGCTGTCGAAGACTTCCAACTGATGAAAATCTCAACCAGCACAGCCAGTAAAAAGGGACTGGGGTGCTGTAATACAAACTAGGAATTCCAGCAATTTCCCAGCCTTACACTAGGTGGACATTTTGCTAGTTTGCAGTCCTGAACCAGTGTGAAAGGTCATTGCCCAAGGTCTAATTGATTTAATTTAATTTAATTTAATAGTCATATTTATATATGCTGCCCACTCAGGCAGAACCCGACTCAGGGCGGCATTACAACAAGTTTTAAAAACACATAAAAACACTTTAAAAGACCCATATCCCACCCACCCATCCCACCCACTATAAAAAGAAGAAGAGAGAGTTCTTAATTCTTTACATAAGCCAGCAGGTGGGGACCATGTTCCCATTCGGGCCCCACACCTGCCCTGCCAGCCAGGTCTTCAATCCTTTCCTGAAGGGCAGCAATTCTCTT
This sequence comes from Bradypodion pumilum, assembly GCA_035047305.1. NCBI lineage: Eukaryota > Metazoa > Chordata > Lepidosauria > Squamata > Chamaeleonidae > Bradypodion > Bradypodion pumilum. The sequence goes on along the minus strand of JAWDJD010000004.1, from coordinate 103,576,495 downwards.
TGAAGACTTAGATCTGTTGGCAGGAGGTTCCAGAGAGTTGGTGCGGACACGGAGAAGGCCCTCCTTTGGGTGCTGGACAGATGTGCACCCCTAACTGATGGCACCATTAGAGAGCCCCTCCGGTCCACTCTGGTTGGACGGGCAGACACTCTTGGGATGATGCGGTCTCTAAGGTATCCTGGCCCACTGCCATATAGGGCTTTAAAGGTCAAAACCAGCACCTTGAATTGCACCCGGAGACAAACTGGTAACCAGTGCAGCTCCCAAAGTAGCAGTGAGGCATGGGCATATCGCCCACATCCCATCACCACCCGGGCTGCCGCATTCTGGACCAGCTGCAGCCTCCGAATGGTTGTCAAGGGCAGCCCCATGTAGAGCGCATTACAATAATCTAGTCGGGAAGTGACCAGAGCATGGGTGACCATAAGCAAGGAGCCCCGGTCCAGGAGCGTGTGCAACTGGCGAATCACCCGAAGTTGGGCAAAAGCCCTCCTGGCCACAGCCGCTACCTGTTCTTCTAGCAGCAGCCGCGAGTCCAGAAGGACCCCCAAGTTGCGCACTGGGTCTGTCTGTCAAGTTGCGCACTGGGATGTGTCCTGATTCACCTATATTATATCAGTTTTAATGCATTGCCATTTTGCAATTTAAGGTGATATTTCTTATCTTTAAGCTTGCCAAGGGAGTGCTTATTGCTATGTCAACTGACTATTTTAAAAACATGTTCTTCAGAGGGTTTTCACCAGTTATCTGAGAGTATCATGTCAGAAATAAAGGAACTGCAAAATGAACTCACCAAAAGGTGCCTTCCTTTTGGCAGTTTCAAGTATGGCCTAGACATGGAGGAAGAATGTCAGAAGTAAGATGGCCATCTATGTTTGTGGTGGTGAACCTTGGATCTCCAGGTGTTCTTAGACTTCAAATCCAAGAAGCCCAAGTCCCTGTGAATCCACACATACGTGCAGTAAACCCATTTGTAGTAATGGGTTTACTTTATGTACATGTGGATTCACAGGGACTTGGGCTTCTTGGATTTGATGTCAAAGAACATCTGGAGATTCACAGAGACTTGGGATTCTAGGAAATGAAGTCCAAGAACACCTGGAGTGCCAAGGTTCATCATCACTGATCTATGTGCTTTCCCAGATGGAAATTTTTTTTCCTCCTTAAAGTACCAAATTTTGCACTGAAGTTGTTGCCATTTTCCCTACCATCCCTACAAGATACCCCTTATCTCCCTTCTACAAAGCTTATTCCCTCATGACTCAAGCCTTCTGAACCTATCTTTTATTTTTAGTATGGTTTTACAGGGATGGAGGGATTTAGCACGTCTTACTTGCAGTTTCTACTCAGAGATTTGTAATTGGCACTCAATTCTCAGTGGGAAATTAAAAGGCTCTGGCAGATAAACTGAGACAGGGAAAAGGAGTTCTGAAAGAGTACTAGATTTCTTTCAAGAGAAACGGGTAGGATACACAGATAGAGCCGCCTCAAAGATTGTGGCAATTTTTAACCACAGTCAGGAATACCCTGGTAACAACAACCTTATGTTGTTGGTTAATCTTCCTCACATTAGGTCAGGTGAAAAGAACTCCAGAATGAACTCACCAAAAGAGGAGAAAATCTTTTATTTGAAGAGCACTTTGATAGAGAAATATTCTTAATAATAGTACTCTAGTCATAGAATTCCACCCTCCAAAAAGCTTGTGTGATGACATCATTATCTTTTAGATAATAAACCAAAAATATGTTTTAGCCTATCCAATGTTTTCAATAGATCTTATTTACTCAGTTAAGAAAGAGGTTGACTGTTGTTATATTTAGTCATGTTTTTAGTTGGCAATGCTTTAGCAATTTAGGGTGCAATCACATGGAGAAAAAGATTGTGGTCTGACATAATCTCTTTCTCAGTAATCACATGATGCATGGGGAAATGCACACTAGCCCAACCACAATCTGTGCCCCAGCAGGACCTTTGTGGTCCAGCTGAAGGGCTTCTACTTTTCGGAGCTTAGCAGGAGTGATTCCCCACCCAAAAAAAAGTTGTTTTAATGAAAATTCTTCTTCTTCCATATCTGAATATTGGCGATCCTCATGGCAATCAGCCATGAAGACTGTCCTGAGAATATAACACAGTGGCCTTTTATCTGCCTTCTGCATCACAGCATGACCCCCCATACCACTGATCCAGTTCTGTGAGTCACTTTCTGGTCCTGAGCCCTTTTGGTATGCAAAGTCCTCATCAGTCCCAGCCCAGTATTGATGAAGCTGCTGCCCTCCATCAGGATGGATTCAAGTGGGATTTAATCCACTTGGGGACCATCACCCTTTTCTGTGGACTTCGCCACCCTAGGCCATTATTTAACTGCCACCTGACACTCAGCATTGAGTCACTGGCAGTATGGTCTATTTTATTATCATAGCAGGATAACCTGGCCAGACTATTCCTGCTAAAGCGACCCTTTCCAGTATGGTCATGTGCAGTCCCTTGCAGCCTTCTGATTGCACCCTATGTTTAGTTTTGGAACTTGTTGAATGGCAAGCCAGGATGCATGGATGACATCTTTTTGTAGATTTATAGCAGTGGTTCTCAACCTACAGCCCATGGGCCGGACCAAGCCCATGACACCATTTCATGTGGCCCACCACCACTGCACCCATAAGTGGAAACAGGCATGTTTATGACAGCCGTAAAACACCCGTGCATGCGTAAATGCTGTTACATCAGCTGTTAATACACCGTCAGCTGTCGTAAATGCAGAAGCAGGTGCATTTACGTCTACTTCCAGGGGCATGGTCCGGCCCACTCAGCTGTCTGGGGGGGGGGCGTCATCAGACCCATGGCCTAAAAAGTTTGGGAACCCCTGATTTAGAGCAAATCCTCCTCTCTAGCACTTTGTAGAAGAGGAGGTTCTTATTTATCTGTGTTGCGTTTAGCATTTATTTTAACCAGTTTTCTTGTAGTGAGATACATTAGACCAGTGTTTCTCAACCTTGGTCCCCCAGATGTTTGTGGATTTCAGTTCCCAGAAGGCCTGATCAGCAGGTGTGCTGACTTGGGGTTCTGGTAACTGAAATCCAAGAACACCTGGAAGCCCCATATGACCTCCACTTTTAGGTGGTAACCTAATGATTGTGTTTGTGGACATTTATTGATGAATATGTGGAGAGAGAGAGAGAGAATCTATCTTGGACTTGAAGTTTTACTTGCATATAAATCCACTCTTAAATTAATGTTTATTTGGTTTAGAGCACACATTTATTATGTGTACAACAATGGCCTTCTGTTAGGCAGCTTCGTTGTCCTTTTCACACCAGATCAGGAATCTTATATTTTTATAAAAACTCAAAAAAAAAATTTTTTTGTTAAGAGTATGCCTAAAATTTTGATCATATGTGACAAATTAAACTGAACAAAAATGCCAACAGAAAAGGAAAGAAAAAAACAAGGAGAGGAAAAAACTCCTCACCAAGAAGTTATGGAAGTTTGTGAGAAGAGTGTAATCTCAACAGCGATCAGGAGAGCCTACCAGCTTCATTTTCACTGTAACACAAAGTGCCTATTCTTAATGACTTGACTGAAGGAAGCAAAAGCAGAGTGACTCCTAGCAAAGTACATCTGTGGGGCAGGAAGCAACTCAGCTTCTCTGAAGATATGTTTCACTGAGGAACAAAGAATTATTTTGTTTTGGCGTCTGGAATGATATGTTGAACCTAGTTTCAACCTTTCCCCCTCCCTCCCTCTTTCTTTCTTTCTTTCAGTTCTGGAAGTGAGGGTTCAGAAAATTAAAACTATTCCCCCCTTCCACTACATCAGGCTAAGCATTTTTCTAATTCACATTTTGAAATATACAGACTTTTTCCTACCTCAGAAAATAATATTGGGGTGGGTGGGTGTGTTTGAGGTGGCCGTGTTCTGCCAATAGCAGCAAAAATGTATCCCAAATTTTCGCACATAGCAAAATATTTATAATTTTGCCTCCAAAACCCAGACAAGATGAACAATAAATGAGTGGAATAGACAATTTTTGGCTTAGAGCTATTTGGACTTTAAAACATCAGCACTTCTTGTGGTATCACCACCTCCTACAACAACTTCTCTGGGAGAAGCATTTATTCGACTGCAGCCATGAAATAAAAAGGATATTAATTCTTGGGAAGAAAGCTATGAGAAACCTAGGGAACATAATAAAAAGTAGAGACATCACCCTGCCAACAAAAGTCCACATAGTCAAAGCAATGGTATTCCAAGTAGTAATGTATGCTTATGAGAGATGGACCATAAGGAAGACTGAGCAAAGAAGAATAGATGCATTTGAAATGTGGTGCTGGAGGAGAATTTTGAGAGTACCCTGGACAGCAAGGAGATCAAATAAGTCGATCCTGAAGGAAATCAACCCTGACTGCTCCTTGGAAGGATAAATATTGAAGTTGAAGCTAAAGTACTTTGGCCACCAAATGAGAAGAGAGGACTCACTTGAGAAGGTCTTAATGTTGGGAAAGATTGAAGGCAAAAGGAGAGGTGGCGGCAGAGGATGAGGTGGATAGATGGCATTGTTGATGCTGAGTGGGCTGCGGAGGATGGTGGAGGATAGGGGGCCTGGTATGCGGTGGTCCATGGGGTTGCAAAGGGTCAGACTCGACTGTGTGACTGAAGAAGAAGAGGTTGTGTTTCTACATGCAACATGTAGCATTTATTCAACAGTAGGGATCCAGTAGGGAGTCAGAAATAATATATTGAGAAAAAAAACAGGAGGGTAGAAAATGCTGCTTTTTTTGTCTTTCACACTTTTTTTTTGCTAGGACAACCTCATATGATTAGTACTGAAATCACCCTGTCAGGCACCTCTTTATAGTCTCATTTTCTTTCTCAGCTCCATTTTGTGTGTGACGGCCTTTGCCCTCTAGAGACTAAAAAATAAAATTCCTTTCTTGATCAGTTTTGTCTTTTGGTTTTCAGAAGGAAAATGAACACAAGCATCCTTTCCCAGCTTGCATCTAACATACTACAGGTACTGTATGATTTTAAGGAGACAGGTCAGTTGGATAGTTCCTTCAGCTTCTAAAATTAATACAGCTCTTTTGCAATACTCACAATATTATGCATTAGTCAATATTTATATTTTAAATTTGAGATCTGCACTAGAACCATGAGCTATTTCTCTACAGTATGGTAACACCAAGAGCTATTTCAGTTATTACCATATTTGGCTGCATATAAGATGCATCAGAGTATAAGACACACCCCATTATTACCAAAATAGCCCAATATATGTCATTATATACAATACAAGACACAGTCTATTTTTCTAGTGTATTTTAAGGGTGGGTCTTATATGCTAGCAAATACAGTAAATCTAGAAACTGTGATTCAGACTCAGATTACATTGTACATATGGCAAATATTTAAAAGCAGTGCTTCCTCGAGTGGTGAAAGATGCCTGTTTGTCTTATTACATGCTTCCTCTCATTTCCAAATTTTGCTTGTACTCATGCTTTGTTCTGTGATTGATTGTTGGAATGTAAACTTGTTAAATAGCATACAGTCAACCCTCAGGTTAAACAGAGATGACCACTGAACCCTAGAGTTGGATATGACTGGCGTTCAATCAAGGTATACCTTTACCTTGCTTGAAAGCCAGTCGTATCTGACTCTAGGGTTCCATGGTCATATAGCAGGCATGACTTAGACACAGGAGCACATGGAACACTGTTTACCTTCCCACCAAAGTGTTCCCTATTTATCTACTTGCAATTATATAAAGTGGAATGGGAGACATGGTTTAAATGCATTTTGTATAGATTAATCATCACTCAAACAGACAAATTTCAATATAATACAGGTAACATGTCTTCAGAACTGCAAAAATAATAGTGAAAGTACAAATAATGACATCATGAGGTGGTGGTCTGATAAACATAAGGTAGACCCTAGAGAAAGAGATGCCTGAGGGTGAAAAAATAAGGCCCTAGATAGGAGGAAAGAGGCAGAAGAAGATGAGCCACTTCTCTGTGGTGGGATGGAGGCCCCACTAGGTTGGTGGGACTCAAGCTTAAACAAGCAAGAAGATGAGGGGAAGGGGCTTGGACTAATCCAGATAGCCTATTTGTTTCCCTAAATTTTCTTGCTTTTGAACTGCTAAGTTGGCAGGAGCTGGGACAGAGGCAGAAGCTCACTCCATCCTGCAGTACTTGGGTATCGAGCTGCTGACCTACCACCTTCCAGTCAGCACCTTAGCCACTTGACCCACTGAAGCTCAGTAGTTAAGAAGCTCGCCTTGTTAGCTGGAAGGCAGATATAATGGTTTGAGCTCCCATCTCTGTCCCAGCTCCTGGCAACCTAGCAGTTCAAAAGCAAGAAATTACAAGTAGGTAAACAGAGACAACTTTGTTGGGAAAGGTAACAACATTCTGGTGTCTAGTCATGCCTGCCACATGTCCACAGAAACTTCTACGAACAGGCAGTGCTGCCTCTTTGGCTATAAACAGAAATGAGCACTGAACCCTAGAGTCAGATATGACAGGCAGCATTGGATCTAACAAAAGGTAAAGGTAAAGGTTGCCCTTGCTGGAAAGCCAGTCGTATCTGACTCTAGGGTGCAGTGCTCATCTCCATTTATAGCCAAAGAGTCAGTGCTGTCTGTGTTTGCAGATGTTTTCGTGGTCATGTTGCAGGCATGACTAGAGCCCAGCAAGTCACACGGCCAGTTTTGGCCATGCCCACAGATTTGGCAACACCTACAGAGGGGTGTGCCAAAATTTCCCTTATTTTTAAATCCCAAACTTGACAGGTATGTTGTCCGGACAATGACACTAAAATAACCGTCATTATCCGCTAAAAAACGTCGTTATGTGGGAAACTCCATAGAAACTCGCATAACAACAAAAAACGCTTAGCAATGCTACTTGGGGAACTAAGTAACGTTGTTATGCGAGGGTCCACTGTATCATATTTATATAGCTTATTCTGCACAGCCATGCTGTCATTGGATAGTAAATGTGTTGATCACAGGAAATATGCATTTCTCTTAAGGCCTAGTTTGACACACTGTTTCTGAATGCATATGTCCTACAGATATGGGCAGCATAAGGTTTCAAGTATTGAAACTCAGTATAGATGAGATTATGGTAGTGAACCTCAGAAAACAAAGCAAACCTCATATATGGTTCTGTTCAAAGTTCTAGAGACCAACATGATTTTCTTCTTCTAGATTTTCTCTGTAACTCTCAGACCTGCAAGAAATATATTGCTTTGTCAACATGGTTCTTACTGGCATGAGTTCTATGACGTTTCCCCTCTAGAATGACATTCACTGGAAGCTTAAAACACTGTTCCCCTTGTATTTTTGTGACATAAGAAGAGACAATTTCTCAGAATAGTTTTTGTTAATCATTGATGTATTTATCTTTCTACTTATTACCTGTATTATTATTATTATTTGGTAAATATAATTTATATAAGGATGACTTTGGAGGCTTTCTTTTATAATTGTACCTAGAGTTTTAAAATTTGTTTCTTATGCTGCTTCTTAATCATCATTTTCATTTATTGTTCACACCTTTGGGTACTGCTTTTGGCAAAGAGGCCAAAAAGAAATCTAAAACAATTAATAAATTATAATATTCATGTATTGATGGTTTCTGTTTACTCTGGACAGCTCATAATGCAACTAATGGTGGTTTGCCGATTCCTCTTTATGATGAGCAATACAGATTGTAAATTATATAGTTTGCTTGGTGAAGCAGTTGGAGTTTGGAAAGGAAAATAAAAGTCTGTTTATAGTGTCAGAAACTGTAAACCACAGCGAGTGGATGTGGTTATGCTGCCATAGCCAATGTTGGGCTTATAGGGAAAATCTGTGTACACTGACATATACATTAAATGCTGGAGATTGTGGTAGAGAAAGTTAGAATGAGACTGAAAGGTAACTGTGAATTTGATTAGACTTTAAACGAGACTGTACAGTGCAAATTGAACTAAGGACACAAGTGCAGATTAATTTGTATTTTAGCAGTCACAAGATGGGGTAGGATGTGGCCACCAGCATGACCTTGACTTCTCCAACCCATTTAATGGAAGGTATATCCATTTGACATTCAATACAGTATATTACAGCCTGCTCTTTGATATGAACCCAGAGCATCTTGCAGTTGTGCATGTGTGTGAAACACTATCCAGTTATCTATAGTACAATTTACAGGTATGTTCTAATCTCTCTGCTATTGGTGAGTGATCAGACAGAAGAAGTTTTTTCTCTGCAACCTCTAGTTCAAAAATAGAAACTTTATAGAACAGAAATATGTCCAGTAAACAGATGTTCTCTATTTACTCGGGGTTTGAAGAGTGGAATTGTTATCAAGAGAGTCACAGTTCTATAATTTCCAAAATTGAAAATAATTTGTAAAAATAAAAGCAGCAACTGCAAAGATATCACCAGTTTCTTTCAGTAATAACCAACTATAGCTCAGAGTTCTGTCCTGTCCCATGAAATATGCAAGAGACATCTCTGGAAATTCAAGACAGAACAACATATTAATAAGCATATGGAGTTCAAATGCTTTCAGCAGTTTTGGCAGATTGGGCAGGGTAGCTTTCCAATATTTAATATGATAATTCTGCCTACATGATTACTAATGCTTCCTACAGTCATATTTGACTAAATTGTACAATTCATTTTTCTTTTCATTTTTAGGCTTTCTAGCTTTTACCTTGAGCATTTCAGAAATGTTAATTCAATAATATAGGGCAATAGATTCCTCAGCTTTCCATATAAAAGACTATAACCTCCTGAGAAGCAAAAATTCTTTAAACTGCTGGACATAACGGAAAAATGAACACTTTCAATTAAGGTGTTAATCAATCTTCACAATTTTTTTTAAATTTTCTACAGAAAAAGTGTTCACACATGACAACATTCTGTTGGGGGGGGGGAGGGAACTGTGAACTAATGAAAAATGTTTGTTCCTCCATGAAAATGTAAAGAAATGGCCAAGAATCTTGTCCCTTTGCACTCTGTGGTCAAACAATTCTGCCTGAGACCTGCCAATCTCCAGGTTGTAGTTAAAGCTGGAGAAAGGATCTTTTCTGTGGTTGTTCCCAGGCTGTGAAACATTCTCTTTGGGAGCTTGGTGAGCAGGCTCATTCTTCTTCCTCCTCCTCTTCCTTCTTCTGTGTCTAGGCCAGAGGTGAAACTGCCAAAACGAAGGCACCTTTTGTTGAGTTCATTCTGCATTTCCTTTCACCTTACCTAGTGTGAGAAAGATTAGCTGGCAACACAAGGTTGCCATTACTAGGGTACACCCGATTATGGTTCAAAAATCTCTTCAGACAGGCTATTAAATCAGTTATAGTTAACTGAATCTCTGAATGTCAGTTTTAGCTAAGTAAGCTTAGTTTACTCAGTAAGCTGACATTAAAAAAAATCGGTGCAACACAAAGAGCAATTGTGCGAAGGATGCTACATGTATGATGGGGCTGACTGAACATCAAATTAAGAAACAAAAGCAAAGCAATCACACTTACAGGTATATACCGCCACACAGTGCTTAGTGCACTCTCTGGGTGGTTCACAAGTTAATTAGCATTTTGCCCCCAACATGCTGGGTACTCATTTTACCGACCTTGGAAGGATGGAAGTCTGAATCAACCTTGACTCCCGGTCAGGACTGAACTCACAACCTTTTGGTTGCAGGGCAGCAGTTTAACCACTTCACCACCAGGGTTCCTGTGTATAAAAACTGTGTATAAGATCAGGTACAAAACAAGCATCGACGTTGATTGAGTTAGCAAGACATCGGTGGGCTGGGCATATGTGCCATTTCAAAGATGGCAGGTGGACAAAAGCTATCACAGAATGGATACCACTTGACATAAAGTGACCACTAGGAAGGCCAGCAACCAGATGGGAAGACCAGTTCAGGGCAAAGTTCCCGAGGCCCTGGCATGGGATCGGAAACAGTGGAAGATGATGCTTTGATCTGCCATGTCAACCTGACGTATGAAACATGGATCAACCAAGTAACCAAGTAAGTAAGCCTAGTTTTAAAGTTTTAAATATTTTTAATCACTTGATATATTATTATAGGCTTGTTGCTTTTAATGTGTAATTTGTTGTGTTTTTGATTTTACTTGTTTTAATACCCTGAATCCTCTCAATGGCAGAACAGCAGCCTACGAATGATACAAAATAAATAAACAATATACAAATAAACAGTTAGAGATCATCCAATTGTTTTAAACAGGGATTTCCACTCACTCAAGTGCTTGCTGGATGCTTTACATGGCAGCCAGGGAGGAATCATGCACAGAACAGGCTGTTCTGCGGAATTGACAGTTTCACAGTTCATACTTTAGCAACATAATACTAGCATGGGTATTTTTTAAATCATCATCGTCGTCATTGTCAGCAGCCCAAAAGTGTGTTTTCAACAATTCCCCAACTCTTGCATTTTATACAAATTTCATAAAACACAAGATTTTGGTTAAAAAAATCTTCACAATTTCCCTCCCACAAAAATGTTCATAAAATGCAAAGAATGCACCAAAACTGTAGTAATCTTGGCCAGTCAGGAGAAAATTCTGAAATGTTTTGTTTTTCTAGCCAGAGCAAAGTAAAAAAAAAACACCAATCTCTATCCCCATTTCTGATTTCTTCTGACTAAAATAAATGTATTCCTTGGAATCTGGCATACTAGACCTGACAGGGGAAGAAATTAACAAATTTTAGCCCATTTACCCTCACTTATAGTAAATTGCTTCTAGGAACAATATTTAATTTTGGATGTAAATACTAGACATATGCACGTTAAGAATTTTCATTTTCCTTTCAACTCAAGTTCTTTTGGGTGAGTGCCTGTTTTGCTTTTTGTTTGCATGTTCATATAGTAATATTTTCATTTTATATGTGAAAGTGGAATTAAATACACACTATATCAGCAAAATATCATTTTATTTATTTATTCATTTATTCTTCAAATTTCTATTGCCGCCCAACTCGGCAACGACTCTGGGCGGCTAACAACAATTAAAAGCAACATCAATCTAATTAAAAAGCCCTTTAAAAAGTTCATTCCTTCCCAGTGAGAGAGCCAATTCTGTGCTTGTAATTTCCACCACTTTCCAGTTTGGAAGGACTAAAATTAATGGGTCTTCAGTCAATCATGATTTCAATGGGGCTTGTCTGACTCTGACCAACATTTGAATTAACTATCCATATATGAAAAGTAGTTCAACAGTAAAAAAAAAAGTTATATATGTTTCCCAACTGGGAGTTCTACGTTTTGCTTCTGGTAAAATATGAGAGACATGTTATAAGATATACACACTAGATAATTTTGTGTTCCTACACAGAATTCCCTGGTGAGCCCAAACACTGTCAAATCTATATATTCAGACATTTAAACATTCTCCCTGTAGATAAAAAGCAGGTTTTTTTGTGCTAGGCTTAGGATGAGGGAGAAGACTGAAAGGTGGTTTTGGGCTGAATGCGCTTTGAATCCTCTTTTTGATGTGTAAAATGAGCCAATGTAGTAACAGACAGGATTTTTTTACATGTACAAGCCCTACTCAAACATACTGTAAGGCTGTAGAGAAAAGGGCACAACCCACCAAGTGTTGGGAATAGAAAGTACAGGAATAATGTAGTGTTTGAACCCAGCCTACCATGCTAATTTGCCTATTGCACAGCATTATAATTTTTTTAGTCACCCAGAGTAGCCCATGCTAAATGGGAGGGGTATAAAACAAACAGTTGTGTAGTCGTGTGCATATACATATCCTGTAAGAGTACAACCAGGTTCACCAAGATGGAGGTGAGCTCTGCAGTGTAAAGTTTCCTAGGGAGTGAAGCAACTCTATCTTCAATCCCTGCTATTGGAAACAGGGGACGTTGAGTTGAAATAAAGGATTGCCTTGTTATTACCAGAAATCACACACAGTTTTGTAGTGGTCAGTGTTGAAAAGTCTCCTGACAAATTTTTTTTCTGAGGCATATATTGGTCATGATATCTTTTCTGGTTAGAACCCTTGTGGGTGACACAAAGAGAGGTAAAGGGAGATAGCTGAGGCCTGTGAACCCATCTTTGTGCCCTTTGAGACAAAAGCCTGCTGCTGCCTTAAGATGATTATGAGTGAGAACTAAGGGCACAGAGGTTCCTCACACTTAATGGATTTTGGCACAGGGTGTTGTGCATTGGGGCATTGTTGTGCATGTTAAGGGAAGATGGCTCCTTGGACTCCAAAACTGAGAAGCTCAAGTAGAAGACTGAATAGTAACATACCTGCAGATAGTGAACTCAGCCCCTGGTGTGGACCGAGAATTAAAATAAAATCTTTTTACAAACCTTCAAACTCAACATAAGAAGGTGTGACTGACCTCTGAGTGAGGGGGATTGGCAGTAGGGCTTATATCTGTTCTGTAGTCTGATATCATCATCACCACCATAATTACAGACATTTTAACGTGTTCATTTTATATATGTTTGAAATACTCACCTTCTGGGACATCACACAATTGCCCACATCTAGATCTCAAAATCTGACTATTTCCAAGAACAGAATAGTGCTGAACTGGTAACTCAAACTTGAGGGGAACCACCAGCTTTTATGTTCTAATACACTTATTTACAATGGAGAAAGCAGCCAGGGAAGATAAAGAGATGCCAAAAGTGAGAAATGGAAATGGAGAAGATTTTGTGGCTTCTTTCTAACTTTTACAGCCCAATAATTTTCACTTCACCAAAAATACTATGGTTTGTTCTATTAAGTTAAGCAGCAGAAACAAATTTAAAATCTAAGAACTCAGTTAAAAATCTCAGACCATAATTATAGTCATTTGAAACTTCTCATTGTCCCAGCTCCTGCCAACCTAGCAGCTCAAAAGCAAGAAATTGTAAGTAGATAAATAGAGACCACTTTGGTGATAAGGTAAACAGTGTTCTGTGTGCTCCGGTGTCTAGTCATGCCTGCCACATGACCACCGAAACGTCTGCAGAAGCAGACAGCGCTGGCTCTTCGGCTATGAAACAGAGATGAGCACTGAACCCTAGAGTCGGATACGACTGGCTTTCGAGCAAGGGAAACCTTTACCTTTTACTAATTCCACCTTAATTTTCCCAAGGTCATAGTGAATCAGTAATGTTGATATGAATTGAGACTAGATTTTTCTACAAAGCACACCTTTCTTTGAAACAACTAGAAATGCATTTGTCCTGGGAATGCGGTTGAACAGAATTTGGCCCCATAAATCTTTTTATTTCCCTGGTGTTAATTAATCTTTCTCCATAAAGCGCCTCATTTCATTTCACATAGCCAGAAATAGAATTGCAAAATACTTTCACATGTTTCTTCCTCTTAGGTTAGTGACTATATGTTTATCTTCTCTTCCAGTATACTGTGCCTTTAACTTGCTGGCACTGACTTCTATAGCGTTGGCAGCTGGAGTCAGTTTTCTTCAATAATGCTAACAATGGGAGCAAGGAGGAAGGAGCTCCCTGCATATAAATAAGTGTCTGCATGAACAACAGTGTGCTGACTTCGTGGAGCAGTGCTGACATTTCATTTCTTATTTGCACCCAAGCTCATTTTGCCTCAGAAGCATTCCAGGGTGAGGTGTAATCATCAAGCCCTTGGAAAAAGGAAGAGAGAGGGAGAGGGAGAGGATGGTCTTCTATTAGCTCTGTTGAGCTAGCATACAGGAGCAAAAAAGCTAATCACAAGACACAAACACAATTTTCAAGGTGTTCTTGGCTGAAGCACAATCAAATCTGTGCTGCAACAGCGCAAACAGTTCTGCTGCCACTCTGAAGACTTTGTCAGCATTTCTTTGGTGAGCTCTTATTTCCAGGCATAATAGGTTAACTTGGCAATAGAAATTACTTGCGGCTTAAAAACTTGGTAATTGGATTTCCACAAGAATTGCTAGTTAGTTAGCTTGAAGTACACCAAAGAACTACTTCACATCCTGTGACTGTGTTCCTCTCACAGGGTTTTAGATCTATTCCTTTCTTGATATCACAAGCAGAACTTCTCATCAAAATAACTTGAGTTTATGAATGTGGGATATTGTGCCGCTATATCCATGATTCATACTGTGGTGGCTTAGTGGTTAAGATGCAGAACTCGACAACTAGAAGGTCAGAAGGTCAGCAGTTCGAGACCTGAGTACTGCATGACAGAGTGAGTTCCTGTCTCTGTCTGAGCTCCTGCCAACCTAGCAGTTTGAAAGCAAGAAATTACAAATAGATAAATAGGTATCACTTTGGTGGGAAGGTAAACAGCGTTTCATACACTCTTGTGTCTAGTCATACCTGCCACATGTCCATGGAAATGTCTGCAAACCAGACAGCACTGGTTTTTTGGCTATAAACAGAGAGGGGCACTGAACCCTAGAATCAGATACGACTGGCTTTCGAGCAAGGGCAACCTTTACCTTTACTATCCTGTAGCGATGTCTGGCCGCTAGGGCGGCGTTGGATCCCGGAGGAGACTGATCAATGACAACACGAGGCAACAGGAGCGAGATCAGATCAGTCCTTTATTGGGGAAATACATACACCTTATATAGATCAGAAGGCAGGTAGAAAAAACCATCACCCGAAAGTCAATCACATCACCTTGTTTACTCAGGTTAATTGGGAAACCTCTCAAAGGGGAAGTTAATTATTCCGGACAAACACGGGACGAGGAAGACCATTGTTTTAGGGCTTAGCCAGGGGCAAACATCTGCACTGTTTGCACCGGGGATTTTCCTCGGCCAGGAGATGAGTGTTTACCTGATCAGTCACTGGAGTTAGTGATTTGATTTGATTTGATTTGATTTATTTGATTTATATGCCGCCCTTCTCAGCACATGCCGACTCAGGGCGGCTCACAACACATCAAACAAAATACAATACAAATACAATATAGCAAAAATACAATAGCAAATAATAACTCAATAATACAATACAAAAGAAATACAAAAGAAAGAAGAAATGGCAGCAGAGTCTCGCTGATTAGCCTACCTTGCAGAATCGTCGGTCAGGTCATGTAATTGGGTGAATCAAACCCTATATTTTATTCACCCCCCTTAATTTGTCTGCCCGCAGAGCCCGCGGCTCAAGGAGCGTCCTCCCGAAGCGGCCTCTGCAAGAGCCGTTTCCATGCCCGATGGGCATGGGGAAACCATATTTCCCCTTTCTGTTTTATTTAAGAACCTGACCGGCGATCTTGCGTAGGAGCGGCATCAGCTGTTGGTCGGGAATGACGTCACGGGGTCTCCTTCTGCGGCGACACTTCGAGATCAGCGGGGGAATACATTGAGCAAAACAGCAAACTGCAATGCCTAGTATGACTACCCCCACCACCACCTTGATCACCGTCTGAAGCCACCCCCAGGGGATCCACGACCACATCCATTTCCACAGAGAGCTCCACCAAGCCCCCCATGCCGAGCCTTCTGTGATGCCTGCAACTATGGTGTGGAGATCTGTGATCTGGCTTTGAATCTTACGAGAGTTGTCCGTAAGATTAAAGCAGCACATACCATGAAAAGACTCGCAGCCCAAGTGGTGCAACAATAAGAGGTAGTCGATAGCCGCCCGATTATCGAGAATGGCATGGCGAAGTTCCGCCTGCTCTTGATTAAGGAGCGCTATCGCTGAGGAGGTGTGGTTGATGGCCTTTGCTAAGCCGCAAGCCAAGCGACCGATCCTCTTTGCGTTGCCGACGGCTAAGCCGGGCACGCCAAAGATGCTGACTGCCAAGGAGAGGTATTCGGCAGGTCTCATTACTCTAAAGCTGCTCTCACAGGAGCTGTCTAACATGGTGGTGCGAGTGTGCCTTATGAGTGAGGGAACATGGGATACATTAGAAGCATTGGGAACGTCAGTGCTAGGGGCAATCATATCCTTGGTAGGAAGCAACAGAGTTAAGCGACTGATACAACATATAGAGTCTGTAATATTGGCAGGAATATAGTTAAACGTGTACTGGTTACAAGTGAAGAACCATCCGGATGGTAGGGTGATGTGTGCATACTTTGAGCCAAGTGACACTGGGTCGTTGCAAGTCCAATTGCCGCTGCCCACATCGAGGCAACGGCGCCGGGCTCGGCCGGGTCCGGAGCAACCGTGTATCCGGCCGCAGGTAGAGTTCGGGCTGACCGCCACTCGAGGAGTGTGGAGAGTGGCTGCATCAGCCGGCAAGGTCATGGTTAGCCGCATCTCCCAACGAGCATATTCCGAGGAAGCTGATGGGATGTATGGACTGAAGAGTCTCCTCACCAGCCAGTCCCCGTCCCGGGGGTGTGTGCCTGGAGAATGGCACACCGGGACAAGGCAGGTGCTGAGGATTGAGGCAGAGCCAACGTCCTGCCTGAGGCAAAAATCGGACTGGTTGACAAGGGTAGCCAACCTTTCCCAAATGTTGTACTGCATCCGGGCAGAGAGGTCTCCGCCTGGCATGAGATCGCTGGCCTCCAGTGAGGCGGCCTGGACGCCTCCCCCCAAAAGCAGGGTGAGGGCCAGGATGACGGTGATCGCCACGGAGTTGGCGTGAATCTGGGCAAGGACTGCTGCTACGAGGTTCTCCGGTGTCGGCTCCCTCTCCTCGCGCTGGAGGGCGTCCTCAGCCTTACTGCAAAGCGCCTTGACCATCCCCCAGGTGATCTTCGGCGCCGTCGGTGGCCGTCTCCTCCGGCGGGTCCTGTCGGTCAGCGTGAGGTCCTCCATCCCCGGGATCGGACTCGGGTCGGTCTGGGTCCACGCCATGTGGTTCCAAATGAGGCTTGACGCACCGAGCTGGGATCCAAACGACACCTGTAGGAGACATAACTGCAGCATACCCTCTTCCCCAGGTTATGAGCGGCACCGGGCCCCTCCAAGAAGGGTCTGGTGGCACTCGGTACCGGACCATAGGTCGCGGGAGAGCTTCCGAATGGCGGAAATGCTTCTCCTGCGGCGTACAATCCGAAAAAACATTGAGGTGATTGTATGTGAACAATACCTTATTCAGGCAGAACTGTGCTTCTCCCTGTGATTTGGGGAGGGCTGGTGGCTCCCCCTTTTCTGTTTGTTTGTCAATATAGGACTTTAGCGTCCGATTGACCCGCTCTACAATCGCTTGCCCTTGCGGATTGTAGGGAATTCCAAATGTGTGCTTGATGTCCCAAGTAGCCATGAAGGCGGCCAACTGCCTGGAACTGTAGGCCGGCGCGTTGTCCGTCTTCACGTGCTGCGGCTTGCCCATCGCCGCAATGCAGGAAAGGAGGTGCTGCTCCACGTGGGAAGCAGCCTCCCCCTTCTGTGCCGTCGCCCAAACGAACTGAGAAAAAGTGTCAATGCAGACATGCATGTATTGCCATCTGCCGAACTGCGGCACATGCGTGACGTCCATCTGCCATACCTGATTAGCCTCGGTCCCTCGTGGGTTGACCCCCCACGAGGGCCCCCCCCCCGGTGCTCCTGCACAATGCTGACAAGAGCGGACTATGCCTTGGGCTTGAGAGAGTGGCAAATTGAACTATCTGGCGAGTGCCTTGGCATTTTGGTGAAAAAAGGCATGACTTTGAATTGGAGTGGTAAAAACTCCCAAAACCGAACGTTGCTGAATTTCCTTTGCCGCCGCGTCCGCTCTGCTATTGCCCGTGGAAATCGGACCCGGTAGGTCTTGGTGACTTCGGATGTGGGCAATATAGAGCGGCTCCGTGCGGTTCCGCAAGTAAAATTGAGCGGTGAGAAACAGGCTAAGCAAGTTCTTGTCTATCGCGGGAGTGATGTAAGCTCCCGGTAGACTGTGGAGTAAATTCCTGACGTATAGACTGTCAGTGATGATGTTTAAACGTTCCTTGGCGAAGGTGCGCAAGGCAAGGTTCACGGCCGCCAACTCCGCCCGCTGCGCGGACTTCTGTGGAAGAGTTAGCAGCGTGTGCCAAGCTTCGCCCTCCTGCCAAGTCAGGACACCATATGTGCGTCCCCCATCGGTAAAAACTGTTTTGGCCCCCTGAAGCGGGACCAGCGAAAGCAATTCGAACAAACTGACTGTTCCTGTCTGGAGTGAGACAAGTCTGGGGTCTTTGGGCAGATGGTATGCCAAGCTTCCAGTGAATCCTTCCAAGGCTATCGGAAGCGAGTCACCTAGCTGCATCAACTGGTGAATTTGTTCCCTGGTGAACGGGACTATGATCTTAGCTAAATCGTGCCCAGAAATGTCCCTTGCTCTCAGCCTGCCGCGGTAGATCACCGCGGAGACCAGTTCTTGGGGCGGAACAATGTTCCGAGAAGAGGTGTTAGGCAAGTATACCCACTCCACGATTTTCGCTCCCTTCTCTGAGTCTACTCCTAGCGCCCCAGTGAACATGGATCCTGACCGTACGACGTACAAATTCAGGATCGGGGCATATGGCCCCTGGGCGATCCTATCCACCCACCTCTGGCTGAGAACTTGGTTCACCTTCTCGAGTGCCAAGCGCGCGTCTCGAGAGATTTTTATCCGGTCTGCCGGCTGCTTACCTAAGGTTAGCAGCGAGAAGAGCGGTTTTAGAAGATCCGTATCTAGACGAAAATACGGTCTGGCCCAATTGATGTTTCCCAAAACTTGCTGCAACTCTACAAGGGTGACTGAGTCTCGTAAATTTATCTGAGGCAGAACTGGCGCCGCAAAAGAGCGGAGAAGCCGGTGGCCCAAGTATGAGAAGGGCTCGGTTCTCTGCACCTTTTCCGGGGCAATGAGTAAGCCTCTGTCCCCCAGGCTGGCCTGGAGGTCAGAAAACATTTCGCTGCCAAGCTGCGGCAACGCTACTAAGATGTCGTCCATGAAGTGGCAAACAATAGCTTTAGGGTAAAGGCTTCGGAACTTTGCCAGTGCGTCGTGAATATAAATTTGGCACAGGGTGGGCGAATTGAGCATGCCCTGTGGCAAAAATTTCCACGCGTAGCGCTGCGTGGGCTCACCGTGGTTCACGACCGGCACCGTAAAGGCGAACCTTTCCCGGTCCCTGGGGTCTAAGGGGATTGTATAAAAGCAATCCTTGAGATCTACGACTAGAATCTCCCACCCCTCGGGAATCATGTTAGGATTTGGGATGCCGCACTGAAGCGGACCCATCGGCTGAATGCATTTATTGATCTCTCTGAGATCGTGGAGGAGTCGCCACTTCCCCGACTTCTTCTTAATAGCAAAAATTGGCGAATTCCAGGGACTAGTGGACCGTTCTATGTGTCCTGCGTCTAGCTGTTCCTTAACTAGCTGCTTGAGGGCAACTAATTTCTCTCCCACTACCAGCCATTGTTCTACCCAGACCGGAGTGTCGGTGAGCCATTTAAGTGGCAACGCCATTACCCGAAGGTAAGCGTAGCACCGTACTGCTGCAGAATGTCTCGCCCCCAAAGATTGACGTGCACGTCAAGAATGTGTGGCCGAATTACCGCCGTGCCGTCAGCCCTTGGGATTGTGACTTCTACCCACTCTCGGCTTCTAAACGCTTCCTGAACGCCGCCTACCCCCCACACATCGGAGACCGGCTCAATGGCCCACTCCTTTGGCCACTGGCTCCTGCTTATCACTGTCACATCCGCTCCGGTATCGAGTAACCCTGAGAACACCCTTTTGTTCAAAAATACCTCGATAACGGGGCGCTGCTTCCACTCAATGTTGGTCTCCACTGTCGCTAAGACCTGGTATCCTTGCACTGCCTCACTCGCGCTCGAGCGGTCTGCTGAACCGGACTCTGAGCTGTCCCTGAGCCTTCCCTGGCTGCCTGCTGGCGAGTGACAAGGAACCATGATCAGTTGCGCTAACGTGTCTCCCTTGTGGATAGTTTGGGGCAGGTGTGTCCAAAGCTGGACCTGGAGAATGCCTGAAAAATTCGAGTCAATGACTCCTGGAATTATGAAAATTCCGCGTGCTCCAGCTACACTATGGGGCAAAACTAAGCCTATGAAGCCTCTGGGCAGGGGTCCCATGTATTGGGTGTCGACTAGATAGACTGTGCCTGGCAGATCGCATGTAACGTCCGCCTGGCAAGTCAATTCTAGCCCTGTGCTGCCCTTGGGGCTGGCCTGTGCCCTCGCAGTGCCTGGAATGTGCCTGGAATCTAGTCTAAATCTGGGGAGTTCTGGATCTGGGTGAAGGAAGCCTCTGTTTGGACTGGGGCCAGAGACGTGCCCGGATTCCGGTTTCCCGAACTCGGACAATACCTGGCCCAATGGTAGCCTTTCTTGCACTTCGGGCAGGGGGTGTTCGGAGCCTTGGGACGGCCAGACTTTTGTCCGCCCCCCTTGGATCGGCACTCCCTAGCGAAGTGACCGACCTTGCCACAAGCGTGACATGCCCCTTTGCTCTTGCCATTAGGTCTTCTTCCTCCCTGCACCGCTGCCGCTAGCAGACCCATCTTGTAGGAGTCTGTGCCAACGTCAGAGCATGCTCGGATCATGTCCGTTAAGGTCAAGTCTGGGCGATTGCCCAGGGACTGCAAGACTTTACGGCAGTCCAAGTTGGCGTTGTCCTTGGCTAACTTAATCATGAGCTCTTGTTGGGCCTGCTCATTGTCAATCTGCCTGCTAATTGCTTCCTCCAGGCGATTGATGAAGTCCATGTAGGGCTCTTGGGCTCCTTGCTTAATAGCGGTGTAGTTCTTGGCCGTTTTGCCAGACGCTGGGACCTTGAAGTATGCCCTATAGGCTGCCTCGGCTGACATCTCTAGGGTGGCGAGAGGCAAGTTGATTTGAGCGTTGATGGGCTCAAAGGCACCTGAACCATACAACTGGTCAGGGAT
Organism: Bradypodion pumilum; assembly: GCA_035047305.1. Lineage (NCBI taxonomy): Eukaryota > Metazoa > Chordata > Lepidosauria > Squamata > Chamaeleonidae > Bradypodion > Bradypodion pumilum. Next base: position 103,555,745 of record JAWDJD010000004.1, on the reverse strand, counting down.
TACCGCGCCTCCCATCCTGGCAGCCCGAGCTTGCGCCTCTAGGCGTAACTCGCTGTCCCAAATCATGTACTGGCTGGGGGTAAGCATCATCCTCATGACGGCTTTCCAATCATGAGGAATCCACATGGTGGTTTCGCACACTTGCTGAAGCGTGCCCCTCGTAAAACGACTTTGGAGCCCTGTCTCTGAAATTGCTTTCCGTAAAGCCATGAGAAGCTTGTACGGGACTGGGGAGTGTACTACCTGCTGTGCGCCCGTGAGCGCGTCCATCTCCAAGCGGATGGGGCAAATCTGTCTGAGTTCAGCTAGCTGTTCAACTGACAATTCCCCCTTCTTAAGTTCTATCTCAGCTGTGCGCTGAAGGGCACTCTTCACGACTAGGGAGCCTGGAGCTGTCAGAGAAGCGCCAGCGCCTCTCATTCCTTGCGTTCCTTCGGTGACGACTGCAGCTGTCACCGCGGGAACGCTCCCTGCGCTACTCTGCCGATAGCTAATTGACGGATAGAGTGCCGTGGGCGCAATCGGCTCGACTGGCTTGCCTGATGGCTCAACTAACGGGGGTTCTTTGGCCTCTACCCGGACTGGCTCGATCTGCTCTAAGAGTCTCCTACACTTCCTCCATGTGCGGACTATCCCTCCTGGAGCTTTCGGGGTTTGCTGAATGCAGTCTCCTATCTGATCCCAGAGCTTCAGGGTTAACGTACCTACTTCTGGGTAAAGTAGGCAGTGTTCCCTGAGATACGCCAAAAGTCTCGCTAGTTCCCTGCTGTGAAAGCGTAACTTAAAAACCCTGGCCAGGATTCTGAACTCCTCTTCCCGAGTTCTTTGGCTAGCGGACGGACTTGGTCTATGAGAACAAGTCCCCATATTACCTGCGATTGGGTCTCCGGAAGAATCCTCCTCGGGACGAGTCGACGCGTCTTTGCAGGCAACAGGTTCGGGCGTCGGGTGTCTGGGGTAGACCTCGGAGCGTGGACCTTCTGCCACGGGCCCTTCTATCGGCCTCTGCGATGTCAGGGGCTCACAGCTGCCCTGAGCGGAACGCGTTTCCCTCTATGGCAAACCTCTCGAAAGCGGGGAGGAAGCGGTAGGAATGTCTCTCGGGAATGCCTCGCGGCGGGCCGTTCTCTGTCCGGCTGGCTGCTGACCAGAGCGCCGCGCTATCCTCCGGGCTGGCGGGTCGCGGTTCAAGCGTGGAACCGGACCGCGGGGATCGCTACTCACGAGTAGACCTCTCCGGGGTCCCTTACTCACGAGTAAATCACGTCGGGGTCACCAGCTGTAGCGATGTCTGGCCGCTAGGGCGGCGTTGGATCCCGGAGGAGACTGATCAATGACAACACGAGGCAACAGGAGCGAGATCAGATCAGTCCTTTATTGGGGAAATACATACACCTTATATAGATCAGAAGGCAGGTAGAAAAAACCATCACCCGAAAGTCAATCACATCACCTTGTTTACTCAGGTTAATTGGGAAACCTCTCAAAGGGGAAGTTAATTATTTCGGACAAACACGGGACGAGGAAGACCATTGTTTTAGGGCTTAGCCAGGGGCAAACATCTGCACTGTTTGCACCGGGGATTTTCCTCGGCCAGGAGATGAGTGTTTACCTGATCAGTCACTGGAGTTAGTGATTAGCCTACCTTGCAGAATCGTCGGTCAGGTCATGTAATTGGGTGAATCAAACCCTATATTTTATTCACCCCCCTTAATTTGTCTGCCCGCAGAGCCCGCGGCTCAAGGAGCATCCTCCCGAAGCGGCCTCTGCAAGAGCCGTTTCCATGCCCGATGGGCATGGGGAAACCATACTATCCATAATTCAAGATGCCAGAAAATGGCACAATATTGGACAGTCAGAAGGAAAAGGATGCCAAACTTGACATAACAAAGGGAAGCCTAAATGTTGAATGACACCAATGGCAGCAGTTAAGGTGGGTCAAAGTATACCTTCTTGTGCTCAATCAAAATAATGAACTGTTTGGCATCATTTTCCCAAATGTGGGCACAATAAGGTTTCCCTTGCTCGAAAGTCAGTCATATCCAACTCTAGGGTTTAGTGCTCATCTTTGTTTCAAAGCTGAAGAGCCAGCGCTGTCTGCTTCTGCAGACGTTTCCGTGATCATGTGGCAGGCATGACTAGACACCAGAGCGCACGGAACACTGTTTCCTTCCCACCGAAGTGGTCCCTATTTATCCACTTGCAATTTCTTGCTTTCGAACTGCTAGGTTGGCAGAAGCTGGGACAAAGACAGGAGCTCATTTCATCCTGCAGTACTCAGGAATTGAACAGCTGACCGTTCGCCTCCCAGTCAGCATCTTAGCCACTTGAACCACTGTAGCCCCTGTGGGCACAATATTGGGCAGTAATATCGGGGCATTTGGGCATTTTGAATTGTGGATAGAAAAGCACATTCATAACCCAGAGGTTTTGTTTTAATTGTTTTGACTACGTGGACTTTTGTTTGCAAGGTGATGTACTCTTTATTATATTCCCTAGATTTCTCATTGTTTGCCTCCCATGGCTTCAGTAGCCATCTGCAGTGATCTTGGATCCCAGGAAAGTAAAGTCTGTCACTACTTTCATTTCTTCCCCTTCTATTTGCCAGGGAGTGATGGGGTCGGATGCCATGATCTTGGTTTTTCTGATGTTGAGTTTAAGGCCTCCTCTCTCTCCTCCTCCACCCTAATCAAGAGGCTCTTTAGGTCTTCTTCACTTTCCACCATTAGGGTAGCATCATCTGCATATCTCAGGTTATTGATGTTTCTCCCAGCAATCTTAATTCCAGCTTGTGCTTCATCTAGCCCTGCACTACTCATGATGTACTCTGCATATAAGTTGAATAAGCAGGACAACAATATTTATTTATTTATTCCAATTTTTATGCCACCCACTCAGGTAAAAACCTGACTCAGGGCGGCGTACAACAGTTAAAAACATATAAAACATGTTAAAACACCCCCATCCATCCACCCTCATTACTCCCACCCCATTTAAAACCAAACTAAAAGCTAAGAGGGAGGGGGGGCAGAAATGCAAAGACACAGTAGGAAGACACAACTGGACTAGTTGGGGATGAGCCAACAGGCCGGGGCCGTATTCCTATTAGGGCCCCACACCTGCCCCGCCAGCCAGGTCTTCAAACCTTTCCTGAAAGGCAGCAATTCTATCTGTAGCCTCAATTCTGTTGGCAGGAGGTTCCATAGGGCTGAAGCAGACACGGAGAAGGCCTTCCTCCATGTGCCAGAGAGGCGAGCCCCTCTATCTGAAGGCACAACTAGGGAGCCCCTCTGGTCTGCTCTGGTTGGATGGGCAGACACTCTTGGGATGATGCGGTCTCTCAGGTAACCTGGCCCACTGCCATATAGGGCTTTAAAGGTCAAAACCAGCACCTTGAATTGCACCCAGAGGCAAACTGGCAACCAGTGCAGCTCCCGGAGTAGTGGGGAGGCACAGGCATAGCGCCCACACCCCACCACCACCCGAACAGCTGCATTCTGCACCAGCTGTAGCCTCCGAATGGTCGTCAAGGGCAGCCCCATGTAGAGTGCATTGCAGTAATCTAATCTGGAGGTGACCAGAGCATGAGTGACCATGAGCAAGGAGTCCCAGTCCAGGAGCTGGCGCAACTGGCAAATTACTCTAAGTTGAGCAAAAGCCCACAGCCGCCACCTGTTCTTCTAGCAGCAGCGGTGAATCCAAGAGGACCCCCAAGTTGCGCATCGGGACTTGTTATACTCCTTTTCCTATTCTTAACCAATCAGTAGTACCATATCCTGTCCTAACTGTTGCTTCTTGGCTTACATACACATTTCTCAGAAGATAGATGAGGTGGACTGGTACTCCTATCTCTTTAAGTATTTAAAGAGCGGTAGCAGTAGGTATTGAAAAAGACCTAAAATGAGACAGATTGATTCAATAAAGAGAGACACAGCTAATATTTTTGCCTAAAGAATAGTTGTGCAAAACTTACTGAAAATGACAAAATTGCTAGGAAGGGCTGGGGCAGTAGGAAAAGAGAATTACCTAAAATAAGACAATAAAGAAAGCCAGTGATGTTGGTTGGAAAAATTGATCAGAGCTGTTAATGAAGATTTTATTCCCATCATTTCTAGGTCAATGAATCAGATAACAGGCCAGGAGGAAAAAAGATCTCTTCCTGAGACCCTGCAGAGCATCTGCCAAGCAGTTGATGAAGGGTCATAATAGACAATTCAGATGAAAGTGAACTGAAAATTGGTGGAAGAAACATCAATAATTTAAGATATGCAGATGATGCCGTCTTACTAAGAGAACACAGCAATGACTTGAAAATTACTAGCGAAACTGAAAGAAGAAAGTGCCAAAGCAGGACATCATCTGAACATCAAGAAGACAAAAATCATGACCACAGAAAAATGACACAACTGTAAGGTTAACAATGAAAAAGTCAAAATAGATTTTGTAAACCTTGGTTCAATCATAAATTGAAATAAAGACAGCAGCCAAGAAATCAGAAGTAGACTGAGATTTAAAATGGCAGCAATACAGGAACCTTTTTATATATTAGTTGTAGGCAAAGAGCTTTGGAAGCACACAGGAAATGTATAGGATGCTTCCTTGTTATTTTATTTCATTCTCTCTCACACACACCCCTCAATATACCAATATACCACTTACTTTTTGTTTATCCTCATTTCCTGCAAGAAAGGAAGGCTGTGTTTATTCGAAATGAATCCCTAATTGCCAATACCAAATATATTATCCATTCCATTAACTTTGTTGGATGTTCAGCTGAGTTTCATGGGACTTATTCTGAGACTGCCTAGCTTGCCTAAGGCCTCATTGGCTGGCTGTTTTCTTACAAGGCATGGTGGGGAACTGAACTCCCATAGCGAGATATTCCAATTGACAAGCTACAAGTAATACAGTAATCTGAAATGAGTTATTATACTGTCTGGGCCTGGGCCAGAAAGTAACATCCTAATTACTTTTAAAACTAACTTTGTAACATAATTTAAAACATTTTAGTGGCTATTTGGCAGGAGTTTTTCACCTTTGTGCCATTCTTTTCTCAATCTCAAGGCATGTGTTACCTTGTTTTGTCTTTTATATTTTTCCAAGAGTTTTCTCTGTCCATTATCAATAACAATCACTATAGAGAACCAGTGAATATTTCCCTGTCTTTTTCTAGCTTGTTGGCAGGGACAGTACAATGGGTGACTTTAATAAATTGAGCACTGATAATGTTAACTTAGTTACAAAAAACAATAACAAAAAACAAATAGCACAAAGAGTTCCTTTTCACAATATTGTTCCATGCTATGTTCCACAGCTTGTTAAATAAAAACCAAATATTTACAAAATCAATTCAATTGCTAAAGCCCCTTGTATTCTAACAAAGTTATACGTGTAATCTTGTGGGTTCACTAGAAGTAGGACTGCCCCTATCTTTATAAGCCTAGGGCACATGTGTGTTGGAAACCCTGCCAATATGCTTTGCTTAAGACTCTGTAGAGCAATATGACATTGACTGGGGCATGTACTAATAAAACAAGACAAAGCAAGGAACTACTGGCAAATGCTGCCAGGAAGAGGCAGCTTGTGGAATGGACATTTAATGGTTTAGGTTCCTTCTCCTCAGAGCACAGGCTACTTATGACTGGTTACAACCTCTCCGAGCAGTCCAGTTTATGTTCACCTGGGCAGGCTCCTTCTGGTCAGCCATCCCAAACTAGACTACTAGTCTTTAATGCTGAGAATTCCAGTTTTTCCCATTATAATAAACTGTAATTTCTATATGTTAATGCTGTATGTTCAAGCAGTACTCCTTACTGATCATTTGGTATCCTGTACACTTCTAAAAGAATTGCTGAATAAAACTTGCTAAAAGTTGGGGTTTCAACAGGATCCACCAATGTTTTTTTCAGGTCTTGGGCAACCTAATGTGACATAAACATTCTAATATTCATTCTTGAGCCTGGAGGCCCAGGGCTTAATGTGGCCAAAAGGTTGCTTGCACTGTTACAGCTGCATGTTTTCTTTGAGAACCTGTTCCAGCTTCAATGACTCATATATATTGGCTGTATTCTGCTTGCCTTGCTGTAAAACTCTAAGAAAAATGGTCTTTAAAGAGCATTTGGAAACTCAGTTCGTTCACAATGTTGCAGCTGGGCTCTTGACAGGAGCCAGTTACAGGGAGCACATAACTCCCAAACTACATCAGCTCCACTGGCAACTGGTGTGTTGCCAGACTCAATCTGGAGTACTAGTTATGACCTATATAGTCCTATACATTTTAATTCCAAGCTGTTTGAAGGATCTAATCTCCCCATGCTTCCAGAGAAGGCCCTTTTCTTGTTTCCATTTCACAGCCTGCACTCGCACACTTTGTGTGAATATGAGAAAGAGCCTTTCCAGTGGCTGTTCTCAAATTATGGCACCTCCCATTCACTAGTAGCTAGGTTGTCCTCTATCCCCAGATCTTCTGCCAACAGGCAAAGACCTTCATCTTCAAGCATTTCTGAACCTGAAAAAGAAAGAATAATGTAGTCACTATGCCATTGCAGGCGCACCCCCCCAATAACGGACACAGACAACATTGAAAGTGGATAACAGCATAGGGCCACATTTATTGATTCAATGCCCTAGTCCGAATTATAAATTTGCATTGGTAAAACGACCAATCGTAATTCCTAAGGCAAGCAGGCCGAAGTAACACTGGTAAGGTACCACCCCAAAATTGCCAACGGCAATTGGTTACAATGTATCAATTTGTATCAATTTGTTTGTTGACAACAAACAAATTGTTGACCGTAGTCAATAACTAACTTATGACCCCACCCTCTGACGCGTATCCGTGAAATCACAGGGGTGATGCATGCTGGTTAGCAATCGTCATCACCCCATCGCCTGGTTCGTCGTTGACCGGACAACGTTTAACTAATTTATTCCTGTCTAGTGTTGTCCAGTCAATTGCGAACCTGCCGGATACTTGTGGGTCATACTGTTTACCTTACCAGTGCTACCCGCCAATGTGACCAAAGTCAACAGTAGGAACACAGAAAGCCCCCTATATCAAACCATAGCAACAGTGTGGGATGGGCAAAAAAGCCAGGACCCGGAGCCAATATGGGTCCCAACCAAAAATTCCCACCCGGCCCCGAAGCGACCATAATATCACACTGTTAACTAGGGAGGGGGTGGAGGGGAAAAAACTTCTCCGCTCCGTCGCTGAGGTAAAATGGCAGCTTGGCTGCCTCGTGGCCACCCCTTTTATAAGGGAGCTGGCCACGCCCCTAACTACCCGGATTCTCTGTCCTGTGGGGGGGGCCCGCAAAGGGCGCGGCGGCCATTTTGGCGCCGCGCTTGCATTGCAGGCGCACCCCCCCAATAACGGACACAGACAACATTGAAAGTGGATAACAGCATAGGGCCACATTTATTGATTCAATGCCCTAGTCCGAATTATAAATTTGCATTGGTAAAACGACCAATCGTAATTCCTAAGGCAAGCAGGCCGAAGTAACACTGGTAAGGTACCACCCCAAAATTGCCAACGGCAATTGGTTACAATGTATCAATTTGTATCAATTTGTTTGTTGACAACAAACAAATTGTTGACCGTAGTCAATAACTAACTTATGACCCCACCCTCTGACGCGTATCCGTGAAATCACAGGGGTGATGCATGCTGGTTAGCAATCGTCATCACCCCATCGCCTGGTTCGTCGTTGACCGGACAACGTTTAACTAATTTATTCCTGTCTAGTGTTGTCCAGTCAATTGCGAACCTGCCGGATACTTGTGGGTCATACTGTTTACCTTACCAGTGCTACCCGCCACACGGAGGGGCTTCAAAGAAGACCTGACGCCCCCCCCCAGACCGTCAGCTCGGTCAACAGGCCTGCTCGCCAATCACCCAACAGGAGGTCCATACCTCCTCGCGACAGATGGACCCCATCCCCTGCGTACAAGTCATAATTTTGTAGACTAATATCGGGGTGATGACTAACCCGTCCCCAAGCCCTGTTGGCAAGAAACCGCGCCATTGCCTTATTGACCGCGTGCCTAGCGCGGTCAAGGGCCAGGAGGTTAACGCCCCCTCTGTAAGAATGGCGAGGCACAATGTCCGACCAAACCAGGGTTGTGGCAGGCCAGACATAATGCAAGTAGGCGAGGTCCTCGCAAATCGCATGCTTAAGCGATAAGCCGGTGACCTGGCCCAAATCATTGCCCCCCAGGTGGATGATTAGAATGTCAGGCGGGCCAGCACCCAGGCCAGAAAAAAGGAAAGGCCGCAGCTCCCGCCATAACATCCCAGGCTTACCATGCCATGCGAGACTGGCGTGGTCACCCAGTCCCAGTCGGGGTCCCCATTCTGTCGCCGCAGCGTAACGCGCTGCCCTGTGCACATAGCTGTGGCCCACCAGCCATACTGTCACCGGTGTAATACGACACCCAGGGTCTGTAAGAAAATTGAGAAAAAAAGGCGGTAAGGTGACTGGATTGGTACTCATGGCGGGAGTGGGCGCACATAAAACTGAAAACATTGCGAGCCCCACCTTCCCATGCTGCGTATGTCAGCCCCAGAGTACCCAAAAGCAGCTGCTGTAGAGGCTGCACCAATCCGGAACGAATGTGTGCCATAACGGGCACCTGGTAGGCCCACCCTGGTGAGGGCTCTGGCTGTCACCTTCCAAAACTGAAATTTAGTAAGGGGAGACCCATCTTGGTGACAGAAAAACGGGCCGTGGTGCATGCCACGCAGTGCCAGGAATTCCTGTAGGGCACCAACCGGACAGATGTCTGCCAAAGAACAACGTAGCAGTCTTACACCACTGCCTACGCCATGCTGATCTGTTTTAGAGGAGCGTATCCTCAACTGGGCCCAGTCTTTGGCTACGTAGACATCTTCGAGTTCCAGTGCCCTACCACTTGCATCCGCCTTAGACAGCATCACGAGTTCGCTGACGCGGAGCGCTCCAAAAAATGCCACCGTTGTGGCTGCGTGAAAAAGGGCTGCCTCATAACGATCAAAACAGAGGCCTGGCCAGCCCCGGGCCAACTGGGTAAGAACCCCTGGGGAAATAGGGTGCCGGTCATCCGGGCAACGCCCGCGCTCGCGCACCCACCCCTCCAAAACATGTTGCACACGGAAGTCAGAGGTGGTATCCACATGACCTCCCACTTTGGCCATAAAAGCCAACGCCGAGAGCTTGGATGCTATGGTGCGAGGTGCAAGGCCCTGTGCGTGCAGGTGAACCATGAACCGCAGAACATGGTCCACCGGGATAGGCCAGGTCTCTGGCAAGAGAAATTGAGTAGCAAATGCCCTGTAAGAATTGAATGCTTGTTGATACGCCTTACGCGTGCGTGGCGCTAGTGACAGGCCAATCGCCCGGTTCACCTCTCCTTGCCAATAGTCCACATCTCGTCCGGGAGTGGCGAGGGAAATTCCTCCGCATCCGGCGCCAAGGCGCGGAACCGGGAGATCTGCAGGCGGGACAAAGCGTCAGCAATATCATTATTAATCCCTGGGACATGCCTGGCCCTGAACAAAACGTTGAGGCGCAGGCAGCGCAGCACAAAATGGCGCACTAGGTCCATGACCCTGGGCGATTTGGAAGTCTGTGCATTGACAATGTGGACAACAGCAGCATTGTCACACCAGAAATGCACCACCGAATTAGCCCACTGTTCGCCCCATAGCATCAAAGCCCCCAGAATGGGGAAAATTCCAGGTATGTGAGATCCCGCAGGCGACCTGTGCCTGCCCATGCCGGTGGCCACCCACCACAGGCCCACTTCCCATTGAAGTACATCCCATAACCCAGGGATCCTGAGGCATCAGACTGGATCTGGAAATTGGGGGACGCCAGGAGGTCAGACCTCCAAAATGAGACCCCATTAAACTCCCTCAGGAATTGCAACCAGACGAACATGTCTGCCCTGATACCCCGGGTGAGCCTAACTCTGTGGTGGGGCCTGGATAACCCTGCCATGGCGTCGCATAAGCGCCGGGCAAAAGCCCTGCCCGGTGCGACCACCCTGCAAGCAAAATTAAGGTGCCCATGTAGCACCTGAAGTTCTCTCAGTGATGCCTTACGCTTGGCCAGCAATTCCGAGATAAGGGCCACGATCATGGACACCTTATCACCCGGCAACCTAGAAGCCTGCACTACTGTGTCAATCTCAACCCCCAGGAATACTAGCTTGGTCGATGGGCCCTCGGTCTTTTCGGGCGCTAAAGGGACACCAAGTTCCTCCATTAGCGTCTGAAATGTGTTGAGGAGACGTGCGCACGTGTCCCAGCCCCGTTCACCCCCGAATAAAAAGTCATCCAGGTAATGGGCTACAGACCGGGACCCTGACCTGCGGGCGAAAGCCCACTCTAGGAAGGTACTAAAACGCTCGAAAGCCGAGCATGATATGGAGCAGCCAAAAGGCATGGCCTTATCAAAATAATATTCCCCCTTAAATTTAAAACCCAGCAACTCAAAGTCGCCCGGATGCACTGGCAAGAGGCGAAAAGCTGACTTAATGTCACACTTGGCCAGCAGGGCACCCGGGCCACACGAGCGCACCATGCGCAACGCATGGTCAAACGATGTATACCTGACTGAACAAAGGTCATCAGGGATAGCATCATTGACCGATCGGCCGGCTGGGTAGGACAAATGATGAATAAGGCGAAACTCACCTAGGGACTTTTTGGGGACCAAACCCAGTGGCGAGACCTTAAGATTGGGAAACGGGGGTACGGGGAAAGGTCCAGCGACCCTGCCCGCGACTAACTCCTTTTGAATGCTGGCCGCAGCCACCTCCTCCCTTCCTCTAAGGGATAAAAGGTTGGGAGCATCCTGAGGGGACCTATCACCCACAAAAGGGATACGAAATCCCTGCTTAAAACCTTGAAGAATATACTCCCTGTCCTCCCCCTTCGGGTACGATGCGAGCCAGCGCTCCAGCATGTCCACCTTAATTGGGGAGGGAGCCTTTTGGAGAACTAGCTCCATCCGTGGCAGCCTTGCCAGCCCACTGTCCACCCTTCCCTCTGCCTCGCGCCCCCCCAGGCTTGGGGCAAACAGAGGCTGCGTGGGGGCCAGAGCATGTGGGACACTCATGCTTATACCTGCAGTTCTTTCGATTGCAGGAACCAATTGACGAGAAAGTCCAGCACAGCAGGCGGGCTGGAACCCCCTGCCCCGCCGCCTGGCGGGTAACCTGCGCTGGAGCCGCTCGCTGGACCGCATGTCCGCAATGGTATCTATCCCCCGGGGCAGGGCGTGTGGGTGTCATATACAAAATCCAAAGCCTCTGGCACGGCTCATCCCATCTCATCTCGGGGTGAAGGGGAATCCTCATACGGAATTCCTCATCATATGCTAGCCATGAGGGGCCCGGGAAATCGACCATCGCCCTATATATGTTGTCCAAATATTGGACCATGGGAATAGCTAAATCCGGCCGCGCCCTCAAATATACCGCCATGTATATTAAATAAGCGGGGAGCCAGTTGGCCCAGGTACGCGGCGGCTTACGGCGGCGTGCCTGCTCCTTGTCCTTCTCATCCTGACCCTCCCTTTCCTCCTTGGTGGGCTCTCTGTTCAGGAGTGAGAAGATATCTACGTACTCCCCTCGCCATATCTTTTCCCTAGTAGCCTGTGCCAGGTGATCACCCAATGGCAAGGAATACCCTGCCGTCGGCAAGGCCGAAAAAGGGACAGCCGGCCTGGTAAAAGGGGTCTGAACTAATCCAGCCACCCCCAGAACATTCCCTGTAGTGTAGGGACCAATGCCCACCCCAGTGCCCAAGGTGGTAGTCGTCGTCGCCGGGTGGGTCGCCGACAGCGTGGCCCCCGCACCACCCGCACGAGGCCAAGGCCATTGAAAGGCCCCCCCTAGATTGGGAATGTGTGTGGATGTACTCGCTTGCACCGTATACTCACACGCTGCACCCCCGTGGGCCGCCCCCACCGGGGGTTCCGGCCCACTGGGGGCGTCGGAGCTCACGACCGACGTAGAGCTCATCACCGGGGCTTGACCCGCACCTGGTTGCTGGCTGGGGAGCTGCGAGGCAGTGGCCGAAACCGCGCCACACGCCTGCAGCAGCTCGACCCTCCCCGCCGGCTGTTGTCCTCCAGCCGACAGCGTCTCAAAAGGAACCCCGAAAGGGGCGCCCGCCTGACTGGCCCGCGCCAACGACGCCTCCAGGGCCGCAATGCGGGCCAGCAAGGTGTCTACGTTGACCATGGGCAAAGGGCCGGCCGGCCCGCCTGGCCCAGGCATGGGTACAGGTCCCTGTACCCCGGGACCCACATATGGCCATTGGCCAGCACCGAAGCCCGGCAGGGTTGGTGGAGAAACCTGCCAAGGCAGGGGGCCGCACCACCCCCCAAGGCTAGAGGGCCCCGGGAGAGGCTGCAGCCCAAGAGGAGTAGGCCCGACAGAGTGGGCAGGAGCAGGAGCGGTGTCCACCGCTCGTGGGCCGCGGGCCGGAACCCCTTCCGCGCCCGCCCTCTGATCGCCCACCCCGGGCCAAGGGGCAATAGACCCCATTCCGCCGGCCCCGGCCGGGGCTGGCAAAGGTGGCTGCTGAGGAGGCGGCACCACGGTCCTCCGACCTGGGTTGCGCCTCCTAACAACGCGAGCTGAACTCGAAGCCGCCTTCTTCTTCGAAGGCATCTCCACCGGAGCAAAAAGGGAAGCCAGAAAGGCAGAACCGCTACCAAAAGGCTTCCCGGTAAGCTAACGAGCGACGGAGACGCAGGGGAAAAAACTTCTCCGCTCCGTCGCTGAGGTAAAATGGCAGCTTGGCTGCCTCGTGGCCACCCCTTTTATAAGGGAGCTGGCCACGCCCCTAACTACCCGGATTCTCTGTCCTGTGGGGGGGGGCCCGCAAAGGGCGCGGCGGCCATTTTGGCACCGCGCTTGCATTGTCTTCATTGCAACTGTTTCATATTGAATGGTTTATGAACTGATGCCTGGAATAAATATCATCGAAGTTGAAAACTATTTTTCCACATTCATTTAAAAAAGCAATGATGAAAACAGTAAGACAGAACATGGTGAAGAAAAAATATTCATACAAATCTTGTCCAATTTTTTCTGTGTAAATAAAAATATTTATTTATTTATTTATTTATTTATTTATTTATTTATTCATGCATACACTTAAAATACCTCTGTTAAGAGAAAGATTAGACAACTGGTTGCCAGTCCTTGATAGTTATTTTTTTATATATATACAGGAGAAACTTGGAAAATTAGAATATCGTGCAAATGTTCATTCAGTTCAGTAACGCAACTTAAAAGGTGAAACAAATATATGAGATAGACATTACATGCAAAGTGAGATAGTTCAAGCCTTACTTTGTTATAATATTGATGCCTATGGCTTACAGTTTATGAAAACCCCAACCCCCCAATCTCACGTACCCCATAATCATCACATAATCTCATGTATGCTGCACGCCATGATCATCACAATTATAATGAATTAAGGCATGACACCTTTCGCTTTGCATGTACTGAGTCTATCTCATATATTTGTTTCACCTTTTAAGTGAAGTGAATGAACATTTGCAAGATATTCTGATTTTCCAAGTTTCACCAGAATATTGTCTTGGAGTAGGATAACTGAGTTACTTTGTTGTGGTTAAGTAATTTTATGCAATCATATTAGATTATACTTCATTTTCAGTAAATGAGATTATTGAAAGTGTTCAGTTGTAGTTTTTCTGCAAGATGAACAGGAACACAAGGTACTGTTTTTTCTTTCAGAACTGGTCCAAGGGACACAAACCCATATATGCTTTCTGAACATTTAACATTCTTACTAAAATGATCAAAATATCTCCAAATTTACCTTACTGCTGTTAAAATAAGGTTGTGACATTTAATTTCAACTTCTTATTTTATTAATGTGTGCTGTCAAGTCAATTCTGACTTATGGCAATGCTTTAAAGGGTTTTCTAGGTAAAGACTATAAAGAAATAGTTTGCCATTCCCTTCTTCTGGGAGCATACTTGGACTGCGTAGTTGTCCACGGCTATACAGGCTGGCTCTTCTCCCAGTAGGCACAGTGGGGAATTGACCTCACAATCTTTGGCTTTGCAGCTAGATACCTTAAATATTAAGCAACCGGATTTTGTTCAGAGTACTGTATACTAGAGTATATTCTGTGCAAATTTGTTGTTGTTGTTCAGTGGCATAGTTGAGTTCAACCCTTTGTGACCCCATGGACCACTGCATTCCAGGCACCCCTGTCCTCCACCATCCTCCACAGCCTGCTCAGCTCTACACCCACTGTCAACAATGCCATCTAACCATCTCATCCTCTGCCGTCCTCTTCTCCTTTTGCCTTCAATCTCCGATCTTTCCCAGCAAATTAGACTGGGCCAAATGGCCAATAAAATATTTTATTGTTGCCGAGCATGCATGATTTAAAAAGGAAGAATGCAGTTCATAAATTACCTCAATCAACATAGGTAATAGCCAGATTGGCATTGAAAGTCTAGACGTAACTCAAACAAACTTTTCTAAGATTTGTCTATAGGTCTCTTTTCCGAACACATTCTTCTGAAAAGGAGGGACATTAAACAAGGAGACTCACTCTTCTACTTTTGTACAATTTCTTTAGAACAATGTCTGAACAATTAACTTTCTGAGCTGAAGTACAAAACGACTTTGACAAAGTTAGGCCCATGGGCTATTGAGTGACATGTGCAGTGTCGGGAGATTTTCAGTGTATGCCTGAAACTGACAGTGATTCGATATAGAAAGATGTATAGTTTCAGATTGGCATATGTGATTATCTTCACTTTTTGGCACCATAATAGCCTGTCTTTTAACCTAATTTAAAGAGCTGGCCACACTAATTTTAAATCCCCACCCTTTGGAACATCAAGTTGGAATCAAGATTGCTGTGACACATGAAGGCCAGAGTGTTCAAACTCAGCCCTACCTGCTTTGCAAACAACCTCAATGTTTGCTTGCCTTTTATGTGTAATTTTAAAGGGTACAATTTATACGTTTTGAACTAGGTTTGTAAAATACAACAGTTGCTTTTCTTCTCCATCTTGGCTAATCAGCACTCTGCAGGTGGAGAAAGAAAGGCAATTACAATTTCAAGTTCATGCACAACAGGTAGGGATTGTGTTCTAGATTGCAGTACAATGTTTTAATGGCCAGAATCCTATTGTTTAGTAAAACCCTATAAACTGCAAAGTATTGTTTGGGTTTTACCCTGAGTCTGCCCAAGCCAGGATACCTAAGAGTAGGCCAGGATACCTAAGAACATCACCCTAAGAACATCTGTCCATCCAACCAGAGCGGACCAGAGGGGTTCCTTAATTGTTTCATCAGCCAGGGGAGCCCCACCTCTCTGGACAAGGAAAAGGGCCTTTTCCGTGTTTGCTCCGGCCCTTTGGAACCTCCTGCCAGTAGAGCTACAGTTGCAGACGGAGCTGCTGTCCTTCAGGATGTGGAGCCTTGAGGGCAATGTGGCTCCTGCCCACTGGCTTTTACCATGAGATGTACCCTCTCTCTGCTTCTCGGGGTGTGTGGGATTTTTAATGTGGGCAGGGTTTTTAAAATTGCTTTTATTGTATGGGGTTTTAGATTATGTAAACCGCCCTGAGTCGAAATATTAAATTAAAATTAAATTAAGCCCTATCATGACCCTGCTCTATTTTATCTCTTCCCTAAGATATGTAAAATGGGATATACAGTAAAACCCCTACTTACGGGGGAAAAGTCCATTCCATAGGCTTTTGCTTAAATCGTTTTTTTGTGTAACTCAAAGCAAACCCATAGGGAAAATTTTTTTTACGTAACTCAAAGCAAACCCATAGGAAAAATGAAATTTTAATGTAAATTGAAGCAAACCCATAGGGAAATGAATTTTTACGTAAGTCGAAACAAACCCATAGGAAAAAAAAATCTTTATGTAACTTGAAGCAAACCCATAGGAAATTGTGTAAATCGATACATGGTTTTAGCACAAAATCATTATGTAATTCGAATTTTTTTGTAACTCGAGGCATATGTAAGTTGGGGTTTTACTGTACATATAAAATATGTATATCCCATCCCTAGTATATGTATATATTCTAGGGATGGGTTTTAATAAAGTGGGGCAGTTTAGTTCAACCCCTGATGGAGTCTCAAAGTTTGTCAGGTAGGGTTGAATTGACCTGATGAGGCCAATCTACCACCAGCCACAGGCTACCTGCCCATGTAGATAGCCTCTTAGCCATATATTGTACTGCAGCTGACCAAATAAGCTACAGTTCGTCTGCTTCTTCGCTGCTCCTTCTGCCAGCAACTGTTTCAGGGTGGGAAGCTGAGGAAAGAAGCTGGATTTCTGAATGTAACAACAATTCAGAGTTTGTAACCCAGCAACCAACCATGGGTTCAAATGTTGTTTTGTAGCTGGCTAAGAAGCTCCCATCAGCTTTGTACTTTTAAAATAAATGGGTGATTGTCTTGATATGTAATCTGTCTTCTGAATAGGAAAGCTAGAGTTAGAGAGGATATGGAGAGATAGAATGGTTTCCTATAGGCAACGGTGTCAGACAAGAATGTTTTTAATCTCCTTATCTGTTCAATCTGTATTCAGAACATATAATCTAGAAAGCTAGACTAGATTCAGATGAAGGTGGAAAACTGGTGGAAGAAACATCAATAATTTAGGATATGTAGATGATGCCATTTTACTGCCAGGAAGCAGCTATGACTTGAATTTTCTCCTGATGAAAGTAAAAAAAGAATGCAAAAACTGGAGACCAGCCTGATTGAACTTCCAATTACTCTGTGTGCATGTGGAAGTTGGATGATGAAGAAAGCCAACAAGGGAGAAGACTTATTTGAAATACATTACCGGACGAGAGCTTTGTGGATATTCTGGATTGACAGAAAGATGAAAAAGTGGGTCTTTGATCAGATCAAAGTTGAGCTCTTTCTAGATTCATTTTGTGGTCGGGTAGTCCTCTAAAACTCTCATTGATTGAGAGCAGAGTTATTCTTTTCAGAAATGTTTCTCTAAAGGATGGAGAAAGAAGAGAAAGAAAGAAAGAAGTTTGTATGTAGTAGTGTGTATGCTTGGTTAAAGGTTAACAGAAAACACACTTCCTTGCGGGACTGGAGACTGTGTTTCTCTTTATACTCCTCCTCTGTTCTTTGGGGAGCAAAATTAAAACTCTTGGCCACCAAAGCTCTATAACATGTGTCATGCAGCATATGGTCTCTTGCCCTATTTCGGTGCCAGCAAACTGAATCACAGCCAGCGTAAATGAAACAGTGCATCAGCCAGACCATTAACCTTTGTTCGTACATACTCGGCTCTGAACTGGATATTATTTATCAAGTGGTGTGCAGGGATCATCCTTACCAGACCTTATTAATATGTCTAGTGTCACTACACTATATAGTTGAGCAGCACCATATATAACACACTAAAGGATTTTCAGCAACTTAAGTCTGAATCTGTCTGTCTGAAATCATAACTAAAACAATCTAAGCAATGACAAGAGCAGTTCCATATCAAGCTTGCAAAACTTTATTCCAAATCCCCTTCTTGACTCCTGTTCCCCATATATTCATATAGAAAGATGTGTAAGCTGTTGTGCAACGTATCTAAATTATTATTCTGTTGTCTATAAGCAGTTGTGGCATATTGTACAATAAGGTCATGGATGATAAACAATGTATGCTGCCAAAGTGTTCCACTAGCACCATCTGATCTATACAATAAACTAAATTAATCTGATTAAAACAACAATTGTTCTTTTCTATGTTGCACATTTAGAGCTTCTAACTGATATGTTGCTGATGGAAAAGCTGCTGCAAATAGCCTACATCTCTGTTCAGTGACTGTACAATGTAGCACTATGAGTCACACAGATTTTAACAATAGCCAGCTCTGGCAGAAAGATTCTGTATGTTGTATGGCAGGGGGTTCTCAACCTATGGACTGTGGGCCAGATCTCATCTGTGGTGCCATTTCATGTCATCCACGCCCTTGCTCTAGCTGCCATTGCTGCCATCCTTTCCCCCTCCAATTGACTTGGCATGTCCCTAACAGCACTCTATAGTAAGCCGGATGTTGTAAGCCTTTCAACATCCACCCTGCTATGGATTGCTGTTAGAGACATGGCAAGCCAGGCAGAGGAGACAAGGATTGGGATGGCGGAAGTGGAAGCGGTGGACTCATGTGGCTGCCCGCATCTTTCCTGGGGGCCGCTCTGGCCAGGCATGGGTTAGAAGGACAGCCTGGACTCCTCCATGCAGCTCCTCCAGGCAGTAAGGCATAAGCAAAGAAGCAGTGTGGAGGGAAGTGGTGGGGGCTTGAATTGGTGCTGTTGGGGGCAGGGGGAAGTGCCCCCTATTCCCCTTACTGTTGGCAGTGGCAGCTATGGTGGGGGTGGGTTCAGCCCACCAAAAGTCTGAGGGGGTGTGGTCCGGCCGGTGGCTTTAAAATGTTGAGAACCCCTGCTGTACAGGATAGCCATATAGTAAATTGGAGGAAGAGGAGAGGGTTGGCTAAGAAAGAGAGCGAGCAAGCCTACTTGCATGGCTACCAGATGCTCATCTGTCAGTAAGTGGGTCAGTAAACATCATGGGGAGCCCCAGGGGTCTCCTCCTCCTCTTTTACCCCATCAGGTGTCAAGGGAGATGCAAGGTTCTTGCTCTGGCAGCTCTAGCGGCCCCCACTGTTGTTATTTGGTGTTCTTGTAATATTTCTTTGATGTTATCTCTCCACTTTCCTCTAGGTCTGCCTGGTGGCACAGTGGGTAAACTGCTGTCCTGCAAGGTTGAAGGAAGTTCAATTCTGACCAGGGCTCATGGTTGACTCAGCCTTCTACTCTTCCGAGGTCAATAAAATGAGTACCCAGCAGTGGTGGGCATCAGCAGATTTGCACCAGTTTGCCAGAACCGGTACCAGAAATTCTGGCTGGCCCCACCCATCCAAGTTTTGAAATAAAGTAGTCCTAATTCTGGTGCAATGCAGGGCTTTTCCCCTGGCCACACCCACCATACCATGCCCACAGTGTGGTAGTAATTTTTTTTGAGCCCACCACTGGTACCCAGTATGTTGGGGGCAAGATGCTAATTAACTTGTGAACTGCCCAGAGAGTGCACTGAGCGCTATTTAGTGGTATATAAGTATGATTGTTTTGCTTTGTTTTGCTCTTTGTCCTTCTCCTCTTTCCACAAATGCCTTGTAAGGCATGGAATCCCAAGACATTCTCTCCAAATGGGCAAACCACTTTATTTGTTGTCTCTTTATTTAGTGCAAGGCTGGTTCTGTTCCAATTCTTTCCCTTATAACCTCATTCCTTATTTTATCCCTTCTAGTCATTCCAGCAGCTTTCCTCAGACATCTCATTTCCATTGTGACCAACTTTTGCTTATGTTTTGTTACAAGTGTTCATATCTGACACTGGTAACATAAGGTAGGAATGAATATGCTTTGTGTGAGGTATTTCTTTGTGTTGATTGGTATTGCCTTGTGTTGTAAGAGCAGAGCTAACTATCCCAATATTTGGTTTGCCTTACTACACCATTTGTTAATCTCTTCATCCATTTTGCCATTTTCAGTGAATGTTGTTCCAGGTACAATATTTGAATTCTGCCACTTGTTTTAAACAGATTCCCTTTATCTTGATATCTAGAGTATGCTGCATCCTTCCAATTGCCATTATCTCAGGCTTATCTTTACTGATTCTCATATTATTTACACTAATACCCTGGTCAATGACAGCATCGCATAGCGACAAAATCGGATAACGACGCTATATTTTTACAAAAGTCATGCACCGGATAACGCCATTTTGTCATTATGCGGTGCATCGTGTTTGGTCTCCTACCTGTTCACACAGGTTGGGGATGAAAAAAAATCACCATTGTCGGGTGCCTGTGTCCATCTCTCTGCCTACCCAGCAGCATCTGGGAGGGTGGGAGGACCTATTCTATGCTGCTCCCACCTGCCTAGCACCTCTCTGGGCAGCACAACAGCTGAGAAAAGAAGGCGGTTGCAACTTTTCTCAGCTGTTATGTGGCCGAGGGAGCTGCTAGGAAGGCGGAAATAGTATGGAATATGTCCACCCACACTCCCAGACACTGCTGGGTAGGCTGGGTAGGCCGGACACAGGGACCCGTTGATGGCGATTTTTTTTGTCCCCAACCAGCGTGAACAGGTAGGCGATCATGTCATCCTTTTTGTGCGGGTGGGCAGAGGCAGCCCAGGTGCCTCTGTGAGGCTCGGGGGAGGTGGCCTGCGCTGTTTCCGACACTCCCCGACCTCCCAGGACAGTGGGGCAAGGCAAAACCTGCAGCTGATTAAGGGGTTTTCCCCAGCATTGTGCTTTATCCCACCACCCCTGGAGGTCAGGGAGCATTGGAAACAGTGCGGAGTGGCTCCTCAGAGCCTAACAGAGGCACCCAGGCTGGCAGAGAAGCCAAAATTATCATGTGAAGTCCCGAAGTTTGGCTGCAATCAGATATGTCCGGCAGGAGCTGAAGGGATTGTAATGCACTCTACATGGGGCTTGTAATGGGGCTTGTAATGCGCTCTACATGGGGATTGTAATGCACTCTACATTGGGCTGCCCTTGATGATCATCTGGAGACTGCAGTTGGTCCAGAATGCGGCAGCCCACGCAGTGGTGGGGTGTAGTTGTTTCGTCTGTGCCTCGTCACTGTTGCCAAAAACTGCAGCAACGAAGGAGTTTTCCCCGGTGTTTTGGCTTGTAGCAGCACCTGGGCAGGTCAGAGAAGGTCAGAAACAGTTTGGATCGTGTCCACTGAGACTCCTAGAGGGGGCAGAGGCAGCGGAGAAGCCAAAATGGGCGGAAAAAACCTCCGTCATGATAGAATGTTTTTCACCCATTTTGACTGCTCCGCCAGCCCAGGTACCTCTATGAGGCTCCGGGGAGCCGGTGCAAGCTGTTTTTGATACCCACCAACTTCCAGGGTGGTGGGGCAAGGCAAAACCTGCAGCTGATGAAGGGGTCCTCCCCGGCGTTTTACCTTGTCCCACCGCCCCAGGATGTGTGTGTGTGTGTGTGTGGGGGAATTGGAAACAGTGCGGACCAGCTCCCCCTAGCCTCCCAGAGGCACCTGGGCTTTTTTTTTTTGCGTTGTCCA
This sequence comes from Bradypodion pumilum, assembly GCA_035047305.1. Taxonomy (NCBI): domain Eukaryota; kingdom Metazoa; phylum Chordata; class Lepidosauria; order Squamata; family Chamaeleonidae; genus Bradypodion; species Bradypodion pumilum. The sequence goes on along the minus strand of JAWDJD010000004.1, from coordinate 103,534,613 downwards.
TGCATGCACCGGACAATGACAAAAACCAGACAACAACATGACTTGTGAAACCAAGTTTTGTCGTACCCCGGGTATTACTGTATCTTACATTCTTGGTTAATGGATGTAAGGTGTTGTTGTAGTTCCTTAGCTGTACTTGCTTATCAATGCCTGATCCTCTACAAAAAACAATTTGTTGATGTTGTTTTTATTATCAGGGGTCAGACAGTCCAATTCTCTCCCAGTGCAAGAATCTACATCTGACACAACCCTAACAGATGGCCAACCATTTTTTTTTTACAAATTGCTAGCAAAGAAGAACCATCTAAGTGTACATTAGTTCAGCATATGGTAGGGATGGACAAAGTACAACACTCTGAAATTTCTTGGACTGCAACTCTCATTGTAACCAATTGTGAGAGAAGCCAGGACTTGCAGTTGAACAATGTCTAAAGGACCAGACTTTGTTGCCACATGGTTTACAACAACCATCAGAAACCTTCCCATATCTCAGGGACAGTGCTTTGTTGACTGACCTGTTTTAAATGGAGAAACTAGACATAGAATTATCAATATACTGAAACATGGCTTGTTCTTCAATTACATGAGACTAGAAATGAACACCAGTGCTGTTTAATACAGCTAAACATCTGGATGTGATCACTGCTGGGAAATAAGGATGGGTGTGTATTTAAAGGAGCACTGGTCCTCCCTATGTTCTTAGAAATCTAGCATTAGTTATCTCTTCTGTAGATGCTGCTATAAATTTTGATAATTTAAATTTCCCTTATTTCCCCCAATTTTTTTTAGTTGCATTCATCATCTTGTCAGAGCTCAGAGTTTTTGAAACAAGTCTTAGTGAGTTGTTGGCCTTCCATCTTCATTCATTCTAGACTTTGTCCTTGTGGGAACAAAAGAACAGCAGACCAAAAAGCCACTGTTCTGCCATTATTGCTCAACATCTGTCTGAGCCACCCCTTACAAAGTCAACCATGTGGAACTGCAATCTGAATTTTCTTCATTATGCTTCAGTTACAAATACTATCATGCCTTTTCCATGGCATCCTCCCTCTCCTTTTATTTGGAAGACCCAAACTCCCATCTGTCTGTTTTCTATCATTCTGTCATTGTCACAAAGCACAGAATATTCTTCCAAATCAGTGTTAGTTGTGGCACACTGACCAATGCTTCTTTTCTGTCAATATTTATGGTAAGATAAATCATACACATAGCTTATATCTGTATATGCTGATGGCTTTGCCCAATTTTCTTAAGCATCTATGTCTGTTAAATACACAGAGAATGAAACAGTGATAAAATACATGTGGTTGAGATGTATGATAACAGAGAAAGAGTTTGTAAAAATAGTAACAGAAATGTTTTTTATATTAGTTTTAGGTTGCCTACCTATTCCAAAGGCTATTAATACAAGATCCCACCCATCTTTCAATATTTTCTTTACATTAGCTCTTGTTTCCTTTTCCATGACACATTTGAATGTGTCATGAAACTTATGTTCAGTATTTTTCACACCTCCTTCCTACTCTTGGGTTTAATTAGTGTGTCTTTCCCATTTTTTATTTTTTTTCACTAGCCTATTGGCTTATGTCCAGATAGCATGCTTTTTCCTTTTGAAATAAACAATATCACTTAGAATGGGGAATGGGGAAGAAATAGAAGTATTAGGGAGAATTTGGGACAGAAATTTAGAGTGATAAACTGAGGAGAAACGGAAAAAAATAACACGACCTGTTTATTTATTCAGTGGAAAGATTTTTATTTGATTCTCCATCACATAAGACCTGATTGACATACAGCATAGACAAGTATGCTGCCTTGGGCTGTCCTTGTGAGTGTAGATTCTGACCAGGGCTCAAGATTGACTCAGTCTTCCATCTTCTCAGGTTGGTAAAATGAGTACACAGCATGCTGGGGCAAAATGCTAAATTAACTTGTGAACCACCACTATGGGGCAGTATAGAAGTGTGATTGCTTTGGTTTTACTTTTAGTTGTTTACTATACACCAAACCCCATGACATACACTATGAAAATTCACATGAGTAGAATCTACTATGTATGAAGTAGATTCATATATAGCAGAACAGGAACAAGGTAAGAAAAATAATGAACTTGTAGGGCATGTGTTCCTGGCTATGAGTGAACTGACCTGTATCTCTAGTTGATCTGATTTTGTCATGTACCTTCATTTTGTGTATATTTTGCCACTGTGTCATATGGGGTATGAGTGTGTATCCTATATATTTTCTGTTTTTAATCCATGATGCTGGATGCTGCTCCTGATACTTTATATTTCGTACTTCTGCTAAGCAGGGCAGCAATTAGCAACATAGTCACAGAATAATATAGAGTGATAAAAACTATCTCTATCATTACAACAGAAAATAATTATTTAGCCTTCTGTATGTTAGTTAATTCACTAGATACCAAGAATAGAATATTGTCACACTATTGTCTATCTTTATAGCCCTAAAGGCTCACAAACATTATACAACACACATGCTATCCATGTTTTCAGAAAAACAGGTGAACAAGTGGAATGAGCTAAACTTGTATCATAGATGACTACAAAGAAAAGATTAGCTAGACTTACAGAATTAGCTGGACTCGTATTGAGCTAGTCATGCCATGGCTCCTGCCACGTTGGATGTATGCTCTGGCTCAGCATACCACTGAACACTTACTACCTAGAAGCAACAGTGGAAGGCCTTTTGATTGACATTGTTCTCAATATCAGATTCTGTCCTTTGTACTTGCCACAGCATATATTTACACCCAATAAAATCCCACTTATAAATCATGTATTATAACACACTGATTTTATCTTATTAGAACCCTTAAAATGATGGATTTTGTCCATAAATGCCTATCGCATGTTGAGCTGAGATCTCAACGACAGTCTTCTTTCCAAACACTTTGTACTTTTTAAAAAATCAAATTATGTAAATAGTATTTAAAATGACACAAAACTGCGGCATCAAAAATCAGCCGTAATAATGGCTGAAATGTCTTTGAAGGGATTCCATTTCCAGTGACAACAATAACTCAGAGTCCCACATTTGCACCCTGTGTTCCCATATGCTGCGATTCTTCTACACAAGTCCATGTTGATAACAGAAATCAGTGTCAGCAGGAGCCAGGGGGGAACACAGCACAAGGTTTCCATTTGTAAATATCACTGGATCACTCTGAAGTAGTCTCATTGCAAGCTTTGCCTTAAGCTTCATTGGAAGGGCTAATTCTGTTCCATTTCTCTCCATTTTCAGCTCTTTAGCATAATTAATTTGATCTGTCCAGTGAAAAGAAGGCTTCTTTCTTTATTGCTCCAGTAGTCTGATTTCTTTGGCCCTTGTGTACTAACTAGCAGAGATACCCAGTTTCACAAGAGTTAGAGTAATTTATTCCCCACCCACTCACTGCATTCATTTGCCTGCTTTCACTCCTCTTCCTTGTTTCTTTCTTACAGGTCTTTTCCTTCCTGTCAACTTCAGCTCTCATTCATATTATCCCGCATGTTACTAAGCAAAACACCTTCCCTCCTTTACCTTGAACAAGCTGGGCAGCCTGAAAAGGGAAGAGCCATGTGCAGCTGCCTAGAGGTCCTGTGGAAAAGTGGTCACTCATGCACTGGTGGCCTCCAGTCTTGATTATTGTAATGTGCTCTACATGGGGCTGCCCTTGATGACCATTCGGAGACTACAGCTGGTCCAGAATGTGGCAGCCCGGGTGGTGATGGGGTGTGGGCATTATGCCCATGCCTCACCACTGCTTTGGAAGCTGCACTGGTTGTCAGTTTGTCTCCGGGTGCAATTTAAGGTGCTGGTTTTGACCTTTAAAGCCCTATATGGTAGTGGGCCAGGATACCTAAGTGACCGCATCGCCTTGAGAATGTCTTTCTGTCCAACCAGAGCAGACCAGAGGAGCTCTCTAATTGTTCCATCAGCCAGAGGGGAGATTCATGTTCTTTCACCTCACTCTTTCAACTCTCCTCCACTTTTCCTTTTCTCGCTGGTCTTTCTCTCTCGCACAATACTGTCTTCTTGTATCCCTACTAACCAACATGACTTTTCTGTCCATCTGTCTGTCCATCCTTCCTTCATCTGCTAAAATAATCTGCAGACCTTAAGAGGGAAGCACCACATGGAGCTGATTTGAGACCCTGTGGATAAATCAGTAGCCTTATCCTACCCCTATCTTTGAATTCAAGGAAAGGTAGATACATCTGCAACCTAGTGCCTAGAGAAGGCAATGCAGCTACAGATTTTAATTAACTAAAATTAATTAGTTCACTTTAAAGAAAATGTCAAATGCATGCCCATATGGTAATCTCACTATCCATTCCAATTTACAGTATCATATAAAAATGAATGGGCGTGTAGAAGATTGCAGTGGCTCAAGTGGCTAAGACGCTGACTGGAAGGCAGCAGGTCAGCAGTTCAATACCTGAATAATGCATGAAATGTGTGCATCTGCTGAATCATATAACATACCTACCGCCTTTCACATTCTGTGGCATATATGTTTTAAAAAATGTCATCTGCTCCATCAGTGATGTCATTTTCTCTCCATTTCTTTTATCTCAAGAAGCCATAAGAAGCATCCTTATATTACTTGTCACCTCAATTCTTTAACTGAAAACTAAATTACATCACCCACCAAAGCGTATTGTCAATTGTTCAATATGAGTATTTGCCATAATCATATGCTGTCCCATCAATTCAGACTTACAGCACTACTTTGCAAGTTTTTTTAGGCACAGAGTACTCAGAGGTGGTTTATTATTCCCTTGTTCTGGGGGCATCCTGGGACTGTGTTGCTTGTCTAGGATCACACAAGCTGGCTCTTCTGAAATGTATAGTTGGGAATTGAACCTCCAGTTTCTGGCTCCACAGCTATATACCTAAACCACTGAGCTGTCCAGCCAGATTGTATATGCTTCAATATATCCTGACAGTTCAGAAACCTTCAACAAATGTCTCACACTCCATCCTTTTTCCTATCCTCAAATGATCAACACCAACAGTTGCATTCCTGAATGGTGCCTACTATGAAGGGAACTTTTTGAGTTGTTTGGGAGGATGTGTTTCAGCATTATGTAATATTTTTGGTCATCAATGGGGTTAGTGTTAAATACTGTGGTAAAATTAAATTAAAAAATTTATTGCCCACAAAGTTAATGAACCACTCACTAGGCACCACTTCAACAAGAACTATTTTGTTTGAGCCTATGATATTTGCACCAGGTTCACCAAATTCCTGGAAAGGTGTTAAAAACACTTTCTCCCACACATATTAGATCAAAAACTACATGGGGCAGTAAAATATGCCACAAAGTGTTTGTTGAATAGAAACTATGTATTATCTAATCTAAGCACTAAATTCTGACATCTCCATATGAATCACCATATTCTGCATTTCCACTGTATTTTCAGAAGAGTACAGTGAAACCCCTACTTACGAAAAAAAGTCTGTTCCATAGGCTTTTTCTTAAGTTGAATTTTTATGTAACTCAAAGCAAACCCATAGGAAAAAATATTTTTTATGAACCTCGAAGCAAACCCATAGGAAATTGTGTAAATCAGGTGACATGGTTTTAGCACAAAATCATTTTGTAAGTCGAATTTTATGTAACTTGGGGCATTTTTAAGTCGGGGTTTTACTGTATAGCTAGAATTAGCAAATATGCATATTAAAGTATTAAACACAATGAAGTTATTTCACTATTCAATTCAATTCAATTCAAGTTTAATTTATATCCCGCCTTTCTCTACCCAATGGGTGACTCAAGACGGCTAACAACATGCAAAATATACAATGAAATACAGAAGCAATACTAACAGAGCAATACAGAAATAAATATGGCACAAGTAATATGTAATATACAGTGCAAACAAATACAGCATAATATCATATAATATCCAGATACAAAATACACAATACACAATGCAATAAAAATGCAGTTACAATGCTAGTTTCCAGTGATGTGACCAGTAGCTTATTCTCACAATTGAGATTAATTTGTAGCCTTTGGAAAGTAAAAGATTTAAAAGATGTTTTTTGAAATGATTTGGGGGGGGGGGGGAATTTGGGGGCAATATTTAGGGGGAAATGAAATCCCATGGTCCAAAGTCCTTTTTGTATAGTTTGAAATGCTTATTTGCAGTTATGCATTTGGAAATATCTACCTCATTAAAAAAAAGTATAGATTCAATTTAGCTCACAAGTATTGTAAACTACTTCAAAAATAATTAGTGCAACAATAAAAATAATAGAAATTGTACAATAAGGGCAGCTCTGAACAAACTGTAATACAAGGAGATAAAGGCATCAAACGGTTTTAAAACTAAAAAAAATAAAAAGATTTTAGCAGCATGGGTACCAGAACAGGAAGGCTACATCTCACATCACAAACTACCCAGCTTCTGAAAGTGGCAGGATGTGTCACGGGCCTCTAGTTTTGGATGCATCGTGCAGGAAATATCAAACAGGAGGACTTTGTATTGTAGCTTGTAATATTGTATCTGGTTTTGGCTATGTTGTATTTTTGAATATTGTATTTATTATTGCATTTTGAATTTTGTATCCTGTATGTAAACCCCTTGGGTTATCTTGGGGTCATTTATATGTTGTTAGCCGCCATGAGTCGGCCATGTGCTGAATAGGGCGGAGTATAAATTGGATAAACATAAACAATGTAGGTCTTTGTTGTTAAAAACCCACACTCATTGGAGCTTTGTTATGTTGGACTGGGAGACCTAGGTTCAAAACCTTACTTAGCCATATCAGAGAGTAAACAAAACAGAACAGCAAAAAAATATACAAAAATGTTGTGGCACCTTAAAGACAAACTCCTGTATTTAAATGTTAAATGTGAGCTTTTGTGGACCAAGTCCACTCCATCAGACTAACTAACGCAGCTACCACTTCAAACATTACTTAGCCATGGAAACTTAAATATTCTAACATGCCTTACAAAATTGATTATGGTCATCACACATGAAATTGATTTGATGGCAGAAAACACAGATAAGAACCAACACTTCTGCTGTGAGAAGTACAGGGTCTCTGTGCTGACCCTGCTTGGGCCTGACCAGAAAGAGTGATGGTGTGCACATTTCAAATGTGAGAGTTGAACTGTTAGATCTGCAGCTGGACCTCCTTGCTGTGTTGGGTGGCCTGATGGATGCCACAAACTAAGTTTGAGACCAGCCTCACTGTTGTGGCTGGTTGTGTAAAAGATTTGTTTGATAGCTGTTGAGCTCCAAAAGCTGAACAGGTGCTCCTTGAGTCATGGTATTCAGAAGGTCAACTGGAGAACACTCTTTGAAGCTCACCTGCATCACAACCTCCTGGGACCTGAGGATAAAAATCACCTGGGAAGGACTCACTGAGACAAAGTGGCCAGGGAGATTCTTCTTCCACATGGCCTCAGGCTCGCACAAGATGAGTGAGTATTAGGCTGAATCCTTACTTCTGTTTTAGGAACTGCAACATTGTGAAGGCCAACTGCAAGACAAGACAGGAGAACTTAAATAGTTAATAAAACTGTGCCCCTCTTTCTATTGCCTTGCCTACTGTATTTTGTTCCTGGCAGAGTGGGGCAAATAAATGCTCAATAAATCTAATTGTCCGGATGTGAGAGCTGGACAATTAGGAAAGCTGAACGCAGAAGAATAGATGCCTTTGAAATGTGGTGCTGGAGGAGAGTTTTGAGGGTACCCTGGACAGCGAGGAGAACAAATAGGTCAATCTTAGAAGAAATCAACACTGACTGCTCATTGGAAGGTCAAATAGTAAAGATGAGGCTAAAGTACTTTGGGCATCAAATGAGAAGGGAGGATTGACTTGAGAAGGCCGTGATGTTGGGAAAGGTGGAGGGCAAAAGAAGAAGGGGGAGGCCAAGGATGAGATGGATAGATGGTATTGTAGACACAATGGGCACAGAACTAGGAGGACTGAGGGGGATGGTGGAGGACAGAGGTGCCTGGAGAACGATGGTCCATAGGGTCGCAAAGGGTCGGAATCGACTGTGCGACTGAACAACAACATTTGGCTTCTTCACAGAGTAGTTTCTTATAGAAAATATCGCTCTTCTCAGTTGTTTTTATTGTTAATTGAAATAAGCAAAGCATACTCAACAAAATACCAGCATGGAGAATGTGGCATTAAATTTAGAGAGGAAGGGAAGAAATGGCTTAGTTGCCTTGAGGGGAATCTGAGGCTGACAGTAGGAACACAACATCATGTTCAGATTATGGCATTTAAATATAATGGCTGATTCTGTTAATCTGTGCCAGGATGGCATCCTCCTATTATATTTGTAAAAGCTGCTCCTATGATTCACGGAGTTATGTGAATTTAGTGTGGTCTCCTGAAAAAATGAAGTTCAGTTCCAGGTCTTAATAGCTACTGTAATTCTGCATGCCAATTATGCTACAGCCAAGAGTTCAAATAAAGTTCTGGGGATCTAAAGGATGAAGCTATCTATATTAAAGTGTTTCTGCTTTGAGTCTACAGAAGGGTCAAGAGACAGCAGATGATTTAGTCTTATTATTTTTATGATCCAGCTGCTAGTAGAAAAGACCCCTGTCTCTCATGATTTCAGTTGTAATGAAAATCCATTCAATAAGGAAACTGCAATGCACTTCAGGAAAAAAATCCCTCCTTTATTCCCTCCCTCCCTTCATTTTTGATGAGTTCCTTTGATCTTTATAATGCAGTTGCAAATGAATGACTCAAGCATATTAATCCACTTTACCTACAGCTTCTCAATGCTAGGTTTTCATGCCTGTTTGCAAATCACACAGTCTGACTTGTCAACCCAATTTACTAATTCCAAGAACTTTGCACAATCTCAGTGGCACGATTATCAAACTGATTGATATTACCCTGCTAATTTGGGGCAAAATCCAAATGGATATTCCAAGTAGTGTCCAATTTTATTTCCCTTCTTCCTTCCCTTTGCAGCTTTTTGGAACACTGAAATTTTGCTCCAGAGAGTTCCCAGACAACCTTTCTGGGGCTGCAGCAGAGAGGTGGTCCCTCTTTCTAATTATCAGATGCATTGGGTACTGCCCAGTGTTTTTATGTCAGGTTGCTTCTGACTTAAGGTAACTCTTTCTATGATTTTCTAGGTAGAGAATATACAGAAGTAGTTTACAATCTCCTTTTTCTAGAAGCACTCTGGGACTGGGCAGCTTGCCTATGGTCATACAGGCTGGGTCCTCTCCAGAGAGGCACAGAGGGAAACCAAACTCCCAATTTCTAGTTCTTAAGTGACTGAGCTATTCAGCTAGCTCCTATCTCCATCACACAAGCAAAATATCTTTGGAAGGACTGTCTACTTCTGACCATGAATGGAGGATCAGAGCAATTTCTTATCATTCTCTCTTCTCATCCCCATGGTTCTCTCTTGAAACCTCATGCTCCTTATTTAATTATTATATTTGGAGTTATCCACATTACAAAGGAGACTTTGGGTGAAAAAAGCTGATGAAATGCCTTCTTCTTCAAGTTCCGGATTCAAATCCAAATGTTAGCTATCATCCTGGCTGTTAACCATGAAGATTGTCCTGGCAACAATATAATGCAAAGGTCTTCCTTTTGCATTCTGCATCTCAGCATGACACCCATAGCACTGATCCAGTTCCACAAGTCACTTTCTGGTTCTGGGCCCTTTTTGGCATACAAAGTCCTCCTTAGCCACAGGCCAGTATTGATGAAGCTGCTGCCCTCCATCAAGATGGAATCAAGTGGGATTTAATCCACTTGGGGACCATCACCTTTCACTTTGGACTTCAACACCCAAGGCCATTAGTCCTCTGGGTTGTCATGCTTGAGTTGCTGGCCATACAATCTATTCCATTACCTTAGCAAGATAACCTGGCCAGACTTGATGCAATGCCTGAAGGAACCTGTTGTGTTCTGATGGTTTTATTGTACACATGGATTACAATGTATCTGAGCCAATGTAACCTTGCCTATAGCAACAATGTAACCTTCAGCTGTATCATATAAACCCTGTAATAGGACGCGAGCTAATGACCACCAGCTGGCAGCAGCGAGCGTCCAAGCTCTCTTGGTCCAACTCATCAAAGGCAACAGCGCGGGAAGTTTTCCCGCCACCACCTACACCTGGACAAGAAGGGCGTGACCTGCAATGACGTCACGCAGACAGTAGCCAATGGGCTACCATGGCACCACGTTCAAATGTATTACTGCTGTATATAAAGAGCTATCGATCCGCCATTACCTCATGTTCCCTCTGACCACGATGCAATAAACCTGAGTTAACCCAGCCCGAGGCTGTGTCCTGTGTCTTGGTTTGCATACACCAAATTGGCGACGAAGGTGGGATCATGGATCCCCACGGAACAGCCAGGGCACAGAGCGGTTTCAACATCACCAAACCGCAAGACTGGGAGCTGCTTGAGATGGATTTCCAGGCGGCCCTGGTGGAACTCAGAGTCAAAGGAGAAGACGAGGAGAGAAAGAGGGCCATCCTCACCAGAATGCTCGGAATGGAAACCAAGCGGACGCTGGTGGGCATAATCGCTCCGAAGAAGGTGAGCGACTTTAAGGCGAGCGACATCATGAAACTGCTGCGAGAGCGGTTCTGCCCCTCGAGGGCAATGTTTCCCGCTCGGAGCGCGTTTTGGAGGCGAGTCCAAGCGCCGGATGAGTCGGTTGAGGCATTCGTGGCCGCCATGAGGATAGCCGCCGCCCCCTGTAAATGGGGCGATATCCTGGAGTTGGTCCTCAGGGACGGCGTGTTGTGTGGCCTGAAAGACAAGGAGGTACAGCGCAGCTTGATGAATAAGGAGCCGCCACCCACGCTGGCAGAGGTCATAGAGGCCGCGGAAGCCGCAGAGTCCACGAATGCCGGAGTGGACGAGATGCACCAGTGGCGTGAGTGGCGTCCTAGAGCCGGCAAGGCGGAAAATTCGGTGCACGGGAAGACCGGACAGTCGGTGCACGCGACTCGACGGGCCTCAAAGTCGTCTACGGAAGGCAGCGACGGCGAGGAGGTCCAGAAGGTCCGGAAGGGGGGTCGACGCTGCGAGGGTTGCGGAGCGGCCCACGAGCGCGCGAGATGCCCGTTCAGGAAGGCCGAGTGTTACACCTGCGGCCGTCGGGGGCACATCGCCAAGGCGTGCAGAAAGAGGAAAGAGGGCCGGAGGCAGTCACAAGACCGCGCAGCCAGACCGGACCGTCCAGCGAGGCCCAAAGATGGCGCCCAGACCACGAGGAAGCAGGACGGCGTGGGCCGCGTCTCGGACGGCAGCGAGGACGACGCCTCAGTGTTCAGCGTGTCCGCGGGACAGTCCCATTACTTCGTTGAGGTATTAGTACAAGGGGCCCCTATTAGGATGGAAATTGACTCGGGGTCCTCCTATTCCATAATTCCCCAGAAAGAGTTCCTGAAAATCGACCCCCACGTGCGGCCCAAGCTTAAAGCGTTGAGGTCCACACTACGGGACGTACAGGGAAACAGCATTCTGGTGTTGGGGGTCGGGAAATTTCGGGTCAAGTTTAAGAGACATTCTGCGGAACTGCCCCTAGTTGTCCTCAAAGGGGGAAGCTGTAGCCTCCTAGGGACACAGTGGTTTCAGCCCTTAGGTTTGTTCATAGGGGGGGTGCATACCGTGGGGGGGGGGACCCAATACAAGCGGTTTGCGATGCGCATCCCGCCGTTTTTGAGAAAGGACTCGGAAGGTTCAAGGGACCCCCTGTAGCTTTCGACATAGACCCGGAGGTCCGCCCGATAAGACTCAAACCACGCAGGGTGCCGTTTGCACTCAAGGACAAGATAGAGGCGGAACTGGACAAACTGGTGGGCCAGGGGATTCTTATTCCTGTTGACTCCGCGGAGTGGGAAACTCCAATTGTAACGGCTCTAAAGGCTAACGGGGAAGTGCGCATTTGCGCTGATTATAAGTGTACAATTAACAAGGCGATCCGCCCTAATGCATATCCGGTGCCAGTGATCAGCCACCTTTTGGCCAGACTAAATGGGGGAAAGTGTTTCGCTAAACTCGATTTGGCACAAGCCTATCAGCAACTTCCAGTGACCCCCGCCACGGCCGCGGCACAAACGATAGTTACACATAAGGGAGCGTTCCAGGTGTCGCGGTTACAGTTCGGCGTGAACTCGGCACCCGGCCTTTTTCAATCGCTCGTGGAACGCCTCCTAAAGGGCCTGGAGGGGGTGTTGCCTTATTTTGATGACGTGTTGATAACAGGGGGGAGTGAGGCTGAACTGGCGAAAAGGTTGGACAAAGTACTGACCGTGTTCGAGAAAGCGGGGCTGAGATTGAGGAAAGACAAATGTGTTTTTTTCGAGACCGAGGTCGAGTTTTTAGGGTTCCGGATCACACCCGAGGGGATTAAGCCGTCTAACTCCAAAGTAGCAGCCATTAAAAAGGCCCCTCGCCCCACATCCAAAACCGAGCTGCAGTCTTTCCTGGGGCTCCTCAATTTTTACCATACATTCCTCCCGCGGAAGGCGTCCGTGGCCGAACCGCTCCATCGGTTACTTAAAAAGGAGGAGCCATGGATGTGGGGTGACGAGCACGAGAGGGCGTTCAAGGAGCTAAAGCAACTCCTAACATCTGAGGCAATCCTGACGCACTTCGACCCCAAACGGCCAGTGGTCCTAGTCTGTGATGCATCCCCGGTGGGGGTGGGGGCGGTGCTTTGCCACGTGTTGGAGGACGGAAGGGAGGCCCCGGTAGCGTTTTACTCAAGGTCCCTGTCCCAAGCGGAGCGAAATTACGCACAAACCGACAGAGAAGCGTTAGCAATAGTAGCGGGGACCAAAAAATTTCACGATTTTTTGTATGGCCGCCCGTTCAAAATCGTGACCGATCACAAGCCGCTGTTAGGGATTTTCACGGCAAGCAAGCCCACGCCACAGATCCTGTCCCCGAGGATGCTGCGATGGGCTATTTTTCTCAACGCGTACCAACATGAGTTGGAGTACAGGCCCGGAAAGGAGATCAGCCATGCTGATGCGCTTTCGAGATCCCCTCTGCCCTTGTCGGCGGACCAAAAGGCGAGAGCAGAAAGGGACCGCCAGGTGTTGCTAATTGAGGTTTTAGACGCACCCCCACTAGTACCAGCCGACATTGCTAGGGCGACAGGCAAGGACAGGACGCTGGAGAAAGTTAGTGCATGGGTACAGAAGGGGTGGCCGGCTTCGTCCCCGAGTACAGAGTTCGACCCATTCTTTAGGAAAAAGCTTGAGTTGTCCCTAGAGAGGGGGTGCCTTCTGTGGGGCCAACGGGTGGTGGTCCCTGCGCCCCTGCGGACGAGGGTGCTCGAACTGCTGCACGTCAGCCACCCGGGCATAGTTCGTTCAAAGGCGCTAGCCCGGAGTTACTTCTGGTGGCCACAGCTGGACGCGGACATTGAGCACATGGTCGGCACTTGCGAGGCTTGCCAGGAATCCCGACCTGAGGCGGCCCGTCTCCCGCATAGGGAGTGGGACACGGCAAGGGGGCCGTGGTCCAGAGTGCACGTGGATTTCGCTGGCCCGTTCCGAGGAACCATGTTTCTCCTGGTGGTAGATGCGTTCTCCAAGTGGCTGGAGGTCATCCCAGTAAAGAGCACGTCCTCCGCCACAACAATTAGCCGGCTAAGGAGAGTCTTTTCCACGTTCGGTTTACCCGACACTTTAGTCAGCGATAACGCTAGTTGTTTCACCTCCGCTGAGTTCGGAGCATTCATGGAGGCAAACGCCATTCGGCATGTCACATCCGCACCGTTTCACCCGGCCACGAATGGCCAAGTGGAACGACTAGTGCGTACAACAAAGGACGCGCTGCGGCGCATGGGCCCGGGGGACCTGAATCACCAGGTATGCCAGTTCCTCTTAGCGTATAGGGTAACCCCTTTAGCGTCAGGCTACTCGCCGGCGGAGCTCTTGATGCGGCGAAAACTGACCACGATCCTGTCCAGGCTAGACCCGACGAGGGTCGAGGATAAAGGAAAGAACATAGGGTTGGCAGTCTCGAAAGGTTTCGCCGCCGGGGACCCTGTTCACTGCAGGAACTATTCCAGCGCAGGGCCGGCCTGGGTACCAGGGAAGGTTGTAGAACAGACGGGGCCAGTATCGTACCGGGTCGAGACTAACACCGGCCTCCTCTGGAGGAGGCACGCAGACCAACTGAGGCACCGAGTGAGTGGGCCAGTCAGTGGAGCTCAGCAACGGGATTCAGCGTTAGGGTTCTCCCCCACCCGCTTAACCCAAGGGGGAGACAGCAATGGACAACAGTCCCAAGCAAGGGGGGAAGGAAGCAGAAGCAGCGGCCCCGACTCATATCCTTTTGATAGCAGCGGCTCCGACTCATATCCTTTTGATACGCCAGTCCTATCAGGGGTCGGGGAAGGGGGAGAGGAGTTCGCGCCCGCTGCCCCCGATAGTAATTTTGAGTTTGATTTTGCGAGCCGGGGGGGTTTTCAGGAGTGTTCCCCCACCCGTCCAAGCGAGAAGAGGGGTTTTTCGTTAGCCCCCAGTGCCCCCGGTTCATCCCTAAGAAAGAGCACACCTCCCAACAACGCCGCGGAGCCGCGGAAAGTCACTAACGAGTCTCCCTCTCATATTACAGGACAGGAAACCAGGGGACAAAGAGAAGGTAGCAAACCCGGGGAGAGGCAGCCCGCATCGAGACCCCAGCGTGTTCGAAATAGGCCATCTTGGCTGAGAGACTTTGTCTCCTAAAAGGGGGGGGAGTGTTTTTAAGTGTGGGCTCGAGACTTTGTCTCGTCCTAGGGGGGAGGGGTGTTGTGTTCTGATGGTTTTATTGTACACATGGATTACAATGTATCTGAGCCAATGTAACCTTGCCTATAGCAACAATGTAACCTTCAGCTGTATCATATAAACCCTGTAATAGGACGCGAGCTAATGACCACCAGCTGGCAGCAGCGAGCGTCCAAGCTCTCTTGGTCCAACTCATCAAAGGCAACAGCGCGGGAAGTTTTCCCGCCACCACCTACACCTGGACAAGAAGGGCGTGACCTGCAATGACGTCACGCAGACAGTAGCCAATGGGCTACCATGGCACCACGTTCAAATGTATTACTGCTGTATATAAAGAGCTATCGATCCGCCATTACCTCATGTTCCCTCTGACCACGATGCAATAAACCTGAGTTAACCCAGCCCGAGGCTGTGTCCTGTGTCTTGGTTTGCATACACCAAAGAACCAAAAAGTGGTAGTGCTAGGTAGAATCCCCCTGTCTGAATTTGTATCTGAATAAAGGGTATGCATATCAGAGTTGCCTTGCTCTCTATCTTTTAGGAGTCATTCTGGCCAGCTTTATCCCTGAAGCCATGGTATTATTTTTACCTTTCTTGATCTTTGGTTAAAAAACAGGCAAGATAAAATGAAACCACACTTGTGAGGTGGGGGGGATGCACATAATTGTGACCTAGGGATATGCTCCACTCTAATTGTGTGACCTATCTACATAAACCCCATGCATGAATCATCCTCACAGTCAAATTTCAGTCTTGAGAGTGCTATAATATTTGTTTAAAGTTCAATAAACTCAGTTGAATCAGAAAACAGACAACATTTCAGTACACACAAAAAATTCCATGACAACCAATCTAGTCTACAGCTGTGCAAAAAGGTTGGTGGAATGGCTTCAGTGAGCCATAAGCAGTGCATGGTGACGTCATTTCGAGCCCTTCCTGAAGCCAATCAGTGGTTACAATGTCCCAGAGGAGATCTTGGGCTTTAATGGGGGTGGGAATGGGGGAGGTCATTTGTGTACTTCTTTGGTGCAAGCTGCTGAGTCTACTGTATTATTTTTCATTTCTTCTTTCCCTAGCCCAAATGGTTGATCACACTTTTAACTTAAAAAATGCTGATTGAGGCATGAAGAATCTGTTGTGGTGCTCCCCTACCTGAGGGTGAAGAGTGGCTCCGTGCTCTGCTCTGTAGACATTCATGATTCACACAAATACCTCTGATATGGTGTGCTTGGGTGCACTTTCTGAAGACAATGTACATGCCTGGAGATGACTCAGCACACATTTTAGGGTAATGATTGGAACAGAGAGAATGAAAGCGCGGCACCAAAATGGCCGCCGCGCTCTTTGCGGCCCCCCCAGACACAGACATCTGGGTGAGTTAGGGGGCGTGGCCACCCCTCTATAAAAGGGGTGGCCACGAGGCACCCAAGCTGCCATTTTAGAATTGCGACGGAGAGGAGAAGTTTTCTCCGTCGTGTTCTCCTTTAGCCTGCGCACTCGATTCCCGGCTGGGAAAAGAAAAAGACCTCCCTTTTAGATTTACCTCTTAGCTACCTTTAACGCAGGAGCTCGATCCCTGGATAGGGATCCTTTGGCGCATATTATTTTAGGGAGACATGGCTCCCAAGCGAAAGGCTCCGGCATTGAAGCCGCGGCCGAGGGGAAGGGCTTTTACCAGCCCTTCATCTGATGGGGGCCAGCCTTTGGGTCGGAGGACCAGGGCTGCGCCCCCACAGCAGGGCAGTAATGTAACCTTGCCCACTGGCACCAGTGGGGCCAGTCAGGCTACCACTTGGCAGCCGGGTCCCAGCTTCATAGCTGGGCAGGTACAGGCTGGCCCCTCGGGGGCTTTGGCCCTGAGCACGCCTTTGCAGGTCCCGGGACAGGCTGGCCCAGGGGGACCCGGTGCGGGTGTCCGCCCCACAGCTCCTCCGGCACCCCATGGGCCTGAGTTCTGGGCTTGGCCCTATTCTGGCCCTGGCTCCCCTTTTGGGTTGCCTTTGCCCCAACTACCTAGTGGGCCATCCGGCCCACCCGGCCCACCTTACACTGGGGGCTCTGAGGCAGTGGATGCTTTGATAGCACGTATAGCAGTGCTGGAAGCATCTTTGGGCATTGCCCAGCCACCTTCTGAGGGGGGCACTACCGCTTCTTCAACAGGGGCCCCTTCGTCGACCCCGGCCAATTTGCCAGCCGGGATGCTTCAGCGGGTGGCCAACTGGGTTGAGCTGCTTGAGGCTGTCCGGCCAGCACCGGCTGGTGCCTTGCAGCTCCCCGTCAGACCTGATGTACAGGCTGGGAGCAGCCAGGGGTGGTCCCAGAACTCGATTCCGGTCGCGAGCTCTGACGCCCGCCATGGGCCAGAACCCCCGGTGGGGGCGGCTCACGGGGGTGCGACTAGTGAGTATCAGGTTCAAGTTAGTGCACCACCACCACTGTCTACTTACACTGGGGGGGGGGGGTTCAGTGGCCCTGGCCGCATCAACTTGATGCGGGTAGGCAGCAGTTATCACATTATCCCTGTAACCCCTGTTTCCAAAATGGTCCCTCGTTCAGGGCGGGGGTGTCCGCCCCTGGGCCCGTGCCGAGCTCCGCAGCGGCTGTTCAGGTCCCTCTTCGTATGCCTTCTATACAAAATGTGCCGTCGATGGCTTTACCGACGGCTGGTTATTCCTTGCCCCTAGGTGATCATTTGTCACAGGTCACGAGGGATAAGATTTGGCGAGGGGAGTACGTAGATCTATTCTCCCTATTGAACCGTGAGCCCACTAAGGAAGAGAGGGAGGGACAGGACGACAGAGACAAAGAGCTGTCCCGTCGTCGTAAGCCACCGCGCACCTGGGCCAACTGGTTGCCGGCATATTTTATATATATGGCTGTATACCTGAGGGCCCGGCCTGACCTGGCCATTCCGATGATCCAATACTTGGACAATATTTATAGGGCGATGGTTGATTTCCCTGGCCCATCGTGGTTGGCTTACGATGGGGAATTTAGAATGAGGGTGGCCCTACACCCCGAGATAAGGTGGGATGAGCCCTGCCAGAAATTGTGGCTCTTGTACATGACTCCCATGCGTCCGGCGCCTGGGGATAGGTACCATTGTGGCCATGCTATGCAGCGAGCTGCTCCAACACAGGCTCCCCGCCAGCCGGCGGGGCAGGGGGTTCCGGGCCGCTTGCTGTGTTGGAGCTTCTCAGCTAACGACGTGTGCAATAAGCGTCAGTGTCATTTCCGACATGAGTGTCCCTCTTGCGCTGGCCCCCACGCCGCCTCCACGGTAGAGGTAGAGGTGGACAGGGGGCAGTCAGGGCTTCCTCTGACGGAGCTAGCCACTCAAAAGGCCCCCTCCCCAGTTAATGTGTATATGCTGGAACAATGGCTCTCAGCTTATCCGAAAAGGGAGGATGCGAGGTATCTACTGGAGGGTTTCCAGTGGGGCTTTCGTATTCCGTTCAGGGGGGTTCGAGGACCCAAAGACGCCCCTAATTTATTTTCCTTGAAAGGCAATGAGGAGGTTGCTGCACTGAGCATTGCTAAAGAAGTAGAGGCTAGGAGGGTAGCCGGCCCCTTCTCTGAACCGCCTTTCCCTAACTTGAAGGTCTCCCCTCTGGGGTTAGTACCTGGCACAACATTGGGCGGGGGGTTTCCGCCCCCAGGACTGTACCGGGCATCGCAGGGACTGTACAGGCACTGATGCCGATGCCCCGTGTGAATACCGTGCCGGTGTCGGCGTTGCCGACGGCAGGGTATTCCTTGCCCCTCGGGGATCATTTGTCCCAGGCCACAAGGGAAAAGATTTGGAGGGGGGAGTATGTTGATATTTTCTCCCTATTGAACCATGAGCCCACCAAGGAAGAGAAGGAGGGGCAGGATGACAGAGACAAAGAGCTGTCTCGTCGTCGCAAGCCACCGTGCACTTGGGCCAACTGGTTACCCACATATGTCATTTATATGGCGGTGTACCTCCGGGCCCAGCCCGATTTGGCTATCCCTATGGTCCAATATTTGGACAATATTTACAGGGCAATGGTGGATTTTCCTGGCCCATTGTGGTTGGCTTACGATGAGGAATTCAGGATGAGGGTGCCCTTACACCCGGAGATGAGATGGGATGAGCCATGCCAGAAGTTGTGGCTTTTATACATGACCCCCACGCGCCCGGCGCCTGGGGAGAGGTACCATTGCGGCCATGCCATCCAGCGAGCTACTCCAATGCAGGCTCCCCGCCAAGTGGCGGGGCAGGGGGTTCCAGCCCGCTTGCTGTGTTGGAGTTTCTCGGCCAATGGTGTATGCAATAGAAAACAGTGCCGATACAAACATGAGTGTCCCTCTTGCGCTGGCCCCCATGCCGCCGCTGCGTGTCCGCGAGCCGGTGGGTCACGGGGCAGAGGTAGAGGTGGACAAGGAGCGGGCAGAACTGCCCCTGAAGGAGCTGGTCAGTCAAAAGGCCCCCTCCCCGGTTAACATATTTGTTAGAGAGGTGGCTCTCGACTTACCCGAGGAAGGAAGAGGCGAGGTACCTACTCGAGGGTTTCCAGTGTGGTTTTCGCATCCCATTCAAGGGGGTGCGGAGACCCCAAGATGCTCCTAATTTGCTTTCCCTGAAGGGTAGGGAGGAGGTGGCCGCCCTAAGTATTGCCAAGGAGGTAAATGCAGGGAGGGTAGCGGGCCCCTTTTCCAGGCCTCCCTTTCCCAATCTTAAGGTTTCCCCTTTAGGTTTGGTTCCCAAAAAGGCCCCTGGTGAATTTCGTCTAATTCACCATTTATCTTACCCGGCGGGTCATTCGGTCAATGATGCCATTCCTGATGACCTTTGTTCGGTCAGGTATACGTCATTTGACCAGACCCTGCGCATGGTGCGCGCTTGTGGCCCGGGTGCATTTCTGGCAAAATGTGACATTAAATCGGCATTCCGATTGTTGCCAGTGCACCCGGGTGACTTTGAGTTATTGAACGTTTTAGCACTTTCCTTCAGTGGGCCTTTGTTCGCAGGTCTGGGTCCCGGTCTGTAGCCCATTACCTCAATGATTTTTTGTTCGGGGGTGAACGGGGCTTGGACACGTGCACGCGTCTCCTCACTACATTTCAGACGCTAATGCAAGAACTTGGTGTCCCTTTAGCGCCCGAAAAGACCGAGGGCCCATCAACTACGCTCACATTTCTGGGCATAGAAATTGACACGGTCGCGTAGACATCCAGGTTACCTATGGACAAGGTCACATGGATCTCTGCGATGATTTTGGCCTTGCTGACCAAACGTAAGGTGTCACTTCGTGAGCTCCAAGTTCTACATGGTCATCTTAATTTTGCCTGCAGGGTGGTCACGCCTGGCCGAGCTTTTGCTCGACGCCTATGTGACGCCATGATTGGGCTATCGAGGTGCCACCACAGGGTCCGACTGACCAGGGGCATGAGGGCTGACTTGTTGGTCTGGCTTAAGTTCCTGTGGGAATTCAATGGGGTATCGTTTTGGAGATCTGACCTATTGGTCTCCCCTAGGTTTCAGGTTCAGTCGGATGCCTCTGGCTCCCTCGGATATGGGATTTATTTTGAGGGGAGGTGGGCCTATGGCAAATGGCCTCCAGCATGGCAGGGCACGGATCGTCTACGCGATCTTACATTCCTCGAGTTCTTCCCGATACTGGGGGCTTTGATGCTATGGGGCGAGGAGTGGGCCAATTCAGTGGTCCATTTCTGGTGCGACAATGCTGCGGTTGTGCACATTGTCAATTCTCAGACATCCAAATCGCCCAGGGTCAGGGCGTTAGTTCGCCAGTTTGTGTTACGCAGCCTGCGCCTCAATGTGCTCTTTAGGGCCAGACATGTGCCAGGCATTAATAATGATATTGCTGATGCTTTATCCCGCCTGCAGATCTCCCGGTTCCGTGCCTTGGCTCCGGACTCGGAGAAATTCCCCTCGCCACTTCCGGATGAGATTTGGACATTTGGCAAGGAGAGGTGAACCGGGCGATCGGCATGTCACTCGCGCCCCGCACGCGTAAAGCGTATCAACACACATTTAATCAATTTAAACAATTTTGCGGGCAACTTCGGTTGCCCGAAGTGTGGCCCATTCCAGTTGAACAAGTTCTTCAATTTATGGTTTACCTGCACAGTCTGGGCCTAGCTCCCCGCACCATAGCATCCAGGCTGTCAGCACTGGCATTCATGGCCAGGGTGAGGGGTTTTGCTGACAGCATAACTGATTTCCGTATACGACATGTTTTGGAGGGGTGGACACGGGAACGTGGACGCCGCCCGGACACTCGCCACCCAATTTCTCCAGGGGTCCTTACCCACCTGGCACGAGGCTGGCATGACCTGTGTTTCGACAGGTATGAGGCAGCTCTTTTTCATGCTGCTACCATGGTGGCCCTTTTTGGAGCGCATCAGTGAGTTGGTACTACTGTCTAAGGCGGATTCGGCTCGTAGGGCACTGGAACTCGAAAATGTCTATGTCTCTAATGAGTGGGCTCAGTTGAGGATACGGTCCTCGAAAGTCGATCAGCACAGTGTAGGCAGTGGTGTTAGACTGCTACGATGTTCCATTGCAGACATCTGTCCGGTTGGTGCCCTACAGGAGTTCATGGCAGTGTGTGGCACGCACCCTGGCCCATTTTTCTGCCACCAAGATGGGTCTCCCCTGACTAAATTTCAATTTTGGAAGGTGACCGGTAAGGCACTGTCCAGTGTTGGCCTCCCCGGGGCTCGTTATGGCACCCATTCTTTTAGAATAGGGGCTGCCTCTACTGCGGCTGCTTTTGGGTACTCTGAGGCTGATATACGCCGTATGGGGAGATGGGGATCTATGTGTTTTGCATTATATGTTCGCCCTCTTCAGGTATGAGTACCAGATAAGTCACCGTTCTCTCCGTTTTTTCTTACAGACCCTGTGTGTCCCCACACACCGGTGGCAGTATGGCTGGTGGGCCACAGCTATGTGCACTGGGCAGCGCAGTACGCTGCGGCGACAGAGTGGGGACCCCAGCTTGGACTACGTGCCTCCGCATGTATCAGGTGGTATGGTAAGCGTGGAATGTTATGGTGGGAACTGTTGCCATTCCTTTTCTCTATCAGGGATGCTGAACCGCCGGATGTCCTGGTGCTGCACCTCGGGGGCAATGACCTAGGCCAGGTCACTGGCCTTTCTTTAAAATATGCGATTTGCAGCGACCTACCTTATTTGCATTACGTGTGGCCTTACACAACGCTGCTATGGTCGGACATCATACCCCGTCATGCTTACAGGGGGGGTATTAACCTCCATGCCCTGGACCGTGCTCGCCGCTCGGTGAACAGGGCAGTTGCCCGGTTCTTTGCAGACAATGTTTTGGGGCGGGTCATACGACACCCCACCATTAGTTTACAAAATTATGATCTTTATGCAGGGGATGGGGTCCATCTGTCGGCCAGAGGTATGAACCTCTTTTTGGAAGATCTGCGAGCAGGCCTGTTGACCGAGCTGACGGTCTGGGGGGGGGGGGCGGTGAGTCTTTATTGAAGCCTCCCCGTGTGGCGGGTAGCACTGGTAAGGTAAATATTTATGACCCACAGGTATCCGGCAGGTTCGCAATTGACTGGCCAACACTTAGACAGGTACAAGTTTAATAACGTTGACCGGTCAACGACGAACCAGGCAATGGGGTGATGGCAGGAGCTCTTCAGCATGCATCACCCCGTGATTTGACGGATACACATCAGAGGGTGGGGTCAGTAGATAGTTTATTGACTATGGTCAACAATTTGTTTGTCCTAACAAACAAATTGATATAAATGGATACATTGTAGCCAATTGCCATTGGCAATTTGGGAGGAACCTTACCAGTGTTACTGCGGCCTGCTTGCCTTAAGAATTATAATTGGCTGAGTACCAATTGAAATTTATAATTCGGACTAGGGCATGATTCAATAAATGTGGCCCAATGCCATTATCCATATACCGGTGTCTGAGTCTTTCTTTGGGGGGTGCGCCTGCAATGCAAGCGCAGCGCCAAAATGGCCGCCGCGCTCTTTGTGCCCCCCCCACCCGGACGCAGACATCCGGGTGAGTTAGGGGGCGTGACCACCCCGTTATAAAAGGGGTGGCCACGAGGCAGACGAGCTGCCATTTTAAGAAGAAGCGACGGAGAGGAGAAGTTTTTCCCTCCACCCCCTCCCTAGTGAACAGTGTGATATTTTGGTCGCTTCGGGGCCGGGTGGGAATTTTTGGCTTGAACATACAATTGGCCTCTTGGTTCTGGCTTTTTTGCCCATCCCACACTGTTGCTGAGGTTTGATAAGGGGTTTTTGCTCTTGACTTTGGTCACATGGGCGGGTAGCACTGGTAAGGTAAATATTTATGACCCACAGGTATCCGGCAGGTTCACAATTGACTGGCCAACACTTAGACAGGTACAAGTTTAATAACGTTGACCGGTCAACGACGAACCAGGCAATGGGGTGATGGCAGGAGCTCTTCAGCATGCATCACCCCGTGATTTGGCGGATACACGTCAGAGGGTGGGGTCAATAGATAGTTTATTGACTATGGTCAACAAGTTGTTTGTCCTAACAAACAAATTGATACAAATGGATACATTGTAGCCAATTGCCATTGGCAATTTGGGAGGAACCTTACCAGTGTTACTGCGGCCTGCTTGCCTTAAGAATTATAATTGGCTGAGTACCAATTGAAATTTATAATTCGGACTAGGGCATGATTCAATAAATGTGGCCCAATGCCGTTATCCATATACCGGTGTCTGAGTCTTTCTTTGGGGGGTGCGTCTGCAATGAGCTATTGGGTTTTAGATTCCAAGGGATGGTCTATGTAGATAAGGCCATGCCTTTTGGCTGCTCTATTTCATGTTCAGCATTTGAACGTTTTAGCACTTTCCTTCAGTGGGCCTTTGTTCGCATGTCAGGGTCCCGGTCTGTTGCCCATTACCTCGATGACTCTTTGTTCGGGGGTGAACGGGGCTCGGACATGTGCACGCGTCTCCTCACTACATTTCAGACGCTAATGAGGGAATTGGGTGTCCCCTTAGCGCCCGAAAAGACCGAGGGCCCAGCTACTAAGCTCACTTTTCTAGGAATTGAAATTGACACGGTCGCACAGGCATCCAGGTTACCCATGGATAAGGTCACCCGGATCTCCGCGACGATTTTGGCATTAATGGCCAAACGTAAAGTGTCCCTTCGTGAGCTACAGGTACTTCATGGCCATCTTAACTTTGCCTGCAGGGTGGTGACACCCGGCAGAGCATTTGCCCGGCGCCTGTGTGACGCCATGGCCGGCCTGTTAAAGCACCACCACAGGGTCCGACTGACCAGGGGCATACGGGCGGACCTTTCGGTTTGGCTTACATTCCTACGGGATTTTAACGGGGTCTCTTTTTGGAGATCAGACCTTATGGTCTGCCCTAGGTTTCAAGTACAGTCGGATGCCTCCGGCTCCCTGGGATATGGGATTTATTTTGAGGGGAGGTGGGCTTACGGCCGATGGCCTCATGCATGGCTTGGCACGGATCGCCTCCACGATCTTACCTTCCTTGAGTTCCTTCCCATCCTGGGAGCTTTGATGCTATGGGGCGAGGAGTGGGCCGACTCAGTGGTCCATTTTTGGTGTGACAATGCAGCAGTGGTGCACATTGTCAATGCTCAGACATCCAAATCACCTAGGGTTATGGCATTGGTTTGTCAATTTGTGTTAAGGAACCTACGCCTCAATGTGCTGTTTAAGGCCAGACATGTACCAGGCATTAATAATGATATTGCTGATGCTTTATCCCGCCTGCAGATCCCCCGGTTCCGTGCCTTGGCTCCGGAAGCAGAGGAATTTCCCTCGCCACTCCCGGCCGAGATTTGGACGTTTGGCGAGGAGAGGTGAACCGGGCGATCGGCATGTCATTGGCACCTCGCACGCGTAAGGCGTATCAACATGCTTTTGTACAATTTAGAACCTTTTTTGGGCAACTACAGTTACCCGAAGTGTGGCCCATACCAGTCGAACAGGTTTTACAATTTATGGTTTATCTTCACAGTCAGGGTCTGGCTCCTCGTACTATAGCATCCAGGCTGTCGGCACTGGCATTTATGGCCAAAGTGAGGGGCTTTGCTGACTGCGTGAATGATTTCCGCATACGTCATGTTTTGGAGGAGTGGACACGGGAACGTGGCCGCCGCCCGGACACTCGTCACCCAATTTCACCAGAGGTCCTGACCCACTTTGCACGAGGCTGGCATAACTTGTGTTATGATAGGTATGAGGTGGCTCTTTTTCACGCGGCTACCACGGTGGCCTTCTTTGGAGCGCTCCGCATCAGTGAGTTGGTACCACTGTCTAAGGCGGATGCGACTCGTAGGGCACTGGAACTTGACGATGTCTATGTAACTAAGGAGTGGGCTCAGTTGAGGATATGGTCCTCAAAGGTTGATCAGCATGGCGTAGGCAGTGGAGTTAGACTGCTACGATGTTCCATTGAAGACATCTGTCCGGTTGGTGCCCTACATGAGTTTTTGGCAGTGCGTGGCGCGCACCCTGGCCCGTTTTTCTGCCACCAGGATGGGTCTCCCCTGACTAAATTCCAATTTTGGAAGGTGACTGGTATGGCACTAACCAGTGTTGGCCTCCCTGGGGCTCGTTACGGCACCCATTCATTTAGGCTAGGCGCTGCATCAACTGTGGCTGCATTTGGGTACTCTGAGGCTGATATACGCCGGATGGGAAGATGGGGATCCATGCATTTTGCATTGTACGTCTGCCTACTTGAGGTATGAGTACCAGTTAAGTCATTCTTCTCTTTTCTTCTTTTACAGACCCTGTGTGTACCCGCACACCGGTGGCAGTATGGCTGGTGGGCCACAGTTACGTGCACTGGGCAGCACAGTATGCTGCGGCGACAAAGTGGGGACCCCAGCTTGGACTACGTGCAACCGCACGTATGCGTTGGTACGGTAAGCGCGGAATGAGATGGCGGGAACTGTTGCCATTCCTGTTTTCCATCAGGGATGCTGAACCACCTGATGTCCTTGTACTGCACCTCGGTGGCAATGACCTTGCCCAGGTCACTGGCTTTCCTTAAAATTCACGATCTGCAGTGACCTAGCCTATTTGCATTATGTTTGGCTGTCCACACGGCTGCTATGGTCAGACATCGTGCCGCAACATAATTACGGGGAGGTATTGACCTCCGTGCCCTTGACCGCGCTCGCCGCTCAGTGAACAGGGCTGTTGCCCGGTTCTTAACAGACAAAGGTTTGGGGACGGCCATCCGGCATCCCAGGATAAGTTTGCAAAATTACGATCTCTATGGAGGGGATGGGGTCCACCTGTCGGCTAGAGGTATGAACCTCTTTCTGGAAGATTTGCAAGCAGGCCTGGTGACCGAGCTGACGGTCTGGGGGGGGGCGGTGAGTCATCATAGACGCCTCCCCGTGTGGCAGGTAGCACTGGTATGGTAAACATTTATGACCCATAGGTATCCGGCAGGTTCGCAATTGACTGGCCAACACTTAGACAGGTACAGGGGTAATAGCTTTGGCCGGTCAATGACGAACCAGGCAAGGGGTGATGGCAGGAGCTTAACAGCCTGCATCACCTTGAGATTTAATGGATACACGTCATAGGGTGGGGTCAGTAGATAGTTTATTGACTCCGGTCAACAATTTGTTTGTGTTAACAAACAAATTGATACAAATAGTTACATGTAGCCAATTGCCATTGGCATTTTGGGAGGAACCTTACCAGTGTTACTGCGGCCTGCTTGCCTTAAAGAATTACAATTGGCTGAGTACCAATTGAAAGGTATAATTCGGACTAGGGCATTATTCAATAAAAGTGGCCCGATGCCTTTATCCATATACCGGTGTCTGGGTCTTTCTTTGGGGGGTGCGCCTGCAATGAAAGCGCGGCACCAAAATGGCCGCCACGCTCTTTGCAGGGCCCCCCCGGACGCAGACATCCGGGTGAGTTAGGGGGCGTGGCCACCCCTCTATAAAAGGGGTGGCCACGAGGCAGCCGAGCTGCCATTTTAGAATTGCGATGGAGAGGAGAAGTTTTCCCCTCCACCCCCTCCTAGCGAACAGTGTGATTTTTTTGGTTGCTTCGAGGCCGGGTGGGAATTTTTGGCCCGAACCTACAATTGGTTCTGGCTTTTTTGCCCATCCCACACTGTTGCTAGTGTTTGAGCAAAGGGGTTAGTTGACTTTGGTCACTTTGGCGGGTAGCACTGATAAGGTAAATATTTATGACCCATAGGTATCCGGCAGGTTCGCAATTGACTGGCCAACACTTAGACAGGTACAGGGGTAATAGCTTTGGCCGGTCAACGACAAACCAGGCAAGGGGTGATGGCAGGAGCTTAACAGCCTGCATCACCTTGAGATTTAACGGATACACGTCATAGGGTGGGGTCAGTAGATAGTTTATTGACTCTGGTCAACAATTTGTTTGTGTTAACAAACAAATCGATACAAATAGTTACATGTAGCCAATTGCCATTGGCATTTTGGGAGGAACCTTACCAGTGTTACTGCGGCCTGCTTGCCTTAAAGAATTACAATTGGATGATTACACCAATTGAAAGTTATAATTTGGACTAGGGCATTATTCAATAAAAGTGGCCCGATGCCTTTATCCATATACCGGTGTCTGAGTCTTTCTTTGGGGGGGTGCGCCTGCAAAGAGAGAAGGTTTTTAGCATGAAATTGAAATGTCATGTTGAAAGTTCATATTTCCAGGAATGATTGTGATGTAGCATCTCCCTTTGCTAACTGTGAGTTCAGAACTAGGTAAAAAATCTGATGCACCATAAACATTAATAAGTCCTTTGAAACAGCCCCCACAAATGAATAGATATTAAACAAATGCCTTCCAACTTTGTCTTCTTGTACAACCAAAAGAGACTTGCTGTATTCTTATTAATTTCTATCTAGTCATGTAGGCAGTCACCTAATCATCTCAATACAATGATATCACATTATAGGATCTAGTGGAAATGACTATAGCAATGCCTCTCAGAGCCATCCCCGCTCCCTCCAAACTTTACCAGACAATGTCTGGTTTAATTTATTTTTATGGCTGGTTCCTTAGCTTCTGGCAAGGCATGTATTTTAAAAATGAACATATGTTGCATAAAACGACAATGCATTTAAATTAGGCAAGAGTTGCTTAGTTTTGACATGTGTTGCCAGCATTATTCTCTTTTTGCAGAATAAAAAAAATGTAATTTTGTTAAATCTTACTTATTTTATCTACCAGATTTGATTTGAAGTTAAATATTAGTGAAGAAACTAGAGGTCAGGTACACATCTGTCATGTATGCATTCTCATAAACTTTTATTTATTGCATGTACAGCTGTAAGAGGAATGAGCAAAAAACAAACAAATTTGTATGGAATATAGATCTGAGTTTTGAGCAAAATGAAAATAAAAAGCAACAAGAGAAGGATTCCTTACCAGCAGGCTTATCTTCTTCAAAGAATGAGAAAGGGCAAGAAAGGTACACATTTTTAAATCAAATAATCTGAGTAAAAATAATAATCATCTTTTAATTTTTGAAAATGTTTCTGTTATTTTATCTGTGCCTATTTCAAATTATGCTTGGGCATAGTAGTTGACATGGGTTTAGTAAGGAATATTAGAAGCTACCTTATGTTTCATAAGATTATTTGTCTATTCAGCTCAGTATATTATCTACACTGGTCTTCTACATCTTTATGTCCTCCAGATGTTTTTGATTCATTTGATGAAATATGCACCTGGGAAATCTGGCCTATCCTGATAAAAAGTGGTTCTCCAGTGATTCAGATGGGACTAAGTCAGCCCTTCATGCCTGGGAATTCTGTGAACCAAGAATGTGTTCCACCGCTGAACTGTAGCTTCATCAAGGTAAATTGCACAGCCAAGTGAGAATCTGATTTATTGATTCCAATAATCTGTTTAAATACTATGATTTCTTTTTTTATTTATTTCAAGCAAAATTTAAAAATTAAAATACTACAGCATGGGAGATAATTGTATACCATATAAGTAAGATAAACTTTATTGTGAGTATTTATGTTATTCTGAATTCATTTCTAAGAGGTTTTTCCTATTCAATGTTCTTCTTGTGGAACTGTAATGTTGTTAAGGATAAAGGTATCACAGGATAGAAAGAAGGGGATCAGTAAAGAAGCACTAAAGTGGATGACTGAAAATCAAGAAATCATGAGTGTAGTGGCAGCTCAAAGACTAATAAATTCAGTATGGTACAAACTGGGGAGCCTTGAGTCATCTGTAAAAGTTGACTTAGTCCATAAAAGCACACATTAAAAGACAGTATAAAGTCTTTAAGCATGAGCAGGCAACCTATGGCCCATGGGCTGGTTTCGGCCTGTGGCACCAAACCAACTGGCCTGCGCCCTCACTCCAGCCTCCGCCGCTGCCACCGGAATCAGCCGCGGACTCATTTATGGCTGTCGTAAATGCATTTACGGCAGCCATAAATGCATTTACGACAGCCATAAATGGTGGGGGGACCACCTGTCTGACCCACTCAAGTGTCTGAGGGAGCATGACCTGGCCCCCAACTTTAAAAGGTTGACAAACCCTGCTTTAAGGTGTCACAACATATTGCCTTCTTTACTTCTCTTTTCTTTTGTTTCTTGTCTGATATGAGTTTGGGAAATATGTACTAAAAATAAAAGAGGAATAACATTCTCTGAAAGAACAGGAATGTGCAGCTTTACTATCTGGCAGATGGTTAGAACAAAATTGACCGATGTACAGAAGTACTGAAATATATCCAAGCATCATGGCAGTCATGAACAATCATATTCAAGCTTGTATTGTTGAGATTCTTACACTCATAGTCAAACCTTATCACTTTGTGATTTTATGGATGAGTCAGATGGCAGACTGAGAGCCAGAGAATAGAGCTTAAACCACAGATGGAGGACAAATAAAAATAAGCATTGTTTCATTTGTAACATGCAATATTTACAGTATTTAAATATTCTGAGATCGCTAGTGGAAGACTTAAATAGCACTAACATGATTAATCATAGAATATATGATGTATTTGCCATTGACAAAATAGGATTAAAATGATTTATCAAAATGAAACGGGAGTATACATGGGGCTGAAATCTGTGGGTCCTAACCAGAAGTAGGAAATAATTACTTTTTAGATAGTGACTAATGCTACCGATAATTACAGAATTATTTACAGAATTAGAGTTTAAGAATTAGCCATAAGAGGGAACCAAAGAGTATTCCCCTCCTTTTTAAAAGCCAGTTGACAGTGTCATTGCAAGGAATTAATAGTACACAACACAACCAATTGCTTGTGTGATGAGAGCAATAATAATGATGGTGGAAACCTGGCTGCCAAGAACTAATGTGTAATGTGACAAGTTCTTTTTACTAAGTAGCATTCTGAGCTCTAGTTCAAAGTTAATCCAAAGCAGATCTGTGCTGTTAGGGAAATAGACCATCATCAATCTTTGGCAGTAGAGTTATCCATGTTGTTCACAATGTAAAACTGTGAGCATTCTAGGATTTAAGGAACACTTGGACCTAATAAAAGATGGGCAACATACAAGAGTCTTTCCTGAAGCTTACAAATGATTGCAAAATTCTTCTTTCTTAATCCATAACAAAACTAATAAAAATCACATGAGACACCATCAGTCCAAAGATAAATCATTTCCCCTCAAAGGTAGTTAAAGCAGTAAAAAGGCAACATCAAAAGATTGAACAAAACAGCTGCAAACAGGTGTTTGGAGAATCAAAGTCTTCAAAAGCATTAAAAAGGCTCCTGATGAAAATGAAAGCGCGGTGCCAAAATGGCCGCCGCGCTCTTTGCAGGCCCCCCCACCCAGACTCAGACATCCGGGTGAGTTAGGGGGCGTGGCCACCCCTCTATAAAAGGGGTGGCCACGAGGCAGCCGAGCTGCCATTTTAAAATAGCGACGGAGAGGAGAAGTTTTCTCCATCGCTGTTCCTTTGATTCTTCGGCTCTTTAGCCCTTGGCTTTCCCGGCTGGGAAGGAAGGAGTTGCACAGAGCCTTTGGCTTGCTGGCTGCTCTGTGCTTTTTGGCATAGGTTGATCCCTGGACAGGGATCCTGCTATTTCTATAGATATGCCTCCCAAACGGAAGGCCCCGGTGACGAAACCACAGCCAACAGGGAGGACTTTTGCCGGCCCTGTGCAGCGCGGGGGGCAGCCCTCAGGTCGGAAGACCAGGGCTGCGCTCACGCGGCAGGGCACTAACCCCACCAATACCGGTGGGGCGATGCAGGCTGGTGCTTGGCCCTCGGCTGGCCAGCCTCCGACCAGCCCTTCCAGGGCTTCGGCCCTTGGCCCGCAGTTGCCGGCCACGGGTCAGGTCAGCGGGGGAGGGCCTGGTGCTGGTGCACAGCACGTTCCCCCTCCGGCCCCTCATGGGCCGGAGTTTTGGACATGGCCCTATTCGGGCCCAGGCTCTCATTTTGGGGTTCCTGGTCAAATGCCTGGGGGGGCGTCCAGCCCACCCAGCCCACTTTATGCTGAGGGATCTGTGGCAGTGGCTGCATTGCTAACGCGTTTAGCTGTGCTTGAGGCATCCTTGGGGATTGCACACAACCCCATGTCAGGGGGCCCTTCTCTCTCTGCCGGGGGCCCTTCGTGTCCACCGGCTACCTCGACGGCCGCCACATTGCAACAAGCGGCCAGCCGGGTTGAGCTGCTTGAGACGCTCCGGCCTGCACCTGCCGGTGTCTCGCAGCTCCCTGTCTGTCCAGAGCTACAGCAGGAGAGTGGTCAGGTGTGGCCCCAGAGCTCGATTCTGGTCGCGGGCTCCGACGCCCGCCGTGGGCCGGAACCCCCAGTGGGGGCGGCTCACGGGGGTGCACCTAGTGAGTATGAGGTTCAAGTTAATACACCCACATCACAGTCCACTTCCAGTGGTGGGGTTCAGTGGCCGTGGCCTCGTCAAGTCGAGGCGAGTGGGCATCAGTTGCCAGCCTATCCCAGTGCCCCTTGGTTCCATACTGGCACAACGTTGGGGGTGGGGGTTTCCGCCCCCGGGGCAGTGCCGGGCATCGCAGGGGCTGTCCAGGTTCCGCTGCGTATGCCCCATGTACCTAATGTGCCGGTGACGGCCTTGCCGATGGCTGGTTATTCATTGCCCCTTGGTGATCATTTGTCCCAGGTCATGAGGGAAAAGATTTGGCGGGGGGAGTACAGTTGATGCTAGCGGGCATCAGTTACCATCTTATCCCAGTATCCCATGGTGCTAAATGGTCCCTCGTTAAAGGTGGGGGTGTCCGCCCCTGGGGCAGTGCTGAGCATCGCAGGGGCTGTCCGGGTCCTGCTGCGTATGCCCTTGATACAGAACGTGCCGTCGATGGCTTTGCCGATGGCTGGTTATTCCTTGCCCCTGGGTGATCATTTGCCGCAGGTCACGAGGGGTAGGGTCTGGAGGGGGATATGTGGATATTCTCCATATTGAACTGTGAGCCCACTGAGGAGGAGAGTGAGGGACAGGACGACAAAGAGCTGTCCCATCGTCGTAAGCCACCGCGCACCTGGGGCCAACTGGTGGTCGGCATACCTTATATATATGGTGGTATGCCGCAGGGCCCGGCCTGGTTGGGCCATCCCGATGGTTCCATCTGTTGCTAATATTACAGGGCGATGGTTGATTTGATGGGCTCATCGCAGTTGGCTTACGACGAGGAATGTGGATGAGGGTGGCCCTACACCCTGAGAGGAGGTTGGATGAGCCCTGTCAGCACTTGTGCTCGTGTACATGACTCCCACGTGACTGGTGCCTGGTGATAGGTACCATGGTGGTCATGCTGTGCAGCGGGCTGCTCAGACACAGGCTCCACGCTAACTGGTCGGGCAGGGGGTTCCAGCCCGCCTGCCGTCTTCTACCTGCTCAGCTGGCGACGGGTGTACTAAGCGCCAGTGTCGTTACCGACTTGGTGTCCCCTTTTGCGCTGGCCCTTACGCCGCCT
Organism: Bradypodion pumilum; assembly: GCA_035047305.1. Classification (NCBI taxonomy): domain Eukaryota; kingdom Metazoa; phylum Chordata; class Lepidosauria; order Squamata; family Chamaeleonidae; genus Bradypodion; species Bradypodion pumilum. The sequence continues at coordinate 103,501,883 of JAWDJD010000004.1, read as the reverse complement.
CCGCATGCCCGCGGGTTGGTGGGTTATGGGGCAGAGGTAGGGGTGCACAGGGGGCGATCAGAGCTGCATCTGAAAGAACTAGCCTTGTCAAAGCCCCCCCTCCCCAATTAGTGTACTCAGGCTGGAGCGATGGCACTCAGCTCATCCAAGAAGGGATGATGCGGGGTACCTGCTGGAGGGTTTTCAATGGGGCTTTTGTATTCCATTCAGGGGTGTTAGAGGTCCCAGGATGCTACTAATCTGGTTACCTTGAAAGGTAACGAAGAGGTTGCTCCACTGTGCACAGCTATGGGAGTTGGGGCTATGAGAGTAGCAGGTCCCTTCTTGGAACCACCTTTCCTAAGTTGAACGTCTCCCCTATGAGGCTAGTACCGAGGTAGAACCAGGGTGAATGTCATTTAGTCCTCCATTTAGCTCACCCTGTGGGTTATCCGGTTAGGGATGCCATTCCTGATGACCTTGTTCAGTCAGGTACTCGTAGTTGGTTCAGCCCCTATGGGTGGCTCACTCATGCAGTCCCGGTGCTTTCCTGGCACAGTGTGATATGCACTCGGCTTTCAGATTACTGCCAGTGCACCCAATGGATTTAGAGCTATTGGGTTTTTAGGTTCCAAGGTGAATTTTACTTAGATAAGTCCAACCCCTTCTGACTGAGTTAATTCATGTTCAGCATTCGAACGATTCGGGACTTTCATTCAGTGGCCATTTGCTCGCAGGTCGGGGTCTCGGTCTCTAGCCCATTACCTCGACGACTTTTGGTTCGGGGATGAACGGGGCTCGGACATGTGCACGCGTCTCCTCACTACATTTCAGACACTCAGGTGGGAACTGGGTGTCCCCTTGGCGCCTGAAAAGACCGAGGGCCCAGCTACTAAGCTCACATTTCTAAATCAACTCTGTCGCACGGGCATCCGGGTTACCCATGAATAAGGTGACTCGGATCTCCGCGGCGATTTTGGCATTGATTGCCAAACATAAAGTGTTTCCTTGTGACCTGCCGTTACTTCATGGCCACCTTAAGTCTGCCTGCAGGGTGGTTCCACCCGGCAGAGCATTGGCCAGGCGCCTGTGTGACGCACATGGTTGGCCTGTTAAAACGTCAACACAGGGTCCAGCTGATCATGGGCATACGGGTGGACCTTCCGGTCTGGCTCAAATTACTCCTGGGTTTTAACGGGGTCTCTTCCTGGAGATCAGACCTGATGGTCTGCCCTGGATTTCAAGTACGGTCGGATGCCTCCGGCTCCCTTACTTATGGGGGTTTACTCTGAGGGTAGGTGGACTTACGGCCAATGGCAGCACCCATGGCTTGGCATGGATCGCCTCCGCGATCTTACCTTCCTTGAGTTTCTTCCCATTTTGGGGAGCACTAATGCTATGGGGCGATGAGTGGGCCTACTCAGTGGTCCATTTTTGGTGTGATAATGCGGCAGTGGTGCACATTGTCAACACCCAGACATGCAAATCCCCCCAGGGTCATGACATTACTTTGTCTATTCTTTTTGAGAAGCCTACGCCTAAATGTGCTGTTAGGGGCTAGACATGTTCCAGGTATTAATAACGACATTGCTGCTGCTTTATCCCGCCCGCAGATCCCCCGGTTCCGTGCCTTACTCTGGAAGCAGATGAATTCCACTCGCCACTCCCGGCCGATATTTGGACGTTTGGCGAGGAGAGGTGAACCGGGCATGTCATTGGCACCTCGCATGCGTAAGGCGTATCACTATGCGTTCATGCGTCATGTTTTGGAGGGATGGACACGGGAACGTGTCCGCCACCCGGACACACGTCACCCCAGTTCCCAGAGTTTCTGACTCACCTTGCACGAGGCTGGCATTACTTATGTTCGGATAGGTGTGAAGTGGCTCTTGGTCACGCAGCTACCACGGTAGCCTTTTTGGAGCGCTCCGCATCAGTGAGTGGGTGCCAGAGTTGGTACCATCTGTGTAAGGCGGATGTGTCTCGTAGGGCTCTGGAACTCGACAATGTCTCTGTCACACATGAGTGGGCTCAAGTGGGGATACGGTCCTCACAGGTTGTTCAGCATGGCGTAGGCAGTGGAGTCAGACTGCTACGAAGTTTTATTGGAGACATCTGTCCAGTTGGTGCCCTACATGAATTTTTGACAGTGCCTGCTGCGTGCCTCAGCCTGTTTTTCTGCCACCAGGATAGGTCTACCCTTGCCGAAGTAATGTTACTGAGGGTGACCGGTGCCGCACTTCGCGGTCTGGGGGCCCGTTTTGGCACCCATTTATTTAGGATAGGCATCGCGTTGATCGCGGCTACGTTTGGAGTACTCGGAGGCGGACATGCGTATACGCGCAATTTCTTATATGTACGTGCCCTCACTGTACGAGTACCTAGTTATGTCCTTAACCTCTTCTCCTCTTTTACAGATCCTGTGTGTCTCTACACACCGGTGGCAGTGGGGCTGTTGGGCTGCAGCTATGTACACTGGGCAGCAGTATATGCTGTGGTGACAGAGAGTGGACCCCGACTTGCGCTGTGTGCATCCGCACGTATGCGATGGTATGGTATGCGTGGCACAAGGGGACGGGAACTGTTGCCATTCCTGATGTCCGTCGGGGATGCTGGACCGCCCGATGTTCGTAATAGGCACCTCGGCGGCAACGATCTTATACGGATCACTGCTGTTACTAAACTGTCGAGGGGCTGTGACCTGGCGTTTATATCACGTATGGCTTACTCACGGTCGCTATGGTCTAACATCGTGCCGAGACACCAATTTAGGGGAGACGTGGATCTCCGTGGTTCGGACTGTTCCGGCAGTCAGTGGACAGGGCTGTTGCTCAGTCCCTTGCTGAGCATGGCTGGGAGACAGCCATTGGACACCTGAGGATAGGCTTACAAAAATTTTGCCGGTAGGCAGGGGAAGGGGTCCACCTGTCAGCTGGAGGTATGTACCTCTTTCTGGGTGTGGTGCAAGCAGGCCTGGCGACCGAGCTGACGGTCTTGGGGGGGGCGGTGAGTCATCATGGACGCCTCCCCGTGTGGCAGGTAGCCCTGGTAAGGTAAATATTTATGACCCATAGGTATCCGGCAGGTTCGCAATTGACCGGCCAACACTTAGACAGGTACAGGTGTAATAACGTTGACCGGTCAACGACGAACCAGGCAAGAGGTGATGGCAGGAGCTTTTCAGCATGCATCACCCCGTGATTTGACGGATACACGTCAGAGGGTGGGGTCAGTAGATAGTTTATTGACTACGGTCAACAATTTATTTGTGTCAACAAACAAATTGATACAAATGGATACATTGTAGCCAATTGCCATTGGCAATTTTGGGAGGAACCTTACCAGTGTTACTGCGGCCTGCTTGCCTTAAGAATTATAATTGGATGAGTACCAATTGAAAGTTACAATTCGGACTAGGGCATTATTCAATAAAAGTGGCCCAATGCCTTTATCCATATACCGGTGTCTGAGTCTTTCTTTGGGGGGTGCGCCTGCAAAGATGTTCAGGGGAGTACCAGTGTCAGTTTGCAGAGTATTGTAGCAAAAAAACAAAAGAACCAAAGAGCCTTATAAAGCATCAACATAAACATTTGTGATGAAGCTTACTGTTTCTGAAAACTGAGCATTATGCCATCAAAATTTATACCCAACAAATGGGTCACAAAACTCTGTTGTTAAGAGGAAAGCAAGGCAGCTCAGTGGACAAAGACTTGCTCTACATGCAAATGTTCTTGGTTCCAAACTCTGGTATCTGTAGGTATGGCTGGCAGAGGTGAAGAGAAGAAAGTGTCCATTTACAAATTTCTGTCGTGTATGTATTTTCATGTACTTTTTCTGTTGCATGTTTAAACATAATCCTAATTTGTTTAGAGATGATGAAGGCTAAAGATGAGATACTTTAACTGTTTATAAAAAACATTGATTCTGTACAAAATCCCGGAGAACTGCTTTCAGTGTAGACCAGTGTTTCCCAACCTTTGGTTTTTTGGACTTCAGTTCCTAGAAACCTAAGTCAATTCCCGAAAGCACTGATCAGCCGATGTACTGATTTAGGCTTCTGGGAATTGAAGTCCCCCTGTGGGGCGTGTGCCCCACATTGGGAACCACTGGTGTAGACAATATTGAGTTAGATCGACAACCAAACTGAACAAGGGCTGTGAGCCAGATCAGACATATCACGAATTGTAAATTGAATCATCCATATTTGGGCCAATTAGAGATTAAAGAAAGCAGATTTTAAAGGTAGATAGTATGCAAAGTCCTGACTGTAACTTTCTGAAATGTGGCAAGTTCACTCCCCTGTTTGGATAATAGTCTGTTTCAAAATTCCATGTATAGCAGTGCAAAGCCTCTCCCCCCTCCCTCCCATTAAAGCTGTTGTTGTTTTCTAACACAATTGATTTAACAAATTAATTTGGATCTGGAGCGCACATTAATATGCATGGAGTACAGACCACTTTGGATTGAATCAGGCTACATTTGGAAGCCCCAAATTAGCAGAATAGGCAGTCTGTGCATAAATACAGGGTGTTCCAAAAGTGACTATACATAGGGAAAATTTGAAATCGTAGATAAATGTTCCCTTATTGACAAAACATTCACTACAAAATTTTACAAAATATTAACAAAATATGATCTATGTGTTGGCCATCACATACATAGCTTTCTCCCCTACTCATGTCAAACATGCGTTCCAAGATATCTTTTCTTATGTGTGGCGACTCTGTATAATCTGAACCCTGTATAATCTGAACCCTTTATAAGAAACTAGCATGGGTTGCCCGGCGTTGGCGGGCTTTTTTTGGGGGTTTTTTTAATTAAAAAAATGCCGTGCATTTTTAAAATGTTTTGGACAGGTAAGGTGTTTTTTTTGTTTTCGTGTACAAATGGTGCTGGGCTGTGTTTAATGGTTTTTAAAGTTTTTTTGAATTTGTGGCTTATTTGCACTGGGTCCGGCTGTGGCGGAGTTTTTATTTTATTTTTGTTCATACAAATTTAATTTTTTTTTTAAAAAAATTTATTTTTATATTTAATTTGGTGTTAAAGTGATTTATGCAATTTTTTATTTTTTGAGAGTAGTGTGTATATTTTGGAATGTTTTGCAAACTTATTTTCTGCATTTTGGAATTATGAATTTATCTTTATCTATCACATCTATTACCTGCATCACGCCTGGAAGGGCCATGTGGTGGAGGAAGGGCAAAATGGCCATCCGGCCCCCAAAGCTGTCTGAGGGAGTGTGTCCTGGCTCTCAACTTGAAAAGGTTGAGAACTCCTCATTTAGCACATCATGAATGCATCCTCTACTCGTTTTTCTTTTGGCCTCTGGGTGGCGGTGGTGAACTTTGTTTCCTCTCTTCCATTCTCCTCTTGTCCTCTGGGTTTCAGTTCCGGTAAGTGTTACTTCCTTTATTTTGGTCATTCGAGTTCCTGTCGCCATGAAGTGAAGACGTCTTCATGGTAAGCACTCTGATTTATTTATTTATTTATTTGGGGGGAGTTGAGTTTTTGTTGGGGGGGCTGTTGTTTTTTGTTGTATGTTTTCCTGTCTTTGTTTGTGTTTATTTTTTAAAGGTTAGATTTCTGTTTTTGAATGGTTTTGATTTGTTTTTTGGTGCGTCCTTTTTTTAGGGGGGGGGTGCCTTTTGTTCTCACGGGCCATGCTTGGTGGCCCGTGGTTAGGAAGGGAACTTGCGGCCGGGGGTGCCTTTTGATCCCATGGGCCATGCTGGATGGCCCTTGGGAAGGGTGCGTTGTTGCGGGGAGGGTGCCTTTCGTTCCCACGGGCCATGCTTGTTTGTCCATTGGGAAGAAGGGCAGTTGCGGGGGAGGGGTGGTGGGTGGTTTGTTTTTATTTTTGGCGCGGTGGCTGGCCCTTCGAATGGAAGGGCAGCGGCGGCCAATGTTTATTTTTCCTCCGTGGGCCATACTTGCTGGCCCGTGGTGAAGAAGGGGAGTTGTGGGGTTTTTTTGTTTGTATTTTTTTTCACGCGCCGCTGGCTCTTCGAACGGAAGAGCATGGGCGGCGGGTTTGTTTCATTTTCTTCCCCCACGGGCCATGCTGGCTCGCCCGTGGGGATGAATGGCGGCAGAGCCGGCTTTCTTTAAGTTTTGTTTTCACGCGCCGGCTGCCTCCTCGTTCTGCACGCTCATGGCGCGCAGGACACTGGGGCTTGTAGTAATAGGTTGGTGCTTTGTGTTTGTGATGCATTTTTTAAAAATGCTTTTCTTTTGATTGGCTGCGGCGCGTGTCCGAACGCTGCGCCGTGTCAGAGCCTCTCAGCCTGATTGGCTCTGGCGCGCCACGGCGCAGTGACTGTTGGGACGTGAAGTTCTTTCCCTTTCTTGCCGTTTGTGGGGCTGAGGCCCCCGTGCCGGATTTTTAAATCCTTCGTTGACCTGCGTAGGCAATTCGGCCGTGCGCACGAAGGAAGGGTGCGGGTCAGTAGGGCGACGCATAGCAACGTATAGCCAATTCCAACAGTGAACACTTGGTTTTATAGGTTAAGATTTCCTGTGTCCTTAAAGGCAGAACATGAGGACTATGATTGAGGATGTTTCACAGTGTTATGCAAGGGAAACAGAGAAGTAACTAAGGTGGAGTGATATTATATCTCAACCCAATGTGTTGCAATTTAGAGTGTGCTAAAAATTGCTGCATGAAGGCTGCATACCCATTAGTCTGTGCAGATAAAAGGTCATGAACTTGTTCTGCCTCCAGGATCTTCTCTCTGAAAGACCAAACAGGCAGGCTCAGCTTTGAAGAAATATGGTCATTGTGTGTCCATCCTCAATCTTTCTTCCATCTTCTTCTTGCGTATGCTAATCTCACATGTCTCAAGATTAACCACTGGGGAAAAGAAACCCTACATACCACAATGGGTAGCCATTTTCTTTTAACAAAATATTAATGACTTTTGAGCTATGCTTTTGTGCAGAACACAAACTTTTGCCTTTGTCTTTCCAAAGAGAAACCTATTGTATATGGTCCTGATTACTTTTGAAACTCTGGCTGGAACCAGTTGTAAGGCAATAAATCAAAAGCAGAAATTCGTTATGAATATCTGCAGGCTATCTTGTGTAATTCCACAATATGTGCTATACTTTTTTTTTTTTAAAAAAAGAATGTTCTAAATTCAAATCTCTACTCTGCACCTATTGATGTCATATATTTGTAGTTTTTTATGGCCTTTTAGATTATCAGGAAGCTTGTGTAACGATCTAATCCCTATGTAAGGATATAAATCCATAAGCTCAGGCTACCATTTTCAGCATTAAAATTTATAGCTTTATTAATATTCATGACAAATAGCCTTGTAATGTATGTACTTTTCCAGGGGGGAAGTTTGCCTTTCTTTGTGGCATCTTCTATTTCTATGGTCAGGTCAGTTTTCCATATGGGCAAATTCATTCTATAGTGCATTGGTGGTGAACCTATGGCACACATGCCAGAGGGAGCACTCAGAGCCCTCTCTGTGGGCATGTGCACCGTCGCCTCAGGACAGAGTTTACCCTGCCCCTATGCCTAACAGCACAGTGGGACCACTGACTCCCTCCCCAGCACAGAGTTTGCACTGCCCCTCTGCAAAGTAGCCCAATGGGAGCACTTCCTCCTTCCCCCCAGCACAGTTCGCCCCATCCTTCTGCCCAGCAACCCAATGGAAGTACTTCCTCCCTACACCCAACACAGAGTTCGACCTGCCCCTCTGTTTGGTCACTCAGTCTCTAAAAGGTTTGCCACCACTGTTATAGTGTAATCTCAAAGTATGTTCACTCAAAATAAGTCTTCTCTGGTTCCATGAAACTTAGAGTATAGTAAGACACCCTGATAGAGCACCCCAATCCCCTTGAATTATAGCACTTGAGTGAAAGAATAGAATCACTCCTTAAGTCTAATGTATTGATGGGACCCAGTGGACAAATTCCAATAGTTCGTCCCAACTGGAATTCAGCCACTGAACGAAATGAGACATGATAAGTCAACAAAAGTCTTACAAAAGTCTCCTTGATTGATTGGCTCAGAAAAAACTGGAATGATGAATCAGATGCAACCCTATGCTATAAAAATAAACACAACAGCAGCAATCTGTTTGGGATACACAATATTGAATGAATGAATGCAAATTGATGTATCTCTATAGAAAATAATCCCTCACAATCTCCAGATATACCAGTCTATAAGTGCTCAAGTTTGGCTGTATGGCACCTATAGTGCCAACACCTTTCTGCTGCTCCCCAAATTCCAGCATCTGCTGCCCAAGGCAGCTGCTTCACTCTGCCCAATGTCCTAATCTTCCTTTTGCAAAATATTTTACTAAAACAGAAGTCTCTTAATTAAGCATAATTTCCCATTTTATTTAACCCAGGAAACAGTAGCTTTAGAGGGGTACACACAAACAGCCTCCTCAAAGATTGTGATATTTTAAACCCCAGTCAGGTGTACCCTGGTAACTGCAACCTTGGAACAAGAGATCCCCCCCCCCAGTTTTTTGTAGGATGATTTCCCCATTACATGGAAATAAGGATGATCTGGGATATTTTTGCATTTGTGGAGATAGAATACACACTTCTGAATTAAAACAGGAGCTTGAAATATCCTCACATGTCTGCACACATGTGCGGGATTTGGGATAATTTTATACAAGTTCTTCCAGAAATGCAAAGAAGGGTGATTCATTTGCACTGCTTTTACAATTTTTTTGGCAAAGTCAACCTTTAACTCTCATCTTAGAACAAAGCACTGGCAATTAATTTCTTCTTTCCTCAGTTTTTATGCTCTTGTTTGGTGAGCCAAAACAGACCTATGGCCTGACAGTTGTGAAACGTTGATGTGGTTGTTCTTGGTTTTTAAAAGGGTTTTAAGATAATACATTTGAGATAATTGAATAATACAACTGTGATTATTCAATGAAGAGTTTAATTTTGTATTTTTGAACACAAATTAAAGAAGTAATTATCCCATCTTTTCCTTTTGCTTTCCTCCTACCTGCTTATCTATACATATATAAAAAGACCAGACCGATATATTGACATGGGTGCACCATTATAACACTCTTCCTACATAAAATAATCCCAACACCTGTTCCTTTGTCAACTTCCACAAAACTCTTTGGCTAATACCACGACAAGCTGATCGTAAAATTATCTCTCTTACTTTTTGGACATTTGATTGATAGACTGAGGGACATGCTGTAGCTTTTGTGGCAGCATGAATGATGGGAATAACTTTTGATGGGGAGGGGGGAACCAAAGCATGTGTCATGTGCCAGCAACCCAACCTAAAGAAAATTCTATGTTTCATGGACAGGATTATATCAGAGTAGATTGAAACAGTTAATATTTTTCAGAATTTTACCTCAATATTTGAATTGGATATAACCATTTTCTTTATCTTAACTTGATAAAAGGTTAGCCATCCCTTACATAAGCTGATATCAAAATCCAGCCTTGTTAAGGTATTCAGTTTTGGGGTTGAAATTCAATTCATAAACCAAGAGCAAGAAGGCTTATGTGATTATACAATGTGAACTTCTGTAGGGATGTTTCTGCTGTACCTGCAGATGCTTCCATGCAAGCTAGAACTCCAGTAGTAAAGCTTATGCGGATGTTTTTTCCCTCTGCAAACATTTATCTATTATCTTGTTACAGTTCTATCCTGCCTTCCCTCCAGTGAGCTTGAGGTGGCATAGAGAGTTCTCTCTTCTTCTAAAGTGTATCCTCTTGACAATCTTATGAGAATGAGTGGCAGTTTCTACATCATTAAGAGTAAATTTTTATTTTATTTTATTTTTTGATGTATGTACAGTGGTACCTCATACAATGATTTTAATCCATTCCATGGGGCTCATTGTTGTATGAAACAATTGTTATAGGATGAATGCATCGTATAGGATTTTTTCTATGGGATGCATTGTACAATGATCTTTTTTTTTTGCTAAGTGGTTTTCCATTTGAAAAATTGTTGTACGGTTTTTTCCATAGGGAAAATTGTTATGTGGGATGCCATTTCCCCCCAAAACCCAAATGTTATGCAATTTCAATGCTATACGGGATGATTGTTGTATGAGGTTCCACTGTATTTGGTGGTTTTATTTTATTTTTGTTGTTTGTTTTATTATGTTACTAGCATAGTTTGCCCGGCATTATCGGGCTGTTATAAATTGTGTTTTGCTGTTTTGGGGTGGTTTTTTTTTAAAGTTAAAAATCAACAGAGGATGCTATGAATCTTTTTATTTTATTTATTTAACATATGTTTGTTATTTTTGTAAACTTTTGATTTATTCTTATTTTTTTGACTTGTTTTAACTCTTGTGACCTCTAGGTGGGGCTGTTAGCAAGAGGGCTGCTTTGCATTTTTTGACTTGTTTTTAATCTTCCGGCCTGCAGGTGGGGCTGTTAGTAATAGTGTTGAATTCTTTTTTTGTTCCACTCGTTTTTCCTCTCCTGGCTTCAAGGTGGTGCTTTTTCCAGTAAGTAGTCTTTGTTTTTTCAGTTCTGTTCCGGTCTCGTGGAGGGAGGACGTGCTGGTGAGTTGTCTGGTTTTTTTTTGTTCTGGTTTTTTTCTTTGTTTTGCTTTTGTGGTGGTGGGCTGGGAGGTGTTTCTGTTTGTTCTTTTGTGGTTTTGTTGGGTTTTAGATGTGTTTATTTGGTTTGTTTATTTCTGGTTTTTTTGTGATTTCGTTTGTGTTTATTTGTGTAATTTGTGGTAGTTGTGTTGTTAGAGTTAGGTATTTTTGGGTTATAGTTAGGATTTTTTGGTGCTTTTATGGTATTGTGGGTGTTTTTGTTTGTGGATTTTTGTTGTTTACTTTTTGTTGGTTAATGTGTTTTTTAATTAATTATTTATTTATTTGTGTTTTATTAATTTTGGTGGCTGGCGTTTTGGGTAAATATTTGGTTTTGTTGTTGTTGTGTTCTTTTGCGTGATGAACGGACTGTCTGTCGGTTCCTCTTTTCCCCATTGCTGCTTTGAAATTTGGTTTCGATGCAGCAATGGGGAAAAGGAGGAGCTGGCAGTCAGCCCGCTCGTCATCTGGTAAGGTTAGTTAGGTAGGTTGGGTGAAAAGGAAGCAGAGAAGAGCTATCTGCCTGACAATGGTTCTCTCCTCTCTGTCTCCTTTTTCTCCTGGCTTACCTAACCGGAGATCTGCAGGCAGCGATCCGTAAGGGGTGGTGCTCTTCCTTGCGGATTGCTGGCTGCTGCTTTTGTATTACCTCCACTGCTGTTTCGTGCTAGTTCTCGAAACAGTGGTGTCGGAAGTACAAAGGCAGCAGCCAGTCATTCGCCAGGGAGTGTGCTTCCCCTGACGAACTGCTGCCTGCTGCTGGTTTTTTCCACCCCAGCTCAACTTACCTTGAGGCCGGCGGTGGTCTTGCTGTGTCTTCGGCGGGGTAGCGTGGAGGAGAGGGAGCTCCTCTTATCCCCGTTGCTCCAGGAAAGAAGGCCAGCGGGTGTCTCGCCATGGTTTTTGTGGCTTTTTGTTTTGCGAGGCCATGAGGCACTGCGTCCGCCTGTGGCGGACTTGCGCTCCTGTTGCAGGAGGCTGGCGGTTTTCCATTTTATTTTTTGCGCGCCAGCTTTTTCAGCGTTCTGCGTGCTCGCACCCTTCAGCCTGATTGGCTGAAGTGCTCACAGCGTGTAGGATGCTGGGACTTTGAGTTTTGTTTGCGTTCATGTGGTGGTCATTTTCTGCGGCTCGATTTCAATTGTGTGCGCTGTGTTTCCCAATGTTTTCTTTGCTCATGCCTGTCAGCCTGATTGGCTGCGGTACGGCACAGAGGACGTTGGGAATTGAAGTTGTTTCCCATTGTTCGTGTTCATGGGGCTGTTGCCCCACTGCCGTCTTCAGCAACCATGCAGTACTCTGCAGGCCGGGTTCGGGCGAGTGCAGGAGGCTCGGTACAAGATAGTGTGGACAGGTGTGGCAAATATCCCAAATTGGCAGTATAGAAATGAATGAATAGTAATTTAAGAGCTTATAGTTGGTGAAACCAGTTATGCTACACATAGTCTACTTGTGCTATAGGATAGATCTACAGTTCATGGTCTGTAGGGAGGTGTAGCTGGGTTGAATCTAGAAACCCTTCTGAGCCAAAAGATGTTGTAAATTACTTAAACCTATCTTCAATCTGCTTCCCTCTCTGCAGGCACTGTGGCTACACCTTTGGTCTGTGGTTTAGGATCTGCCATAACTCAACTCTTCCTCAACCCTCCCTTCTCAAGTCCTGTTTGGACATGATCCATAACTGGCAGATTAGTTCTGTAGACAGATCTCTATGTCAGTAGATTTCTGAGATCTAGCACACAGATATTTCTGCCAGCTTAAAGTAATTTCTGCCAGCAGAACGTGCAGCTGCCTGTACCTAACTTACTACTCTTGGTACATATTTGTGTTAGGATCACACTAGTAACAGGTAAAAGTCCACAAAAGGAAAGCTGATTTTTTTTAAAAGGATGAATTTTGAGCAGACCTTTATCAGTTAAATCTCACTGAATTATTACCACTACTTTATTTGATCACCATAAACTCTTGTAATGATAGGATGAACTGTAGTAATAAAGGAAAGCAATGGCGAACATTGCAATTGTGAAGAAAGATTGCAGCTTAGTTGTTCACAGAACACAGTCCTTTTTAAGAAATCCAATTCACCTGTGGTTTCTTCAACACAGAATGCTTACTTTAGTATTATTATGATAAGAAATGGCTGAACAAAACTTTCTGAGCAGATATATCCAGTAGTGGCTGAATGCAACCAGCCACTACTGGATATATCTTGAAAGCTGGTTGTATCCAATTCTAGGGTTCAGTGCTCATCTCTGTTTCAAAGCCGAAGAGCCAGCACTGTCTGCTTCTGCAGATGTTTCCGTGGTCATGTGGCAGGCATGACTAGATACTGAGTGCACGAAATGCTGTTTACCTACCCACCAAAGTGGTCCCTATTTATCTACTTGCAATTTCTTGCTTTCAAACTGCTAAGTTGGCAGGAGCTGGGACAAAGACGGGAGCTCATTCCATCCTGCAGTACTCGGGAATCGAACTGCTGGCCTCCCACCTTCCAGTCAGTGTCTTAGCCACTTGAGTCACTGCAGTCCCTGTGGCTGAATGTATGCACTGCTAAAACATTTGTGATGTTGGCTATGTGAAAATGTCACTAAAATTAAAAAGAATCAGTGGATATAGAGTAAAAACTAGAATAGGATGCTGAGAAGAGAATATCTCCCATCCCTGTAAGATGTCTACATTCAGCCAGGAGAACATTTAGCTGCTTCTGAAAAGGAGATTGCCAGCTATTGATATGATGTTTGGGCCAGAACTGAAAGTAACACAACCTGCTTTGAAACCTGATGAACTCACCATGAAGTATGTTCCATTGCATTTTGAATGTAAAGTTTTATAACAAAGCATTTCTAATTACTGGAAGACACTCTTGGGTGCAGATAATCAAATAATTTACACCTAGATGCTTTGACAGCACTCGGCCTTTGGACTTGTGCCTAGCACCACAATAAAGCGTAAATCATTACAGGGTGATTCACACACTGTCATGTCTTATTGCTTAATTAATTTGTTTGAAATCACTTCCTCTAAGAAGTCATGGCAAATGGAATATGCTACATGCATTTACAGTATTTAACAAAAGGATCAAAACATTGCCCACCACCCATTGTCATTTCAAACCTTCATTATTAATTTCACAAGCAAAAGAATTGGTTTCTTTTTCCTTCTTCAAAGCTATAAAAATATTCAAGCATCAGACAGTTCCCTATTTTATATGAGCAATGGCTGTCATAAGACGCATTAAATTTGAAAGATGTTAAGGTATTGGTACTGTGTTCAAATCAATTTCATTAAACCATAGTGACCCAGTTGACTACCATGACATCTGTAAGAATGCATCTCAAACCGAGATGAGACTTTTTGATGGCCGCACCAGACTTTCCTTTTCAATGTGTAGTCAATGTAATTTCCAAAGTGGTAGCTGTGTTAGCATAAGGTTTCCAGGTTGGCACCAACTCCTTCCCTGAAGTTTCAAAGTCAAGACTTGAGTCTAGAAGGCAATTCTTTATGGTGTCATGGGATAGTACTTACATGATGACAGAGAGGCAGTGCAGACAAAGGTTCTAGTAGGGTAGACCGGCTTCTAGACCAAACTGATTCTGAAAATGGTCATTGTAGCGAATGTCTGCCGCTAGGCGGCGCTAGGTCCCGGAGGAGACTGATCAATGACAGTACGAGGCAAGGAAGCAGGATCAGATCAGTGTTTATTGGGAAAATGCGTACACCTTTTATAGACCAGAAGGCCAGGAGAAAACAGCTATCACCAATAAGTCACTCACAATACCTGTTTACTCAGGTTAATTGGGGAAACTCTTCAGGGGAAGTTAATTAGCAGGGGTAAACATTGACAGAGGAAGCCCTATTGTTTCGGGCTTAGAGGCTGGGCAAACATGGTCACTATTTGCACCAGGGATTTACGCCAGGCTAGGGAGATGAGTTGTTTGCCTAATTATGCACAGGAGATAGCGATCTGCTTACCTGGCAGAGCTGTAGGTCAGGTCAATGAATTAGGTGAATCAAACCCTATAATTTATCCACCCCCCTTAATTTGTCTGCCCGCAGAGCCCGCGGCTCAAGGAGCGTCCTCCCGAAGCGGCCTCTGCAAGAGCCGTTTCCATGCTCAATGGGCATGGGGAAACCATAGGTCATAACAAACAGCATGTTGGGGAGTCAACTTGGGGAGGGATGCTATTTTTAAATGGTTGGTTAGACAGAAAGGATTGCCCAGCAGCTGACCAGGAGGGGCTTGCCTCTCTGGCACAAGGAGGAGAGCCTTCTCTGTGTCCGCACCGGCCCTTTGGAACCTCCTGCCAGTAGAACTGCATCTCCAGACGGAGTTGTTGCCCTTTAGAAAAGAACTAAAAACCTGGCTGGCGGGCCAAGTTTGGGGTGCAGGTGGAGGGGTGGCTTCCGTTGGGTGGTTAATATAGGGGGGATGCATGTCCCACAGTTTCTTTGGTTCCTGCACCCCTCTCTTTTTAGGGGTGGGTTCCTATTGCTGGTTTTTATCTGTTTTTATCTGTTTTTACCCACTGTGTGAACCTGGAGTCGGCTTTGGCTGAGTGGGCAGTATAGAAATTTAACAATAAAATAAAATAAATAAAATAAATAAAATTCCTGCTATGGGTCACAGTCCTTGCTGGTTATAAAATACATGGGGAGTTTCTGCAGCTACTGGGGCTGCTGTCTTACTGCCAGCCTGTAGGGAAAGTTGCCCTGCCATCAAGATTCTTTGCTGCTCCTGCTGTTGCTCACAAGGTTTGTAATATAAAAAGGCTCACACAAAGAAACCCCAAATTTCTCTTCCTCTACCACTGTTTGTCCTGGGATCTGCCACAATATATGGAGACCCTGTAAAACACAACTCCAGCTGGCACCCTACAACCTGCCAACCACAGTAACCATGTGTAGGTTTTTGAAAGCATTTTATAAGCCCGTGATGGCAAACCTTTTCACTCCAGATGTTCTTGGACTTCAATTCCCTGAATCCACACGAATGGGTTTACTGCAATTCACCTGGCCCACAACAGATGAATTGCAGTAAACCCATTCATGTGGATTAATGGGGGCTTCTGGTAATCGAAGTCCAAGCACATCTGGAGTGCCAAGGTCCACCATCATGGTTATAAGCAATCCTAATTAAAATTGTGGGCCATACCAATGAAGGCTGGTGGGTGTAGTATCGATGGGTTGTTGAAGGGACCGGAGGGGCTCCCTAGTTGTTCCATCAGCCAGGGGGGCCTCGCCTTTCTGGCACAAGAAAAGGGCCTTCTCCGTGTCTGCACTGGCCCTCTGGAACCTCCTGCCAGTAGAGCTACAGTTGCGGATGGAGTTGCTGCCCTTCAGGAAAGGTCTTAAAACCTGGCTGGTGGGGCAGGTGTGGGGCCCTGAGGGCAATGTGGCTTCTGCTCGCTGGTTTTTACCATAAGATGCTCCTCTCTCTGCTTCTTGGGGTGGGTGGGATCTTAATGTGGGTGGGGTTTTTTTAACCATTTTTTATTGTGCAGGGTTTGAAATTATGTAGTAAGCCGCCCTGAGTCGGACTTGCCTGGGTGGGCGGCGAATAAGTTGAAAAATTAAATTAAATTAAATTAAATTAAATTGAGACAGGAGCTATCTGAGGTGCTGAAACGTTGGCAACCCAACCAGGCCTGAGAACTAAATATCCCATAGCAGATGGTGAACCTTTGACAAGTCCCAACAGCATAGAGCCTGGAAAGACTTCCTGTGGATCACAGGCACTGTAGGTGATACTGCCCAGGCTGGGAGCCCTGGTGAAGTGCTAGAAACCACCACTGGCACATTTTGCCACTTCTCCTTACCTCCATGTCCCAAGCTTTCTGATCAGCTGCATTTTATTCTCCTTGTGTCTGTTTCCACTATCAGCTGGGCTAAAGACCACTCCAGACTCATATCCAAGCCTTGTCTGCCTCATCTCTCTGGCCAAGGAAGGATCTATAGTATCACAAGGGCCTGGCCATGAAACATCACAAGGACCCATTCTCTATTGTCAGGATAGCCACTGAATCTCAAGGAATGGCATGCTCTTTTGCTGACAAGCTTAGAAATATCCACCAAGAGGAAGGCTTTGCTGAGCATGAGAGATGAGGTCTTCTTGTTGGTGGTCCAAAGGTTATGGAAATTCCTCCTTCAAAGAGTCATTTAACTCTCCCCATATTTTACAGTATTTCAGATGGGCACTGTAAATGTTTTTATTTCAATCTGCCTCTGATTAAGATTGCAAGTCTGTTTTTAAAATTATTATTATACTGTTCTTATGTTTCTGTTTTTGATTTTGTGGCATGTCTGGCTTATGTTTTTACTTTACTGATCCCTTCCCTTTTTTACTGTCTACTGTTCTCTCTCTCTCTCTCTCTTACTTTTTTTTTTACTGTTCTGCTATATTTTATTGTTGTATATCATTCTAATAATGACAGGGCTTTTAATTACTTTTATTTGGGAAAACTTCATATAAAGTTGCATGTGAATAGATGAATATACACGTTAAACTTTTCAAAGGTTGCAAATAGATAGACAGGCAGGTAGATGGACATAATTCCTATATGCAGATGACTGGATACCTTGGACCTGAGAAATCAAGTCCATTTGCATGCGATTTTTTTAGCCATTTGGATATCACATCACCCACTGGCTAGGCGGACCATGATGTGTACCCTCTGCTTTTACTTGGCCCAAGGGATCTAATGGACTACGCTTTCGGTTGGAATTAAGGCAAAATGTATTTAAGGCAAAATTAAGGCAAAATGTATCCATACCATTTTATATAGTAGCTGCAAGTTACATGCATGTTTCACAGTTGAGAACCAAGATAGCATGAAGGGATGAAATGGTTATTGGCAAAAACACGTGAAGGAGGAGAGAAGTGTAAAGACCTTTCATATTGTGATATAATTTAGGAAGTGTCTTTATAATCTATTTAACCTTAATAGATAAAATGCACATTAAGCTATGGGAGTTTTGCTTTGGCTTTTGTATGAACAAATTCACTTATGGACAGCTGCTAATTTGGTAAAGGAATCAACCTGAGTGTTGAAAGACCATTAACCTCTTCTCCCCATACCAGGTTAGTTTTCCAAACTGTGCGGCTTAGTGCCAAGTTTTATTAGCCAAGTAAAGCAAATAAGTGTTTAGGCTTTACTACAGTGCTATTTGCACTGTGGAAACAAAATCCTAACCCCTCCCACCAGAAATTGCTAAATTTAATAGAATAACGTGATTGGAGTCCAAACACAGCAGGACATCAGTCGCAGATCTCTGTGTGTCATGTGTTGCTTGACCTTCAGAAATTACAGTTTTAAAGCTTCTTTTTAAGAAAGATACTGATTATATATTTAAACTTATTTACAGAATGCAAGCGTGGCGCCAAAATGGCCGCCGCGCTCTTTGCGGGGGCCCCCACACCGGACTAAGACATCCGGGTAGTTAGGGGCATGGCCAGCTCCCTTATAAAAGGGGTGGCCATGAGGCAGCCGAGCTGCCATTTTGCGAAGCGACGGAGCGGAGAAGTTTTTCCCTCTTACCTCCGTCGCTTTTGCCTTGACTGGGAAGCCTTTTGGCTGCTGATTTTCTTCTTTCGGCTTCCCATAGGTTGGACTGAGATGCCTTCGAAGAAGAAGGCGGCCGCGAGCGCGGCTCGCGCGGTTCGGAGGCGCAATCCGGGTCGGAGGACCGCGGCTGCGCCTCCCCAGCAGCCGCCTTTGCCTGCACCCACCGGGATCGGTGGGATGGGGTCTATTCCCCCTTGGCCGGAGGTGGGGGACCCAAGCATGGGTCCAGCAAGGGCTGCGGCCCGCGGCCCGCAAGCGGTGGACACCGCTCCTGGTGCTTCCCATTCTACTGGGCCTTCCTCTATAGGGGCGCAGCTCACCCCGGGGCCTTCCAGCCTTGGGGGGTGGTGTGGTCCCCTTCCCTGGCAGGTGCCTACATCGGCCCTACCAGGCCTAGGTGTGGGGTCATGGCCCTATTCGGGCCCCGGGGTACAAGGACCTGTACCCACGCCTGTAGCAGGCGGGCCGGCTGGCCCTTGGCCCCTCGTCAGTGTGGAGGCCTTACTGGCCCGCGTTGCGGCCCTTGAGGCTTCCCTGGCTCGGGCCAGCCACGCTGGGGCTCCCTTTGGGGTTCAATTTGACGCGTCGTCTGCTGGGCAGCGGCAGGCGACGGGACGGGTCGAGCTGCTTGAGGCGCGTGGCACGACTTTGGCCACTGCCTCGCAGCTCTCCAACCAGCAGGCCAGTGCGGGTCAGGCCCCAGCGACGAGCTCTACGGCAGTCGTGAGCTCCGACGCCCCCAGTGGGCCAGAACCCCCGGTGGGGGCGGCCCGCGGGGGTGCGGCATGTGAGTATGCGGTCCAAACTAGTGCACCTACACACGTGGCCACGTTGGGGGGGCTTTCCAATGGCCTTGGCCTCGCGTGGGTGGTGCGGCGGTACAGCCGCTGATGCCCCACCCGGCGACGACAACTAACATCCAGGGCCCCGGGGTGGGGGGTGTTTCCTACCCTGTGGGGAATGTTTTGGGGGTGGCTGGGCTAGTCCAAGCCCCTTTCCAGATGCCCGCAGTTTCTGCGGTGCCTGTCTTGGCCTTGCCTACAGCGGGGTATTCCTTACCACTGGGTGACCACTTGGCACAGGCCACCAAAGAGAAAATATGGTGGGGGGAGTATGTAGATATCTTCTCACTCCTAAACAGGGAGCCCACCAAGGAAGAGAGGGAGGGGCAGGATGAGAAGGATAAGGAGCAGGCACGTCGTCGCAAGCCTCCACGTACGTGGGCCAACTGGCTGCCGGCTTACCTCATCTACATGGTGGTGTACCTGAGGGCCCGGCCGGATTTGGCAATTCCGATGGTCCAGTATTTGGACAACATCTATCGGGCGATGGTTGACTTTCCGGGCCCGTCGTGGTTGGCTTATGACGAGGAATTCCGGATGCGGATTCCCCTGCACCCTGGAATGAGGTGGGATGAGCCATGCCAGAGGCTTTGGCTTCTGTACATGACGCCCACACACCCCGCGCCAGGGGAAAGGTACCATTGTGGACATGCGGTCCAGCGAGTGGCTCCAGCACAGGTTCCCCGCCAGGTGGCGGGGCAGGGGGTTCCAGCCCGCCTGCTGTGCTGGACTTTCTCGTCCTATGGTTCCTGCAATAGGAAGAATTGCAAGTACAGACATGAGTGTCCCACCTGTGCGGGCCCCCACGCAGCCTCTGCCTGTCCCAGGCCTGGAGGGACGCGGGGCAGAGGGAGGGGCGGACAGGGGGCTGGCAAGACTGCCGCAGATGGAGCTGGTTCACCGAAAGGCTCCCTCCCCAATTAATGTGGACATGTTGGAGCGTTGGCTCACATTGTACCCGAAAGGGGAGGATGCGGATTATCTCCTTCAGGGCTTTAGGCAGGGGTTCCGTATCCCTTTCATGGGTGATAGGTCCCCTCAGGATGCCCCCAACCTTTTGTCCCTTAGGGGGAGGGAGGAGGTGGCTGCTGCCAGCATTAATAAGGAGGTCGATGCGGGCAGGGTTGCTGGCCCTTTCCCTGCACCCCCGTTCCCCAACCTTAAGGTATCGCCCCTGGGCTTGGTTCCCAAAAAGTCTCCAGGCGAGTTTCGCCTTATCCATCACTTGTCCTACCCAGCCGGCCGATCGGTCAATGATGCTATCCCTGATGACCTTTGCTCAGTCAGGTATACATCTTTTGACCACACGCTGCGCATGGTGCGCTCATGTGGCCCGGGTGCGCTGCTGGCTAAGTGCGACATTAAGTCGGCTTTTCACCTCTTGCCGGTGCACCCGGGCGACTTTGAATTGCTGGGTTTCAAATTTCGGGGTGAATATTACTTTGATAAGGCCATGCCTTTTGGCTGTTCCATATCATGCTCGGCTTTCGAGCGTTTCAGTACCTTCCTAGAGTGGGCTTTCATCCGCAGGTCAGGGTCCCGGTCTGTAGCCCATTACCTGGATGACTTTTTATTCGGGGGTGAACGGGGCTGGGACACATGTACACGTCTCCTCAACACATTTCAGATGCTAATGGAGGAACTCGGTGTCCCTTTAGCGCCCGAAAAGACCGAGGGCCCATCTACACAGCTAGTCTTCCTGGGGGTGGAGATTGACACGATAGCGCAGGCTTCTAGGTTACCGGGGGATAAGGTGTCAAGGATTGTGGCCGTTATCTCGGACTTGCTGGCCAAGCGCAAGGCATCACTGAGAGAACTGCAGGTGCTACATGGTCACCTTAATTTCGCTTGCAGGGTGGTCGCACCGGGCAGGGCTTTTGCCCGGCGCTTGTGCGACGCCATGGCAGGATTATCCAGGCCTCACCATAGGGTTCGGCTTACCTGGGGTATCAGGGCAGACATGCTTGTCTGGTTACAGTTCCTGAGGGAGTTCAATGGGGTCTCATTTTGGAGGTATGACCTCCTGGCTTCCCCTCAATTTCAGATTCAGTCTGATGCCTAGGGATCCCTGGGTTATGGGATGTACTTCAATGGGAAGTGGGCCTATGGTGGGTGGCCACCGTCCTGGGCAGGCACGGGTCGCCTGCGTGATCTCACATATCTGGAGTTTTTCCCTATCCTGGGTGCTTTGATGCTATGGGGCGAGGAGTGGGCCAACTCGGTCGTGCATTTCTGGTGTGACAACACAGCTGTGGTCCACATTGTCAATGCACAGACTTCTAAATCGCCCAGGGTTATGGACCTAGTGCGCCAGTTTGTGTTGCGCTGCCTGCGCCTCAACGTCCTGTTCAGGGCCAGGCACGTCCCAGGGGTTAATAATGATATTGCTGACGCTTTGTCCCGCCTACAGATCTCCCGGTTCCGTGCCTTGGCCCCGGATGCGGAGGAATTTCCCTCGCCACTCCCGGAGGAGATATGGACCATTGGCAAGGAGAGGTGAACCGGGCGATTGGCCTGTCGCTAGCGCAACGCACGCGTATTGCGTATCACCACGCAATTAATTCTTTCAGGGCATTCTGTACCCAATTTCAACTGCCAGGAACCTGGCCGATCCCGGTAACCCATGTTCTGCGGTTCATGGTTTACCTGCATGCTCAGGGCCTTGCACCTCGCACCACAGCATCTAAGCTTTCAGCGTTGGCTTTTATGGCCAAAGTGGGAGGTCATGTGGACAGCACCTCTGACTTCCGTGTGAGACATGTTTTGGAGGGGTGGGTGCGCGAGCGCGGGCATTGCCCGGACGACCGCCACCCGATTTCCCCAGGGGTTCTTACCCAGTTGGCCCGGGGCTGGCCTTGCCTCTGTTTTGATACATATGAGGCAGCCCTATTTCATGCAGCCACAACAGTGGCATTTTTTGGAGCGCTCCGCATCAGCGAGCTTGTGATGCTGTCTAAGGCGGATGCAAGTCGTAGGGCACTGGAACTCGAGGATGTCTGTGTTGCCAAAGACTGGGCTCAGTTGAGGATACGCTCCTCTAAGACGGATCAGCATGGTGTAGGCAGTGGTGTGCGACTGCTACGGTGTTCTTTGGCAGACATCTGTCCGGTTGGTGCCCTACAGGAGTTCCTTGCACTGCGTGGCACGCACCATGGCCCGTTTTTCTGTCACCAAGATGGGTCTCCCCTTACTAAATTTCAATTTTGGAAGGTGACGGGCAAAGCGCTGGCCAGTGTGGGCCTCCCAGGTGCCCGCTATGGCACCCATTCATTCCATATAGGGGCGGCCTCAACCGCAGCTGCTTTTGGGTACTCCGGGGCTGACATACGCAGCATGGGAAGGTGGGGTTCGCAATGTTTTCAGTTTTATGTGCGCCCACTTCCGCCGTGAGTACCAATTCAGTCACCTTACCTTCTTTTCCTCATTTTTCTTGACAGACCCTGGGTGTCGTATTACACCGGTGACAGTATGGCTGGTGGGCCATAGCTACGTGCACAGGGCAGCGCGTTACGCTGCGGCGACAGAGTGGGGACCCCGACTGGGACTGGGTGCATACGCAAGTCTCACATGGCATGGTAAGCCCGGGATGTTATGGCGGGAGCTGCTGCCTTTCCTTTTTTCAGGCCAGAATGCTGACCCGCCTGACATTCTGATCATACACCTGGGGGGCAATGATTTGGGCCAGGTCACCGGCTTATCGCTGAAGCATGCGATTTGCGAGGACCTCGCCTACCTGCATTACGTCTGGCCCACCACAACCCTTGTTTGGTCGGACATGGTCCCGTGCCATTCCTACAGAGGGGGTGTTGACCTCCTGGCCCTTGACCGCGCTAGACGCATGGTGAATAGGGCAGTGGCGCGGTTCCTTGTCGACAGGGCTTGGGGGAGGGTCAGTCGTCACCCCGCTATTAGCCTACAAAATTATGACTTGTATGCAGGGGATGGGGTCCATCTGTCGCGAGGAGGTATGGACCTCCTGTTGGGTGATTGGCGAGCAGGCCTGTTGACCGAGCTGACGGTCTGGGGGGGGGCGTCGAGCCTTCTTTGAAGCCCCTCCGTGTGGCGGGTAGCACTGGTAAGGTAAACATTATGACCCACAGGTATCCGGCAAGTTCGCAATTGACTGGACAACACTAGACAGGCATAAGTTGGTTAAACGTTGTCCGGTCAACGACGAACTAGGCGACGGGGTGATGGCTATAGCTAGACAGCATGCATCACCCCGTGATTTTACGGATACGCGTCAGAGGGTGGGGTCATTAGTTAGATATTGACTACGGTCAACAATTTGTTTGTTGTCAACAAACAAATTGATACAAATGGATACATTGTAGCAATTGCCGTTGGCAATTTTGGGTGGTACCTTACCAGTGTTACTTCGGCCTGCTTGCCTTAAGAATTATGATTGGTCAATTACCAATAGAAATTTATAATTCGGACTAGGGCATGAATCAATAAATGTGGCCCAATGCCGTTATCCACTTTTATCAGTGTCTGAGTCCTTTATTGGGGGGGTGCGCCTGCAAAGGTGTGTGTGTATGTGTGTGTCGGAGCCTCTTGGGCAATTCTCCTTTCAGGGTAAGAACAAGCTGATGTCATACAGGACTGCAAATAATCATCACATCAGAACATCCATCATTGATTATCTCTCTGGGATGAGTTTAAACCAGGAGTGCCCAAGCTATGGCCTGCAGGTCAAGATCTAGGCTGTGGTGCCCAAATCATCTGGCCCACACTGCCCTTGCCACTCCTGCAAACAGAAGTAAAATGCACCTGTGCACACACAAAACACTGCCATAAATGCACCTACGGCTATCGTGAACACATTTATGACAGCTGCAGGTGCATTTACGGCAGCATTTTGTGCACATGCAGGTGTGTTTTACTTTCACTTCTGATGGGATGAACCACATAAGCAGCCTACTGAACCACGTGACCAGTCCACAACCTGAAAAGTTTGGGCACCCCTGGTTTAAACCTTGGACCTAGAACTGGCTTTTTGTTTTATTTTATGATCAACTGCCAGACATTTTTTTAAAAAAAATAAAATATATTTTTATTAACCACATTTTGAATGCGGGCAGCATTTTGCAACTACTATCTAAGGGTGACTAGTGTACTATGCAAGTACACTTATTTCTTCATTTTCTTAAAATATAACTTGTTCAGAAGCACTGAACTTATACAGTATTTAAATATAAAAACATAGAACATCTCACTTCTTTCCTCCTCTATTTCACATGCCAACTTAAAATTGGACATCTGGTAATGGTAACTCAGAGCACGGTAATTGAGATCTTGATTATTTTTATAACAAAATATTTGTTTCCTTAACAACAACTCCAAAGTACAAGCATTTTATGAACTTTTCAGCTATGTTACTCTGAATATGGAGAAAAAACTAATTTTACTACTATGTTTGCCATTCAAAAATAGCTTTAATTAAGTGGAATATACTTGAATTATTTACTTTATCTGACTGATATGTCTTTACACTGACATGGTATTCTAAATTTCATAGATAACCAAAGTCCAAGGGTTCATTTCCCTGCCAAATAGTGCTATAGTTAGTGCTATAGTTAGTGCTATAACTCTGATGGCTCAATTTGATTCATATTTCTCAATTTCCTACCCCCTTAGTGAAAACAACAGTAACTGTTGCAAACTCAGACACCATACACAAAATTGACAAATTGTTTCAAAAATGAAATTTGATATTGCAATAACAAAAGTAGTGGAAGAGATACTGTTTCCGTCTTTATTGTACATACATATTTCTAGAAAGATTGTCGGGGATATGAGGGGGGCATTCTTTTCCCTATTTTTTGCAGAATTGAAAAAAATACTTTCAGTAGATTTTTTGGGAATTGTATATATACACGATGCTTTAAAATGTATGCAATATAGTGCTCAACTAAAGTTTATCCCCATTTGCAGAAAAAACACATCTGTGATAGTTGTAGCTCTCTTGCCCTTAACTATCTTTATCTATCATATCTTAATAGGTCATTTAATATTACAAGAATAGAGTTCTGGACAAAACAATCACAAAAAGAAACCGTTTATATTCTCTAGGTCTACAAACTGTTGAAAGCAAGGGCATTTGGCACATGATATGCACATTATATTTTGCAATAACTGTCACAGCATTTATAGTTCAGTTGTTCAAAAAAAAATCTTAAATGATATCACTTAAAGTTTATAGTGCTGTAAGAAATACAAAGGAACTCCTCACCCTGATACACACACACACACACGCACACACGCACACACGCACACGCACACGCACACACACACACACGCACACACGCACACGCACACGCGCACACACACACACACACACACACACACACACACACACACACCTTTTGATTCTAGGTAACCACTGCCTTGCAGATGAATGTTTGATTTCATTTGCTTTCTGGACTGAAATTCTCAGAATAGGCTGTAAAATGTGTGCGGCTGATGCTTCTTTCCTCGACCCACTCCCTTTGCTCCTATAGAACAGGGAACCATCTGGGTGCTAGCCCGGGTGCCAGGAGCCCTAGGGTGCCTTTAGCCAGTTCACTTGAAATGTAGAGTCTGTCCCATCCTATCACCCAGCAGCAATAGAACATTTGTTCCCTAAAGGCCCGGCATGCTGCCAGCAGCAGGTGTGAGGTTCTCCTCTGGGAAGGAGGCAACATTGATGTGTGCCTGTGACAAGATGCTGCAAATCTGCTCTGGTAGCAACAGCAACAGCATCTGGGAAGAGGGCTGGAGAGCTGTTCTTCAGTAACCATTAAAACCCCATCACTGTTTCCTTGGCAAGAAAGAAATTAAAAGCACACTCGCCAATTGTGTTCTTTTCATGTGGGAAGGAAGGATGGAAGCAAAGTTGGGGTGGGGGTGCTGTTAGCAACATCGTTGGCCTGATAAAACCAAGCCACTGTATGAGAAAGTGAGCAGAGAGGTTGTTCGTAGCCACAGAAAAAATATGGTACGGGCTGAATATCACAGGGAATCTTCATAGCTGAATGTCATGACACAGGCATTGAAGCATTTCTTCCATGGAAAAGGCTCTACTTAGAAAAAATGGCAATAAAAAGAGTACAGACCTTGGATGTAAGTCTAGACAGCGGAAAAAAAAAGACATGAAAAAATTATGCATGGAATCTGAAGTATACCAAAAGGTGTCCCCCACCCCCATTGCAACCAATCACCAGTTATAAGTTTAAAAGCAGCTTGTTCTTTCTGTTAGGTGACTGACTATGGTAGAAGTGTTTTTAAAGACATTTGGCTGCACAAGTACATAATGGTCTGAGATCACCAGCCTCGGCAACTGCAACCAGCATTTGCGAAGATTTATATATAAGCCATATATAAACAAACAGTCAAACAAACACTTTTCCATACAGGACCTGGGGGCTCCAAATGCAGCACTGTATAAGGAGAATGGTCACCAGACACACTGAAGTGTATCCATGCTGGCCTGAAAAACATGGAGGACATGGAGGAAGGAAGCCTTTTTGCATATCTGGAGTCTTCCAGAATGCTTCATGGCTACAAGACACCACTTTCTGGCTTACTAACAATACGGTAATACCTCATACAAAGTCCGCTTCATACAACATCGGATTCATACAACATTGCCTAATTCCTTGAAAAAAGCTGCCTCATACAAAGTCATGCAACTTTGTATGAGGCATTGGGGTTTTCCCAGGTTGCATTGTGCCTGGGCAGTATAAAAGGCAGGACACATGCGTGCATTGCTCTTGTGGGTTTTGCATGAGGCGAAGAGTGTTTAATAGTGGTTTTGAGCGTGGTTTTGGATTTTTTTGAATTTTTTCATCTGACTTTTTAGAAGCATTCCTGGGATTTTTGCAGCATTCTTCAGGTTCTTGGACAATCCGGGTTGTTTGACATGTTTTTGTAATATATTTAGCCTTTAGACAATGATTTCTTAAAGTTCTGTCAGTTTCCTGTCTGTTTCCTTGACTTTGCCCTGAAGTCTGTGCTGTTACAGTACAATGTATCTCTATGGAAATGACGTTGTATGAGGCATCGCAGCAAGGATTTGGACATTGTATGAGGCATCGCAGCTAGGATTTTGCATGCCTCATACAAAGTCCAAATCAGTATAAAGTCCAAACTTGTGGAACCAAGTTTGGACGTTGTATGGTGTATCACTGTACCTTTTTATTCAGTCATATTACTACCAATTAAAGCAGGGGTGCCCAAACTACGGCCCGGGGGCTGGATCCGTCCCCTGATGCCAATTCATCCAGGCCATGAAGCCCTCATCGCTCCTGGAAGCAAAAGTAAAATGAGCCTGTTCAGCTTCGTGGGCCAGGAGAATTGGCGTCGGAGGCTGAATCTGGCCCCTGGGCCATAGTGACCATGTCCCTGAACCACATGACTGGCCTGCAGCCCAAAATGTTTGGGCACCCCTGAATTAAAGGATCCATCTCTCTCTTTTCTTCTTTGAGACACTGTTCATGTTTATGGCAGACAATCACTTCAGTTCCAGTGACAGCTCCTGCCTAGGGTAGGGGCTGCACCCCTGACTTTGGAGTGAGATGCCCCCAGAGCCGTAGCCAGGATTCTAGATTTTTTAGAGGGGTGGGATGGGCACATGAAATGGTGTTGTGGGCCAGATCCAGCCCACAGGACTTAGGTTGGGAACCCCTGGTATAAAAGCTCAACCAGCCAACCAACCAATGGGGAGGGGCCATGTAAAGATGTGGTCCTGAATATCTTTATGTACAAATGCTGATGAAGCCTGCCCATAACTGCTTTTATTGCAGCTGTGTAATTGTCCCCTTTTGTTTCTTTTTTTGTTTTGCCCATGGCATTTCTTCACTTCCACTCTGTTCCAGGAATATACAGTTTGGGGCAGAACATATTTTCAGAACTTCCACATTCACAAGTAGTTGTACTAATTGCTTGCTAACATATATAGCCATGTCACACTCTTCCTTCAGGAATGTGCCCACATGTATGAAATTTACATTATATGAAATTAAACCATTTCTCCCCTCCATCCATGACTTGGCTCATTGCCACAGCACTGGGAACATAATTGCTACATAATAGTTAGGCTGTTTTTCTGCTTTAAAACCTAGCTTAAAAAAAAAACAGACACCCAAAGGAGCTTGATAGGCAGAGGGCTGAGTGATTTACTGACTACTTTGACAGAAGATTAGAGTGTCTGCTTAATGTAGCAGCAATAGGACCTTTAAAAACAATCTCGGCTGTAAATCTCGAGGTTCTGGAATGAGCGTGAGAAAAAGAATTAAACCAAAGTATTACTCAAACACAAGCAGTGCTCAGTAGAATACTTATGAAAACATCCACACTGCACTCATAGCACAATTGAGCTGCACATTCTGCTTTAAACAAGAGTCACACATTATGATGTTCTACCGTTGATACCACGGTAAAGCTAACATATTACCTTTACTGTGATGAAAACCTGTTCTGTTGTCTTCTTATCCCCATCATTTTTATTTGGCTGAACAACAGGGAAATAAATTTGTGGAGAAGTTCACACTAGAAGAAAATTAAGTGAAATTCTGGGTCAAGTGCAAGATTCTCATATGTATCTTAGAAATGAGGGGTGTGTCCATGTGAATCTTGTCCTTTATTCTACAGTAATCTCTCTGGTAATCTCTAATCTTCTTACCTACCTCACAAAGGTTCTTCAAATCAGGGAATGCAGACACCCAGGAAAGCTTCAGAGCACTAGCGCAGGGGTTCCCATCCTTTTTGGTCCCTGTGCCCCCTTGGCTTTTAGTAAATTACCCAGTACCCCCTATTCATTATAATATATAAGAAATAAGCAGTAATTGCATTTTCATAAAAGCTTTATTATAAATCAATTACATTATTTCAAATTATAATGGAAGTGTTTTAGATGCTAAAACATACAGGTGAAGGATGAAGTGGCTTGTAAAAATATTTGGGTTTATTTCTTTAGCTAAAGCGGTGAAACTTGATCTCTCTCTCTCTCTCTCTCTCTCTCTCTCTCACACACACACACACACACACACACACAGCATGAGAACCATCAGCACATATTGATTCTACTAATTCCCATGAAAGGCCATTTGAATAAACTTTTTTTTACCAAACTCATAATGTTTACTGCCTTTGTTGTTTCTTTCAAGGGTTTATAAAAAATAAATTCCTCTTTTATTTCATTATGATGTACATATCTAGTAAAAACAAGAAGCTGTGCGCAGTTAGAAACATCAGTTGATTCATCCAACTGTAAACTAATTCTTCCTAGATTTTTCTTGATTTCTCCACTATCTGTACACGTATCTCTTCTGACATTTCTTGAAACCAATCACAAATTGTATTGTGCAATTTTCTCTTTTGCTTCTTTACCACACATGGCACATGGCTTGACTAATGTCTTAGTAATTGTATGTGGGTTTTTCCTTTGGTAACCCTCAATGGAACATGATAACTGGCCTAGAATTCTGGCTTCTTTAGGGTAATAAACCCATGGTCATGAAGTATGATATTCTTATCAAATCATGCTCGTTTTATTCTAAATGAGGACTCTGACTCGTTAGAATGTTTAGGATGAACATTATGAAGATGCTTTCTCAATTTTGATGGCTTCAAACTGCCATTGCTGAATATCTTGGAGCAAATGAAGCACTGCGGCTTTTGCACACCTTCTTTGTCAAGCACGAAAGAAAAACCATATTATTTATTTATTTATTTATTTATTTTTCACGCTTATATACCGCCCACTCAGGTACAACCCAACTCAGGGCGTATGAATCTCAGGAACAACATTTCCTTGGCATGGTCATTCACATAATATTTTTTGTTAATAAATCCTGATCTAACTTATCATTTTAAAAATAGGATAAAAATAAATAATATTTTAATGCATTTAAAATCTTGATCTATCCTTCCATTTTTAGGCTAAAATAAACTATGAGTTATTTATGATTAGATTAAAATTTACTCAGCAAAAGTGAAGTCTTCAAAAGTAATTTAGCTAACTTATGTTTATCACTAAAACATGTGTACTGTGAGCATGTTGAATTGAAGCAGTTGGAGTGAGCACCATACAGTATATCACCGCATGCGCAGGAGGGCAGATGCAACAGAGCTGAGCCTTGAGTGGGTGCTGATCTGGCAATTTCACTAGCTATCTTGAAACTTAACCAGACATTTTAAGTTATTGTACCCTGCAATGAAAAAAATGTCTATGCAACTTCATTATGTCCGTGTCCTTAAAAAGACCTGAAATGTTATTGGTGTGGCTGACAGACAATACCAACATGGAATACCCTGAAAATGTTGATAACATAACTATTTTTAAAATATATTAATAGCATAATATATTTATATACTTGCTATTCACCATACCCACTGAACAAGCTTCCCATACTCCCTGGGGGTATGGGTATCCCAGTTTGGGAACTGCTGCACTAGAGTGTTGCGGAAGCGAAAACAAACAGACATGCACACACAGAGAAAGAAAACTATTTTCGCCACCTTATAAGGCTAATGTTAATTCAAAAATTACAATTTAAAGAAAACAAAAGAAACAGCCACTCAGGAAGAAGGATAAGTCCGAAAACAGAATTCTTTTTCATTAAGGAGCAAAACTTTAGGAGAACTGGGAGACAGATTTTGGCACAACCCTTTTTCTTTCATCTCAGCAAAGAAACAGCAGTTCTTGATGTGCAGATGTGCAAACACTATTTGAACAACACAGTATTAGCTATAACACTGGGATAGTGTTGAGCAAGTAGAAAGACATTAAGACAAGCTTAAGTACATAATCTTTGCTAGCTTGGTTCAAAGCTCCTGACCTAACTAGTCCTCCATCCTGTTCTCTATGATGGCCAATCAGATGCCCCTAGAGAGCCCATAAATAGGACATAAACACAAGAGCACCCACCCATTGTAGTTCTCAAGCAAGTGATATCCGGATTAGGCCTTCTATTTCTGATCCTGGAGATTTAGAATGATTTCAAACGAGGCTTTTATCATGGCATCATTATTCAAATGTTAATGAGCTTTAGATCTCATTGTTCTCTACATATAACACACACTTGTTTTTCCTCCACCCTTTCCATCTACCTTGTTACTTATTTCAACAAGTATACAAAGGAGAAAAAGATGGCATAGGTGTAAAGGGCATTCTAGCTGCTTGTCAGAGTTTCCTCCACTTGGAAAGGTTCTTCAATGTGTCAAAGATGCAAGAGGTGCAACCAGAATACTGTACTTTGAAACAAATATCTAACCAGCTGTTCATGTTTTCAGTCTGCCAACTTCAGGTAGAAAAAGGATGCTAAAATCTAAATCAATGGTCAACCTACAATTAGTGAACAACATGAAATCTCAGGATGGGCTAGCCTTTGTAAAAATGGTAGTGAAAATAATGACAGTGCTAAATGTTCTACTATGCCTAGTGAATAGGTCAGTGCTCTTGTTGCCAGGTTCTCCAAGTTATCACTGTTCTCCGTATGGATTTTTGTTGTTGTTGTTCAGTCTCACTATTGACTCTGACCTCCTGTGACCCCATGGACCATTGCCCGCCAGGCACCCATATCCTCCACCATCCTCCTCAACCCTCCCAAATCTGTGCCCATTGCATCCACAATACCATCTAGCCATCTCATTTTCTGCTGTCCCCTTCTTCTCTTGACCTTGACTTTTCCCAGAATCAAGGCATTCTCAAGTGAATCCTCTCTTCTCATTTGATGTCCAAAGTACTTTAGCTTCATCTTCACTATTTGACCTTCCAAGGAGTAGTCAGGGTTGATTTCTTCTAAGATCAACCTATTTGTTCTCTTTGCTGTCCAGGGTACTCTCAAGAGTCTCCTCCAACATCACATTTCAAAGGTATCTATTCTTCTCCGCTCCACTCTCCTTATAGTCCAACTCACACAACCATACATTACCACCAGGAATACCATTGCTTTGACTATGTGAACTTTTGTTTGCAAGGTGATGTCCCAACTTTTTTCTATGTTCCCCAGGTTTGTCATAGCTTGTCTCCCAAGAATCAGTCGCCTTTTTATTTCATGGCTGCAATCACCATCTGCAGTGATCTTGGATCCTAAGAAGGTAAAGTCTGTCACTGCTTCTACTTCTTCCCCATCTATTTGCCAGGAAGTGATAGGACCTGTTGCCATTATCTTGGTTTTCTTGATGTTGAATCTCAAGCCAGCTTTTGTACTTTCTTCTTTCAACCTAAGCAGGAGTTTCTTTTGATCTTCCTCACTTTCTGCCATTAGGGTAGTATCATCTGCATATCTCAAATTGTTGATGTTTCTTCCAGCAATTTTTAATTTGAACTTGTGATTCATCCAGCCCTGCATTGCACATTATATGCTCTGTATATAAGTTGAATAAGCAGGGTGACAAAATGCACTTCTTTTCCTATTCCAAACCACTCCATCATTTCGTATCCTGTCATCACTTTTGCTTCTTGACTCTTGTACAGGTTTCTCATGAGACCTATAAGATATTCTGGTACTGTATTCCCATCTCTTTAATTACTTGCCACATTTTGTTGTGGTCCGCACAGTCAAAGGCCTTGGTGTGGTCAATGAAACAGAAATAGATTTGTTTCTAAATTTCAATTATATCTACCTTTGGAATTAGTCCTGACAAATGACTAGCATCTGACTAAGTCAAATTGTTGGTTACAACTTAAATTAGATCTATTGAGTCAATGGAGCTTTAGTAATTAAAACATATGTAAGGCCCATTGATTCAACAGATCTAGCTGTTTGGACTACCCATTGGACTTAATTCAATGTTTTCTGCAACATTTGGTTTATTAGTTATCTCTATGACACTGATTATCCCATTCTCATTCCATATCATAATCTAGGAATATTTACATCACAATGATAGGTTACAGAAGTACTTGGCTATCATGCAAATCTTGGAATTAACTTTTGATCCAACAAAAACATTACATATTGGTCTAAAATTCCCAGAATAGCTTAGCCAGCAACTCCAGAACCCCTGCAGTCTGCACAACACAGAGAACTGCCATACAAATAATAGCTGGAAGCTCTGTACCAGCTAACCATAGCTGATAAACTGAGATTATGGTTCTAATCATGATATGTTTAGCTAAAGGGAATGTTAGGTTTCTTTGAGGAAAAACCAAGTTGTACACCATATGTCCCTACCTAAAGAGGCTATAGTAACAACATGGAGCTATTTTAGTGGCCTACCTTGAAGGCAAATGTATAATATTTTGCAAAACAGTTATTGGAATTGAGCTCTGGTTATTTTTCAGAATAGCCAGAAGCAGATAACATGAGAAAAAGGCCAGAAGCAATTTAGAATTGATTGCCCAAGAGTGACCCCTGCTGGGTAATGGAAGATGCCTTGACTCCAAGCCAAGCCCAATGTACTGTTTATTTTGCTGCGATGTGGAACATTGCGGAAGCTTGATATTTGGCAGGGAACACTTGAAGACAAGATGTGGAAGGGTGGGTGGGAAGAAAACAGACAAGAAGGAAAATAAATTAAAATATATAAACAAACAGCAAGAAAGACTATTAGTTTTTTCATTGCTTGTGTTACAAGCTTTGAATTTTTTTCTTTATAAAGTCATTTTAAAGTCAACAAAATACATTTTTCCAAAAAAACAAAAAACAAAACACTTATGCACTGATGGACATATTTAATTTTTACAAGCTGTAATAAAAATAAAAATATTTTAATGTTTTTTAAAAAGTGGATGAACTTTCTTGTCTTTTCTAATTTTACCCTGTAACTTTTAAGAGGAAAATAAAGAATAGTGATTTTAAAAATCCACACTCCAATTAAAAAAAGGGAACTGCTGGTTCAAGACAAGAATGTTATGTCACAAGGAACTGCCATGAGGTGGGAGGATCTCCTGAATTTTGACAGACAATGCCTGTCTGTCTGTCTGTCTGTCTGTCTGTCTATCCTCCACATAAGTGGTGCAAGGTGGCTCAAAACTAAAGCTATACAATGCTCAATGCTATTAAAACAATTAAATATCTTAAAGGAAAATTTAATATTCTCTCCATTAAAATTACTTTTATTTTTATTTTATATCTTGTAATTTGTTCTTCATAATACAAGACCTGTTTCTAAAAGGTTTTCATTTTGACGAAAGGTATGGGTCTAGTGAGAGTTTAACGTATGGCCAACATACATTATGTTTGGACAGACTCTACTAGAGTGGTCTAATCTGTCTTCCTCATATGTTCTTTCAAACAGAGGTCCCTGTTCTTGAATATGTCTACTGTGGTGTTAAAGGCACAATCGTGCCTCAAAATGAGAAAGTGGCAACCTTGTTTAATATTCCTTTGCTATGCGTGTTCTTATAATTTATGTGAGAAGTCATTGGAAGACAACTTGAGAAAAATGGTATAACCTTTTTCTTTAAAACTTTGTTTTTGGCATTTGTAGAAGGATGGCAAAGTTAAGCTAAAGGGATCTATATACATAAAACCCACATATCAAATTAACTTTTTAAAAATATGTCATGGCTTTTATATACACCTATTTACAATATTTGCTTATTTATCATGTTTTTCAGTTAACAAAACTATTTTGCATGGATGAACTTGCACCCAAAGATTGCTTAAGTAGAAGATAAAGACTATATCATAATGAGTCATTCCCATTTCCTTTTTCCACTTTAACTTGTGACGAGCCCTAGAGTCATGAGTGGAACAATCTGGATGAAATTACTTTTGAAAATATATTTAAAAAGAGAGAAAGAAAAAGAAAAACTTATGGATTGGAGACAGAAGAGCAGACCATCCTTGCAGTATTCTGTTTTTTTCTCCTCTATGGCCAAATTCCTATTGCTTACCATAGTAAATTACATTAGAGTAGACACATCATTTGGAGCATCAACTCCTCCATATGTTCCATTGATTTTCAGTTGGCCTACTCTAACTTTAGTTTACAGCATAATAAATTGCATTTTGAGTAAGCACATTTGAATCAATGAAACTTACAGAGAAGCTGACTCATTAAATTCACATTGATTCAATGGGCCTCCTCTAGTGCATTTTACTAAACAAAGCAACAGGATTTTGCCCTATGCATATCTGTTTCCATTTCCTATGTGTGGGTATTTTCTCTGACTCAATATGTGTTCGTCCCTTCTAGGTCTTTGTAGGTATATGGGCAGCCCCTGACCCCGAAACTCTCTAAGACTCTTCTGGTTAAATTTATGTCCCACTTTCTTCTAATGAATTCAAGGTGGCAGTGAAAATAGCTAATCTCTCCTCCTCCAACTTTTTTTTTTTACAACAACGCGAAAGACATCAGGCAAAGAGAGGTTGCTTAGCCAGTGATTACACAGTGAGTTTTTGTGACACAGTATGAACATGAACTCCCAAGTTCTAGTCTTACATCTTTAAAACATTACACCACACATTCTCTTGGGTAACTTATTTGTCTTTTAGCCTCACTGGTTTAACTCTGTGAAATTAATGTTTAGTGCTGGCCATGTCCATCAGAGAAGTCATTTTGAGAATGAGCATTTTCCCCCAACAACCACTTTGTAGTGACATCTGTAGTTATTTTTCAGAATTCCAAATAGTTTCCTCATAAATATTAAAGTCCAGTCTATGAATACACTTGAAAGTAGTGATTGCACCTGCTGCTTGCCTAGGGAAAATAAACAGATTATTGGTTCTCTTTGTCTCTGAGTTCTTGCCTCAGTTACTTTTTTCAATTCTTGATGTTTGATGTTATTGGATGGGAAACTTGCTTTATAAATTAAATCTCAGTGTAGGGAGGCAGATTACACAGATTCCTTGGTTGCTACGAGCAGACTATACAGTAGCTCTTCTGCTATGGGAAAGACGGTCATGCCATCTATGTATTATCTGGCTTCATATACACACACACCCCAACACAGCTGGATTCAGGGTTTTTCCATTCTGTGAGGGCATTTGTGTATTTATTATGTTGTATCATGTTGTATCTCTGTCAATCACTCATATGATAAACTTTCTATTGTATTAATAGGTTAGTTCTTCCTTAGGACTCAAATAATGTAAATTATGGCTTGCCTAAAATCTCCAATTATCCCTCTGATTCATATAGACCAGTGATGGCAAACCATGGCACTCCAGCTGTTCTTGAACTTCAATTTCCAAAATCCCTGTTCCGCAGTAGTTCTGACTTGGGCTTCTGGTAAATGAAGTCCAAGAACACCTGGAGTGCCAAGGTTCGCCATCAAGGATATAGACATATTTCATTATGACCAGGAATCTGAGCCAAGGTAAGAAAAGAAAAACCAAGAGGCAGCTCTCAGAATCATGTGTAAAATCAGAATTCAGGAGATCTGGGGGTGTACAGTATATCTTCATTTGTTTCTTTGTTCACAACGATGCAATTTTCTGTAATCTATGATTAATCTATTATGACAAATTCTCTGAAATCTGTCCTCTACCATTTTTGTTCTTTAGTCTACTCTTCAGTTACCTTAGTCCAAGATTGCAACCAACTTTCCTCCTTCTCTTTTTGGTATGTAGTAGTGTATTATTATTTCACCAGGTCAAATATTAACAAGCTAGTAAAATCAGTTATTGGATAAGGCATCTGGCTCTGATGCTAAAGGTTAGGAGTTTGTGCCTCCCAAGAAAACAGGCAAATTAATGTAGCCTTGGCCACACTGCATAGTCTCAGGGTACCCCAGAAGAGGGGGCTTGTAAACCCTTTCTGATACTGTATCTCTAGAAAATCCTGAAAAAGGAGTGCCATTAACTGACATTGGTATAATGCAATGTAATTATTATTATCATTATCAGAATCAGTTATGAGGTATGTTTTGTTTCCTATGCGGACTCTGGGTTTAGATGAAATTTGAACTTTTGTTTTCAGAAACATAATTATTTTTGCTGGTTACAAAAGTGAATAGTTTCTCAAAATCAAAAGTAATTGTCATAATACTGATATATTCATTATCTTTTGGGTAGGAAACCTGTGTCTTTAAAGAACTTCCTTCCTATTTTTGTTTTCTCTTTTTACACAGCCACTTACTATAATTCATTAAGAAAAAATATTTGAGAGAGTGTAATTAAGTAGAAAAACATATTATTGATTTAGGTTTCCATTATTCCATTATGTTGCTATCACAGGTGACAAATGCCTCTTGGATGCAATCATTATGATTAAAACTTCACAGACACACAAAATCCATTTATCTGTCTTACGTGCCATTGTCCAAAGACGTTTAGGATACAAAATGTGTGTCTACTCAAAGTTAAGTGCTCCAGAATTCAATAGGCCTTACTCTGAGGTAAGTGGGCTTATGTTTTTGCCCTTTTGTGTTCTTAGCCACCAAATTGGAACCAATTTCTAGTGATCCTAATAAGGCTTTCACGGTGAAATATCTAAAGACCTTTTACATAATTATTGAAAATGAAAATGGGCATTGCTTGTTAGGGAGAAATTATAAGGCAGATGATAGTGATGCCATAGAATGTTAGATATTAACCAACCTCAAAAGAGACAGGTCATACAATGAACATAACACTACAAGATAGTATAAAACAATGGAAACTCAAGCAGAATTAGACTTTAAACTCACATCCAGGCTAAAGGTCACTAATTACCTAAAATGATTTTTAAAAAATTTATACCTGGTAATGGAAAATTGGCCTCACTGGATGTTCCATAATTAGTATTCTACTACCGAAAAACCCTCCTTGTGGAAAGTTTGTTTTCTATTCTCACAACCATGGTTGCAAAGGCCTTGCTTTGTTAGACAGCAACTGAAGAATGGAAAAGGGTTTGGATGCTTTTTTGTTTCATTACTGTCAACCAATGAGATCTATAAAATAGGATGCAATCTGATTTATTTTTTGGCAATTCAGGGTTTTAGCTTTAAAGATTCTCTAGTTCATACTTACAAGTACATGTATTGATATTTGTTTGAGATGCATTCAAAGTATAATAGAAACTCGGTTGTTTTACGTGTTGCAGGCATGGTAAATACATACCTGAAGCAGTTCTTAACTGCCATGAGCCTTCTAGTTGTGATCCAATCATCCAATTGTGTCTGTGGAGATATCTTGTGGCCTTCATTTCTTTCCTGTGTACTGCATTGGAAAAATGGAAAGAAAGGTTCTGTTCACAGAGACAGTGGTATGGTTCCTCTTTCAATAATAACATCTGAAAGATAAGAATTTCAGATTAAACTATGGGACAGATTAAATTGTAGAACAGGGAATACGGTAGTTTCCAAAGTTAAGATGCTGAACTCAATGATGGGAAGTCAGCAGTTCAATTCCTGAGTACTGCAGGACAGAATGAGCTCCCGTCTTTGTCCCAGCTCCTGCCAACCTAGCAGTTCAAAAGCAAGAGATTGCATGTAAATAAATAGGTATTGCTTCGGTGAGAAGGTAAACAGCATTCCGTGCACTCTGGCATTGGGGCATGCCTGCCATATATCCACAGTAACGTCTGCAGACACAGACATCGCTGGCTCTTTGGCTATAAACAGAGGAGAGCACTGAACCCTAGAATTGAATACAGCTGGCTTTCAAGCAAGGGCAACCTTTAGTATAGAACATAAAAAAGGTTGTACAAGTACGGTCTTTGTAACGCAAGTGGTAGTTTTGCAGATGGAAACTGGAGGAATAACTGGAAAAGCAAAAGTTGTGAGGTTGAGTTTATTATTATATTTCACTTTCTCCTGTTGATATGAGATGGCTTACATGACCTAGCAGATCTACCACAATATATATAGGTTCATTGTGTAATCAAATAATATCCAAGAATTATTCTTCAATAAAATCTGTAAACTGATTATCTAGAATATGTAATTATAGTGCTCAAGACCCAACAGCAACTAGCATTTCTATCATCTTTGCCTTTAAAACTGCTGCAGTTCTTTCATAACCAGGGATACATTTGACACCGAAAGTAATTATAAATATTCAGATTTCATTTTAACTACCCAGTTATTTTTGGGTATAAATTAAGCAACCTTAAATTCAACAGCTGGCATTATGTTCATGCCAAACAGAGGATTTTAACAGATTATAACTTTTTTTTTTGGTTGCTTTATTTAGAACAAAAGATGCTTTTTACACCATGGCCTACAAGCTGCTCATGCCTGCATTCTACAAGTACTTTTCTGTAGTGGTGAATGTTTTCTTTTTAAAACCAAAATGGCTTTGTACTTTTATTCCTTTCAGGCTGATAGTAATATAAATGAATGCCATCAAATCAATTTTGATTTATTCAGTGCTTCTAAGTGTTTTCTATGTAGAAAATAATCATTAATGCTTAACTATTTCCTTCTTCTGCATGTGGTCTTGGATTGCCTCTTCTCTTACAAGGCCCAGTGAGGAACTGACCTCCTAATCTCTGGTGCTTCAATTCAGTGCGTGGTCCAGCTAGCTTAATAGCATGCTGTCAAGTTGATTTTGACTTACGACAATGCTTTCCAGGGTTTTCTAGGTATAGAGCATCAAGAAGTGTTTTATCAGTCCCTTCTTCTAGATGTGAAGCCAAAACTGCTAACATTGTAAGTTAGAGCCTGACAGGATACAAGAATGACTCAGCTTTCCATCCTTCTGAGATCAGTAAAATCTTTCACTATATCTCTTCATTGTCATCCTTAAAGTTGTGCATTTCTTCTGTAGTCATGATTTTTAAACTTCTTAATGTTCAACTGCAGCCCTGTTTTGGTACTTTCTTCTTTCACTAAGTCAAGTCATTTTTTTCTCTGTTAGGAAGATGGTGTCAACTGCATATCTTAAATTATTGATGTTTCTTCCACCAATTTTCACAAATCTTTAAGCTGGATCTAGTTCAGCTTGCTATATGATATGTCCCACAAACAGATTGAACAGTTAAGGTGATAAAGTGCATCCTTGTGTGACACCTTTGCCAATAGTGGTGTTCTCACCAGGAGGGTGGGGTACACATTTATAAAATAAATAAATAAAATAGGAAACTATCCTGTCTCTCCAATATTCTGTCCTAACAGTAGCTTCTTGTCCATAGCATAGTTTATACATTAGGACAATCAAGTGTTAAGGCACCCCCGTTTCTTTCAGAACCATCCCATCCCTATTTTCTCATCCACACAGTCAAATACTTTGCAGTGGTTTATAATGCACAGGCTGATCTTCTCCTGCAATTATTTTGTACATTCCAGAATCCACCAAATGTTTGCAATGTGATCTGTAGTGCCTCTTCCTTACAACTTGAACATCAGGCGTTTCTCAGTCCATACAAGATAAAAGCCTTTGTTGCTTGCATGGGAAATTAGGGCAATGCATTCCTTGGCATCTCCTATCTTGGGGACCAGAATGTAT
This sequence comes from Bradypodion pumilum, assembly GCA_035047305.1. Classification (NCBI taxonomy): domain Eukaryota; kingdom Metazoa; phylum Chordata; class Lepidosauria; order Squamata; family Chamaeleonidae; genus Bradypodion; species Bradypodion pumilum. The sequence goes on along the minus strand of JAWDJD010000004.1, from coordinate 103,461,630 downwards.
ATTCAGTACTCACAGTGTATGGGTCACTGTTTTGTTTTCCAAATTTGTAGGCATATCCTTGTTAAGATTTTAACAGCTTCATCCTCTGTGGCTTGTAATAATTCTATCAGTATCCCATCTACTCCTGGTGATTTATTGCTTCTTAGTACCTTCAGAGCAGCTTTCACTTCACTTTCTAGAATTGTAGGTTCTTCATCATAGGATTCCTCTTCATAGGACTCTATTCTTTTATCTCTTTTGTATAGTTCAGTATGATTCTCGCCACCTCCTCTTTAGTTTGTCCAGGTTAGATATGGTGTTTCCATCCTGGTTGTTCAACATTGCAGGCGCACCCCCCAAAGAAAGACTCAGACACCGGTATATGGATAAAGGCATTGGGCCACTTTTATTGAATAACGCCCTAGTCCGAATTATAACTTTCAATTGGTGTAATCATCCAATGGTAATTCTTTAAGGCAAGCAGGCCGCAGTAACACTGGTAAGGTTCCTCCCAAAATGCCAATGACAATTGGCTACATGTAACTATTTGTATCAATTTGTTTGTTGGCACAAACAAATTGTTGACCGGAGTCAATAAACTATCTACTGACCCACCCTATGACGTGTATCCGTTAAATATCAAGGTGATGCAGGCTGTAAAGCTCCTGCCATCACCCCTTGCCTGGTTCGCCCTTGACCGGCCAAACCTCTTTCCCCTGTACCTGTCTACATGTTGGCCAGTCAATTGCGAACCTGCCGGATACCTATGGGTCATAAATCTTTACCTTACCAGTGCTACCCACCACACGGGGAGGCGTCCATGATGACTCACCGCCACCCCCCCCAGACCGTCAGCTCAGTCACCAGGCCTGCTTGCATATCCTCAAGAAAGAGGTTCATACCTCTGGCCGACAAGTGGACCCCATCTCCTGCATAGAGATCATAATCCTGCAAGCCTATCCTAGGGTGCCGGATGGCTGTCCCCAAGCCCTTGTCTTCCAGGAACCGGGCAACAGCCCTGTTCACCGAGCGGCGAGCGCGGTCAAGGGCACGGAGGTCAACGCCTCCTTTGTAAGTATGTCGCGGCACCATGTCTGACCATTGCAGCTGCGTGGACGGCCATACGTAATGCAAATAGGCTAGGTCCCTGCAAATCATGAATTTAAAGAGAGGCCAGTGACCTGGGCAAGGTCATTGCCACCGAGATGCAGGATGAGGACATCAGGCGGTCCAGCATCCCTGATGGAAAACAGGAATGGCAACAGTTCCCGCCATTTCATACCGCGCTTACCGTACCATCGCAAACGTGCGGTTGCACGTAGCCCGAGATGGGGTCCCCACTCTGTCACCGCAGCATACTGCGCTGCCCAGTGCACGTAACTGTGGCCCACCAGCCATACTGCCACCGGTGTGCGGGGACACACAGGGTCTGTAAAAGAAGGAAAAAGAGTTAATGACATAACTGGTACTCACACATGGAGGGAGCGTACATACAATGCAAAGCGCATGGATCCCCACCTGCCCCTCCTGCCTATATCAGCCTCAGAGTACCCAGACGCAGCCACAGTAGAAGCGGCGCCTATCCTAAATGAATAGGTGCCGTAACGAACCCCAGGGAGGCCCACACTGGTAAGTGCCATGCCGGTCACCCTCCAAAACTGGAATTTAGTAAGGGGAGACCCATCCTGGTGGCAGAAAAAAGGGCCAGGGTGCGTACCACGCACTGCCAAAAACTCATGTAGGGCACCAACCGGACAGATGTCTTCAATGGAACATCATAGCAGTCTGACTCCACTGCCTATGCCTTGCTGATCAACCTTTGAGGACCATATCCTCAACTGAGCCCACTCTTGAGTAACATAGACATCGTCGAGTTCCAGTGCCCTATGAGACGCATCTGCCTTAGACAGTGGTACCAACTCACTGATGCGGAGGGCTCCAAAGAAGGCTACAGTGGTGGCTGCATGAAAAAGAGCCACCTCGTACCTATCATAGCATAAGTTATGCCAGCCTCGTGCAAGGTGGGTAAGAACCTCTGGTGAAATTGGGTGATGGGTGCCCTGGCGGCGGCCACGTTCACGTGTCCACCCTTCCAAAACATGACGTATGCGGAAATCGTTCATGCTGTCAGTGAAGCCCCGCACCTTGGCCATAAATGCCAGTGCCGTGAAGATAAACCATGTATTGCAAAATCTGGTCTACAGGTATTGGCCACACTTCGGGTAAACGTCGTTGGCCACAAAAAGTTCTAAATTGTATGAAAGCATGTTGATACGCCTTACGCGTGCGAGGTGCCAAAGACTTGCCGATCACCCGGTTCACCTCTCCTCGCCAAATGTCCAAATCTCGGCTGGGAGTGGCGAGGGGAATTCCTCTGCTTCGGGAGCCAAGGCTTGGAACCGGGAGATCTGCAGGCGGGATAAAGCATCAGCAATATCATTATTAATGCCTGGTACATGTCTGGCCCTGAACAGCACATTAAGGCGTAGGCTTCTCAAGACAAATTGACGGACCAATGCCATGACCCTAGGGGATTTGGACGTCTGAGCGATAACAATGTGCACCACTGCAGCATTGTCACACCAAAAATGGACCACTGAGTTGGCCCACTTATCACCCCATAGCATTAGTGCCCCCAAAATGGGAAAAAATTCCAGGAAAGTAAGATAGCGGAGACGATCCGTGCCCTGCCATGCGTGCGGCCATCGGCCATATGCCCACCTCCCTTCGAAATATATCCCATAACCCAGAGAGCCGGAGGCATCCGACTGGACTTGAAATTTAGGGCAGACCATAAGGTCTGATCTCCAAAAAGAAACCCCATTAAATTCCTGTAGGAATGTGAGCCAAACCGAAAGGTCTGCCCATATACCCCTGGTGAGCTGTACCCTGTGGTGGCGTTTTAATAGGCCAGCCATGGCATCACACAGACGCCTGGCAAAAGCTCTGCCTGGTGTCACCACCCGGCAGGCGAAATTGAGGTGGCCATGCAGTACCTGTAGCTCACGGAGGGAACCTTACGTTTAGAAATCAGTGCCCGAATCGCCGCAGAGATCCGGGCCACCTTGTCCACGGGTAACCTGGATGCCTGTGCAACAGTGTCAATTTTGGGTGAGCTTGGTAGCTGGGCCCTCGGTCTTTTCAGGCGCTAAGGGGACACCCAGTTCCCACATAAGGGCCTGAAATGTAGTAAGGAGACGTGTACATGTGTCCGAGCCCCGTTCACCCCCGAACAAAAAGTCATCGATGTAATGGGCTATAGACCGGGACCCTGACCTTCGAACAAAGGCCCATTGAAGGAAAGTGCTAAATCGTTTGAATGCCGAACGTGAAATAGAGCAGCCAAAATGCATGGCCTTATCTACATAGAATTTTCCCCTAAAACGGAAACCCAACAGCTCAAAGTCCTCGGGGTGGACTGGCAGTAATCGGAATGCCGATTTAATGTCACACTTTGCCAAGAGGGCCCCGGGACCACAGGCACGTACCATCTGTAGGGCCTGATCAAACGAAGTATACCTGACCGAACAAAGGTCATCAGGAATAGCATCATTGACCGAGGACCCCCAGGGTAGGAAAGATGGTGTATTAGGCGAAATTCACCTGGGTTCTTTTTTGGCACTAGCCCCAGAGGGGAGACCTTCAAGTTGGGGAATGGCGGTTCATCAAAGGGCCCTGCAACCCTCATAGCCTGCAAATCCTTAGCTATGCTTTGTGCAGCAATCTCCTCATTGCCCTTTAGTGAAAGTAAGTTTAGGGCGTCCTGCGGTCCCCAAACACCCCTAAATGGTATATGAAAGCCAAACTGGAAGCCTTCCAGCAGGTACTTCGCGTCATCCCGTCTAGGATAAGCAGAAAGCCATTGACCTAACATGGGAATATTAATTGGGGAGGGGGCCTTTTGCTTGGCCAGCACCATCAGAGGGAGCTCTGATCGCCCCCTGCCCACCCCTACCTCTGCCTCGTGACCCACCAGCTCGCGGGCACGCAGAGGCGGCGTGAGGGCCAGAGCAAGAGGGACACTCGTGTCAGAAACGACACTGATGCTTGTTGCACACGCCGCTAGCTGAGAAGCTCCAACACAGCAGGCAGGCTGGACCCCCTGCTCCGCCGGCTGGCAGGGAACCTGCGTTACAGCCGCCCACTGCACAGCATGGCCACAATGGTACCTATCACCAGGCGCCGGATGCGTGGGAGTCATATACAAGAGCCACAATTGCTGGCAGGGCTCATCCCACCTCATCTCAGGATGTAGGGCCACCCTCATCCTAAATTCCTCATCGTTTGCCAACCACGACGGGTCAGGAAAGTCAACCATCGCCCTATAAATATTGTCAAGATATTGGACCATCGGGATGGCCAAATCAGGCCGGGCCCTGAGGTACACGGCCATATATATAAGATATGCCGGCACCCAATTGGCCCAGGTATGCGGTGGCTTACGACGACGGGACAATTCTTTATCCCGGTCATCCTGTCCCTCCCTCTCCTCCTTAGTGGGCTCACGATTCAGGAGGCAAAAAATATCAACGTACTCCCCTCTCCAAATCTTATCCCTAGTAGCCTGTGAAAGATGATCACCCAGGGGGAGGGAATAACCAGCCGTCGGCAGAGCCGCCGTCGGCACCTGTTGAATGAAGGGTATGCGCAGCGGGCCCTGAATAGCCCCTGTGATGCTTGGCATACCCCCGGGGGTGGACACCCCTGTCCTAACCGTGGGGCCATTCTGTAACCAGGAATTAACAGGGCAGTGTGGAAGCAACTGCCCACCCACAGTAATCTGGCGTGGCCATGGCCACTGCATCCCCCAGTGTAACTGGACAGTGTCGGTGCACTAAATTGAACCGGATACTCACTGGTCGCACCCCCATGAGCCGCTCCCACTGGGGGTTCCGCACCGCGGCGGGCGTCGGAGCTCGCGGCAGGCATCGAGCTCTGGGGCCACAACTGCCTGCTCCCCACTGGCAGATTCGAACATGTGGGGAGCTGCGAGGCACCAGCTTGGACTGGCCTGACGGCCTCAAGCAGCTCGACCCTGTTGGCGGCCCGCTGGAGAGTCACGGCCGATGGGTCTGAAAGTGATGAAGGGGCCGTGCCCGAAGCAGCAGACAAACCCCCCTCAGGAGGTGGATGGGCAATGCCCAGTGAAGCCTCTAGCACCGAAATACGTGCAAGAAGGGCACCGACAGTCTCCGAGCCCCCAGTATAAAGTGGGCCAGGCGGGCTGGGTGGGCCGGGCGGCCCTGTGGCCAGTTGTTGAGCAGGAAACCCAAATGGGGATCCAGGGCCTGAGTAGGGCCATGCCCAAAACTCCGGCCCATGGGGGGCCGGAGGAATGGTGGGGCAGAAACCGCCACCAAGTCCAAGCGGGCCACCCTGTCCTGCGCCAAAGAAATCCCGGCCAGGGGCAGGGATGCCCCAGGAGCCAGCCTGAGCCGGCCCAGCCTGGAGGCCTGTGCCCGGCTGACCAGTGGAAGCCTGCTCGGCCCCACTGGCAGCAGCAGGCAGGGCCATCCCGCTGCCCAGTTGGGGGGGTGCAGCCCGAGTCCTCCAACCCGATGGCTGCCCCCCGGTAGAAGGAGGGGGCGGGAAAGCCCTTCTCCTAGGCCGCGGCTTGACCACCGGGCCTTTGCGCTTGGGAGCCATGGCTCCCAAAGAAATGATGGATCCCTGGCCAGGGATCAGTTCCTGTGCCCTGAGTACCGCGGTAATGAAGAGGAGCGAACTCCGTTCAAAGGCAAAGGTACGAAGGGCGAAGAAGCAGGAACGTGGCAGAGAAAACTTCTCCGCTCCGTCGCATTTCTAAAATGGCAACTCGGTTGCCTCGTGGCCACCCCTTTTATAGAGGGGTGGCCATGCCCCCTAACTCACCCAGATGTCTGAGTCTGGGGGGGGCTGCAAAGAGCGCGGCGGCCATTTTGGCACCGCGCTTTCATTCTCAGTTTAGTTTGAAATTGCCCTCGCACTTCCTGGATCTTCTGGAAGAGGTCTTGTGTTTTCCCCTTTTGTTGTACTCTTCTATTTATTTGCACTGGTTGGTGTAACAGTTCTCTTTGTCTTAGCATACCAATTGATGAAAAGCTGTATTCAGTGTTCTGGCCATATTTCTATCAGCTTTTACTTTTGCTTCTTGCTTGTCTTTAACAATTTTAAGTATTTCTGCTGACATCCATTTCTGCCTTTCTTTACTTTTGCCTATATACTTATAATATAACAGAATAATATTTACCGTGTTCTGAATTTCTAGAGCATATTCAGAGTACTACAATGATACCATATGAGGTACACTCTAATCTAACAATTGCAAAACAATTTGTGTGCGCATGAGAGAGACAAACAGTGTGGATTTCCTGTGCTACATTCTAAACAATTTTTTTGTGTTTACAAACTTACATACAAAATCTTTTGCATTGAACCATTTAGCCCAGGTTGTGGTTATACGATGGGCACCCAGGCATTAAAGCCAACACACACAGTAAAATGAGGCTTTCTTCTCTTTTAGTATTGATCTGCCTGAGATTTGTTTTCTGGCCTAGAGCCCTTGATAAACCCAACATTTTTTGTGAGACTTCTGTTGGTGTTCAAAGACCTGGTAATCCTAACCACTTTGTCATGAGAAGATCTGCTCTGCAAAGCAAATAAAATATGTTCAGGCGATGCTAAGCAACCTTGCCACAGTTTAGGGCCTTTGGCTGGAGTTATATGTTCAGAGTACACCAAGAAATTGTGACTTCTATTCAAAGCTCAGAAGGGGTCTCATGCCATTGACAGATCTTATAAGGATGCCATGTAATGGCTTTTGCCATAGCCTAACCTGAGCCATCTTGCTTCTGTAATTTGCTTGTGCTAGGAAGGGGTACCCAAACTTTTCAAGCCGGGGGCTGGGTCATGCTCTCTCTGTTGTTTCGAGGGCCAGACAGCCATTTTCCCATGCCTGCAAGATGGGGGTGGCCATTTTGTCCTGACAACTTCAAAGGGACAGCCATTTTGTTTCTCAAATGTCCTTGGAGGGGTGGGAGGCCACATGAAATGGTGCTGGGGTCCAGATCCGACCCACGGGCCTTAGGTTGGGAACCCTTGCACTAGGAGATTGCAGAATATGGGTAGAACTAAGAAGAAAGATAAGAGTAAGTGGGAGGTCCCATGATTAACGCCGCAAGTGGGACAACACCAAAGAAACACTCCAGGACCGTCTGCTGGTCGGCATGAGGGACGAAGATGCTCAATGTTGCCTTATGATCAGGAAGACGCTAAATTTCAAGGCTGTCCTAGAAGAGGCGGTAGCGTCTGAGGCTGCACGGTCCGGCATCAAGCTTTTCCGGCATCGCCACTCCACCACCAGTGCCACCGACTCTGCTGTGCAAGCTCAGCAAAATTCATCTTCATCCTCCTCAGCATCGCCTTGTTCCATCTCTTCATCGGAGTCCAGCAATGCAGAGGGAGAAGTCTGAGCCATCCGACGAAAGCACCGAGAGCACCGTGACGATTGGGAGAAGAAATTACTTTGCAAGTGTGATGGCTGCAGAGCCTGGCATGACCGCAGGAAGTGCCCCTTCCACACCGCAGAATGCCACAACTGCGGGCGACAAGGGCACATTGCTAAAGTATGCTGACAGCGAAAGCAAAGAACTCCAGCACCAGAGTCCAAGAAGAGTCATCACCACAAAACGTCCATCACCAAAGTGTCACCAGAGCCTGAGCCGTGCCAAGTGGGCATCATCAGCGAATGTTTCTTCGCAGACCTGAGCCTGCAGGATGTCCCCTTCAAGATGGAGGTGGATTCAGTTACTACTTTTTCCATAATCCCACAGCGGGAGTTTTTGAGAATTGCCGCTGCCTCTCTGCCCAAGCTCAAATCTTTTAAAACTTCCATCCAGGATGTGCAACCTTGTCATTGGTTGTAGTTAAGCAGGGCACTAACTGCCTTATTGGGACCCAATGGTTTAGGCCCCTGGGAATCTGGCTTTCTGGCATTCACGCAATAGACGCTGACCCAATCCAGGACATTTGTGCTGCACATCCTGAGGTGTTCAAAAAGGGATTAGGGTTATACAAAGGACCCCCTGTGGACTTTGAGCTAGACCCAACCATCCGGCCCATCCGGGTACCCTTTGCTTTAAAGGAGAAGATAGAAGCCAAGCTGGACAAACTGGTGGTACAGGGCATCCTAGTGCCAGTGGACTCTGCAGAGTGGGAGACACCAATAGTGACTGCTTTGAAAAGTAACGGGGAGGTCAAGATATGCACTGACTACAAGTGTACCATCAATAAAGCTATTCACCCAAAAGCATATCCTGTGCCTGTGGTAAGCCACCTTCTTGCCTCCTTGCATGAAAGAAATTGCTTCGCAAAACTTGACCTTGCCCAGGCTTACCAACAATTGACTGTGTTTCCTGCTGCTGCCATAGCCCAGACCATAGTAACGCATAGAGGGGCATTTAAGGTAACTAGACTACAATTCAGGGTGAATGTGGCCACCGGAATATTTCAATCTCTTGTAGAATTTTTTTTAAAAAGGTTTGCCCGGTGTCCTGCCATATTTTGATGATGTCCTGATCACTGCTAAGGACACCGTCGAACTAGCGGCCAGGCTTGATCGAGTCCTCTCACGTTTCAAGAGGGCCGGTCTCAGAAGAGACAAATATGTGTTTTTGGCACAGGAAGTGGAGTTCCTGGGGTACTGAATTACACCCCAACGTATCATGCCCTCTGACACCAAGGTGGTGGCCATGCAAAATGCACCCAGGCCAAAATGTAACGCCGAATTGCAATCATTTCTAGGATTGTTAAACTTCTATCACACTTTTCTCCATCGCAAAGCCTCAGTTGCCGAACCATTACATCGGCTTCTTAAGAAAGATACTGTTTGGCACTGGGACCATTGCCAGGAGAAGGCGTTCCTAGAACTCAAAAGACTGCTATCTTCAGATGCTGTATTAACTCATTTTGATCCTAACAAGGAAGTTGTACTTGTGTGTGATGCATCCCCTGTGGGGGTGGGAGCTCTGTTATGCCATGTACTAAATGACGGGAGGGAAGCCCCCGTAGCATTCCATTCGACTCGCCCCCCAGTCATCCCCTCAGATATAGCCAAGGCTACGGCCAAGGATTAACATTGACTAAAGTAATGTCTTGGGTACAAAAAAGGCTGGCCTGTGTCTCCTCTAGCCAAGGAATTCAGAACATTCCACCGCAAGCGTTTGGAACTGTCAGTGGAACGATGTTGCTTTCTATGGGGTCAGCAGGTGGTCATTCCTGTCACTCTCAGGAAAAAGGTTTTACATCTACTTCACACAAGTCACCCAGGAATTGTCCGTTCCAAAGCCCTTGCCCATAGCTACTTTTGGTGGCTTCAACTGGACCAAGACATAGAACAAATGGTCGGCACTTGTGCCAGTTGTCAATCCTCTCGCCCAGAGCAATCCCACATTCCCTCTCGGGAATGGGGTTCTGCTCGGGGCCCGTGGTCCAGGTTGCACATAGATTTTGCAGGGGCATTTAGGGGTGCCCTATTTTTGTTGGTTGTGGATTCATTCTCTAAGTGGCTGGAAGTGATTAGGGTGCCTAATACCACTTCAGCCACCACGATAATGCACCTAAGAAGGCTGTTTGCAGCATTTGGACTTCCAGATGTGCTGGTGTCTGACAACGCCTCCACGTTCACATCTGCAGAATTCCAATCCTTCATGGAAAGGAATGCAATTAGGCACATCACTGCCGCCCTATTCCACCCAGCCACCAATGGCCAGGTAGAGCGGCAGGTGCGCACAAGTAAACACGCACTATGGCGTATGGGTGAAGGAGATTTGGAGCGCCAGTTATGCCAGTTTCTTTTCACATATAGGCTCACCCCCCTTGCCTCAGGGCTGTCCCCTGCTGAATTGCTCCAGTGAAGGAAACTGTCATCCTTGCTGGACAGATTGGATCCCTCTAGGGTAGAGGACAAAGGCACAAATATAGCAATCCAACACCAGAAGGGTTTCTCATCTGGAGATTCTGTATATTGCCACAATTATGCAGCTGGTGGCCCTACGTGGGTGCCTGGGTTTGTGATCGATCAATCTGGTTCTGTTTCTTACAGAATCGAAACAGCCACTTGTCTGATCTGGAGGAGGCACACGGGTCAATTGAGACCCAGAGTACTGGACCCACAAGACGAATACAGACACTCAACACTAGGGTTGGCCCCCACCCATTAAATCCAGGGGGCAGAGGTAATAATCAGCAGCCAGCCAACATTGACCCAGAAGTGTCTTCTAGGAAGCAATTTCAAGGGGAATTTGTGGAATGCTCCCCTATTCCGGCCAGGTGTACCCCTACACTGTCCCAGCCTAGCACTCTGGATTCCTTTATTGATGATGACCAATTTTGTTTGGTGTCGCCCTCCACTCTTAGTACACACAGGAGGGACCCTGAATTGTTGGGAATGACTACCTACATGAATTCCTGGTCCCATATCAATCTATTTACTTAGGCCATGTGCTGAATGCTCTTTCCCTTTAAGTGCAAAAAAAAATTACTTAAAATTATTTCAGAACTTTTAAGGTTGTGAGGCAGTTATGCAGTTTTACACTCTTTGAACTCTACACTCTGCTCTTTTAATAGGCTATTACTGTTCCTTGGTATAGTATATTGATTATGCTTCATTGTTTCAGCTGTAAACTGAATCTGTTGAAAAACCAAGCCTAACAATTCCAGAAATACTGTACAGTACTACTTTCTTTATTCTTATAAATGCAATCTGTACAATTTTTTAAAAAAAACTACAACTTTATTAAAATTTGGTAGGTCTTGCGGAGTCCATATAAATAGCCACAGTAAATGCTCTGACTCTTGTTATTTTGTCTTACATGGATTAGAGTTTTGCATGATTTGAGCTTTTTTATGCCATTGGAAACACCATTTCTCTGTCTGTGTATGTATGGAATGCATACTGAGATATATGTGTGTGACACACATATATATGGAGTTCCTCCAGTAAAAGGAGCTACTATGGGCACAAAACATTGTGACAAGAGTACAGCTCTGTATTGGTACCTGTTGATTTGCAGTCTCCACCAAGATGAAAGCTATACCATGTACTAGTACAGCAACAAACAGATAACAAGGACTGGATGTATTCAAATTTCTTCCGCAGGTTTTGTTGTGTTATGTTCCTGCCCTTACTCCCTCCTCCTTTCAGCACTCCTAATCCCAGTGTGATTTTAAACCTAAAACACACACTGTACATTGGCGCCTGTAATTACATTGGTTTTCCACAAAGGGATCCTATTCACAGTTGGACTGTCATTTTTATTTTTATTTTAAGCTCCTAACTGCATACAAACATGGACTAATGACAGTCATTGGGAAATTGGTGGAAACAGAAATAGGAGGAATGTTTTCCGTATTACGCTTGGTGTTGTCCCATTTCCTTTTTCTGAGAAAGCGTACAGTCCTGATTAATGAACAATTTTCTGGCTTCCTTTCAGTGTCTGGCTTCAGAACATTTGCTATTTGATATCTGAGATACGTACAACATGTTCACAGTGAATTCTCCAACTGAAAACAGCAGAGTTCAAACCAAGTCAATTAATTCACAGAGTGAATGGATTCAAGCCCAGAATCGCATGCCTTGTCGAGGCCTCTTTGATGCTCCTGCCAAAAGATATCTGTTTATAAATACAGTAAATGTAACTATTTGATACTTATAGCTCTTACAGTCTTATGTGATTTCGCCCCCAATCTCCTTGTTATGGCTGATCTCAGATAATTGAGTTACATTTTGCAGACATTTTAAGCATTTTTTATCCCTCCCTCTGAAGTTGGCTCCCCCTTCTCTCTGGCACTATAACTCAGCTAGTACCTTCAAGTGGATTCATATTTCCTTCCCCTGCCTCCATCCTTGTTGCCCTGGCTATTCTGCTGAAGTCAGGCATAATACATCCCTATCCAATATCTATATACCCAGCCTATCTATTTCTTGAACCTGTTTTTGTTGCTGTGGAATCTGAGAGAGATTGGCTTATCAGGGAAAGCAGAACCATTTCAAGCATATGACCTTGATGAAAATAACCAGGTTAAATGCTCAAAAGGTCTCAGAAAACTTACAGTATTCATTGAGATGGTAGACATTGATTCAATGTATAGTCTGCTGAACAATTGTCACTGAAATCCAGCAGTTTCTTATACAAGGCACAGAAGATATTCTAAACAGGGGAATAATTCTTAAAACCTTTTACTGGCAGCTATTCTAAATCAGTGTGTGTGTGTGTGTGTGTGTGTGTGTGTGTGTGTGTGTGTGTGTGTGTGTGTGTGTGTGTGTGTGTGTGTGTGTGGGTAGCATGGAGATGTAAGACCTATTTAGGTAGTTATGAGAGTGCTTTAATCCCACCTAGGGATAATCTTGTGTTGGTGAAATCATTAACTTTCCACAGACATAATGTACGCAGTAGGATTTTGGAAGATTCTGTTACTCAGGGTCTTGAAAAATAACTTTTCCAAGCTCCGAATCCAATGGATTATGATTAATTCTCATTAGGCAGGAATATGAGCTCTAGAAGATAATTGAAAAGGGAGTCTGCACTCACTTTGTTCCCATGATTAAGCCATCAGGAATGTTTTATCTGCTGTAACTCTTAAGACTTCCTAATGGAAGCTATGGCTCATAAACAGGATGAAATCCCAACCACACTGTAGATTGTATCATGGTTCCAAGGGAAGTCCCAGGATCCCGGTACCACGTCAAAGTATGTACTTTGAGGAAATAAAGCTTAATTTCATTATCATAAGGATGATTATAGACAGCTTTGAACTGCACTGCTTTCTGTTTATCGTACTCATGGCCTTGATCTAAGCAACATTTGCTGTTTACAGATAATTACTTATTTTTATTTTTTCACAGTTAACTGGAGCATTTTAGCACAGCTGAATTGCTGCGAGCCTTAGTGGAACAAATCTATTAGCGGTATGGCTTGAAACAATACACAAAAGAGCCCTGTGTGTGGTCTGCTCCACACGGTTTGCAATTCCTTATGTTAAACAATAAATCTCTGAGTCAGCTAGAACTTGGGAGTTTAGCATCCAAGGAGAGCTGCATTTTATCTTTTATTCATTGGCAGGAGCATAGCTGTAGGAGGTATTCAAATCACACTTTTATTTAAACAAACACAGCTGGATCACATCCTCTTAATATAGCAATTCTCTAATGAAAAATAACAACATAGTAGTTATCTCTTTTCTTTTGTGCAGCTCTCAATTTGCTAAAATTAGGCAGGCTTCAATCATGTACAAAAATTGGCATGTTTTCATGACCAGCACTCATAGCCACTAACTGCAAAATTATAATGGGGATGCAATTACAGCCAGGCATGTGAAATACACATCCTTTTGCTGCTGTACAAGGTTGTACAATTAGGCTGTAATAGCAACCTTTTCTACGAGACTTCTTTGTCAGACAGCTCATTTCATGTAGTGCATTTAATACTGAGTTCTCCATTTATGTACAACAATGGTTTAGCAATTAACCAACATGCATAGGGTAATCCAGTGCTACAAATCTCGAGTTCCCTTGGCTGGAAGACTCTGATATGCAACATTTCCACAGAACCTGCTCCCTATGTTAGAGACGAAAACATCTGTCAGACTCATTTCCATTGTGTTCCTCCACTAGCATTTATACTCCATCCAACCTTTGAGTGACACTGCAAGCCCTCCTTTCCTACCCCTATGGAAATCAGTATGCATTTAGGGGCAAATCTTTCATTTGTCTGCACTTTTTTCTTAAGTTTTTCTCCAGCACATTTACCCATTTACTATAGCATGCTTGTGTGGCATTCTCAAATGTTACTTACTTGGTTGATTCATGTTTCACACATCAGGTTGACGTGGTGGATTGAAGTATTGTCTTCCACAGTTTCTGATCCCATGCCAGGGCCTTGGGAACTTTGCCCTGAACTTGTCTTCCCATCTGGTAGCTGGCCTTCCTAGTGGTTGCTTTATGTCAAGTGGTATCCATTCTGTGATAACTTTCATCCACCGGCCATCTTTGAAGCAGCATACATGCCCAGCCCACCAATGACCTGCAAACTCAATCAGTGTTGATGCTTGTTTTGCACCTGATCTTATACGTAGTTTTTCATTTGATATTCAGTCAACCAATCATATATGTATCATCCTTCGCTCAATTGCTCTTTGTATTACATCAATTTTTTTGGTCAGCTTTTGTAGATGCCCATGTTTTACTGCCGTATAATAAAGCAGGCAGAATGGTGATGTTGACAAGTTCAGCCCATAATTTTCTCATTTTTGCTTCACTAAGCACATCCTTTATGTTGTTAAAAGCTGCCAATTCTGCTTGCCTTCTTCTTGAAATTTCTTTTGTTAGATCATGCCTTAGGTTAACCTCTTGCCCAAGGTATACATATGAATCAACTTCTTCTACTATCCCATATCCATAGCTCATATCTATGACATTTGTGGAGGCACTCTGTATATATTCCGTTTTTGACATATTGATCTTCAGGCTGATGTGTTGACTTTCTGTGTCTAACTTTTGGAGCATATTCTGTGCTTCTTCTACTGATTCTGATATTAACACTATATCATCAGCGAAGTGATGATTGGATAAATATTCACATTTATATGAATTCCCTTTTCCTCCCATGTCATATTGCACATTGATGATCCTAAGGCAGCAGTAAACAACTTTGGACTGATCGTATTTCCCTGACGGACTCTTCTTTTTATAAGGATCTTTATTGGTTTCTGAAATAAAGTGATTTGTGTTGTACATCCCTAATAACAGGGAAGCCCAAACTACGGCCCATGAGCCAGGGCTGGCCCATGGGATGTCATAATCCAGCCTGAGGGCCAGATTGTTGCTAACACCAGAAGTGCCCTGATGTCACTGGAAGTGCTGAAAACACAATGTTTTCATGCCAAAACGTAGCGGGGAAAAATAAAAAATGGTGAAAAATACTCCTAATGCACTTCCTCCTCCATGGGAAATGGCGGATGCAGGAAAAATACCTGGAAATGCTGTGCAAATTCATGCATGCCACCACCACCAGGAGGAACCATGGGGCCCTGCCGCCCTGTGTATATCTTATGAAATGTAAACCACCTTGAGTCTCCCCAGGGCGAGGAAGGTGGTATATAAAAATAAATAAATAAACAAACAAAATGTAAGCGGCCTGCTCAGCTGTTTGAGTGGGCATGATCAGGCCCCTGGCTGGAAAAGTTTAGGTACCCCTGCCTTATACACTTCTTTGAGAAGACTGATATAGCATAGATTGGTTCCTTGTTCATAAAGTGGTTGCAGCACCGTGTTGTTTTCCACAGAGTCAATGGCCTTCTCATAATCCATGAAGGTGTGAACCAATGGCAATTTATACTCTCTCTGTTGCTCTATTAACTGACTGACAATGTGCAGATGATACATGGTACTGTATTCTTGTCTGAAACCCACCTGTTCTCTTGGCTGGCCCTCATCCAGCTGTCGTGTAATTCTGTTGAGAATAACCCATGTGAAGAGCTTATATGTAAATGTACCAATCTTTATTTATGCACATTTAGATGCTTCTAATTTTTGAAAAGGAAAAAAGAACATACCTACCCACAAATTTATTTTTTGCAGTTTGCTGCCAATGACAAAGATATACAATACAGTAATGTACGGTAGCTTTGCAGACTACAAATTGAATCCATTCATCTAAAGTATGTTAATTCTGACAATTTATTTTCCATTCCTATCCTAGGTCCATTGACTCAGGCTGATTTTCATTGAACCTACGTTCATTGCAGGCGCACCCCCCAAAAAAAGACTCAGACACCAGTATATGGATAAAGGCATTGGGCCACTTTTATTGAATAATGCCCTAGTCCGAATTATAACTTTCAATTGGTACTCATCCAATTATAATTCTTAAGGCAAGCAGGCCGCAGTAACACTGGTAAGGTTCCTCCCAAAATTGCCAATGGCTACAATGTATCCATTTGTATCAATTTGTTTGTTCACACAAACAAATTGTTGACCGTAGTTAATAAACTATCTACTGACCCCACCCTCTGACGTGTATCCGTCAAATCACGGGGTGATGCATGCTGAAAAACTCCTGCCATCACCCCTTGCCTGGTTCGTCATTGACCGGTCAACGTTATTACACCTGTACCTGTCTAAGTGTTGGCCAGTCAATTGCGAACCTGCCGGATACCTATGGGTCATAAATCTTTACCTTACCAGTGCTACCCGCCACACGGGGAGGCTTCAATGAAGACTCACCACCCACCCACCCAAGACCGTCAGCTCGGTCAACAGGCCTGCTTGCAAATCTTCCAAAAAGAGGTTCATACCTCTAGCCGACAGGTGGACCCTATCCCCTGCATAAAGATCATAATTTTGTAAACTAATGGTGGGGTGTCGGATGACCATCCCCAAACCCTTGTCTGCCAAGAACCGGGCAACTGCCCTGTTCACCGAGCAGCGAGCGCGGTCAAGGGCACGGAGGTCAATGCCTCCCCTGTAAGCATGACGTGGTATGATGTCCGACCATAGCAGCCTTGTGGACGGCCACACATAATGCAAATAAGCTAGGTCACTGCAAATCGTGAATTTTAAAGAAAGGCCAGTGACCTGGCCGAGGTCATTGCCCCCGAGGTGCAGTAAAAGGACATCAGGCGGTTCAGCATCCCTGATGAAGAAAAGGAATGGCAACAGTTCCCGCCATCTCATTCCACGCTTACCGTACCAACGTATGCATGCGGCTGCACACAGTCCAAGCTGGGGTCCCCACTCTGTCGCCGCAGCATACTGCGCTGCCCAGTGCACGTAACTGTGACCCACCAGCCATACTGCCACCGGTGTGCGGGGACACACAGGGTCTGTAAGAGAAAAAAGAGAACAGTGACTTAACTGGTACTCATGCCTGAAGAGGGTGAACATATAATGCAAAACGCATGGATCCCCATCTTCCCATATGGCATATGTCAGCCTCAGAGTACCCAAATGCAGCTGCAGTTGAAGCAGCACCTATCCTAAATGAATGGGTGCCGTAACGAGCCCCTGGGAGGCCAACACTGGATAGTGCCATACCGGTCACCTTCCAAAATTAAAATTTAGTAAGGGGAGACCCATCCTGGTGGCAGAAAAACGGGCCAGGGTGCGTGCCACGCACTGCCAAGAACTTCTGTAGGGCACCAACCAGACAGATGTCTGCAATGGAACATCGTAGCAGTCTAACTCCACTGCCTACGCCGTGCTGATCAACTTTTGAGGACCGTATCCTCAACTGAGCCCACTCATTAGAAACATAGACATCATCGAGTTCCAGTGCCCTATGAGTCGCATCTGCCTTAGACAGTAATACCAACTCACTGATGCGGAGCACTCCAAAGAAGGCCACCATGGTAGCCGCATGAAAAAGAGCCGCCTTATACCTGTCAAAACATAGGTTATGCCAGCCTCGTGCAAGGTGGGTAAGCACCCCTGGGGAAATTGGGTGACGAGTGTCCAGGCGGCGGCCACGTTCCCGTGCCCACCCCTCCAAAACATGTTGTATGCGGAAATCGTTCATGCTGTCAGCAAAACCCCTCACCTTGGCAATAAATGCCAGTGCTGACAACCTGGATGCTATAGTGCGGGGAGCGAGGCCCTGGCTGTGTAGATAAACCATGAATTGTAAAACTTGTTCCACTGGAATGGGCCACACTTCGGGCAACTGAAGTTGCACACAAAAATTTATAAATTGAACGAAAGAATGATGATACGCCTTACGCGTGCGGGGCGCCAAGGATATGCCGATCGCCCGGTTCACCTCTCCTTGCCAAATGTCCAAATCTCGGCCGGGAGTGGCGAGGGGAATTCCTCTGTGGCCGGAGCCAAGGCGCGGAACCGGGGGATCTGCAGGCGGGATAAAGCATCGGCAATATCATTATTAATGCCTGGTACATGTCTGGCCCTAAAAAGCACATTCAGGCGTAGGCTACATAACACAAATTGGCGAACTAAAGCCATCACCCTGTGTGATTTAGACGTCTGAGCATTGACAATGTGCACTACCGCAGCATTGTCACACCAAAAGTGAACCACAGAGTCGGCCCACTCCTCGCCCCATAGCATCAAAGCTCCCAGGATTGGAAAAAACTCAAGGAATGTAAGATCGTGGAGGTGATCCGTGCCCCGCCATGCTGGAGGCCATTGGCCATAAGCCCACCTCCCCTGGAAGTAAATCCCATATCCCAGGGAGCCGGAGGCATCCGACTGTACTTGAAACCTAGGGGAAACTAAAAGGTCGGATCTCCAAAAGGAGACCCCGTTGAAGTCCCGCAGGAATGTGAGCCAAACCAAAAGGTCAGCCCGCATGCCCCTGGTCAGTCGGACCCTATGATGGCGCCTTGACAGGCCAGACATGGCATTGCATAGGCGCCGAGCAAATGCCCTGCCAGGCGTAACCACCCTGCAGGCAAAGTTAAGATGGTCATGTAGAACCTGAAGCTCACGAAGTGACACTTTATGTTTGGCCAGCAAGGCCAAAACCATCACGGAGATCCGGGTGACCTTATCGATGGGTAACCGGGATGCCTGTGCGACTGTGTCAATTTCAATACCCAGAAATGTGAGGGTAGTGGATGGGCCCTCGGTCTATTCGGGCGCTAAAGGGACACCCAGTTCATGCATTAGTGTCTGAAATGTGGTGAGGAGACGCGTGCACGTGTCCAAGCCCCGTTCACCACCGGTATCGGTGGGGGTAGTGTCCTGCTGCGTGGGCGCAGCCCTGGTCCTCCGACCTGAGGGCTGCCCCCCGCGCTGCGCAGGGCCAGCAAAAGTCCTCCCTGTTGGCCGCGGTTTCATCGCCGGGGCCTTCCGTTTGGGAGGCATATCCGTAGAAATAGCAGGATCCCTGTCCAGGGATCAACCTATGCCAAAAAGCACAGAGCAGCCAGCAAGCCAAAGGCTCTGTGCAACTCCTTCCTTCCCAGCCGGGAAAGCCAAGGGCTAAAGAGCCGAAGAATCGAAGGAACAGCGACGGAGAAAACTTCTCCTCTCCGTCGCAATTTTAAAATGGCAGCTCGGCTGCCTCGTGGCCACCCCTTTTATAGAGGGGTGGCCACGCCCCCTAACTCACCCGGATGTCTGAGTCCGGGGGGGGGGCTGCAAAGAGCGCGGCGGCCATTTTGGCACCGCACTTTCATTCTTTGGACATTTAAATGAAGCCATCAGCAGCTTGTATACTGTATGGGTAATTGAAGCATTGGACTCAACAAGCTCATTCCATGTCCTTTCCCTGAACTAAAATTGGCTTTCATCATCTTGTTCAACAAAGGTGCTTGAGTTAGAGTCAAATTAAACAAATGAGCAGCAATGGTCCACAGGGTCCCAAAGGGTCGGAATCGAAAGTGCGACTGAACAACAAAAATTTTATATTCTTCCAATGAGGAATAGACACAGAGCTTTCAGTCTGTTTGTATATGCCATGCAAATGATGTCACTGCCTATCTCTCGGTGACCATTCACAAAACAGGGTAAGCAAGCTGCAGAAGATACCACAATTGCTTGCCATCATGTCAATTCTGACTACTTCTTCTTCTTCTTCTTCTTCTTCTTCTTCTTCTTCTTCTTCTTCTTCTTCTTCTTCTTCTTCTTCTTCTTCTTCTTCTTCTTCTTCTTCTTCTTCTTCTTCTTCTTCTTCTTATTATTATTATTATTATTATTATTATTATTATTATTATTATTATTATTATTATTATTATTATTATTATTATTATTATTATTATTATTATTATTATTATTATTATTATTATTATTATTATTATTATTTGGGGGGGGGTTCCTAAGGACACAGTACCCAGAAATGGTTTACCATGCCTTTCTTTTGGGGCATCCCGGGACAGCCTAATTCACTGGCTGTGCATCCAGAGGTTGGAAGTTCAATTCCTCACTGTGTTTCCTGGAAGGAATGCCAAATTGTGTAGTTATGGGAAAGCTGCAGAGTCCCAGCTGGGCAAGAAGAAGAGCGTGTAAACCACTTCTGTGAATTCTCTACCAAGAAAATCCTATAGAGGCTCACCATAAATCAGATGACTTGCTAGCACACAGTTATTATTACGGAAAATATGGGAATGCTGTAAGCAGATGATAATGTTTTTACATATTGTAAACTGCCCTGAGTGGTCCTTGCACCAAAGGGACACTGTATAAATATAAATAAATAAATATGCTTCTAAATGCAAAATTGCTAATCTCATCAATTCAATCCCTAATATATCCTGTATTTTCCCTACAACCATAACTTGAAACTAAAACTTCTCCCCAAATATTTTGCTCACTTCTTCTTCTTCTTCCATGTCTAGGCCACATGAAACTGCCAAAATGAAGGCACCATTTGGTGAGTTCATTCTGCAGTTTCCTTCACCTGACCTAGTGTGAGAAAGATTAGCCAACAACACAAGGTTGCTGTTACCAGAGTACACCTGATTCTGGTTCAAAAATACCACAATTTTTGAGGAGGCTCTTTCTGCGTACCCCATTTTGCTCACTAAGATTGAGACACATATGGCATCTCCAACCCCATCCCCAACCCCATCCCCTGTAGATTAAAGTACACCATACCTAAAACCTGTCAAGTTATTTTGGGAACTGATACAGAAAAATCCAGTTTCTATCTCCTTTTCTAATACTGTATTAAATTTGTCATTGTATTTTACTAACTAACAAATTGCTGCCCTTTTATGATAGCAAAATTCTACTTCATGAAATGGACATTGCGCTCCAGTTAATTAACTGTAATTTAACCTTGCTCATACTGTTCTACCATACCATATTATACATAAGATTAGGAAGATGAATGCATGTCAGAATATCTAGTGTGAAAACAATGAATGCAGGTCATAGTTTGTATCTTTTGTTTCTGGGTCCACATTTAGTTATTAATCGATCTGGATCCAACATACTCTATCATGTGACCTCTGTTTTCCTGAGCAATAAGAAGTTTTTGGACAGAGCTACAAAACTCACCTTTTAAAATAAATATCAATAATTTTTTTTACCTTTGGCTTTCTAAATGTTTTGGGCCGGGAGCTCCATCATGCTGGGCAAGACATCTGTACAATGAAATTCTGAAACAAGTGGATAGCCAGAGATTGAGAACCACTGTTTATATGAAAAGAAAATGTTAGAAGATACTTAGTATATGTTTCTGGCACATACTTATTTACAAATGAACAAGCAGAGTCCATAGGGAGCAAAGAAAATTCTGTAATAAGTTATTAGAAAGAACCACCCCACTTGTTTTTCAAAGAGCAATTACAGTCAACGATGCAGGAATTTTCAATAACTACAATTAAAAAATTTCTCCTCTGTGAAACAATCTGTGTTCAAATGCAAATGAGGTCTCAGTCACTTGTGCCTACTAAATAAATAGTGTCACTCTGCAAAAACGAGTTGATCAGAATTTAGGCACAAACATTAACAGGTTGTTGCTCAAATCTTGCCTATCAATTCAATGCTGCTGGAAGAGCTTTGAAAAGTTTCTTTTATGGATGTCAATAGTGCCACTAGACATGTTGAGAGTTGTATTCTGGGAGTTGAAGTCCATAGAAGTAAAACTGTCCAAGCTTTGACACAGAGATATCCCTGTTCAGGAGAGACCCATGATGCCCACATCATAGCTTTTGATCTGTCTGCCCTTGGGCCTACATAGTTGGGATGTTGCTACCAAAGTGGCATAAATTCTAGTCCTTCTGTTCTCTTTCTCATCTGAAATTCTTGTTGCCAGTGAGAAACCACGAGAAAAGGTATGAACTATGTATCTTCCTAAAGAAGTAACACTGAAACCTATGAAAATAAAAAGAAGCTGGCTGTGTAGAAATGGAATGAAAGCCATCTACAGTAAAGTATCATCGCAAATAGCTGGTTAGTTTTATTAGATCAATTTTTTCTTCTGAACAGGTAGCCTAGGGTTGTTAGCTTTTCTGCAGTCAGCCATGTTTGCTTCTACATAGGGGCGATTTCAATCCCACATTGCCTTGTAAACAAACACAGTGTCCAGAGACATAGTCACAGCCAGGACTAATACAGGAAAGAGTCTGCACTTAGGGAACTGGTTAGAAAGGGCTGGCAGTCTCAGTCTGTCCCAGAGGCTCCCTGTTAAGGGACAGGAATGGCACCATTCTGTAAGATATTTGGCAAAGAAGGCAGCTCTTCCAGCAACTGTCCGCCCACAACTGATGGCACAAAAACAAATAAAGTAACCTTGGCATTGACCTTGAGGAATGAAGCCCAGTCAAAATAATTTCCTTAATATGACAAGTTATAAGTCTGGGCACGGTGACAACTTGGAGATTTTTGTCCATCTTCTTTGGAAACAACACTCATGTCTGCCAGTATGGACTGTCAGTAAAATCTGTGTCTAACATTACCCTGGTTCTCTCCATCGGCTTACAAACAAAGAGGAAATTATTCAACAGCAGTGAGAGGAACCCCCCCCTCCCCAATTCTCATGTTTGCACATTCTTTTAGATTCATTATTTTGTAGCTTCTAATGTTTAACAGCAACTTAAAAATTGCTTTCCAATTTTAGTTATCTTCAGAATGATCCTCAGAGGTACAATATTATGATTGTACAGCTAAGTACTAAAACAGAGATTTAATGTCTAGTCATTATGTGAGTAAGGCATAGGTAAGACTTGAAATTCAGCTCTTCGTCACCCAAATTTAACTCTTTGGTGATCTTGTTGAAGGGCTTTTGATGGACTGACCACTTTTGGAGGACTTATTTATGAAATAAAAAGAGCAGCAATGTTGTGAAATGTTTTGTGGTAGTTTTTAATGGGGTTTTAATTGTGATTTTAAAATTGTGATGGTTTTAATATCTGAATGCTGCCCAGAGTCTTTGGAATTGGGCGGCAATAAAAATCCTAAAATTAAATAAATATTCTAAAAGAAATTTGCAAGGCAATAAGGAAAGCCTATGGTTTATATTAAATGCAGACCCAATGTTATTGTTTCGTCCAAAATGTTATACAGTGGAACCTCGGTTAACAAATGGCTCGGTAAACATGAAAATGGCATAAAGGAAATCCATAGAAAATAGTGGCTCGGCTTATAGAATTTATTCCAGAATGGATTAATTGGTTTTCAATGCATTCCTATGGGAAACGGCATTTCTGTTAGTGTATTTTGGTTTTCAATGCATTCCTATGTGAAATTGCATTTCACTGCCCTGAGTCGGGTTTTTACCTGAGTGGGTGGCATAAAAATTGAATTAAATAAAAATAAATAAATAAATAAATGCATTCCTATGGGAAATTCAGTTAAAGTAATTTCCGCTGTAAGAAACGTCCCGTAGA
Source organism: Bradypodion pumilum (assembly GCA_035047305.1). Classification (NCBI taxonomy): domain Eukaryota; kingdom Metazoa; phylum Chordata; class Lepidosauria; order Squamata; family Chamaeleonidae; genus Bradypodion; species Bradypodion pumilum. The sequence goes on along the minus strand of JAWDJD010000004.1, from coordinate 103,438,326 downwards.
ATGCATTAATTACATTAACTGAGGTTCCACTGTACTGTACTCTGAATAGATACAAACTTAAAAGGACAGGTGGCTGGTTCATTGTTTAATTTACTTCATGGTGAAATCAAGATTCCCAGTGTGAGTCTTACCTTAACCAACCAAAATAAAATATATCATAGGGCTTATTTGTTATGCGACTCACTAAGTGAAGGTAACAATCACTGGGTTTATAATTCCCAAAAGGTACACTATCAAGAATCCTATGTGCCACAGGTCACTGACTCACAAGTTGTGCAAAAAGGCAACCCTTTGGAGTAAGTTACAGATTAAGTCATGTATAAAAATTAATGGCTTCTGATTGGGAAAACTCTACTTACCTTTGATTGGTTTTATAGTTGACCATTTAAGAATAAATACATATCAACCATGATACCTAGTGTGGTATCTTCTTTTTCTTCTTCTTCTTCTTCTTCTTGAGCCATATCCGATTCTGAATATTGGCGATCATTGTGACAATCAGCCATGAAGACTGTCCTGCAAATGTAACACAGTGGCCTTTAATCTGCCTTCTGCATCACAGCATGACCCCCATACCACTGATCCAGTTCTGTGAGTCACTTTCTGGTCCTGAGCCCTTTTGGCTTGCAAAGTCCTCCTTAGCTCCAGCCTAGGGGCTGCTCAGCACCAGCCCAGTATTAATGCCCTCCATCAAGATGGATTCAAGTGGGATTTAATACACTTGGGGACCATCATCCTTCCCTGTGGACTTTGCCAAGGCCGCTAGTCCTCAGGGTTGTCAGGTTAGTTAACTGCCACCTGACACTTGGCATTTTGTTGCTGACAGTATGGTCTACTCTATTACCATAGCAGGATAACCTGGCCAGACTCGCAGTGATGTATAGTGGATAGAATAATGGACTGGGACTTGGAGAGCCTGTGTTCAAGTCAGCCATAGTAAACTCCTTAAACATCTCACCTAACATGAACCTTTAGGGGTTTTATAAGTTGCCTCTGGGGTACACAGGAAGAGCTTCCTCAAGCATAACCAGGTAACAGCAATCTTGTGTTGCTGGCTAATCTTTCTAACACTAGATCAGGTGAAAGAAACTGGAGAATGATCTCACCAAACGGTGCCTGCATTTTTGCAGTTTCACATCTGGCCTAGACATGGAAGAAGAAGAAGTTGACTCTGACCTGAAGACACCAATCAACAATAACATACATTGACTAGATTTAATAGCTAAATATTTGGAAATTCTTTTTATTATTATTAAACAGTTGATATACAGAATAGCAACCCCCACCACCAGCACCACAAAATAGATGACCATGACAGTTCTTGAGAAGGTCACTTAAGGTCTCTGCTTGTGTGAGATGGGCCAACCACCAGACACACCAGTGGCTTTAAAACTTTCTGGCATGCCAATGTTGTCTTGGCTGATCTACTTTCCAACATCAGGCAAAAGAGGAAAAGCAATTGGCATTGCTTTGGCTGCAGTAAACACTCAGCAGCGGCCTTTTGCTATAGATTTAGGTCATATATGACCAGCTTCAAAAACCACTGGAAGAATTCTTGTTCGCATGCTGGGTAAATATGAGAAACAGGACATAGACAATAATATTGCATCATGTTCCTTGCTTTTGATCTTAATCTACCTCATTCCTAAAGCATGCAGACAGATTGAGTACTTCAGACCTATTCAGTGACAGAATGGTTTAGAGCAAGGATTTTTAAAGCACCACCAAAAGAGACCCTAAAAGACTCTCATGACCTTAGACAGAAAAATAATCCTATGCCAAATTATAGCTCACTTCTTCCCAAAGTAAAAATGGAAGTGTGCAACTTAATACTTGTCAAATCTTCATTAGATTAGATTTTTAAAACGCTCATGCCACCCCATCCCCTCCTCCACCTCCTCCACCTCCATCTGTACCTCCACCACCACCACCACCTCCTCCTCATACTCTTCCATGTCTATGCCAGACATGAAACTGCCAAAATGAAGGCACCTTTTGGTAAATTCATTCTGCAGTTTCCTTCACCTGACCTAGTGTGAAAAAGATTAGCCAGCAACACAAGGTTGCAGTTACCAGGGTACACCCAAATGTGGTTTTAAAATTCCACAATCTTTGAGGAGGCTCTTTCTGTATACCCCATCCCATACCTTTTACACACAGAACACACTTCCTTTGTGTTTAGTCTTCAGAAATATGTATCTACGCCAACAAATTACTGATTTTTTTAAAAATTAAGATAGTACTTTTTTGTTCCAATCAACACAACTTATTTAGACACAAGATTCTAACATCATTTTAAAGCAAAACTGTGACGCTAGGAAACAGAAGGCATGTAGCCTACTTGTCCGTAGGATGGCCCAGTGAGGAGAGGGTTGACACTTGAATTATAGTGAGTTCAAGAGCTATAAATGTGCAAATTTAACCTAAGCCTAAATTGCAGTGGCTCAAGTGGTTAAGACGCTGACTGGAAGGCAGCAGGTCAGCAGTTCAATACTGTACCAGAGTACTGTACAACGGAATGAGCTCCCGTCTCTGTCGCAGATCCTGCCAACCTTGCAGTGTGAAAGCAAGAAATTGTAAGTAGATAAATAGGGACCACTTCGTTGGTGTCTAGGCATGCTTGCCACATGTCCACAGAAATGTCTGCAGAGACAGACAGCGCTGGCTCTTTGGCTATAAACAGAGATGAGCACTGAGCCCTAGAGTCGGATATGACTGGCTTTCGAGCAAGGGTGACCTTTACTTTTAATCTTCAACTAATCCTAAATGCACTAGCATTCATTAGTGAAGGGTCAAATAATACCCCAAACGTTCACTCAGTTCAATTTTATCTTTAACCTCTGTGGATGAGAGTTAAAGCAGCATTTAAGGCTCTGATGACTTGAACTAGCATTCAGGCATGGCTCTGAAGATGGTCAGAACTTCAATAACTTAGACATAACATATATGCAGATAGAAAAGGCCACCACTTTAAATATAGTGCACTTTAAATATACTGCAAGTTATTTTTAGTACAAGTAACCAAAATGTTTGACATTGACAAGTTTTAAGGCCACTGAAATAACTATTCAGCAAACAGTGTCACAAAAGGCTTATTTCCACACTAGCATGGGGCCAAATCATAGCTAATATAAGAGATCCTTCACCAGGTTTTCTATGTATTTTAAAACAGGTGCAAGGAGCTCCAGATCTAAGTACAGTACTGCCTTTGCAGTTGGGGAAGAGCATTTAACTTTCTTTTGAACTGTAAGGGTTAGATCAGAGGAATAGAATCACACAACAGAATCATATAATTCATCTGCCAACATTACCACCCTAGTTAAATTCAGAAATCTCTGCACTTGTTTTAACATAGGGGGGATGGAATCAAACATCCACACATTAAGAAATCTATTTAGACTTTCTGTAACATACATGATTTGAACTCCTATCCTCAATCTGCTTCATTCATACATCTCCCTTCTGTTTCAGGGCTGCATGTGATACAGTGTTGCACTATGTTTTTGAGTCCTGCCAATCTAATATTTTGTCATAATTGAATAATATTTGCAATTTTGTTAAACACTCATCTCATTCTGTTTGAGAAGGCTTTCAAAATTAATAGCCAATTCAGTTTTAGACAAGATAAATGCCCATGTCAACCACTAATCACATCTATGTTGTGTTCCAACATATTCCCGAAGAATGGTGTCGTCCTCCCCCCCCCCCACGCCTATACATTTTAAAAATGCAGAATAAAAAGCACTGGCTCTTATCCACTCCCTAGAATGAATTCAGTTTATTAATATTTGTAGAACTACCAGTGCTGTTGGTTCCCCTGTTATATTATAGAGTCCTCCATTTTCTTTATGGCAACAAAATAGATATTTAACCATATATAAGCTCCAAAGATGTCTGTGAGAACTAAGCACTTTTATAGTAGCTGTAGTAGAGTTGCCATGCTTTTGACTGGCTTTGCCTATTTTGATTTAAATTTAATTTCTCTTTCTGCATAGATGTATAACTGTGAAATAGGGTGGCTAAATTCTATCCAAAGGACAGGAGCTATATTTGTCAATGTACATTATAATTTTATGGACTGTAAAATCACTTGAAATTACACAAATGTTTAAAAGCTCTTTATTTAATATGTCCTTCATGAATTTAATGTCCTTTTCTGTGAATGCTAGCAGTATTCCATCCTTATGAAGTCTGAGACAAAATTACATGATTCATATCTCCCAAACTAATATATGGTTAAGAGTTTAATTATCCATCACTGTTTGCCTTTTCAAATACTTTGATTTCTTTTTAATTCAGTAAGAATTAATTTGAGTTGAATGTGTTTTCAGAAAAGTATCTTCTGAGTTAAAGGGTAATGAGGGGTAATTTTAGGACTAACGGTGTTTTTACAACATGAGATGTTGTGGTTGCACCATTCACTTCCTCAAATGCACATATGCTTGGGGCTTCATATATATATGAAGCTTCATATAGACTTAGGACTTCATATATGTTCAATCATTGCTTTGTAGATTAAGCCTTCAATCCCACACCATCAGCAGAATGCAGGAAAGACCTGAATCAACTACTAAGAACATAAGAATAGCCTTGCTGGAACAGGCCACAACCCATCCAGTCCAGCATTCTGTCTCACATAGTGGCTCACCATTTGCTTCAGGAGATTCCCAAGCAGATGCCTTCACCTGCTTAGGATTCCCTGGAAATGGCATTGAGAGATAGCCTGCCTATCTCTCTAACCCGGAGGTTGTCCTTAGGTATCAATAATTATAGTCATTGATACCCTTGCCCTCCACTTGTCTAATCCTTTCTTAAAGCTGTCAAGACTGACAGCTGTCACCACTTCTTCTTGCAGGGAGTTCCATAGACCAGTGATCCTCTGGGTGGAAAAGTACTTTCTCTTATTTGTTTCAGAACTAGTACCCAAAAGTTTCATGGAGTGCCCCTTTAGTTCTAGTGTTATGTGATAGGGAAAACAGTTTTTCCTTATCTACTTTGTCCACATTGTGCATGATTTTATAAACTTCAATCAGGTCACCTCTTAGATGCCATCGTTCAAGAGTGAAGAGGCCCAACCGTTGCAGCCTCAGATGGTAAGGAAGGTGTTCCAGTCCCCTAATCATTCTGGTTGCCCTCTTCTGCACTTTTTCCAGCTCCAAATATCCTTCTGGAGGTATGGCGACCAGAACTGTACACAGTATTCCAGATGGGGCCTCACCATAGATTTATAAAGAGGCAAAATGAGAAAGATTAAACAAGAAAATGCAAAGTATGATTACAGTGAACCTTAAGGAGACAAAATCAGAACTATGTAACTTTCATGTGGATAATGAAGAAACTGAAATAGGTAAAATATTTTCTATACTTTAGTTCCATCTTCCATTGATATGGAGACTGCATCTAAGAAATTAGAAGAAGGTTGGATGGTCATCTATAAACTAGAAAAGGTCCTTAACTTAAGAATGCATCACTGACACCAAGGCCAAGACCATCCTATGATGATATTCTGGGTGGCTACATACAAAGGTGAAAACTAAACAGGAGAGAAAGCAGACATGAAAAAGATACATTCAAAATATGGTGTTGATGGAGAGATGGCCATAAAGATAAATGAGTGGATTGAGGTCAAATCAAACCTGAACTCTTAATAGGAATGAAAAAATTACTAAAATGGGATGTTAGATAGTTGAGTGAACCTAGAGAAAAGTGGCAGATTAAAATAGTGCATTGCCCTTGTACTAAGGAGTCAGTGCCTTCATTTTAGCAGTTTCACATCTGGCCTAGACATGAAAGAAGAAGAAGTGTCCATTTTAATGGTGTTTTGCTGCTGAATAAAGAGCATTAGAAAACAGAATACGATTCAACAGGATTTTGACAGGTTTGGGGCCTGGCTTAACAGAAATACATATATAAAGGATTTAGAGAACAACCTGGACAGCAGAAACAAAAGCATCATACAGTATTTCTGGATGATATTCAAGTTGGTGCTTCACAAGTCTCTTCAGCAAATACATCCCCTAGTTGCAGAACATGGATTATTAAGTGTCTTAATTTTATTAACTTGGTATACTTTTGAAGCAATTTTCACAAATTAAAGGTTTCAGTGATACGGAAAATCAATCAATTCAGTATGGTGGAAACAACATTGTTTAAGGGTAGAATTAGAAAGTTCAGCACAAGTCCTTTTATCTAGATAAGCTGGTACAGTCCAAATGGTGTAACTTTTGAAGGTGAACTGCTCCAAGTAAAGAAATCACTGTAAACAATACCTGTTGTATAGTAAGCTGTATGACCAAACATTGCAAATTATAACATCTACAGTTATTTCTTAACTTGGGATAATTAGTCTTCAAAATTTATGCCATTTGTGTATCTAGACACAAGGATTTTTTCCTTTGAGTGGCAGCTAGAATGAAGATCCTATGGTATCCTGTCATATGTACTTGTTGCTCCACAAAGCAAAAGAATACTAAAGAACATACCAAAGGATGGGATATCTCCATTCTCCCTATCTTCTTCTTTATGCTCCTTTTCAATGGACGTCAGGTTGGCCAAGCTGGTATGTTGTTTATTCACTTTCCACTTTCTTAGATACCCATGAAACATCTACTATGCAAGTCTAGCTTGGTCATTCAGATTCATGTTGAGTTTGACTTGGTCATGGATATAACCCCATAGAAGAAAATACCTCTATTCTCACACACTGCCAAAAATTAAAATTAAATTAATAATTTGCTAGTTTAAGTATGGGTTGTAAATTTATTTTTGTAACTTAACTACCAGTACCAGCTTGTTGGGCAAGTAATGCTATATTTTCTGTATTTTCACAATGTGGAAGAATCAAAGCCAGCTGTATTTATTTTGCCATTGGTAATGTTGTAAAAGAAAAAAGAACCCACAGTCTAACTAATAATAAAGATATAACTTGGCGGGGGGGGGGGGGGGGACCTGACAAACTACCAGGTACCAATATACTATTCAATGCTACTGCAGCATTTTAACCCTATATTTTAGTCACTACTGACAGGTAGAGGGCAAATTTGCATAATGTACTGTTTAAATATTCAGTTTTATCAGGCTTCAAGGCACTATTTGTCCTAAGCCTCTTCAATAGTTAGTGACCCTCTTGAAATCAACATCATTTGTCAAATCAAATTAGGCTTGTTGTTAATTTCAGACAGTGATGTTCATCTTTTTGATGCTTTCAAACAACTCTTTATTAAATCCCTGTGACATCATGCTACTTAAATATGCTAAGTGAGTCACTTGTTCAATGCTGCAATTGTCAGAAAAATATGAAACTTTGCTCCAAGGTAAATATTGTTGGGTCACTTGAAATATATGCAAATTTGACATTTCTTAACTGATTAGCATATCCACACATCAAAGATTACTATATATCGCATCAGATATTTTTGATTCAGGAGAGTTAAGGTCAGCGGCATTTGGCATACACTTCCTCTTCCATCATAGAAAATATAAAATGAAAGCATTTCGAAGGAAAGCTTAGGAATGAATTTATTTTGTTCAAGAAGCGAACATTTCATTCCAAGGAGCTGGGAATACATTGCTGGAGTGTGTGTTGGGAAAGTCAGTCATGGGCCATAGTATTTGATCACACATTGAGAATGCAAGCGCGGCGCCAAAATGGCCGCCGCGCTCTTTGCGGGCCCCCCCCACAGGACGAATGATCCGGGTAGTTTAGGGCGTGGCCAGCTCCCTTATAAAAGGGGTGGCCACGAGGCAGCCGAGCTGCCATTTTAGCTAAGCGACGGAGCGGAGAAGTTTTTTCCCCTGTGTCTCCGTCGCTCTTTACCTAGGTTGGGAGCCTTTTGGCGGTGAATCTTCTCTTTCGGCTTCCTTTTGCCTTCAGTGAGATGCCTCCGAAGAAGAAGGCGCTTTCGAGTGCGGCTCGCACGGGTAGGAGGCGCAATCCGGGTCGGAGGACCACAGTGGCGCCTCCCCAGCAGCCGCCTTTACCGGCACCCGCCGGGACCGGCGGGATGGGGTCGATCACCCCTTGGCCGGAAGCCGGAGACTCAAGCATGGGCTCGGTGAGGGCTGCGGCCTGCGGCCCGCAAGCGGTGGACACCGCTCCTGGCTTTGCCCATTCTGCTGGGCCTGCAGCAGTTGTGGCGCAGCCCCCCCCGGGGCCTTCTAGCCTTGGGGGGTGGTGTGGCCTCCTGCCTTGGCAGGTGCCTGCACCGACCCTTCCGGGCTTCGGTGCGGCACAATGGCCCTATTCGGGTCCTGGGGTACAGCGACCTGTACCCGCGCCTCTAACAGGCGGGCCGGCCGGCCCTTGGCCCCAGGTCAGCGTGGAGGCCTTACTGGCCCGCGTGGCGGCCCTCGAGGCCTCCTTGGCTCGGGCCAGCAATGCTGGGGCTACTTGTGGGGTTCGTTTCGAGGCACCATCGGTCGGGCAGCAGCAGGCGACGGGACGGGTCGAGCTGCTGCAGGCGCGTGGCGCAACTTCGGCCACTGCCTCGCAGCTCTCCGGCCAGCAAGCAGGTGTGGGTCAGGCCCCGATGATGAGCTCTACGGCGGTCGTGAGCTCCGGCGCCCCCGGTGGGACGGAACCCCCGGTGGGGGCGGCCTGCGGGGGTGCAACATGTGAGTATGCAGTACAAGCCAATACACCTACACACATTGCCACTACGGGGGTGGCTTTTCAATGGCCTTGGCCTCGCGCGGGTGGTGCGGTGGCCCAGCCGCCGGCGCCCCACTCGGCGATGACAACTGCTACCCAGACCCCTGGGGTTGCAGGTGTTCCCTACCCTGCCGGGAATGTATTGGGGGTGGCGGGGTCAGCACAGGCCCCTTTTATGACGCCCGCGTTGTCTGCGGTCCCGGTTTCGGCCTTGCCAACAGCGGGATATTCTTTGCCACTGGGTGACCACCTAGCACAAGCCACCAGAGAAAAGATATGGCGGGGGGAGTATGTAGATATCTTCTCACTCTTAAACAGAGAGCCCACCAAGGAGGAGAGGGAGGGGCAGGACGAGAAGGATAAGGAGCAGGCACGTCGTCGCAAGCCACCACGTACCTGGGCCAACTGGCTGCCGGCTTATTTAATCTACATGGCAGTGTACTTGAGAGCGCGGCCGGATTTGGCTATTCCGATGGTCCAATATTTGGACAACATCTATAGGGCGATGGTCGATTTTCCGGGCCCCTCGTGGTTGGCTTATGACGAGGAATTTCGTATGCGGATTCCCCTGCACCCCGAGATGAGGTGGGACGAGCCGTGCCAGAGGCTTTGGCTTCTGTACATGACGCCCACGCGCCCCGCGCCAGGGGAGAGATACCATTGCGGACATGCGGTCCAGCGAGCGGCTCCAGCTCAGGTTCCCCGCCAGGTGGCGGGGCAGGGGGTTCCAGCCCGCCTGCTGTGCTGGACTTTCTCGTCCAATGGTTCCTGCAATAGGAAAAATTGCAAGTACAGGCATGAGTGTCCCACCTGTGTGGGCCACCATGCAGCCTCTGCTTGTCCCAGGCCTGGCGGGACGCGTGGCAGAGGGAAGGGTGGACAGTGGGCTGGCAAGACTGCCGCAGATGGAGGTAGTGTACCAAAAGGCCCCCTCCCCAATTAATGTGCATATGTTGGAGCGTTGGCTCACATCGTACTCGAAGAGGGAGGATGCGGAGTATCTCCTTCGAGGCTTTCAGCAAGGGTTCCGTATCCCTTTCATGGGTGATAGGTCCCCTCAGGATGCCCCCAATCTTTTGTCTCTTAAGGGAAGGGAGGAGGTGGCTGCTGCCAGCATTAGGAAGGAGGTTGATGCGGGCAGGGTCGCTGGCCCTTTCCCTGCACCCCCGTTCCCCAATCTTAAGGTATCGCCCCTAGGCTTAGTTCCCAAGAAGTCGCTAGGCGAATTTCGCCTTATTCATCATTTGTCTTACCCAGCCGGCCGATCGGTCAATGATGCTATCCCTGATGACCTTTGTTCGGTCAGGTATACATCCTTTGACTACGCGCTGCGCATGGTGCGCTCATGCGGCCCGTGTGCCCTACTGGCTAAATGTGACATCAAGTCGGCTTTTCGCCTACTGCCGGTGCATCCGGGCGACTTCGAGTTGCTGGGTTTCAAATTTCGGGGCGAATATTATTTTGATAAGGCCATGCCTTTTGGCTGTTCCATATCATGCTCTGCATTCGAGCGTTTCAGTACCTTCCTGGAGTGGGCTTTTGTCCGCAGGTCAGGGTCCCGGTCTGTAGCCCATTACCTGGATGACTTTTTATTCGGGGGTGAACGGGGCTGGGACACGTGCACACGTCTCCTCAACACATTTCAGATGCTAATGGAGGAACTCGGTGTCCCTTTAGCGCCCGAAAAGACCGAGGGCCCATCTAACAAGCTAGTATTCCTGGGGGTGGAGATCGACACAGTAGCGCAGGCTTCTAGGTTACCGGGGGATAAGGTGTCCCGGTTAGTGGCCCTGATCTCGGATTTGCTGGCCAAGCGCAAGGCATCGCTGAGGGACCTCCAAGTGTTACATGGTCACCTCAATTTTGCCTGCAGGGTGGTCGCACCGGGCAGGGCTTTTGCTCGGCGCTTATGCGACGCCATGGCAGGGTTATCCAGGCCCCACCATAGAGTCAGGATTACCTGGGGTATCAGGGCAGACATGTTCGTCTGGTTACAGTTCCTGGGGGAGTTCAATGGGGTCCCATTTTGGAGGTCTGACCTCCTGGCTTCCCCAAATTTTCAGATCCAGTCTGATGCCTCAGGATCCCTGGGTTATGGGATGTACTTCAATGGGAAGTGGGCCTATGGTGGGTGGCCACCGGCATGGGCAGGCACTGGTCGCCTGCGTGATCTCACATACCTTGAATTTTTTCCTATCCTGGGGGCTTTGATGCTGTGGGGCGAGGAATGGGCCAACTCGGTCGTGCATTTCTGGTGTGACAACGCTGCTGTTGTCCACATTGTCAATGCACAGACTTCCAAATCGCCCAGGGTCATGGACCTAGTGCGCCAGTTTGAGCTGCGCTGCCTGCGCCTCAACGTTTTGTTCAGGGCTAGGCACGTCCCAGGGGTTAATAATGATATTGCCGACGCTTTGTCCCGCTTGCAGATCTCCCGGTTCCGTGCCTTGGCCCCGGATGCGGAGGAATTTCCCTCGCCACTCCCAGACGAGATATGGACCATTGGCAGGGAGAGGTGAACCGGGCGATTGGCCTGTCACTGGCGCCCCGCACGCGTAAGGCGTATCAACAAGCTTTTAATTCTTATAGGGCATTTTCTGCCCAATTTCACCTGCCAGAGACCTGGCCTATCCCGGTGGATCATGTTCTGCGGTTCATGGTTCACCTGCATTCCCAGGGCCTCGCACCTCGCACCATAGCATCCAAGCTCTCGGCGCTGGCTTTCATGGCCAAGGTGGGGGGTCAAGTGGACAGCACCTCTGACTTCCGTGTGAGACATGTTTTGGAGGGGTGGGTGCGCGAGCGCGGGCGTTGCCCGGACGACCGGCATCCTATTTCCCCAGGGGTTCTTACCCAGTTGGCCCGGGGCTGGCCAGGCCTCTGTTTTGATCATTATGAGGCAGCCCTTTTTCATGCAGCCACAACGGTGGCATTTTTTGGAGCGCTCCGCATCAGCGAACTTGTGATGCTGTCTAAGGCGGATGCAAGTTGTAGGGCACTGGAACTCGAAGATGTATATGTTGCCAAAGACTGGGCCCAGTTGAGGATACGCTCCTCTAAGACTGATCAGCAGGGCGCAGGCAGTGGTGTAAGACTGCTACGGTGTTCTTTGGCAGACATCTGTCCGGTTGGTGCCCTACAGGAGTTTCTTGCACTGCGTGGCACGCACCATGGCCCGTTTTTCTGTCACCAAGATGGGTCTCCCCTTACTAAATTTCAGTTTTGGAAGGTGACAGGCAGAGCCCTCGCCAGGGTGGGCCTACCAGGTGCCCGTTATGGCACACATTCATTCCGTATTGGGGCAGCCTCTACAGCAGCTGCTTTTGGGTACTCCGGGGCTGACATACGCAGCATGGGGAGGTGGGGTTCACAATGTTTTCAGTTTTATGTGTGCCCACTTCCGCCGTGAGTACCAATACAGTCACCTTACCTTCCTTTTTTCCTCAATTTTCTTACAGACCCTGGGGGTCGTATTACACCGGTGACAGTATGGCTGGTGGGCCACAGCTACGTGCAAAGGGCAGCGCGTTACGCTGCGGCGACAGAGTGGGGACCCCGACTGGGACTGGGTGAACACGCCAGTCTCACATGGCATGGTAAGCCTGGGATGTTGTGGCGGGAGCTGCTGCCTTTTCTTTTTTCAGGCAGAAGTGCTGCCCCGCCTGACATTCTCATCATGCACCTGGGGGGCAACGATTTGGGTCAGGTCACCGGCTTGTCGCTCAAGCATGCGATTTGCGAGGACCTCGCCTACTTGCACTACGTCTGGCCTCACGCAACCCTGGTTTGGTCGGACATGGTCCCGCGCCATTCTTACAGGGGAGGAGTTGACCTCATGGCCCTTGACCGCGCTAGGCGCGCGGTCAATAGGGCGGTGGCGCGGTTCCTTGCTGACAGGGCTTGGGGACGGGTCAGTCGTCACCCCGCTATTGGCCTAGAAAATTATGATTTGTATGCAGGGGATGGGGTCCATCTGTCGCGAGGAGGTATGGATCTCCTGTTGGGTGATTGGCGAGCAGGCCTGTTGACTGAGCTGACGGTCTGGGGGGGGGGCGTCAGGCCTTCTTTGAAGCCCCTCCGTGTGGCGGGTAGCACTGGTAAGGTAAACAGTTATGACCCACAGGTATCCGGCAGGTTCGCAATTGACTGGACAACACTAGATAGGAATAAATTAGTTAAACGTTGTCCGGTCAACGACGAACCAGGCGACGGGGTGATGGCGATAGCTAGCCAGCATGCATCACCCCGTGATTTCACGGATACGAGTCAGAGGGTGGGGTCATTAGTTAGATATTGACTACGGTCAACAATTTGTTTGTTGTCAACAAACAAATTGATACAAATTGATACATTGTAACCAATTGCCGTTGGCAATTTTGGGTGGTACCTTACCAGTGTTACTTCGGCCTGCTTGCCTTAAGAATTATGATTGGTCGTTTTACCAATACAAATTTATAATTCGGACTAGGGCATGAATCAATAAATGTGGCCCAATGCCGTTATCCACTTTCAATGGTGTCTGAGTCCGTTATTGGGGGGTGTGCCTGCAATGCAAGCGCAGCGCCAAAATGGCCGCCGCGCTCTTTGCGCCCCCCCCCACAGGACAAATGATCCGGGTAGTTTAGGGCGTGGCCAGCTCCCTTATAAAAGGGGTGGCCACGAGGCAGCCGAGCTGCCATTTTAGCTAAGCGACGGAGCGGAGAAGTTTTTTCCCCTCCACCCCCTCCCTAGTTAACAGTGTGATATTCTGGTCGCTTCGGGGCCGGGTGGGAATTTTTGGCTGGGACCCACATTGGCTTCCGGGTCCTGGCTTTTTTGCCCATCCCACACTGTTGCTATGGTTTGATATAGGGGTTCTTCTACGACTACTGTTGACTTTGGTCACATGGGCGGGTAGCACTGGTAAGGTAAACAGTTATGACCCACAGGTATCCGGCAGGTTCGCAATTGACTGGACAACACTAGATAGGAATAAATTAGTTAAACGTTGTCCGGTCAACGACGAACCAGGCGACGGGGTGATGGCGATAGCTAGCCAGCATGCATCACCCCGTGATTTCACGGATACGAGTCAGAGGGTGGGGTCATTAGTTAGATATTGACTACGGTCAACAATTTGTTTGTTGTCAACAAACAAATTGATACAAATTGATACATTGTAACCAATTGCCGTTGGCAATTTTGGGTGGTACCTTACCAGTGTTACTTCGGCCTGCTTGCCTTAAGAATTATGATTGGTCGTTTTACCAATACAAATTTATAATTCGGACTAGGGCATGAATCAATAAATGTGGCCCAATGCCGTTATCCACTTTCAATGGTGTCTGAGTCCGTTATTGGGGGGTGCGCCTGCAAAAGGAATATTGTTTGGCTTTTGTAGTCTTAAAACTGTTAATCCAAAGAAAAGGGGGGAAATGTTGCTTTCCACTGGAGCAATCACAGAACAATACATGGCAACTATAGGTATAACACCGAAGTAAACTGATGCTCTGCAGGTTGCCAGGTCAGCAGCCCAGCTATAGCTATAGTAGGTAAGGACCAAACCAGATGCTGCAGAAAGATTTTTGTTAAAAGCAGTTGTTCTTTCAATGCTGAAAGCCATCTGATTGTAGTCCATTGGGTTTTTCAGATCTTCCATAGCTTTCGAATTAGCTTATGTTGTTTCACAACTGGTTATAACTGGGTGGGATAACTGCTTTCTAGGGACTGTGATGCTCAGTGGTTAAGAAGCTCACTTTGTTAGCTGTAGTGTCGGCAAGTCGGCAGTTCAAGACCTGAGTACTGCATGACAGAATGAGCACCAGTCTCTGTCCCAGCTCCTGCCAACCTAACAGTTCGAAAGCAAAAAGTTGCAAAGTAGATAAAGTAGTTGATTTTCCCACTTCAGTGGGAAAAGGTCTTGGGGACATGAAAGGAGCTTCATTTAGGCATCCCCTGAGTGGAGTCCCTCCAGCAAAAATTCTTTCAACCCAGAAAGCACCTTTGTGTGTTTCTGACATGATTAAAAAAAACACCTGCTTTCTTAGTTTGCATTCTGATTGTTCTGACACAAGACTGGGAGTGGACTGTTTAAGTGAAACAAAAATATGTTTTTTCTACTTTTAATGACATAGTAAGTATAGTGTCTGATTAAATATAAAGCTAACTCTGACATGATGTTCCAGTCATAAAAAATAATGATATGGTATCACTTTCAAACTTGTTCTTAAAAAGAAGTATAATCTCCTGTATTAAATGTACAAAGAGCTAGCAAGGGGACCAGCTTCACCCTTTCTTTCCAGGGGTTCTTAATGCACTAACACAGAGGTTCCCAACATTTTCAAGCTGGGGTCATGCTCTCTCAGTCAGCTTAGAGGGCCGGATGGCCATTTTGCTTTGCCTACATGATGGCTGCCTCCTGCCTGCATGATGGGGTATGAACTGGTGTACATATTGAAGCCTGGTCTGTTTGAGATCTGTTACCTCCAGTGGTGGGCTCCAAAAAATTTTTTGCTACCACATTGTGGGTGTGGTATGGTGGGCATGGCCAGGGGGAAAGCCCTGCATTGCTCCCGAATTAGGACTACTTTATTTCAAAACTTGGATGGGTGGGGCCAGTCAGAATTTCTGCTACCAGTTCTGGCGAACTGGTGCGAACCTGCTGATGCCCACCACTGGTTACCTCCATTTGGTTTCTTGATTTGAAGCATTTTGGGTCCTGTGGAGGTGTCCACAATTAGAACTTTCCTAACATCAGATGTGATATGCTGTGATGTGTACAAGTATTTCTCCTTAACACAGAGAAAGACTGATTAAAACTGAGTCTCTACATGAGGTGTGGGAGGAAGATGCATTTGTTGTCTCTCTCTTCCTCTGCTTCCTAGCTGGCAGTATCAAGATAAACAGGATACTATTTTGTCCTATGAGGAAAAAATGCTAAAAGTCCTCATTGAAACTGCAGGCTGTTTGTTAGGAAGACATATTTCCCCTTTCCACAAAAATCAGAAGCTTTCTGCTACCAAAACAAGCAAAAGAAAAGAGGAAAGGAGGTTTAAAAAAGGGGTGGAGACAGGGGAGAGAATGGGGAGAGCAGGAGAAAGGAGATGGGGAAGGGATTGTACATTACATGTCATTTCTAAACTTCTCTGAAGAAACCAGGTTATAAACAAGATTTTTTTTAAAGAACAGATGCTTTGATTGAGTGATTCCAGATGTATGGTAGTAATTCCCACCCACATGAGTCTGGGCCATATACCCATCAGGAAAGGTTCTATGAATGATGACCACACTTTCCACTTTACTTATTCTCATCCATCTTCATGAAGAGGGTTTGATTACTTTCTCCCATAAACAGTATCCATGATAGAAGAACCAAGGAGATGTAGAGTTGCAGAAACATTTTTTTATTTTTTGCCAGCATCCCCATGGATCAGGGAAATAATGGGGAATTGATGGGGGAGCCACTGTGATTTTAATTCACATTGTCTTAGGTGAATGGCAAGGGTGGGGAAATTTCTTACTCTTGGACTGCATCTCTAGGTAAGTGATCTCTGAGAGGAACAGAGAGGAATTCCCCCCACCCCAGGAAAAGCTCCTTGATGTGACACAGCAATCTTGTGTTTAGTACTGCTCTTTGTGGCACAGTGTTTTACCCAGAGGTTTGATGATTTGCCTTTCTGTTATGCACTCTATAAAGTACAGAAGCCTTGAGAGATGAAGATGAAAATCCATTGGGAAGAGCAGTCAGGTTGCCAATGGCTATTATCACCCATCTCTTTTGTCTGGTCTGCATGTCTCTGGGGCAGGGAGAGACTTTTGAATAGCAATAAATGTTGAGCAGAAGCCTCCCTACTAGTTGCTTGTAAGATGATGTGGGGGCGGGGCGGTACCTGAGAAAAACACTCCCATACTCCAGGTACTCCAGCTTCGATTTTCATTTTCAGATAAGGAATTTGCTAGTGCTTAGATCTTTACTTGTTGGGAAGAATCATTAAGTCACTATGATCATATTTGCATCTCTAGTACAAGTAATTTTAGAGACATTGGCTTTCTCCATATATATTGGCTCTCAGTTTTGATAGTTTGGCCAAAACTGGGTACAGACAGAGTGAAATGTAAGGTGCTCACAAACTAAGGCAACCTCAGTTCTCTTTGCTGCTAGGTACTTGGCAGTAGCTCAACTGCATTTGACAGATGGTAACCAATAGGGATTCTTTTTCAGCATAGTGCATACTTACCCAAAAATAGGGTTTAGGAGAACCTCTAAATAATTCCCACAGTATATAGGAGTATACTGTTAAGCATTGCATTCTGCACAGCTTTGCTCCTGCAAGTAGCATATCAACACATGTTTTCCAACATTTACCCATGCCATAACAATAACATGCCACCAAGTCAATTCCAATGACAACACACCTTGCCAAAAGGATGAATGCCAGAGTGTTTCTTCCACCAAGACAAGATTTTGGCTGGACCATCTGGTAGTCACTTAATAAACTTCAAAGCAATGTAGGAAAATCAAAGAATATTCAAGTAAAATGGGGCTACTTGGATAGAGGACAAATTTTCTGTGAATGTTGAGTAATTCAGTCAATGAAGCAAATGCATGCATGCAATTTATACTCCACCACATGTCCAGAAAGCAGATCTTGCTAAGATAATGCTATTGAGGAGCCTGCTTTAGTATAATTATTTTACCATTTCAATTTGTTTTGAATGTTACATATATTTCATTTTATTTAGTCAGTTATGTGGCATCCAGTCAGAAACAACATGTAGTGTCCCTAACAGGGCTTTAAAAGTAAGTGTGATATTTAAGAAGTGGTTTTACCAGTTCCATTCCTCCAGAGTCCTTGTCCATTACGCTGTCTTTGTCCATCACACTGGGTTCCTTCATATTTCAGATACATTCATAATTTCAAATTGTATAACAGTCTGATACAAAGAAAGATTCAATTTATCGTAACCCTTTCAAGGTTTTGTAGGTATGCCATACTGAGAAATATGTTACAATATCCTTCTTCTGGAGACACACTGGGACTGTGAAACTTGTCCAAGGTTACACAAGCTAACTCTTCTCCCAGGAGACACAGTGGGGAATCAAACCATCAACCTCTGGGTTTGCAGCCCTGTACACCAACTCACTTTACATTAATACAATGTAATTCAGGCATGTTCTTGTTGTAATTATCATGTTTGGAAGCTAAGATTCAGCTTTACATTTAGATGTGCAGGTCAGAGTGTTAGTAAGGAGTAATCTTGCCTCACTTACGTTGCAAACTGTAGTGAAATTAGAATCTGGTTATGCCAAATAGAAACACATGCCTTAGAGTCTTAGACACAGATGGACTAGATTACTGACATGCACCCTACAAGTGTGTGTGTGTGTGTGTGTGTGTGTGTGTGTGTGTGTGTGTGAAATTTGTTTCTAAGCACAATTCAAAGTTCTAAAGGTCATGGGTTCATGATACTCAGAGCTGGAAATTAGCTAATTTGGTCCCCAAAGCAAGAATATATACCTCTTTGAGAGCAAGAAGAGAGCAGACCATGTGAAGTAATGAATATATGCAAATCTGCATGAAAGTGGGACATATGTAATGCTCGGTTCAGTTTGAATTTATAAGCCCTATTCAGTCCTTTCCTATCCTGATGACATTACTACATGTAGAGGAGAAAAGCTAGCCTCTCCTCTTCTGTTATCATTTTTCATAAAGGGAAAATGACAACAGTTCAGGAGAGATATCCCTGCTCACATTCATCATCTACACATAAGGAGGAAAATCTCCCCTGTAGACATATTACGTTCCATGGGTAGAAAGCAACAACAGAGAGGGCAGTATATATTTCAGCATCTTAGTTCTGAGCTCTTGGCCCAAATGTCTTGTTACAATTCTGGAGTTATGTTGACCTTGTTACAATTCTGGACTGGCTTTCCTCAATGACCTTATTTGTTATCTAAGGTTCAGCGACAAAGCTCTTTTCCGTGCCCAACAATGACAACTTTTTGCTCATGTGGGGTGTGTGTGTCCCGCCATGCCATTTCAGGGCAGGACACCTTCTTGCGTCACCTATGGTGTCTAGCTTAATTCGGACATGTGATTGGCTAGAACAAGACAGACTACCTTTTCAGTGGCCATGCCCAAAGTATGGAACATTTCTTGTTTCACATTTGCAAGACCCATGCTCGAATGCTTTTGAGACACTGCAGCCCTCCCCAGTCTAATGCTTTCTGGATATGTTGAATAAAATCCAGAGGACGCCAAGTTCTGGAAGGGTGGTTTTCCAGATTCTACAGTCTTTTTCATTTACAGATACTTACTGAACTCAGCTATAGCAAGGCTATAGCAAGGTTGGTGAGAGTTGTAACCCTATACACCTGGAGAATATCAAGTAGTGAAAGACTGGGTTTCCCACAGACCTTCCCTTCAGAAATTTTCCATAGGGAAACTACCAACACAGCTAGATAGATGCTAGTGTATATGACCAGAAATGACCATTGGTGAAGGGAGCATGCCAAAGAAAGAGGTCAAAATTAATATGGGATTTTGGGTAAATGTTATTTTGACCATCCAGCTTGTACTTTCCATATTGGTTTTCGGTTTAGAGCAACAGGGATCAGCTTGGGGATTGGCACAGTCTCCATTTTGGTCTAAAGGTGTTAGGTATGCTGAATTAGTTTGCTGGCCATGAGCCAGAAATGTTCATCTGGAAGCAATCTCATACCAACTGCTTTTATAGAATTATGGTGTGGTTAAACATGAGAACTGGAAAGCAATTTAGATGGTTGAAGTGCTATTACCATTATTATGCATTAAACAGCTTGGCTCAGTATGTTCTTGTCAAGAATCTGTGCCAGACTGGTGTTCCTCTCAGCAAACGCTAGGCAAACTGCTGCCTTCTCTAGCGTGGTCCCCAAGACCTGGGTATAGCTAGCTAAATCAGCTTATGTATGTATGTATGTATGTATGTATGTATGTATGTATGTATGTATGTATGTATGTATGTATGTATGTATGTATGTATGTATGTATGTATGTATGTATGTATGTAATTTATTTATTGGGAAAATCCTCATGCATTACAAATCATCTCAGAAAGTTCCTATACCTGGGCAGCAGTGATGCACTGCAATTTTTTTTACTACCCACTCTGTGGGCGGGGCTACCTCTGTGGGCGGGGCCAAATATGTGGGTGTTGTTTTTGGCTTTGTTTTTCCCTTATAGGAAAACCATTTGATCCAAAAAGTGTTAGGATATGTTTATGTTTATTGGATTTATACCCTGCTCTACTCAAGCACAAGGCCGACTCAGAGCGGCTACAACAAATTAATATACATACAAATTACACAATATAATGATACACATAATCACAGATACCAAATAAATAATCAGAAAAATTCACAATAGTACAAAGTATCAACACAACATCAAAGTATCAGCAGTCAATAGTTATAATTCAAATTACAAGGTGTGAAAACCTATCAAAATACACAATATCAAAGGCATTTTTGTATACACACAAATAAATAAAATACCAAACTTCATCTAAAAAGCATTATAAATTGCATAACTTTTGCATTCATCCAGAACATTCTGCGCAATGGGGTAGGGAGGTGGGCATGGCCGGCAAAGTGGGTGTGGCCTAGGGAATTTCCGCTACAGGTTCTCCTGGACAGGCAGAACCTGCTGCAGTGCATCACTGCTGGGCAGTTCTGAAATACAGTAAAATGTGTTTAGGAAATGTTTTACAATCTAAAGTTTGTGCGTATAACACTATGAGAGACATCAGTGTATCCAACAGACATATATCACCAGAACAATGAACTGTATTTGTTTTAGAGGTTAGGGCTCCTGTTTACCAAGCAATCCATCCTGAAATATTTCTCATGAGGATATGTACAGTGATGTTGGTGAGATAAACCCATGAACATGTCACCCCATAGTAGGGAACAGAAGAGGAACAGAGAGAAATTATTGAGTGTTTAGAAAATGGTTGGATTGCTTCAATCACATTGTAGTGTAAACAGACTGATCCTGAAGCATGGAAAAATGCACTAAGAGTAGATGAAATCAATCACATGGAATGCAAGTGACAGGTTTTAATCACAGATTGGTCTATCAATAAGATACTATAATGCCTAAACTTATTAATTCTTCCAAGTCCTAATTTTATGATTTTGAAATAAGTAATGATGGCCTTCTTATTTTCAAATATTCCTGCCCCCATAACATGTTCTAATGCCAACAAAATGTTCTTGTTTAAAAGGGAAATGAAAATAACTCCATAGACTTTTTAAAATTATTGGAGCAGAAACTAACATATGTTTATTTTCCCTCCTGCTAACTAAAACATAAGCAAACTTATCTGCATGTGCACTGCTGACCCACACGTTCTCTCTCCCGTCTACATTGTATTTAGATATATTTTCTCATACGCTGTGACCTCACATTCTGAGTTCCAGGACAGTTTGAACCAATGATTCACTAGAGCCTAGAAAATTTAGAACAAGAATGCTGATGGATCTGTTTTTACTGCAGGGCAAACAGAAGCTCTATATTAAATTAGCTGCTGATGCTTGACAATAAATCAATAACCACTTTCATCTCCCTAGCAAAAGACATTTCATGTTACCTCCCATGTCCCCCAGCTTTGGGTGCTGTGTAAAATACTGAATGCATATTCTAAAGGCAAATGATATCAGCGTAAAATTCACATTTGCAAGCTGCCCGTGCTTTTCCCATATTGGCAATGAGTTTGACAAATGAAAAAAGTCACTAATATTTTGACACCTTCACTGCCCAAGCATGATACCAGCTGGCTGTGAATTCTGGTATTCATTGTTCTGCTCTATTTTAAAGACTGGTCTACAGCCAATGTACTGGACCAGCTCCATTCATTAATTTTCAAGAGTGAGGTTTCAGCTAACTGTAATGGCCTTTTAAAAAAATATTTGGAAACTAGCTCAAATTTAACAGCATCTTTCAGATTACTGGAATTCAATTGAGTGTTCCTACTCAAAGCTGTTTCTTTCAAAGTGAAATATTCTTTTTCCATCCAATCTATCACTAGCTAAAAGGATTTATGGACACAGAATTATTTGGGTTGCTTTTTGAGACATTTTGTTCAATAAATAAGAAATAAATAGCAGTTTCTTTACGCTGATTAGTTGCTGGTCATGTGAAATCAGTCTGCTTTGGGGGGCTTTTTAAAGTTTTTTTTAAATGGGGGGGGGTGTTATGCAAATAAACCAAAAATATATTGCACATGTGGCTTCAGGAAAATAACTATTAGTTTAAATTGAAGGGCTGAATTGCAGTTACTCTGTATTGCAGTTCAGTTGGCACCGATTCATTTTAAGAAATTTGCTTTTTTTTTTTGCCTACTATGTGCAAGAGCAAGGTGAAAACCTCCCACTCTAAGATTTTTTTAAAGTCTCTTTCCAGAAAAATTAAAAGAAAATTATGCTTACCTTGCAAAGTCTTCCTTTATCATGCCTGCAAAGAATTTTATATAATATTTTCCAAAGTCAATAACCATATTTAAACCCTCTGGCTTGTAAACTCCCTGATTAAAAAACAGATTGCCAGCAGTCATCTGCTATTGTCTGGCTTCTTACATTCTGTTTCTGGTTTAATTTACTTGATTGTCCTATACACTATTCATGAGTTCTATAATATTCCAAACTTTAATTTCAACACATTAATTCTTGCTAATTATTCAACATACGAACCTGCACACAAGGATTCTACTGTATGTATCATCCTGAGGCATAGGCTGCAATGTCGAATCGCTTTCTGATTTCAAGTGGAAAACAAACTAATTATGTGGAAATATGATAATATATTATGCTGCAGGGACCAGCCCTTTGTCTATTTAGAAATGCTTGCTTATGATCAGCTCCCTGTGTTATTTCTTCCAGGAGGAGATGCCCTTTCTTAATGCATAAACATTATTGACTGGTTCATGATTCTTTACTTCATGTAAAGTTGATTTACATAATTTTATATTACTTCCATCTGATGGAAGCAAACAAGACATCTAAGGAATCTAATAATTGAGCTAACCCCAAGCAATGAAGACCAGAGATAAGAATAAATCCAGCCCTCTAATAAATCCAGAATGTTTTCTATTTTTATGTTAGTTTGCTAACTACAACTTGCAGTCCATCATTGCAACAGTCTGAAAAAATCAACTATCAAGAATGATTTGAATCTAAATTATTGTGCAAAGGTTGAGATCACTCTACTGAAATAAAATGCTAAGCTGGTGTTAACAGCCCTGCCATTCCACAGTTAATTAGATTAGCAAACCACTGTTAGTGGTACTTTCTAGTTTATACCAGTTAGATATGGCACATCTGGGGTACATTTGGTGCTGTGAATCACAGATAAATCCCATATTAATACTGAGCAAGTGGTGAGGAAACATTGACAGGTTGTGTCCAATCCAATGGGGCTGTGGGAAAACAGCTAATGGTTAGTAGAACCAAGCTGACATGGTAAACAGAGTCAGATCTCTTGCTACAGGACGCTTCAGAGCCAACATTTCACTGCTCGGTGGCAGGAATCCATTGTACAGGAAGGATAAACTGAAGCCATTGGACACTCAGCTCATATCTGAAAGTACCCATTTGTGTGTAAAATCACATCACCTTTAGAATTCAGCACAGTATAGCATGATTTTGAACTCATACTTCACAGTTCCACAAGCAATCTACCATACAGTAAAGAAAAGCTAAAGAATTCATTAAATTTAATTTAATTTATTTATTCAATTTATATAGCCGCCCCAATCGACATGCAACTCTGGGTGGTGTACATAAAATCTCCAATGTTTAAGCTATAGAAACCTTAAAATTTCTAAAAACACTGAAAAACTACCTCCTTACTATGCTGCTTACTATGCAAAGGGGTGCAGTGGTTAAACTGTTGTCCTGCAACCAAAAGGCTATAAGTTAAATCCTGACCAGGGATCAAGGTTGACTCAGCCTTCCATCCTTCTGAGGTCAGTTAAAATGAGTACCTAGCATGCTGGGGGCAAAATGCTAATTAGCTTGTGAACCGCCCAGAGAGTTCACTACTGGACGGTATACAAGTGTGATTGCTTTGTGTGATGCATTAGAGGGATTTAAGATAAATATCTGAAAACCCAGAGAGTGTAAAAAGGAAAACAGTAATTGCAAAGAAATCGAAAGGGCTGTTTCAGGGCCATAGCCAGGATTCTAGATGTGGGCAGGCGGACATTTTTTCAGGGTGGGCAGCAAAGCCTCTGTTCAATTCATTCCTATGGGAAACCATGCCTGCCAGGGTGAGCAAACTGCTAACTCAGGGTGGGCCAAGCCCACCCTGGCCCCCCTCTGGCTACAGCCCTGGGCTGTTTATAAAGGAAAAGTCAAAACCAGAATCCAAAGCAATAAAAGAGAAGAGGAAACAAAATATCCAAAGAGGAGACAATATAAAGGCAATACTGAAAAACATTTTTAAAAATCTACCATCTTGCCTCTAATTTCTTCATATCAACTTGGTAGCTGGGCGAAGCAAGGGCATCTGATTTAGTATCAGAATCCCCATGATGCAAAACTCAACCAACAAGAAGATTGGATAAGTTTTTTTAAAATAAAATAAAATAAGAAAATCAAGTTTAAAAAGAAAGTAAAATTCAGGAAAAAATAAAGCAGCACCAAAATGTTATTTTAGAGCAGGGGTTTACAATGATTTCCCACCATGGGCCGGTCTTGCCCCTGACACACAGCTGTGCAGGCCAGAGGTATGCCCCCCCCCCGCTGATTCCAGCACTTCAGGGTTCTGTGGCACCAGTGGCAGGAGCAATTGTGGCATTTTGACTACTTTTGCAGCCTCCATCACTCCCCACGGCAGTGGGAGGCATATCTGTCAAGTATTCCGTATTGGCCGGGAAACTCCCGTATTTTATCCTCTTTCCTGCTGTCCTCCCGTATTAGTTAGACTGCAATGCCCTAATACCGCCACTGGAGGGATGCACAGGATAAGCATAGCTGTCAAGTATCCCATTTTGGCCGGGAAATTTCCCTTATTTTCAAATCCAAATCTTGACAGGTATGATAGGAGGGTGTGTGGAGCATTTTTTGCTCTGTTTTTGTGAAAACATGGTGTTTGGGCACTTTTAGGGGACTTGGTGGGGCTCTTAGGAGGAGGTTTTCCCTTCCGCTTTTTGAAATGTTTTCAAATTATATTGTATTGTTGATACCTTTTGTTTTATGGGGCTATATTGTATCCTATTGTTATTGAATTTTTACTGTTTATGACTGAGTATATGTGTATTGGACTGTGGAACTTTGTACTGTATATGGTATTTTTACTGTCATTCGTATCTTCTGTAAACCGCCTTGAGTCAGCCATCGGCCTGAGAAAGGCGGTATATAAGTATTAAATAATAATAATAATTCTTGTTTCCATGGCGGCAGCATTTTGGGCACTTCTGGAGGCAGCGGGGAGCTTCTGGCGATGCCCAGGAACTCACCACAGGCTGGATTAATTGGTGCTGTGGGCCGGATTAGGCCTGTAGGTCATAGGTTGCAAATTCCTGCTTTAGAGGTTTCTCAAAGATGACACAAGCACACAGTTGAGATATGCAGAGTTTTCACACATACATCTTGCTATTTGGTTCACTTTCAGTGAATAAGTGTGTTCTCAGTAATATTGATCCACCACACCCCTTTCTCAAGCTTTCCCACTCCTTTCTGGAATAGTACTAGTAAGTTAAAGATAAAGGTCACTCTTGTTTGATAGCCAGTCGTATCTGACTCTAGGGTCCAGTGTTCACCTCTGTTTGTAGCCAAACCGCCAGCGCTGTCTGCGTCTGCTGTTTACCTTACCACCAAAGTGGTACCAATTTATCTAGTTGCAATTTCTTGCTTTCAAACTGCTAGGTTGGCAGTAGCTGGGACAGAGATGGAAGCTCACTCTGTTATGCAGCACTCAGGTCTTGAACTGCTGACCCACGGACCTTCTAGTCATCAAATTCAGCCACACTGCAGCGCAATTTGGTGCAATTGTGGACAGTCTTGATTAATTTGTTCTACAGTCTGTGCAGGTGGTTAATTTGCTCCCAAATGGAGTTGTGGGCAACATTCTCTGTGATGACAACACTGTGACACTGTGACATGTGTTTTGACATTAAATGGAGCAATGGAGAACTCCCTTCCTCTATTTTCATCTTACTGACACAGGACAATTCTAGCAACTGTACTGTATCTGATGCAATGCTTATTCATCGGAAGGAGAATTTAAAAGGGTGGAGCACAAGTGGCAGGAAAGGGGTGTCAGTAATTGAAAGGAAGATAACTAGGAGCTTTCTGAAGTGCTCTCTGAATCCTTCTTGAAGGAGAAAAAAAAATCTCTCATGTGAATGGAAGGTTCACTCAAGTGTGAGATAAAAAAAGACTGCACCAAAGATAAGAGCTTTTAAAGTGTGAACTGGATCACTTCAGCCTTTTCCATCTAGTGCCATGGTTCCCACACCCCACAGGGGGGAATTTTTTTTATTATTATTATTATTATTATTATTATTATTATTATTATTATTATTATTATTATTATTATTATTATTATTATTATTATTATTATTATTATTATTATTATTATTATTATTATTATTATTATTATTATTATTATTTATTTTGGGGGGGGCAATTCAAGAATGAGTTATTAACAGTGAGTGGCCTTTTAAGCTTCCTCCACATGAATAAGGAGTTCACTTTTTGAATAAGAAGTATTATATGTCACTGGGGTGGGTGGGGGTGGCATCAGGTTTTTTAGGTGGGGCATGGCCAAAAATCAGTTGGGAACCACTGATCTAGAGCAGGGCTACCTAAACTACAGTCTGCAGGCTGGATCCAGCCTGCACCATCCAGTGGGAGGAACCACATGACTGGCACATTGAACCACATGTCTGGCCCGCAGTCTGAAAAGTTTGGGCACCCCTGATCTAGAGGCTTGCTCAGTCATTTACTCCCCCCCCCCCCCAATGCAGTTGAATGATTATGACAATCATATTCTAATTTCTTCAGGTAATTCTTCAGTCCCTTTTCTTGGTTAAAGGAACATGTTGCTTATTTATGGCACTATGTAATTTGCCATAAAACTTGGCTGATACTTAAACTTGCCATAAAACTTACCTGATACTTAAAGTAACTATTGATAGTTATAAACGGTAAAGGAACCGCCAGGAAGGAGCATCCAGTGTGTGTTTGATTGAGGAGGAGGAGAACTCACAACTAACATCAGAAACCCAGATGAGCTCCGTTTTAGTTACCTCATCCAGCAGTGGAGGCTGGAGGAAGGTAACTCGCTACATAGGTATTGTTTTTGGCATAAGGAGGAAAACATTGGCTATTTGCTTCCCACATCCTAGAAGAGCTAACTGTAGCAGGAACTGGGAAGACAGCGTTTTACTTCCGCTTCCGGGAACGACGAGGGCAGCGTGGACCGGATGAATCGCAGTAAACCCATTCGTGTGGATTTACAGGGTGCTTGGGCTTATGGGAATTGAAGTCCAAGAATATCTGGAGTGCCAAGGTTCACCATCATGGACATAGAGACTGCTAAAACCTTGTGATTGAACAACAAAAGGGATTACTCATTTCTTCAATTGCCTTTTTTTAAGGTCAAGAGTTTCCCTCTTACCTTAAAGCCAAGCTCAATTTTAGACAGAATTATGTCTCAGGGCCATAATTATGTTTCTGGGACCCCAAAATGGGACTGGTAAAGAGAAGCAGAGGGAATTTAAATCTTCCTAAAGCTGATGCTTTTCTGGAATTCATCGTTTCCTGCATCATCCCCTGTGTGGGAACTGCAGAGGCAAGAAAACTGTCATCCTTTAATACTCCTCCTCCTTTCCCCCCTAGGTTGGGAAAGACTTGGAAAACAAGCATCTGATGAGCTTCACATTTATTATACAGTAAAACCTCGCAAATAGAGTGCCTCACTTAGAGACTAACTCGCTTAAAGAGCAGAATTTTCTCTGAATGGTTGCCCTTGCTCAACAACTAAAAAGAACAAAAAAACATGCTTAACAACGAAATCGGAGTTCGCAAACCCAAACCCACCCCACCTGAAGTCACAATTCATCACTTACAATGGCAGCAGTGGCACTTTTCCAAAGTGTTTCACTTAAAGAGCAACTCACTTAAAGAGCAATCCTGTGGAACACATTATGCTCTTTAAGCAAGGTATCACTGTATTTTACAATTCAGTCCTATAGCGCTCAGATGCTCAGAGAGCTAAGGATAGAGAGAAGATCTCCCTCAACTCATATGGAGATGGATGGAACATCTGATCCAGAGACCCAGTTATGCTTGGTCCGAGGATTGGGGATCCAGAGCACTATGTGGTCCTGGTTTTCCTCATTTCTGATGGGCAGGACCCAGTCGGTGTTGTTGGAGGGTGAGAGGTCCAACCCTAGGTCCCTTCAATATGGGGTGCCTCAGGGCTCGGTGCTCTTGCCTCTCCTCTTTAACATCTACATGAAGCCATTGGGGGAGATTATCCGTTTCCATGGGGTGAGGTATCATCAGTACGCTGATGATACACAACTGCACATCTCAGCCCGTGGAGATCCAAGTGATGCTGTCAAAGTCCTATCCAGGTGTCTGGAGGCTGTTGGGGTCTGGATGGGGGACAATGGGCTACAACGGAATCCCGGCAAGACTGAGTGGCTATGGATTAGGGGCCCTGCATTAACCCAGGAGCTAACATATTTGGTGCTGGATGGGGCTTTTTTTGCCTCTGATAGACCCGGTGTGTAATCTGTGGGTCCACCTGGACTCACGACTCCTGCTCAATGAGCAGGTGGCAGTCTTGGCTAGGAGGGCTTTTGCACAACTTCATGTGATTTGCCAGTTATGCCCGCTCCTGGACCAGGACTCCTTGCTCATGGTTACACATGCTCTGGTCACCTCCAGACTTGGGGCTGCCCTTGATGACCATTTGGAAGTTGCAACTGTTCCAGAATGCAGTGGCTTGGGTGGTGATGGGGTGCAGGCTGGGGAAATAGCCATGGTGGGCTGGCTAGTCTAAGTTCAGATGGCGGTTTGGTGGTTTTTTTTACAGTAATTTTTAAAAAAGCAATTTTTAAGAAACTTGTAGGAAATTTCTAAAGTTTTAATTGGTTTTAATTTGTTTTAAATCTTGTTGTGCTGTACTGTTTTGTTGTAAGCCGACCAGCATCACCTCGGTGAATGGGGTGGCGTTAGAAATTTTATAGATAGATAAATAAATAAATGCTTGTAGAAATATCTACAATCCTTTGCAGCAAGAAGCATTTAAAATGGGACCCTATGCAGGATATAGATCCATCAAACATGGCTTTGACCTGTTGCTGGCTCCTGCACTTGCCTGTTATACTACATGGCTGTCTTTGGTTTAATGAAGCAAACCATGAGGATGTCAGGCATAAACCCAAAAACTTGGGAAGTAGTGGCCATAGATCACCCACATTGGCACCAAACCATCTTTGAATGCTGCAGACATGAAGAGGCTAAGCAACAAACATGAAAGCTTTGTCAAACTCAACGACACCCTCCACCATCTATTCAGTGCACAGTGTGCGGTCGCATGTTTAATGCCAGGATCAGTTTATGGAGTCACCAGAGACACATTCATCTGAGAAAATGACTTCCAGGGAAAATGTATGCTCAGATATGAGTGGCAGCCGATGATCAAATTACACCTTCACATATTCCAGTGTACATCCAAATGATTATATAATGACCAAAGATTCTTAGCATACTACATGTGTTGATACTCTGGATTCATCCACAGTCCTGGATACAATTTTCACACTGGAATAAATCTATTAGTCTTCAAGCTACCACAACTCTTTATATAGCACTATATTCTCATCTCAAACATTGAGCAACATGGATGGTCTATTTAATTTTCTCTGTACCTCTATGAGCATCATGGCAGACTGTAGGAGATCTGATAGGACAAAACCCTAAACACAGATAGGCAAATAAAATATACTTCTGGTCTTAGGATAAGCAGCGTCTTAGGATAGTGTATAGCTTTCTTTTCCAAAGTACTGTAGCTTTAATATTTGCAATGTATACATTCAGAATAGGTGCAATGATGATGAAACTGCAGCATGAATAGTAGAGAGTATAATATTTGTAGTACCCAAAGTGCTGAGTAATGTTACCATTCAAGTGACATTAAGTCAGAGTACCATAAAGCATGCTATATTTTTTTGTTTGTGCCATTCATTGATATAGTCCCCTCTCCGTTCTATTGTATGGTTTTGCTTTTCAATTCCCAAGCCTCATAGTCACAGTAATCTCTATAAAGATTTATGGAAATCTCATCATCATTACAATTTCTTAGCTCCTAGTACAACTGAAAATTGGTTAAGCCAGCTGACATTGTTAATATGTCTTTCCCTATTAACACCTGTGATGCAACCCAAGGATGTGCATGTTTAATAGGTAATGTTGAAAATTCATACAAATATGATGTATACCTTCAGTTTTGGGGTTAAAATGTCTCCACTATAGACAGCAAAGCCCAAAATCATTTTCCAGGTATGTAAAGTAGAGAACACTATTTTAAAAAATACCTATCTGTGAGGAGTTCTGTGCACCTGTTCTTTCAGCAATAACAAATGATTACGGAGTAGAAGCTGCATCACATAGCACATATGCTGCTTCTGACATATATAACACCTCTTTAAGGAAACACATGGCCCCATATGTCCTGGGAACTTGTTTGCATTCTGCAATCCTGGAAGGGGAAATATGTTTCGTGATAAATGTTTTCGTACTTTTCATAAGTGAGGAGAAATGGGGCTGTTTATCTTTACTGTCAATATTTCAATACTCAACATGATTCTGACTGATACACAGGTGTTTTGGAATGGAATTGGACAGGGTGGGATGAGATAAAATGGGGAGGGAAAAGAGAAAATTTTCAGAGGGGAAAAATAAGGAAAACAAATATATTAGCTCAAAGTGCTATAATTAGATATCTTTGAATGCCTTCCATTAGGAAAATGTGTCTGGGCTTTGATCATGTATGTAAGAACAGGGGCTCTTCAATGTGATACGTGGAACCATATCTGTAAGACTTAATATCTTTTCTGAATGAATATGGATTCTGCTTCAGTCAATATTTACTTACTTACTTACTTATTTACTTACCTGCTTGCTTCATATGCCACCCATCTGGGATATTGTCTCACTCTGGGTAATTTACATTGTTAAAAACAACAGTAGCCAAACATACAAAATAATTTCCAGAATGACAGACTTAAAATAACACATCCAGATATCTAAGAAGGAAAGGAAAAACCATCTAACTAAATAAAAGCAGCAGAGTTGAGAAATAAAAAGAAAATACATTTCATTTTTAGTACATTAACCCAACAATATACTAGTTGACTAGAGGGAGAACATTCTTGAATGCCTCTGTGAACAGTGCTCTTTTCAGATTACAGTATCTTATATATGTCCAGGATAGGGCTTGACAAAGCTCCATTGGCGAGGTATTCAACAATGTGGGTACCAATTCCTCTAAATGGATCATAACACTTTTTGTTTCTTGCTTATGACTTTGGGAGACCTGCTGGATTTTTGACTGTGAAAACAGTCTTTCTGGGATCTGAGCTACAGGAACATACATATGCATGATGCTGACTGGACCTGTATATTCAATAGGATTATATTATTATTATTATTATTATTATTATTATTATTATTATTATTATTATTATTATTATTATTATTATTATTATTATTATTATTATTATTATTATTATTATTATTATTAAATTTGTACCCTGCCTTACGCGCACAAGTGTGACTCAAGGGGGTTTCCAAACAAAAAGAAATACAATATACAAACATGATATGCAATAAACAATAATACATGAAATATACATGAAAATATAACAAAGCAAAATTATGATAAGATACAACAATAATAATAATACAATTCACAATATACTTTACAACAAAAAATATCAAAATCACAGAAAGGTATAGCAATAATACAATTACACTCACAGGTCAAATAATACAAAAAAGCACAATATAAAATACAATACCATACAATAACAATAAAATACAATAATCAATAATCACCCCACCGACAGAAAAACATGTGACACCCAGTACTCACCCCAATCACCTGGAAAAAAA
Organism: Bradypodion pumilum; assembly: GCA_035047305.1. Taxonomy (NCBI): domain Eukaryota; kingdom Metazoa; phylum Chordata; class Lepidosauria; order Squamata; family Chamaeleonidae; genus Bradypodion; species Bradypodion pumilum. The sequence continues at coordinate 103,406,527 of JAWDJD010000004.1, read as the reverse complement.
ACAGAAGATAGAGAGTAACAGGAGCAATGGACCCCTGCCACCAAGGTCCAAGTCCTTACCAATGGCATGGGGGAGGGGGGTCTCAAGCGCCCTAGAAGGTGGTCTGCGGCGGCTCTCACATGCCTCCACACCCAGGACAATTGGCGTGAGTCCTGGGGCAAGGCAGAGAGCATTCGCGGCAGCGTCTACAGCGGCATCTTTGGAGCTCACGTGGCCTCGGGAGCCCCCTTTTATCCTGCCTGCCCGGTGGAAGGTGGCAGAGAGGGACAACCTCACAGTTGCGGCAGCAACAACGTCTTCGGGGCTCACCTGGCCACAGGAGCCCCCTTTATCCTCCAAGCCTGGTGGAAGGGGGTGGGGAGGAACAGCCTCACGGCGGCATCTGCAGCAGTGTTTTTGGGGCTCACCTGGCCATGGGAGCCCCCTTTATCCTCCCAGCCCGGTGGAAGGGGCGGGGAGGGACAGCTTCATGGCAGCGGTGGCAATGGTGTCTTCGGGGCTCATCTGGCCATGGGAGACCCCTTTATCCTCCCCGCCAAGTGGAAGGGGGCAGGGAGGGACAGCCTCGGGGCGGCAGCAATGGTAACTGTGCCTTCAGGGCTCACCTAGCCATGGGAGCCCCCTTTATCCTCCCCACCCGGTGGAAGGGGATGGGGAGGGATAGCCATGCGGCAGCAGTGGCAATGGTGACTTCGGAGCTCACCTGGCCATGGGAGCCCCCTTTATCCTACCAGCCCGGTGGAAGGGACAGCCTCGCAGTGGCAGCAGCAGCAGCATCTTCATAAACTGAGTGCTCATATTGGTACTCTATGGACACTGTCAAGAGGGTACCAAAGATTTTAAAATACATGATAGATTTGTTTGAGTCTAGCACAGCATCTTTCATTATTCAGCTTTCCATTTATCCAGCAGTAACCTACAGTTTGGAATTACCTCTCATCTGAGATCTTTCAGGTGACCTCACTTCAAATGTTTAAGAAACTCTTGAAAACTCATTTATATGAAGAGGCTTTTGCAGAGTTTTTCCTTAGGGAAGGGAAGCTCAAATTAAGGTTTTATTTAGCACCCTCCACAACTTTACAAGAGGCATGATTAGAGCACGGGTTCTCAAGTGGTTAAGACACTGAACTAATGTCTTAGCCACTTGCAAGTAGATAAATAGGGACCACTTCAGTTGGAAGGTAAACAGCATTCTGTGCAAAGCCACATGTCCATGGAAATGTCTGCAAACGCAGACAGCGCTGGCTCTTTGGCACTGAACCCTAGAATCTGATACAACTGGCTTTCAAGAAAGGGCAACCTTTACCTCTCAACCTTTCACACCACAGGCTGGAGCACACCCCCTCAGACAGCTGAGCAGGCCAGACATGTTGGCTCCCCCTGCTGTAAATGCTGCCATAAACTGTAGCGGGTGCTGTCATAAATGCATCCGCTTCCACTTCCAGGGTTGTCACTGAGGATCAGATGATTTGCTGCTGTAGCCCGGCCCCGGCCTAGGGGCCGTAGGTTGTGAAACCCTGGATTAGACTTATCTGCATGATACATTTTTGCCAACTGGGTCTAAATGTGCTGTAGGTCTTACTATGAGGTATAAATTTTCAGGTTTTTTTCCTTTAATGTTATTTATTTAATATTGTTAACCGCTGTGGTGGCTCAGTGGTTAAGAAGCTCACCTTGCTAACTGGAAGGCTGGCAAGTCAGCCATTTGAGACCCGTGGACTGCATGATGGACTGAGCGCCCATCTCTGTCCCAGCTCCTGCCAACCTAGCAGTTTGAAAGCAAGACATTGCAAGTAGATAATAGGGACCACTTCGGTGGGAAAAGATCTTGGGGACATGAAAGTAGCCTCATTCAGGTGTCCCCTGAGTGGAGTTTCTCCAGCAAAAATCCTTCCAACCCAGAATAATTTCTGACACAAAATTATTATTATAATAACTGCTGAGTAGTGCCTTGGCATTAAAGCCAGTTCGATGGAAACAAACAAACAAATCATAGTTGTGCCTCAAACAGTTTTGCCAATTGTTGTTGTTAGTTGGCAATCCTAGTAAAAATGCCTGCTTATTTGTATCCATCTTGTTAAGTGTTAATGTGTGAATTCTGACTGCCTGGAATCACCATATCAACCACTGCCTCTACAATTTGGTCACTACCAGTGGTGGGTTCCCAAAAAAATTACTACCACACTGTGGGCGTGGTATGTGGGCATGGCCAGGGGGAAAGTCCCGCATTAGGACAACTTTATTTCAAAACTTGAATGGGTGGGGCCAGCCAGAATTTCTTCTACTTGTTCTGGCGAACTGGTGCAAACCTGCTGATGCCCACCACTGGTCATTACAAATGAAAAGTGTAAATATCATCATGTGATGTACAATATACCACTACTGGGAAAAGATGCATTACAAAAATGGCTAGTTTTCATCTTAAACTATACTTTTCTGAACAAAGTTATTTATTTAACTTTCACAAATTTCTGGTTCACACTTCCCCTCCTGCTCCCATTTAGTAACAAAAACAGAAGCTGTGTAAATTAGTACACATTGGGAAATCTTCTGAAACTTCACCAGTTCTCACTACTACTGTAAATTTGTTGTAAAAAATAAAAAGTGAATTGCTAAAACAAAACTTCAAGCTTGAATTATTTTGGAAATTTGGGGAAATCAGATTTTTCTGCTCTTGCACCACATGTATTTGTATTATTTTATATTATTAGACAGCTTAAGTCTTTGGCACAATAAGTGTGGGTTTTTTTTCATTTCAGAGAAAAAGAGGAAGATATTTCCTTCCATTAAAGTTAGTGTGTACTCAGAATTTATCCCAATATGGGTTCTTTTTATTATTGTCTTATCCCCAACAACATGTAAGCTTGTGTTGAAAACAGCTGGCTCTAGGGTAACATTTTTTTATGTCTGAGAAAAACAGAGTTCCCACATCTCATTTGGAGTCATGATTCATGAGCAGACATCTTTTCATTTAACTGCACACTTGACATGATTGTATTATTCATTAAGGGTTCATGAATAGAGTCCATTATGTCTTATTTTATTGTCAGCAGGACAAATATTTTATTACATAATAGGGTAGTGTGTCTAGGGTGCTATTTAATTTCCTTTAAAAACTGGGTGGAGTTTTCAGTGCCTCCAACTACAAAAGAAAAAAAAATGTGCATGTGTGGGTGGTGGGAGGAAATTCTTTGCCAGGTGCCCTTTAAAATAGTATTTATGTCCAACTGAATGTGCTACTGAAAAAAGTAAGATGAAGTCACATATTAATTTCCTCTAAGAACTGTATAAATAGAACTGATGGTAAAAAATTTAGCTGCTGCTTTGAACCGAGAGGTTTATTATGAGTGGGAGAACATTATAAATTAATCCCCCCTCCCAAAAAACCCATGAAGAGTCGACTCCCTAAGGAAGAAATACTCCCAGATTTTGCCAAAACTGTATATCTTGTTCCTTAAGTGCAAGGCTAACTTTGTTTGACTTATGTTCTTTTCCTTTTAAATTAAAACCAGAAAGAATATTGTAAATGCTTAAGGAGATCTAGCAACAGAGGTAAATCAATGTCTGTCCAACAACATATGATCAGGTCACATTAGGCAATTAAAGTGGTAGTTGTAGTAACAACAACAGCAACAACATAAAATTCAGCACTATGAGGTACCAGCTACATTACCAGGCAATACCTCGCTGGCTCTTAGTCAGCTAGAACCCAATCAGTGGGGAACCAAACCTTTGATCAGAACATCTGGTGGGCCATGTACAACTTTGATGATGATAACTGGAAATTTTGGATTTATTGGACTCGACTAGCTCAACTTTACAAAAAACAAATTTACTAGGAACTGCCTATATCAGTGTAGGTAAACCTATGGTTAGGGCACACAGAGCCGTCTCTGTGAGAACACACGCCACAGCGAGCAAAACCCACCCCACACTGCCAGTGCCAACACCAGTGCTGCTTTCCACCCCTCTCCTTCTGCCAATGGGGAGGTGAGAGGGGAAGCTGAAAACCTTCCCAGGAGGTAGAAGCAGGGATGAGGTGAGGCACTTGTGCGGAGGGGCACACTCACAGGGGGTTGTGTGCACCCACAGCAGGGGGAGTCGGGAGCACTTGTAGGGGCATGCCCATGTGCCCACATGACATCACTGGAGGCACGCCAGTGATGTCACATGGGTGCATGGGCATGCATGGTTCCTGCCCCCACACCTCCTCTTTGGGCACTCAGTCTCTAAAAGGTTCACCATCAAAGGCCTATATATATTTATATATATAGGCCTTTGGAATTTACAAGTGTGCAACAACTACTGTTAAGGCAGGCAAAATTGACAAAGGTGATGGTTTTGAATTAGATAATGAAGAATGTATCAAAGCAATAACATTAGAAGAGGGATACTAGTACCTGGGATTTCTGGAAGCTTCTGACCTGCTACACAACCAAGTCAAAAGAACTACTTGAAAATCTTGAACTACCGGAAAATCTTGAAATCAAAACTGAGTGGAGGCAATATCATCAAGGCAATTAATACCTGGGCAGTGCCTGTCATATGTTATTCAGATGGAATAATTGATTGGACCCAAATGGAATTTGAAAACCTTGACCAAAAAACAAGGAAGCTAATGACCATGCATCATGCCCTGCATCCAAAAAATGATGTTGACCATTTGTTCTTACCAAGAGCTGATGGTGACAGAGGACTCCTACAGGTGAAACAGACAGTAGAGGAAGAAAAGCATAGCTTGAATGACTACATTAAGAAAAGTGAAGAGCCTATACTTCAGGAAGTGAACAAAGGAGGACTTCTGAAAACAGCGAAGAAGAAAGCAGGATACAGAAAGGAAAGGATAGAAAGTTGAGCTGCAAACTGGAAAAACAAGTCTATACATGGTAAATACTTGAAAAACATAGAAGGCAAGGCTGACCCAAAGCTGACATGGGGATGGTTAAGAACAGGATTTTTGAAGAAGGAAACAGAAGGATTTATCTTGGCAGCTCAGGAACAAGTTTTGCCAACAAATTGCATGAAGACAAAAATACAGCATGTATCCAACAATAGTAAATGCCAGCTTTGTAATGAAAAGGATGAATCAGTAGATCATCTGTTCAGCGGATACAGCAAAATTTCACAGACTGATTATTTGCAACACCATAACAGGGTTGTAAAAATTTCCCATTGGAAACTTTGCCAGAAGTTTGGATTTAAATGCGGTAACAATCATTGGGAACATAAGTAGAGAAAGTTTTAGAAAATGAGAGTCAAGATCCTGTGGGACTTTAAAATTAAAACAGATAGACATTTGCCTCACAACATACATGATATAACTGTTGTAGAAAAGAAGAAGGTCTGGTTGATATTGCTATACCAGGAGATGCACAAATTGAAGACAAATAATTGGAGAACAATACAAAATATTGTGATTTGCAAATTGAAGTCGAGCGTCTATGGAGGCAAAAAAATCTGCGGTTGTAGCCATAGTGATTGGAACCCTTAGAACAAAACCCAAAGTACTCCCCAGATATTTGGAAATTTTGGATGTATCGGACTTGAACATCCTAACTCTCAAAAAAACCCACAACTCTACTAGGAAGGAACTGCATATATATTCAGACGTTACTTTAACAGTTCTTAGGTCCTTGGTTAGGGCTTGAACTGTTAATTTTATTCCAGTCCTGAACTGTGAACCAAATGGTTGATTTGTAAATAATAATAATAATAATAATAATAATAATAATAATAATAATAATAATAATAATAATAATAATAATAATAATAATAATAATAATAATAATAATAATAATAATAATAATAAATGTTCTTATATCAGGTACACCAAGTGCTTTCTGAGAAATTTTGTTTCATCACAGCCTTTATGTTGTCAATACCAAGGCCAAGTAAATTTTTTGAAAATTGCTTTTCTAATATTTACTGAGTGAGCTCATTTCCCCTGCTTTTTTGGTCCTGATGAAATACAGGTGCAAAGACTAAACACAGTAGTCCCAGTGGTGCTATTTTCCAGCCATTTCCCCTTTCAGCAGACTTAGCAGCAATGGAAACTCACCCAACCGACTCTTGGAATAAGAGAGTGGTCAGGGGTGGGTGGGGAGGGGGCTGTATTTTTTTCTTACAGAAATCGTCCTGCCTCCATAATTTTAAAACAAAACAAAACAAAAAAGCTGACCCTATTTCTTTTCCAAAGTCCCACTTCAGCCGCCACACAGACGTCATCTGCGTCTTTAAGCGAGGCAGCAGACTTCCAGAACGATTGTCAGTGCTTTTGCCAGTGTCAGTTCACAGACCAGATGGTAAAAGTGCCTGTTTTTCCATAGAGCTCGAAGGAGGTTCTCTCCTGCTCAAAAGAAAGCAGGCAGCACCCTCTAGCACTGAGACTTTGCTACCACTCTGGTGACAGCTACTGTCAAGCACAATCCGAAAAGCAGTAAAAAAAAAAAAAATCCTTTCTGAAGGATTTTGAAAAAGACCTCTCTTTTCCCAGCCCTGAAAAGGAAACCTTTCCCAGTTCTTAATTCAATCATGCATCCAACTGGCAGTCTTACATATCAAAGCAGGAATCCAGGGAAGCTGCTCGAGTATGCAGATCAACAGAAGCTAATTAGCATTTAGTCACAGCCACCCTTAACTGATTGGCAGAACAGCTGTGGGAACCAAACAAAACATGCTGAGTTGCATATTTGTAAGGCCACCTGCCACTGGGCAGAAGCCAAAACAGGGTAAACTACCATTTCAGAACAACCTTAGTTGCTATGAGCACCAACCTTAGTTTTGAAGCAATTCTGAACAGACGTATTTGGCTAAGTGTATAATTAGTACTTGTTTCACCTGACATGCAGTTCAACAATAGACTGTGCTGCCGTACCTGTTAGTTTGACATGCTGACGTCTTAATTGAGATTGACAACTTGCTAAAGTGGCACTTTAACAGTGCAGGCAGAATCTGCCCCTTATGAAATCATGCACTTAAATACTGCATATGCATCATAGCCATTCAAGATTGAGCAAGAATCTGTGAACGGTTTCCTTTTGAGGGAGAATTGCTTTCATCCAATTTTTCCATGGTTGTCTTGCATAAAGTTTATGCATAAACGGATAGCAATTCATAAAGCTTGAAGTATCAAAAGAGGCATGACTTAAAGGAAAGAAAAAGAGATAGATAGAGAAATGAGTTGAGAGAAACAGACAGAAAATTTATCATAATTTTGGAATCTGCAGCAGTATGCCATAGCGCCATGATGGCGAACCTTGGCACTCCAGATGTTCTTGGACTTCAATTCCCAGAAGCCCAAGCACCCTGTGAATCCACACGAATGGGTTTACTGTGATTCATCCGGCCTACGTTGCCCTCGTTGCTCCCGGAAGTGGAAGTAAAACGCGCCCATGTGGTGGAGGGCCACATGAAATGGCACTGATGGCCCACAGGCTGCAGGTTGAGAATCCCTGCCCTAGATTAACAAATTATTAAAATGGAACCAGATACATGTGTTCTAAGTAAAACAACAAAACAACAACAAAACCTGCATTTGACGACCCAAGCCTTCATTTGCCTATTTAGCCCCCTCCGGGCTTGAGTCAAACACTAGGGGTCATATTCCCACTCCATACATGCCTAAGCAGGATGCCTGCCCAAATAATGATCACCCCAGCCATTAATGGCAAACTTTGTGGAGATCTCTGAGCACCTTGTAAACCAGTGACTTCTCTTTTAGCAAACCAGTATCATTGCCCTCCAAAAGAATAACAAAATCAATTGGGACCAACAGTGGAAAATCTCCTAATAAGGCTGGCAAAAGCATCCCCCTTGCATACGCCATCTGCCTTCCCATTCCAGGGTTTCTATTCTCCCTAATCCCAAATGGGGGTTAAGGAGAACATTGCCATTCATTCTCTTTGCCAACCAAGGTAAAATGTCACCACAGAGGAGTACAGTAGAACCTCGGTTAACATAAAAATAGCATAACAAAAGGAAATCCATAGAAAATAGTGACTCGGTTTACAGATTTCCCCCCCAGAATTTTGTTGGAACGGATTAATTAGTGTCCAATGCATACATTGATACAGGTGATGGTTATAATGTTGCACACAGAAAGGTTACATTGATAACACATGGCAAAGGTACATTGTTAAAGGCACTGCTTTACAGAACACAACATCCCTCCCCCCTAGGATGAGACGAAGTCTCTCAGCAGTGGCTCAAGTCGCTAAGACGCTGACTGGGAAGCGGAAGGTCAGCAGTTCGATTCCCGAGTACTGCAGGACGGAAATGAGCTCCCGTCTTCGTCCCAGCTCCTGCCAACCTAGCAGTTCGAAAGCAAGAAATTGCAAGTAGATAAATAGGGACCACTTCGGTGGGAAGGTAACAGCGTTCCGTGCGCTCCGGTGTCTAGTCATGCCTGCCACATGACCACGGAAACGTCTGCAGAAGCAGACAGCGCTGGCTCTTCGGCTTAGAAACAGAGATGAGCACTGCACCCTAGAGTCGGATACGACTGGCTTTCGAGCAAGGGAAACCTTTACCTTTACCTTAATGCATTCCTACAGGAAACTGTGTTTTGGTTAATGTATTTTAGTTTTCAATGCATTCCTATTAGAAATTGCATTCAATGCATTCCTATGGGAAATTCGGTTAAAGTAATTTTCACTGTAAGAAACGTCCCAGAGAACGCATTAATTACGTTAACCAAGGTTCCACTGTATATGATTTGGTCTTTAACCAATGGCCCTTTGAAAACAAATGATAATATCAAATGATAATATCAAATCAAATCCTAAATTACCTTCATATCTGCAGGGGATGCATTTCAAGACCCTCAGTAGATACCTGAAACCATGGAAAGTGGCAAACCTTGTATTTTTAGTGTATGGGACCAAAGACAACCGGACAACCGAAAGGTTGGTTTAACACAGGTTTATTGCATTGCATGAGGTTCCAGTGAAGCATGAGGTAATGGCGGTGATACATCTCAATATATACAGTAGCTCTCTACATTTGAATCTTGTAGCACGGTAGCTGATTGGTTGCTACCGGCGTGGCCTCGCCCAGGCACGCCTCTTTCTTCAGCTGCTGAATGCAGGTCTTGCTTCAGCTGCTGAATGCAGGTCTTGCTTCAGCTGCTGAATGCAGGTCTTTCTTCAGCTGCTGAATGCGGGGAAGGTTTTCCCGCGGCTGTCCGTGATTGAGCAATGTGAACCATGTGAGAGTGAACGCTCGCAGCTGCCCTCTATAGGCTGTCTGCTCGCGTTCCTTTATAGCTGATATCGTTTGTATCTGGAGTGGTTACAATCTTGCCTTACAGTATAATGAACATGCATACATACATAACATCCCTCCCCCCTAGGATGGGACGAAGTCCCGCAACCATTGTGGCTTGCCGCACGTTCGCTTGGGGCGTGCTTGCGCCTGCCCTAATTCTGGAGAGCCTGTGATCCCTGACTCCGCGGGCGCTTGTCCTGCAACGGGAAACGGGGATTCGTTAGTGGCTCTGTGGGGCGTCCGTGCCTGCCTTGCGCTTGGGGAAGGGAATGGGATGAACAGTTGGGAGGTAAATCCCTGCCTATTGCCCTCGGACCCCGGGGACCCTCCTAGTGTGAACCACGGCACCGATGAGGTCGCCCTTGGGGAATGGCTACCTTCTGATCCCTGCTCGGGGGACCTTAAGACTGTGGTGGTGGGCGGACTCGCTGATGCCTCTGGTCTTGGAGGTGTCGGTCTCCGGAACATGGGCGCTATATTGCATTCTAACTCACAGGGGCTACTGGGACTGGAGGTACCAGGGGCTGAACTGAAACCCCTCTTTTCGCTAGGACGGGTGGGGGACCACTCCGCTAACTCCCCCTGGTACTGTAAATCAACGTCTAAACCTCTATGGGCCTCTGAGCCTCGGGGGGACTTCCGCGGCTTCCGCGGGGTATGAGTGTGGTTGGGGCTCCTCCTTTCTGACGGGGACTCCCGCAACCCGGGGCTCCTCCTCTCTGGCGGGGACTCCCGCAAAAGATTTCCGTGGATCGATTCCCTTTCCTCCCCCCTTGGTGGGGACCCATGCTCCCCTTTTCCTCCCCCTTGGGCTAAACGGGTGGGGGAGTACCCTAACGCTGAATCAATGCTGGCCTCATCCTCGTCTTGCTCTCCGGGGACCCTACGCCTGAGTTGGTCCACGTGTCGCCTCCACAGGAAGCCTGTACTGGTCTCTACGCGGTATGAGACGGGGCCGGTTTGATCTACTACGGTGCCCGGCACCCAGGCTGGCCCCGCGCTGGCGTAATTCCTGCAGTGTACTGGGGCGCCTATGTTGAAACTCTTTGTGGGTTCCACCCCTATGTTCCGCCCCTTGTCCTCTACTCTCGTGGGGTCTAGCTTGGATATCCCCGTGGCCAGCTTCCTGCGCATCAACAGCTCTGCGGGGGAGTACCCTGACGCTAAGGGGGTGACCCTGTATCTCAGCAGGAATTGGCACAATTTCAGGTCGAGGTCTCCGGGACCCATGCGCAGTAGCGCGTCTTTCGTGGTGCGCACGAGGCGCTCTACTTGGCCATTGGTGGCCGGGTGAAAGGGGGCGGAGGTGACGTGCCGAATGGCGTTGCGTTCCATGAATGCCCTGAACTCGGCGGACGTGAAACAGCTAGCGTTATCGCTGACGAGGGTGTCGGGTAAACCGAACGTGGAAAAGACCCTCCTTAACTGTTTAATGGTTGTGGTCGAGGAGGTGCTCGAGACTGGAATGACCTCCAACCACTTAGAGAACGCGTCCACCACGAGGAGGAAAAGCGTTCCCCTGAATGGGCCAGCAAAGTCTACGTGAACTCGGGACCAGGGTCCCCTCGCAGCGTCCCATTCCCTAGGTGGCGAGCGAGCCTCTTCTGGCCTTGAGCTTTGGCACGCCTCACAAGTGCCGACCATGTGTTCGATGTCGGCGTCTAACTGGGGCCACCAAAAGTAACTGCGGGCTAGTGCCTTAGAGCGTACGATCCCCGGGTGGCTGACGTGCAGCAGTTTAAGCACCCTCGGCCGGAGAGACGTGGGGATCACTACCCGCTGTCCCCACAAGAGGCAACCCCTCTCCAGGGACAACTCTAATCTCTTTTTGAAGAATGTGTCGAATTCCGCTGCTGGGGAAGACACGGGCCACCCTTTCTGCACCCAGGAGCAAACTGTGGCCAGCGCTTTGTCCTTGCCTGTCGCTTTGGCGATTTCGGCCGGTACTACTGGAGGGGAGTCTAGGACCTCTATCATTAAGACCTGGTGGTCCCTCTCTACTCCGCCCACGTGGCAGCAATCCCGGGGAATGGGGGACCTCGACAGAGCGTCGGCATGGCTTATCTCCCTCCCGGGCCGGTATACCAACGCGTGCTGATACGCGTTGAGAAAAATGGCCCATCTGAGCATTCTCGGGGACAGGATCTGGGGTGTGGGCTTGTCTGCGGTGAAGATGCCCAGCAAAGGCTTGTGGTCAGTCACTATGGTGAAGGGGCGGCCGTACACGAAATCATGAAATTTCTTGGTCCCCGCAATTATTGCTAGCGCCTCTCTGTCTGTCTGAGCATAATTCCTCTCCGCTTGGGACAGGGATCTAGAGTAGAAAGCTATCGGGGCCTCCCTACCGTTCTCCAGCACGTGGCAAAGCACCGCCCCCGCCCCCACCGGGGATGCATCGCATATCAGGACCACCGGGCGTTTGGGATTGAAGTGGGTCAGTACAGCATCTGATGCCAGGAGTCGCTTCAGGTCATTGAAAGCCTTTTCCTGGACGTCGCCCCACTTCCATGCCTCGTCCTTTTTTAACAATTTGTGTAGCGGTTCTGCCACGGCTGCCTTCCGCGGGAGGAAGGAGTGGTAGAAGTTGAGCAGTCCGAGGAACGACTGCAACTCGGGCTTGGAGGTGGGGCGAGGGGCCTTTTTGATGGCGGCTACCTTGGATTGGGCTGGCCTAATTCCCTCGGGAGTAACACGGAACCCTAGGAACTCAACCTCTGTAGCGAAGAAGACGCATTTGTCTTTCCGCAACCTCAACCCCGCCTTTTCGAATATTGTCAGGACCTTTCCCAACCTTGTTGCTAATTCGGCCCGGCTCCCCCCTGTAATTAATACGTCATCAAAATAGGGTAACACCCCCTCCAACCCCTTCAGGAGGTGTTCCACCAATGACTGGAAAATCCCGGGCGCCGAATTCACGCCGAATTGGAGGCGCGAAACCTGGAACGCCCCTTTGTGGGTGACTATGGTTTGTGCAGCAGCTGCGGCGGGGGTCACCGGGAGTTGCTGGTAGGCTTGGGCCAGGTCGAGTTTGGCGAAACACCTCCCCCCGTGTAACCTGGCCAATAAGTGGCTGACTACCGGCACCGGATACGCATTAGGGCGGATCGCCTTATTGATGGTGCACTTGTAATCAGCGCATATTCGGACTTCCCCGTTGGCCTTGAGCGCTGTTACAATTGGAGTTTCCCACTCCGCAGAATCAACAGGAACAAGAATCCCCTGGCCCACTAATTTGTCCAATTCCGCCTCAATTTTGTCCTTTAGTGCGAAAGGCACTCTGCGCGGTTTAAGTCTGATTGGACGCACTCCAGGGTCCAGGTCGAAAGTCACTGGGGGGCCCTTGAATTTTCCTAGCCCCTTTTTAAAAACCTCGGGGTGCGCGTCGCACACGCTCTGTATTGGATCAGTCCCGGCGGCGTGTGCTCCCACGGCGTGCACCCCCCCAATGAACAACCCCAGGGGCTGGAACCATTGAGTCCCGAGGAGGCTGCATTTACCCCCCTTGAGGACGACTAAGGGAAGCGTTGCGGTGTACTTTTTGAACTGGACCTGGAACTTCCCAACCCCCAACACTGGGATGCGGTTCCCCTGCACGTCCTTCAGCGTGGCCCTCAACGCCTTGAGCTTGGGCCGCACACGGGGGGCGATTTTCATGAACTCCCCCTGGGAAATAATGGAGTATGAGGAACCCGAATCCACCTCCATCCTAACAGGGGCCCCTTGTATTACTACCTCAACGAAGTAACGGGGGTGCTCCGTGGAAACGCTGCAAACCGGCGCGTCGTCCTCGCTGTCGTCGGAGACTCGTCCTACTCCGTCCCGCGTCCACGTGGTCCGTGTGCCGTCCTTCGGCCTCGTGGTGCGGTCCTGCCTCGTGGTGCGGTCCTGCCTCGCCGAGCGGTCTGGAGAACTCCGGGTGGCCTCGCGTCGTTTCCGGCAGACCTTGGCGATGTGCCCGCGCCGGCCGCAGTTGTGGCACTCGGCCTTGCGGAATGGGCATTTGGTGCGGGCGTGGGCGGCGCCGCAGCCATCGCAGCGCCGGCCCTCTCTCTGGACCCTCCGGACGTCCTCGTCGTCGCTGCTCTCTGCAGAAGACGAGTTCGAAGTCCGCCGGGCCGCGCGCACCGAACTCTCTGCCTTGGCGGTCTTCGGGCGCCAGTCCTGAAGTTCGTGCACCCCGGCCGACGTGGCCTCTGCGGCCTGTGCCGCGTCGAGGACTTGTTGCCACGTGGGAGGCGGCTCCCTTTTCATCAGCGCGCGCTGAGTCTCTGTGTCCCTCAGACCGCAGAGCAGGCAGTCCCGGAGGGTGACGTCGGGGAGTTCCCACTTGCAAGGGCCGGCGGCCAACCGCAGGGCCGCGGCGAACTCATCGACCGATTCTCCGGGTGCCTGGACTCGCCTCCAGAACGCGCTCCGAGCGGGGAACATCGCTATTGCCGGCCGGAGATGGGCGCGCAGCGCCGCCAGGAGCTCTGTGGCCTTGAGGTCGCCCACCTTCCTCGGCGCGATCAGGTCCACCAAGGTCCTCTTGGTTTCTTGTCCGAGCATGCGGACGAAGATGGCCCTCTTTTTGGCCTCGTCTGAGACTTCGAGCTCCACCAGCGCAGCGTTGAAGTCTATCTCAAACAGCTCCAAGTCTCCCGGCTTCCTGATCTCGTAGCCGGCGCATGTCTTGGTCCCGTGGGCAGCCATTATCCCACCTTCGTCGCCAGTTTAGTGTATGGGACCAAAGACAACCGGACAACCGAAAGGTTGGTTTAACACAGGTTTATTGCATTGCATGAGGTTCCAGTGAAGCATGAGGTAATGGCGGTGATACATCTCAATATATACAGTAGCTCTCTACATTTGAATCTTGTAGCACGGTAGCTGATTGGTTGCTACCGGCGTGGCCTCGCCCAGGCACGCCTCTTTCTTCAGCTGCTGAATGCAGGTCTTGCTTCAGCTGCTGAATGCAGGTCTTTCTTCAGCTGCTGAATGCAGGTCTTGCTTCAGCTGCTGAATGCAGGTCTTTCTTCAGCTGCTGAATGCGGGGAAGGTTTTCCCGCGGCTGTCCGTGATTGAGCAATGTGAACCATGTGAGAGTGAACGCTCGCAGCTGCCCTCTATAGGCTGTCTGCTCGCGTTCCTTTATAGCTGATATCGTTTGTATCTGGAGTGGTTACAATCTTGCCTTACAGTATAATGAACATGCATACATACATAACAGTATTGTAGCAATGTATTGCTTGAGTCATACATGCAGGGGGGTGTGTGTGCTTCAGATGCCTCTATCAATCTTTCATGTGCTGTCAGCAAACAGATCCCCTGGAAACAATCTGTTTGTCTCACCATCATGTTGTAGATAGTTCTCTCTAGTGGTCAGCTCTAGTATTATACCTTGAAAATACCAATACCAGGGGTTCTCAACCTTCGGCCTAGTGGTCGGATGCGGCCCATGACACCATTTCATGTGAACCACCACCACCACCGCTGCCACACCCAGAAGTGCCATGTGTGGCAAGCAGGGCAAAATGGCCATCCAGCCCCCAAAGCTGTCTGAGGGAGCTAACTTGGCTCTGGACTTGAAAAGTTTGAGAACTTCTGACCTATACAGTATGTTACGTATTTTAAGGATTTTTCACATGATAATTTTGGACCAACTGAAACCATGGATGCTGAACCCACAAATATGTGGGGGTGACCTGTACTTAATTAATGAGTGCTCATAATGCTTATAGTAGTGAGACTTCCACCATACATTCTTGGCAGTAAAATCACCCTTCAATCACATAGCTGCCATGGTCAAAACATCCATAATATGGAATGAATGTGAGTAGAATTGCAGGTGCTATGGGTCCAAGTACTCCATGATACTGGGAGAAACCTTCCCCATTTTCTGATTCCAGCTCTCAGAGATCTTCTTAATCTGAAAGTTGTCTGTTGAGTCAACTTGTGCACTTTGTCTCAAAGGCCAGTGCAGCTAGCCCCCCTTGAATGGAGTGAGTGGTCAGGCCCCTATTTTTTCAGGAACTTGCAAAACTGTATGAGTTGAGGCACCATAATAAGGCTATATTACTGCCAGCTGGAATTGCTACACACTTTACAGTTAAATATGAATCCCCATATGAGTCTCTTCTCCATGATGACACAGTCTGATCTTTGTTGATGCTGTGATTTGACAATGCTATTGTGCATCTGGAATGGATGATGTTGGGGCAATTTATATAAGTGGGTCCACTGTATTGGATTTTTATCTAACCACTTAAGCAAGGATTGGTCTTATTTTTCCAGCAAGCAAAAGACCAGTCTCTGGCTTCCTCTTAATGAATGAAAAGCCAGTGATTAGAAGCAGTAAACATGAATCAATTTACTCTTAACTTGTTGTATTAATGCAATAAATTATCCAGGAAGACATTTATTAATAGTCAGTTTAAATAGCACAGGAGAACAGAAAATGTTCTGTTCTCAGGGCCTATGTAAAAGCTGTTGGCAGTTTAACAGATATTGGAGATGGGAAAAGATATATCATAGATGTTACAGAATACTGTCTAGATGTAACTCTTTTTCCAGCATGTGCTTGAACACTGCTGCCCAAACACTAATGAGTTCCAGATTTGTTTAGCCTTTGTGGCTCAGGCAGATTCACGAGTCCCATGACCCACATGTAGAGGTCATGTGATATTACCGTAAAAAGCAGGCGGGGATTTATGTCTCAAATGGATGATTAAATAGATGAGGTTTTGTAAAAGTAAATAGCTACCTGGAAGTAAAATTTTGGCCAGCATCCTTCCCTAACCCATAACTATCTAATAACTGAGCCGTGTAAAGATATTTTCCCTTCTTGTTGTCTGTTCCCCTTCCACAACTAAAGATCATACTCACAACTTTTTTCTCCTTCTCTACTTACTGCTTCTTTGACATGCTGATTTTGTAGGCCAAACAATACACACCACAGGCGACTGTTGTTAGCAATGGTAATCACTTTGACATTCAAGATTGACTGAGGCAATCTCTCACAACTGAGAGAGATTTATAAAGGAAGAATGTGCTCATGGCTTGAACGCCAATCAAAAAAAAAAAAAAGCAAGTTGCTTTGCAAATTTTCAGGTGCTCCTACCTTGGCAATCATACATAGGCAGACCTTGAGGAATTCCCTGTTCTGATGAGAAGCTATGTGTTAATGGGCTATTTGAGGACAGTCACTGCTTCCTTGCCAAAAAAAGGAGAATAGACCACCAAAAAAGAAGACCTATAGTACTTTTGTTGTTCAGTCGTATAGTTGAGTCCAACCCTTGGTGACCCCATGGGCCACTGCATGCAAGGCACCCCTATCCTCCACCATCCACAGCAGCCCGCTCAGCTCTTTTCCCATTGTGTCAACAATGCCATCTAGCCATCTCATCCTCTACCATCCCCTTTTCCTTTTGCCCTTGATCTTTCCTAGCATCAAGACCTTCTCGAGTAAGTCCTCTCTTCTCATTTGGTGGCCAAAGTACTTTAGCTTCATCTTCACTATTTGTCCTTCCAAGGAGCAGTCAGGATTGATTTGCTCCAGGATTGACTTATTTGATCTCTTTGCTGCCCAGGGTACTCTCAAAATGCTTCTCCAGCACCACATTTCAAAGGCATCTATTCTTCTGCACTCAGCCTTCCTTATGTTTCAGCTCTTGCAACCATTGCAATGGGAATACCATTGCATTGACTATGCAGACTTTTATTGGCAGGGTGATGTCTGTACTTTTTCTTATGTTCCCTAGGTTTCTCATAGCTTGCCTCCCAAGAATTAATCATCTTTTCATTTCATGGCTGCAGTCACCATCTGCAGTGATCTTGGATCTTAAGAAGATAAAGTCTGTCACTGCTTCAATTTCTTTCCATTCTGTTTGCCTACTGTACCTGTAGTACAAGGAATGCCAAAAGAGAGAGAGATGACATGGCTCACAAAACATTTTTGCCTTGGTTGCATATGCTAATATAAACTAGTATACATAAATATTAAAATGAAGTATTATTACCTTACCTTGGATACCGTGGAGTCATTATTCAGTGCATTGGTAGACATTTCCATGACGACGTTTCAAACACGCAAATGGACTTGAAAAATCAAGTCCATTTGCATGTGGGTTTTTAGCCAGTTGGATATCACATCATCCGCTGGATAGGTGGACCATGATGTGTACACTCCAATTTCACCTTGCCCAAGGGATCTGACAGAGGATGCTTTCATGAATTTTAGTCATGGCCTAACATCATTGAGAAGAGATTGGCATCACTGCCTAGTTAGAATGCTCAAGCCCCCGTGTCCTGATAAGGCTGTCGCCTAGCGAGGGAGAGGTATTATTACTATACTTTAAATGGAAGTGCATTATTCCTCACCAGATTGCTCAAGATTGTGACTATATACCACCCTGGGACATTGCAGTGAGAGAAAGATGGATAATACCCCAAATTAAAAAAAACACATGGCTTAAATGCTATGGGTCTTATATTTTCTTCAGCTTTCTGAAAATGAATATATAGTAAAACCCTAGTTTATGATTTTTGTACATTCTGACAGTTTTGTCAGAAACCAGATCAATCGTAAACCGAGGGCACATTTTCCCATTGGAATGCATTGAAAATAAAAAAAACCTTCCTAACCTCAAAAAAAATTCAAAAAATAAAAATAAAAAATGCCGGACACACAGTAAAGTGGAATAGTGTACAGGTATAAATGAGGGAGCTACACTCCCTAACTTTCCCTACCTTGCCTGGGCTCTGGTGATTCTTTCTCAGGGTCGGCATTAGGCAATGAAGAGGAATGGTTTGTCCAGCTGCCAGGGCCAGACACATCTAGGGCTGCCCCGCTGAAGATGCTGCAGCCAGGTAAGACAAACAACTCTCATCTGTGCCTGGCTCGGTGCTGTGTAGGGAGAAGAGGCGATTGATCGTATTGGGGCGGCCTTGCCTTCAATGTTCACTGTGCCTCTTCCAGAGCCGTTAGGTTAGGTTAGGTTTGGTTTGGTTTTATTTGTATCCCGCTCTACACAGCTTGCGCCGACTCAGGGCAGCTCAACAACAAAATAAATGCTACAATATAATAAAAATACTATAATACAATAGAAATACAGTAGCACAAAATTCAAAAAATACATCACAATGTAATACAAGTTAATACAATCAAGATATCTGGCACAATAGCAGAAGCAAAAAAAAAATACAATACACAAACATCATATATACTCAATCATCATATACAAAAGATCCATGAAAAAACACTCACAAGCAAGAGCCTCGTGACCACGCCGGCCAACCTGCCACTGGGGCTAGTCTCTCTTCCAGTGTTTCTGGTGGCTCCAGTGTCGGCAAGGTCTTTATCGCCGCATCGGCTGCCCCACTGCTTCAGCTAGTCGGTCTCCCCACCCTCGCTCTCAACCGAGGCTGCGGCGGCTGCAGCAGCTGTGATGCTTATTCAACCCCTGCCCAGATGGGGCCAGGGGGAGGGGCACTGACTCCCATCCCGGGGCCGATGTCCAGAGCCCCTGGAGTGGTGCGGCGGGTCCGGCAGCTGTGGCGGCTCAGCGCTTCTTCAACCCCCTGCCCGGATGGGGTCCGGGGGGAGGGGCACCGGGCACAGCTAACTCCCATCCCAGGGCTGATTTTGGGAGCCCTGGGAGAGGCACTGTGGGTTTGGTGCCTGCGGTAGCTCAGTGCTTCTTCAACCCCTGCCCGGACGGGGCCAGGGGTGAGGGGTGCTGGGCACAGCTGACTCCCAGGGCTTATGTCTGGAACCCCAGGAGAGGCGCAGCGGGTCTGGTGGCTGCAGCAGCTCGGCGCTTCTTCAACCCTTGCCCAGAGGGGTGCCAGGCACAGCTGACTCCCATCCCGGGGCTGATGTCGGGAGACCCAGGAGAGGCGTGATGGGTTCAGCGCAAGGCAAGGCCACCCTGCTGCAATCGTGCAACCCACAGCGTTCCAAAAATGGTTGCAGGTGGTCTTATATAGGTACAATGCACTCTGGGGAATTCCCAGTCATAAGGTGAAAAAAATGTCGTAAAATGGGATGTAATTTCCTCTGGATTTCCAGTTGCAAATGGCGGCAAACGTAAGCCAAGGCAGCTGGGAACTGGGGTTTTACTCTCTATAAAAAGCAAATACCGTATTTTCCGGCGTATAAGACGACTGGGCGTATAAGACGACCCCCAACTTTTCCAGTTAAAATATAGACTACCTCTCTTCCAATGCACACCAAATAAAAATTAACCCACACTCAACCCGAAGACGCGCAGCCCTCCGAGTCGAATGGGCAGGTTCTGATGGAGAGCCAATCCACGCTCACGTTCTCCTCCTCGAGGTACAGGAAGATGTGTGCAGCTTGCTTCCCCTTGCTTCATACTCCCCGCACAGAGCAGGAACTCGTCCGCGGCACCCCCCACCATATGCGCCGGACATATGAAGCAAGGGGAAACAAGCTGTAGTTAAGTACCTGTCCTATAAGACAACCCCCGACTTTGGCACAGATTTTTCGGGGTTAAAAAGTTGTCTTATACGCCAGAAAATACAGTAAGTCAAGGTCACTGTAGTTTTGTTGAAACACCTAACGAGGCAGCAATCAGTTATTTCAGAGGAACAGTCTGAACAGTACTTTAGGAAGGTTTTAACTTTTGTATGTTTTTATGCTAGTTTTATTGAAATTGTATATTGTGTTTTTAGATTATGTTGTTGAACCGCCCTGATTCGGGTTGTACCTAAGTGGGCAGTATAGAAATTCAAAAAAACAAATTAAATTAAAATTAAATAAAGGTCCCTTTCTAGGAATAGACCCCACATCTGAATTCACATGCCATGCTGTATGCTATCTGTACTCATATGCGTGCATGTTTAAGTTCTTTCCTACAGACTGTCCCCTCTGCCGGAAACATATCCATGATGTACAGCAAAGCTTGTAACCAGTGAAAGGCATCCCTTTACGTGATCTTGTAATATTGTTGTGTGTGTGTAAAAATTTGCATACCTTTTCATCACAAAACAATATAAAATTACATTGGAGAAAAAAGGAAAATGCAGCTCATACAACTGTACTACAATGCATTAAGTGTGCAGGAGAAGGAAATACAATGCTGTAGCTCTTCACAAATGGTCACATTTAATTACTCATGCATACAGTGGGGCAGTGTAGTTTACAATACCAAAGGCAATTCCCTTCCTGATGCAGGATCAAGCAATAAAATCAATGAACAAAGTCTTTGATCTGTGAAGACAAGAAAGAATGTTCTTAAGGTTATGCAGAGTGCCTTTCCCACTTAGCTAAACAATCCCGCCCTGTTCCCACATTTGTCATATTAATTGAAAGAAGATTTGCAGAGAGATGTCATGAATTCCAGTTTGCACCATTCTCTTCATCTTTCGTTTTATAAATCAAGAACTGTCTTCATTCTAGAAGAAAGCAACTTTTTTTAAAATAAAAAAAGTTAATAGAAGATTTGAAATGTCAGTCTCCTTGCTTATTATGGATTCAATTTCAGTGAATTTGACCAAATTTAGTGTTTAAGAACCAAGACAATAGAAACAGCTGAAGTCTGGCTTAACGCATCTTTATTGCATGATGGTCAGAGGGAACATGTGGTAATGGCGGACGAACAGCTCAATATATACAGTGGCTATACATTTGAATGTGGCTCCTCGGTAGCTCATTGGCTACTGTCTGCGTGACGTCACCCCCTGTCACGCCCTTCTTGTCCAGGTGAGGTAGTGGCGGGAATCTTCCCGCGGCTGTAGGCATTTGGAGAATTTGTACCATGTGAGCTGGACGCTCGCTACTGCCCCCAGTGGTCACTAGTTCGCGTCCTCATACAGAAGGTCACAGTGTTACTCTTTGAGATTGTTACATTCACTCATTCGTGTGGTTACATTATTAAAGGCACATTACACTCCATACACAACACCCCTCCCCCCTAGGATGAGATGAAGTCTCTCATCCAATATGGTTTACTGCATGAGTGCTTTGGACGCAAAGCTGGCTGGCTTGTCCCGGGGGTGCTATCGCTTTTGTGTTCCCTGGGCTCTTGTCCTGCAACGGGAGAGGGAGACTCGTTAGCGACTTGCTGCGGTTCTGCAGCTTTTGGGGTAGGGGTAAACTCCATTGTGGGAAAACCGGGGGCATTGGGGATTAACGAAAAACCCCGCTCCTCGCTTGGACAGGTGGGGGACCACTCAGAAAAACTCCCCTGGTTTTGTAACTCAAAGTCAAACTCATATTCTGGGATATCCATGGGGGCATCCTCCAGGATATCTGCGGGGAAAAACTTATTCCCTTCCCCTCTCGTTGGGGACCACTGGCTCCCCTCTCCTCCCCCTTGGGCTGAACGGGTGGGGGAGAACCCTAACGCTGAGTCTTGATGCACGGTTTCCACACCCTGGTTACTGGGAACCCGTCGCCGGAGTTGGTCTGCATGTCGCCTCCAGAGTAGACCTGTGCTGGTCTCAACGCAGTACGACACAGGTCCAGTTTGCCCAATGACTACTCCCAGAACCCAGGCTGGTCCTGCGGTTGCGTAATTTCTGCAATGGACCGGAGCGGCTATTTTGAAACTCTTTGTGCCCGCTATCCCAATGTTCCTCCCCATATCTTCCACCCACGTGGGGTCTAGCCTGGTCAGTATCGTAGTTAGCTTCCTGCGCATAAGGAGTTCTGCGGGCAAGTAACCTGAGGCCAGGGGGGGTCACCCTATAACCAAGCAAGAATTGGCATAACTGCAGATTCAGGTCCCCGGGGCCCATGCACCTCAGCGCATCTTTTGTGGTACGCACGAGGCGTTCTACCTGTCCGTTTGTTGCTGGGTAAAACGGTGCGGAGGTGATGTGCCGGATGGCGTTTATGTCAATGAACGCCCGGAACTCGGCGGACGTGAAACAACTTGTGTTATCACTCACAAGTACATCGGGTA
This sequence comes from Bradypodion pumilum, assembly GCA_035047305.1. Taxonomy (NCBI): domain Eukaryota; kingdom Metazoa; phylum Chordata; class Lepidosauria; order Squamata; family Chamaeleonidae; genus Bradypodion; species Bradypodion pumilum. The sequence goes on along the minus strand of JAWDJD010000004.1, from coordinate 103,384,355 downwards.
TACCGAACGAACTGAACACTTTGCACAACTGCTTAATGGTTGCGGCTGATGAGGTGTTTGCCACTGGGATAACTTCTAACCACTTGGAATAAGCATCCACTATGAGGAGGAAAAGTGAACCTCTGAAGGGACCTGTGAAGTCAATGTGCACGCGGGACCATGGCCCTTTTGCCGCGTCCCATTCTCTGTGCGGAAGCTGGCCCTCCTCGGGCAGAGAGCTTTGGCAACTCTCGCAAGTGCTCACCATGTGCTCAATATCAGCGTCTAACTGGGGCCACCAGAAATAGCTCTTGGCCAACGCCTTGGAGTGGACAATCCCTGGATGGCTGACGTACAGCAGCTTGAACACTCTTGCTCTCAGGGATTCAGGGACGACCACCCGCTGGCCCCAAAGGAGGCAACCCCTCTCCATGGACAGTTCCAACCTCTTCCTTAAAAAAGGAGCAAATTCTGCCGCTGGGGAAGACGTTGGCCACCCTTTTTGCACCCATGAACTAATTAGGGCCAACGTCTTATCTCTGCCTGTTGCCTTGGCAATTTCCGCGGGTACTATTGGGGGTGAACCCAGGACCTCTATCATGAGCACTTGGTGGTCTTGTTCCACTTCACACACGGGGTTGCCCATGTGGGGCAGGGGTGACCTCGAGAGTGCGTCTGCATGGCTTATGTCCTTTCCGGGGCGATAAACCAGCGTGTTCTGGTACGTGTTTAAGAAAATGTCCCACCTCAGCATTCGAGGGGACAGAATCTGTGGTGTGGGCTTGTCTGCGGTGAAAATGCCTAGGAGGGGCTTGTGGTCAGACACTATTGTGAAAGGGCGGCCATACAGAAAGTCATGAAACTTCTTTGTCCCAGCGATTATTGCAAGTGCCTCCCTGTCTGTCTGTGCATAGTTGCGCTCTGCCTTAGACAGGGATCTGGAGTAGAATGCCACTGGGGCTTCCCGCCCGCTTTCCCAACACGTGGCACAGGACCGCCCCCACCCCCACTGGAGAAGCATCGCATACCAGAACCACTGGCTTCTTGGGATCGAAATGGGTCAGGATGGCCTCTGAGGATAAGAGTTGTTTCAGCTCATTGAATGCTCTCTCCTGACTCCCGCCCCATCGCCAAACCTCATCCTTCTTTAATAATCTATGAAGTGGCTCTGCCACCGATGCCTTCCTAGGCAGGAAGGAATGGTAAAAGTTTAGGAGCCCCAGGAACGATTGCAATTCGGGCTTGGAGGGGGTGCATTTTGAACAGCGGCCACCTTTGATTCGGAGAGTTTTATGCCAACAGGGATCACCCGGAAACCTAGGAACTCTACCTCTTTTGCGAAGAAAACACATTTGTCTTTCCACAGCCTCAAACCCGCTTTTTCGAATACTGTCAGTACTTTGTCCAGCCTTTCAGCCAATTCTGACTCACTCCCCCCTGTTATCAATACGTCATCAAAATATGGCAAGACCCCCTCCAGACCCTTCAACAGACGCTCCACTAATGATTGGAAAATGCCTGGAGCCGAGTTCACACCAAACTGTAGGCGTGTCACCTTAAACGCCCCTTTGTGGGTGACTATTGTCTGCACAGCAGCTGCAGCTGGGGTTACCAAGAGCTGCTGATAAGCCTGCACCAGGTCCAGCTTCGCAAAACACTTTCCCCCATGTAACAGGTGGCTGACTACCGGCACCGGATACGCATTTGGGCGTATTGCCTTATTAATGGTACATTTGTAATCAGCGCAAATTCGAACCTCCCCGTTGGCCTTTAGCGCTGTTACAATAGGAGTTTCCCACTCCGCAGAGTCAACTCGAACTAGAATTCCCTGGCCCACCAACTTGTCCAACTCCGCCTCTATTTTGTCCTTTAGTGCAAAAGGCACCCTTCACGGTTTGAGTCTTATCGGGCGGATCTCCGGGTCCAGGTCGAACGGAACTGGGAGCCCCTTGAATTTTCTGAGTCCCTTCTTGAATACCTCGGGATGCGCGTTACACACCTCCTGTATTGGGTCAGTTCTGATAGTATGCACCCCCCCCCCATGAACAAACCCAGGGTCTTAAACCATTGTGTTCCCAGGAGGCAACAGGCTCCCCCTTGAGGACAACCAGAGGGAGCTTCGAGGTGTGTTGCTTATATTGGACCTTGAATTTTCCCACCCCCAACACCGGAATGCTATTTCCCTGCACGTCCCGCAAAGTAGACCTCAGTGCTTTGAGTTTGGGCCACGCGTTGGGGGAAATTCGCAAAAATTTGCTCTGGGAAATGATGGAATAGGAGGAACCCGAGTCTATCTCCATCTTAACGGGGACCCCTTGCAACAGTACCTCTACAAAGTAACGTGGGTTTCCCAAGGACACACTTTGGACCGCCGTGTTGTCATCCCTGGGAACCCGCCGGCGCACTCCATGTACCTTGACGTCGCTGTCGTCGGAGATGCGGCCCACGCCGTCCTGCTTCCTTGAGGGCCGGGCGCCCTCCTGCTTCCTTGGGGAATGGTCTGTCGAGCCCTTTCGGTCTTTGCACCGCCGCCTGCAAACCTTGGCGATGTGGCCCCGCCGTCTGCAGTTATGGCACTCCGCCTTCCGGAATGGGCGCTTACTGCGGTCGTGGGATGCTCCGCAGCCGTCGCAACGTCGGCCGTCCTTCCGCACCTTCCGGATGTCCTCGTCCTCGCTGCTCTCCGAGGAGGAGTGTGGTGCCCGCCTGGCTGCTTGCACTGGGCCTGCTGCCCTGTCGGGTTGTGGGGGCCTTGTCCTGAACCCCTGAACCCCTTAACCCCGGCCCTCGTGGCTTCTGCCGCCTGCACCTCCTTTGTGACCTCTTGTAACGTTGGGGACGGCTCTTTGTTCATCAGCTTTCGCTGGATCTCCTCGTCCCACAGGCTACACAGCATGCAGTCCCTGAGGGAGATTTCCAGGTTCTCCCACTTGCATGGGCCGGCAGCCAAACGGAGGGCCGCTGCAAAGGAAGCCACAGACTCACCGGGTGAGATTGTTACATTCACTCATTCGTGTGGTTACATTATTAAAGGCACATTACACTCCATACACAACACCAAAGAAATATATATATAATGAAAGTTTGAATTTCCCCAACTCCCATTTACTAAGAAGACTTTTGAGAGTCTGATTGCTCCTTGGAAGGGCAGATACTGAAGCTCAATCTCAAATAATTCGGTCACCAAAAGAGAAGAAAGGATTCACTGGAGATGGCCCTGATGCTGTTAAAGATCAAGGGCAAAAGGAGAAGGGGCGGCAGAGGAGTAGATGGTTAGATAGGATTGTTGATGCAGTGGGCATGGATCTGGGAAGATTCTGGATGATGGCAGATGACAGAGGAACCTGGTGTGTTGTGGTCCATGGGGTTTCATAGGGTCAGACTCGACTGTGCGATTGAACAAAAGGACCAGTAAATATAGTTACATTTCCTTCTCTGCCTCTTCAATACTTCTACTTCTACTACTACTTCTACTTCTACTACTACTACTACTACTTTTTCTTCTTCTTTGCAATAGACCCTAAGGATATGTGTTTTTAAAGCTGACTAATTTTGGTTATATATTTACTGTATTTCTAGCCCATACTATTCCATCAGCACTTTCATACACTAGTCAAACACTCTCTGTTAGTGTGAAACTCACTGGTGGAAAGGACTTTGTTGTTGTTTCAAAACACTTTCAGCTACTACTAACCATAAAAAAAATATTTCCAAAAACAGCTCTATGCTTTCTTTAACATCCTATGCAACGAAATGTCTTTCCTCTGCTGTACAGACTTAAGAAAGAATGATGATTTACATTCAGTATTGCCCCAGTTTTACTACTTGTGTGCCTCTGTCCTGTATTGCCTCAACAAAGCCCCCTTTATAAAAGTTAATCACTTTCTGTATAAGCATTTCCATATGAGGTTATATTCAGTTGTTAACAAGGAGTGATGCTCTGAAAGTTGGTATCCATTGCCACAGCAGGTGTTAAGACAGAGGAGCAGGAAACAAAAGCATTTACTGTATGAAAAAGCCTAATAATAGACAATTTATTCACCTGGCTCAGAGTACATTTGCATTTCATACGAGTTCATTGTTATTTTGCAATCAGCTTATTGTGGTTCCCAAAGGAAGTACAGGAGAAATCCAAGTTGTGGCAATAAGGTTTTGCTGATATTAGAGTTACATTATATGGAATAGAAGCAAAAGGCTCCATTCTGGATTAAAGATTTGATTCTCTGGGAAAACTTACATTGGCTTTGAAAGAAGCTTTCAGATTCATCTGTAGGCAAAAATTTTTTTAAAGTAGCAATATTCTAAGGTTGTACTTAGGAGGCTAATCAGTGAAGATAGAATCATCCCGTCTTATTGTGCAGAAATGTACATAAAAGACATCTGAGATTTCATTTTAGAGCTTGGGAAAGCATCCAGTGCAGTTTTGCACCACACAGCAAAATATAAGTTGGTTTAAGTGTGTGGTGATTAGACTAGCAAACTCTCAATAAAAAGTAAAAGAAATCAATGTTTTCTAAATGGAACCATTAATCATGGTGGCTCGCTTGGGTGGCTCACTCCTAAGTACAGGAACTGCTGAACAGCTACTATTCCCATATCTGATTTAGTTTGGTTTTAAAATGTGTAACTCTTCTTTCTTTCTAAAAACAAATACTCAGTCTGGCTAGAAAGACCTATAAAAGCAGTATAAAATGAATTTAGATCATCAGTTCAGCTAACAACTTTCAGGACTATTAAAGTATCAGAGACAGATGTCCTTTTCAAGACTACTAAACTGCAGGCAGGTGACAATATGGAAACTTCGATGCATGTTGTAAATTGTTGATAATTAAGGATGTCCTCCTTCTGTCCTGCAGCCCCCCGTACATTCCTGGCAAAGAGAAAGATCATTCAGGACCCCACTATAGGCTTCAGACCAGGAAAGGGAAATGTTTAATTTTTGTTAAAAAAATTGCCCTGTCTGGCTACATCATCAACTTTATGCTGCAGAACATACAACAGGATTTCAGCTAATATGGGTTAGGAATAAAGTTTCTAGAATTAATCAAGGAATGTTTTCAATTGTTTTCATTGCTGAATTAAGGAGGAAGCTATAGTATGAGGCTGTACCCTGAGGCAAACAAGAGATAAGCAAGAGAGTACAACATTATCTCAGCTCCCCTTCCTGTGTAACAACTACATGCTTAAATGCCTCCATTTTGGAGAGTTCTGTTGCCTGAATCTCTGTATACCCTAATAATCTAATTAAGTAATTAATGGAATATTCTATGGTAACTCATTACTTGTATTTGTTCCAAGCAGAAAAGTTAATATAAAGAAGAGTTAGTATAAAGATATACTGAAGCTATTCCTAATTAAGTAGCAACCAGCTGATGGTCTGGGACCTACAGTCCTATCACTGCTCAGTTATGGATGACCTTGTTACCAGAAAAATGGCTACTGCATACAGTTACAACTTTGGTTCGAGTCGCTGGTGGAGCCCTTCTCCCAAGAACGAGGAAGCGTTTAATTTAGGCAAAAATTAAAATTGGTTTATTGAAAAGGGGTTTAAGCGTCACTGGCCAGGTGCCGGGAAAAGCCCTATTCTCAACCTTTTTGCCTATTAAAGTCCCTTAAGTGAGCAGCTCTTTTTGGTTCCGATGTCTTGCGTGCAAATGTGCTGAGAGCGCTGATGACATTTTCTATCAGGAGATTTTTATACCCTCCACCCAAGGGAGCTCAACTAGTTCTACTGCTAGCTAACAAGTTTACAAAATAAGAGATTTACAATGGTGAACAAAAACCCAGCACCAGACTCTTTTGTTACATTAAAAGGTCAATCATATAGAGACAAAACAGGTCAATTACATAGAACAAAAGGTGATGGGTAGAGCAATTGCCCTGGAAATGACAGAGTTCATAGTTTAGCAAATGCAGGTTGTGACATCATTCAGGTGACACCCAATGGGCACCAGGATTGTAATTTGGTACAAATCAAAAAGTCCAGATTTGAATCCAGGATGCAAAAGGACCAATGACGAAGATGGGCATCCTTCAGACTGCCCTGAGGAGGAGCATTGCTTGAGGCTCTTGGCCAAATTCCATTCGCACCCAGCAATTAATCTATTCTGAGTCAGCCCAAGCACTATCTACAATTGAATACAGGAGGGGTCCCAAAAACAATGAGCATACCAGGTGCAAGAGTACCGTATTTATTCGAGTATAACGCGCAAAATTTTATACCCAAAAAAAGACTCAAAGTTTGGGTGCGCGTTATACACGAGGACTGGGTGCGCGTTATACACGAGCCTCTTTTAAACGAGCCTCAAGAGCACGCCGCGGCCCTCCTCCCAGGCGGCGGCAGGCGCCCAGGTCCCGCTGCCGCCGCCGCTCACCTCCATGCACCCGCCGGGTCGAGAAGGGAACCCTCCGGGGGAGTGCCGCGGCGTGCTCCGCGCTACCCGGGCCGCGCGACTCAAGAAGCCGGCGCTGGGTAGGCACGGAGCACGCCGCGGCCCTCCTCCCAGGCGCCCAGGTCCCGCTGCCGCCGCCGCTCACCTCCATGCACTACCCGGGCCGCGCGACTCAAGAAGCCGGCGCCGGGTAGGCACGGAGCACGCCGCGGCCCTCCTCCCAGGCGCCCAGGTCCCGCTGCCGCCGCCGCTCACCTCCATGCACTACCCGGGCCGCGCGACTCAAGAAGCCGGCGCCGGGTAGGCACGGAGCACGCCGCGGCCCTCCTCCCAGGCGAAAAAAAATTTATACCGAGATTTCATGGAAAATTAGGGGTGCGCGTTATACACGAGTGCGCGTTATACTCGAATAAATACGGTAAACAAAACAACACAACAAGTAAACAGAGGAATCAAGGTGGCTTGGGGCAAAATGTGAAGTGATGGCTTCCTGTGGCATTGAGCCTTCCTGGATGCTTGCAGGAGGTAGGCTGAGGTGCAAGAAAAGATCCTGATTTGAGATACAAACAGAGCATGTTAAAATCAAATCTAAAATATTTTAGAGTCTTTTGGGGGGGGGCATAATCTATACAGAGCAAAGGAAATATGCTAGCTTGAATAGAACAGTTCCAGGTATTTGAAAACATTTTTATTAAGTTATCTAACATCCCAGGTATAACTGCCAATGAAATAATATTTATTAGGAGTGAAAGGGGCCAAGTCTGTTGTGTCAACCCTTGCAGTATATACCTTCAAACGTGTGTGAATGGGTGCATGGTCAGAGTGGTGCTTGTGTACACATAAGCCTAATCAATCCTAAATGTGTGTGGCAGAATAAAGTGATTGAACTAAGTTTTTTTGAGAGGAATAAAACGGAATAACTTTAATAAAAGGGAATAGAAAGATAGAAATAAAAGACTGGGGGGTGCATTTTCTGAAAATGGGGTTACAACCTCAAGATGTCTTTATATTTATTCTCATAAAACGAAACATTTAAATTATGGAAATCGCTGATTCAAATTCAGAGCCATTGTTTCTGATACAACATTGGTGTTTCTTCAACATTTAAAAACTAAGAGGTCAGAATTCCATACTTCCCTTTATATCCAGTTCAAAAATTACAACATGTAAAATGACCGTGATAGTAAGGTAAAGGTAAAGGTCACTCTTGCTCAAAAGCCAGTCATATCCGACTCTAGGGTTCAGTGCTCATCTCTGTTTACAACCAAAGAGCCAGTGCTGTCTGCGTGTGCATAAGTTTCCGTGGACATGTGGCAGGCATGCCTCGACAATGGAGTGCACAGAATGCTGTTTTACCTTTCCCCTGAAGTGGCACTATTTATCTACTTGCAATTTCTTGCTTTCAAACTGCTAAGTTGGCCAGAGCTGGAACAGAGATGGGTGCTCAGTCCATCATGCAGTCCCCTCATTCCTTTGTGCAGTACTCAGGTTTCAAACTGCAGACCTGCCGACCTTCCAGTTGTCAAGTTCAGCGTCTTAACCACTTGAGCCACTGCAGTCCCTGACCATGATATGATAGTAGGGAATGTTTTATTTCCTGACTATACTTGTTCTTTATGAGAAATAAACCTATATATCTTTTCTTTCTTTCCAAAAATTTCAGAACAGGAAAGGGTGTTTTCAAATGCCAGAGTTATTTCTTAAATAAATTTCCATATTTTTATCCTTCAATTCATTAAAGTTTAGTCTCCATATACCTTCTAAGCCCTTTGGGTTCTTACCTTTGAAACCCATATATTGGAATTCTCAGAGTCCCTAATGTTTACAGCTTTCCTTGTCATGTACAGAAATGCATTCCCATTAATCACAAGAAAAGCTGAGTAAAGTAATATAAGCGTTAGTATTATTCAAGCAAATTAAAAGGCAGCATCATTATTAAATGGCAGTTCTACTAAATATCTTCTGATGGAAGGAGTAATGGGACACACTACACAGTGCTAGGTGACTTTGCCAAAAATGTGACACCAAGCGACACAATAAATGAATGCATAAATAGTTATTGTTCAGAAGGGGTAGTCATAAATCACCAAGCAAGCTACAGGATGTTGCTTTCTTCAGTCCAGCTTGAAATGTGATCAAACTTCAGTAATAATATTAGTAAGAGCACCCAGCCCCTACCTACCTGCATTTAAAAAAGAGTCAGGCATGAGAAACATGCCATTTTTTTTCCTCCTAAGGTCATACAGGATACAAAACCTGAGGCTCAGCAGTAAAGGTTGAAACAGATAGCAGAATCCTTCAGATAAAGTTTAGGGTATGAGTATTTTCTTGTTCAAGGCACTATTAATCATGAAATACTCAAAAATCTGTAAGATGGCACAGAACTGCCTCGGGAACAGCTAAGCTTGGTAATAAATAGTCATGCACAGACAAAATAAGGTGTCCCATAAAACCAGAAGAAAAGCCTTTATATTCTGGCTCTCCGCCCCATCCTGGATAATAAGTCATGAGATTTCTTCAACTGATCCTGTTGCCTTCAATTCTCTGACAAGTCCCACCCATTTAGGGATGCCATACGTCCTGTTTTTCTGTGATTTTCACGGATTCATGTGGTCCCGTCCGGTTCATGGAAATACATGTAAAAATCCTGGTTCAAGGGAAAATATGTAAAAAGCTATGGAGGAAGGGAACACTATGGATAGGAAGTGAGAAAGACAACTCTTCACTTCACTTCCTCTCTAGGAATGCTGTCTCTATGCATTTAACCCTTTGCAGTCTGAAGGAATCCTCCGTAGCTTTTTACATATTTTCCCTTCCAGAATTTTTAGAGCTTTCTTCCAAGGGATCCTCATGTGGGGTTTGAAGGTAAGGGAGAGGAAGGGTCTTAGAGTTTGTGGTGTCTAGTCATGCCTGCCACATGACCACAGAAACGTCTGCAGAATCAGACAACACTGACTCTTCGGTTTTGAAACAGAGATAAGCACTGAACCCTAGAGTCGGATACGACTGGCTTTTGAGCAAAGGAGTCCCAGTTTGGGGGGAGACAGAATTATGGCAACCCTACACCCATCCCCTTGCAGCATATTGCTCCAGGTGAACTCTAGGTATTTTCAGTTAAGACTGATGACTAGAAACTTTCCTTATGGGCTTCTATTGCATTTGGCATCCAAAATCGCACTTGGTCCAGGGATGCTGCTGTTAATGTACAGTAATTGTCACTGCCGATAAGTCTATACTGAAAATTGTTCTTGTCCCAGTGTTTACATTCCAACCCCAACTGTGCTGGTGTGTGTGAGACAGGGGAGCGGGGAGAAGGAGAGGGAGCAGGATAAGGAGAGGGAGAGAGTTAGGACACATCTTGATTGACCAAAAACATTTTAAAATCACATGCTGTTGTGTCGGTGTGCATATGCATACCATGACAGGCAGCCTGAGTTGGACAACTTAAATAGAAAACCAAGAATGCTAATGACCATGCTAATTACCATACATTGTGTCCTGCACCCAAAAAGTGGCATTAATAGTTTGTATTTACCAAGATCTAAGGACTCTTACAGACGAAACAGACAGTAGAGAAAGAGGAGTATAGCATGGATGATTACATTAAGAAAAAAGAAGAGCCTATGCTTAAGGAAGCTAATACAGGAGGTCTTTTGAAAACAGTGAAGCAGAAAACTGAACTCAAAAAGGAAATGATTGAAATGTGAACTGTGAACTGTGATCTGAAAAAATAAGCCTATGCATGGTCAAATATTTGAAAAATATAGAAGGAAAGACTGACCAAAAGCTGTCATGGGGCTGGCTAAGAGCAGGATTGTTGAAGGAGGAAATAGAAGGATTTATCTTGGCATCTCAAGAAAAAGTTGTGCCAATAAAGGGCATGAAGGCCAAAATACAGCATGTATCCGACAACAGCAAATGTCAACTTTGCAATGAAAGGATGAAACAATAGATCATACAACTGGCAGAGGGAAGAACCATGCAGAATCTTGGATAGAATTAAAACTACAAGTACTTGGGAATTTTACAAGTAAATTATGTAAACCATGCAATAATGTGAGGGGGGGGGGACTAGTACAGAGTATTTGAAGAGAGTAAGGAAAATCCAAAAGTCAATACTAAATGATAGAAATGCAGTAAAATCTCAAGATAAGGAATTGATTCATTGAGGTTTTTTGTACCTTGAAAAAATCATATCTCAAAGCGTGGTTTCCCATATGAATGCATTAAAAGGCAAAAAAAAATCTGTTCCAGAGCACAGACAAAAATTAAAAAATTGTTTTTTTGTTCAAAACTCTTCATAAAGTGCAGTTTGGAGTTTTTCATTGCATTTTGGCCACCTTCTAAAGAGATTTGAACAGATAAAAGACATTAATTTGGCTTTTTTCTGAGCTCCAGAAGTGTATTTTGGTTTTTAATGCATATTCGGCACATTTTTGACAGCGCCATCTAGTAACCACCTCTGGTAATTGCAAGAAAAGTACCCACCAATCAACTGTTGAGGGGAAGGGGGGGATTCCAACTCTTCCTGGTTGCAGGGAAATGTAGTATGCCCGCATGCCTAGATTGGCCATCACTCTTCCCGATGTGTTCGCTCGCTAATGCACACAGCTTGAGAATCAACATGGGCGCTGATGGAAGAGAAATTGGGGTGCGGGGTAGATTAATTGGCATGAATCATAAAGAGCTTTGGCTGGAGGTTGCGGAGGAGGTAAGGGCAAAAGTTAACAGTTGATGACTCAAGGGTTAAACTCGCTCTTCCCCTTCTGATCCAAGATAAGGTTGAGTAAGCACACTGAGTCAACAGCTAAGGAAGTCAGTTTCCTGAGACCATATGAGCTCCAAGATAAGGCGAAGAACAATAGGGTTTCGTCCATCCTGTTGCCAGGGTAACTCCCAAGAGCTGATGCATGCAGCAAAGTGCCACGTTTGCCTTAGCCTTCTGTGACTGGGTCATGTGTTCCTTTAGGCATGGCGACCTTGAGGTAGGACAATAAATATGCCACCCGACAGAGATCGGGACTGGACTTTCATCGCACATTCGTCTCACGTGCCTTTCCTTGCGGCCCGCCATTCCGGCCTCCATGGGCCATTACAACAGGGAAAGCTTCTGGCAGTTCCAAAACATGACAAAAAAATTCCAAACATGGAACAGAAATGCTCCAAACACCCTCCCACTGCCATGGGAAGTGTCAGAAGAAGGAAAAAAATCATATCTCGAAGCAATTCCCCCCCAAGATTTTCTTTCATATTGTGAGGTGGGTTTTTTGTAAGTAGAGCTGTTCATAACTCGAGGTTTTACTGTGTAATAAAAGCAATAAATACTTGGATGGTACCAATGATAAGATACAGTACTGATATTGTAGATTGGATCATGGCTGAGTTGGATGTTTTGGACTCAAGAACAAGGAAGTTGATGACTGCAAATCATACTCTTCATCTGCAAAGTGATGAAAATAGATTATATCTGCCACAGGAAGATGGAGGTTGGAGGATGAGAATTTCTGCAAATCAAATAAATAAACAGTGGAAGAGGGAAAAAAGCTATGTGGGTGAATACATTCATAGCAGTAACAAGAGGATGTTGTATAGAGTTTCTCAGGAAGGTATCATCAAGACTGCTGATTCAAAAGAGGCATACAAATATGAGATGTTAAAAAATAGAATAATTGCTTGGAATAACAAACCATTACATGCTCAATATGGGGGGGGGGAATCAAAGGTAAAATTGATAGCTCTAATATTTAGGTATACCTAAAATTTGGCATCCTATTAAAGGAGACACTTTTTTTTTGAAGTAAGTCTAGAGTTTGTAAAGAAATTAATTAATTTAATTAATTTAATAGATTTATATATTGCCCCATCCAAAGGACTCTGGGTGGTGTACAAAAGTTAAAACCAATATACAGGTGAAACAATTTTAAAAAACCTTAAAAACATAACAATATTACCCACCCCCCACCGTGCCATCTATTATCTAAAAACAAATATAAAATCTACAAAAACCTTTAAAAAATAATTACAGGAGGGGGGGTAGCCTCAGATGAGCCAAAAAGGGGAGCTTATTGACATTCCCGGCCCCCAGACCCATTTTGCCAACCACGTCTTCAATTCTTTCAAAAATGGTAGCAACTGGGCCTGGAGATGTAGTTCTACTGGGAGGAGGTTCCATAGTGTGGCGGCTACGACTGAGAAGGCCCTTTTCCTTGTGCTGGAGAGGTAATCCTCCCCAACAGATGGCACCTGAAGGGTGCCCTCTTGGTTTGCTCTCGTGGGACGGGTCAATGTCCTAGGGATGATACGGTCCCTGAGGTATCCTGGTCCGCTACCATGAAGGGCTTTAAAGATGACAACCAGCACCTTGAATTGCATCCGGAGACATATAGGCAGCCAGTGCAGCTCCCGCAGCGGTGGCGAGGCACAGGTGAAACGACTACACCCCACCACCATGCAGGCTGCCACATTCTGGACCAACTGCAGTCTCCGGATGGTCGTCAAGGGCAACTCCATGTAGAGCGCATTACAATAGTCCAAACGGGAGAGGACCAGGGCATGGGTGGCCATGAGCAGGGCCTTCCAGTCCAGGAGTGGACGCAATTGATCAATAACACGCACTTGCCCTAATGCCCTCCTGGCCATGGCCGTAACCTGCTCCTGGAGCAGAAGCCATGAGTCCAGGAGGATCCCCAGGTAGTGCACCAGGTTGGATTGGGGCAACGGTGCCCCATCCCAAACCAGTGGTGATAATTTCTTATGAGGACCGGGTCCCCTCACCCACACCGCTCAGTCTTGCCAGGATTCAGCTGTAGTCCCTTGTCCCCCATCCAGACCCTAACCACCTCTAGGCAAATGGACAGGACCTTGACTGCATCCAGGGCTGCCGTCAGGGGGGACAACCAGGACTCCCATCCCGGGCCCGGAGCTGGCAGGGGGCCGAGCTGTGGGAAGCCCATTTTTAAACATCTTTTTAAAAAAACCTTTTTAAAAAATTTGTATTTATTTTTTTAAATCCCGGTGTGTGGCGCCACTGCGCATGCCCCGCCAGAGGGCCCCCTGCCTCTACCCAGATTCTGGAATCCGGTGTCAAGGCCGCTTGCCTTCAGCCCACCAGGAGGGCTGGGCCCCGGGTTCGAGCGCGGTAGCAGGAAGCCGTGGGGCGCATGCCTTCCAAGGCACCATGCACTCTGGGGCCTCCAGCCACCTCTGTCAAGCAGCAGAGCCTTTGGCAGAGGCACTGCAAACTTTGGCCGGCACGCCGCCATCTATGGACCCACCACCTGCTGCCACCGTCACCACCACCTAGACCAGGCAGCAATGATGGGCAAAACGTGCCCCACAACTGACAGGTAAGCCTGGCATCACTGGCATGACTGCCTGCCCGCGGGAGTTGGGGGGCAGGAAACAGAGCCGGGGTTGGTGGTCGGGCCCCCACCCCACCCCTCCCGGCAGTTCAGGCAGGACGCTGCTGTTCTTTGGCCTGTCCCCTCCCCTCCCAGGCAGGTCTGTCCGTCTTTCTGTCTATCTATCTATCTTTACTAATCCACTCCTTCCTTCCTTCCTCTCTTCCTTCCATCCATCCATCCATCCTTCCTTCCTTCCATCCTTCCTCTCTTCCTTCCTTCCTTTCTTCCTTCCATCCTTCCTTTCTTCCATCCTTCCTCTCTTTCTTCCTTTTTTCCTTCCTTCCTTCCCTCCTTCCTTCCTTTCTTTCTACCATCCTTCCTTTCTTTCTTCCATCCTTCCTCTTTCTTCCATCCCTTCCTCCCTTCCTTCCCTCCTCCCTCCCTCCCTCCCTTCCTTTCTGAGCGCTGGTGGCACAAAAATGTGGTCATAAGGACTGCAGTGGCTCAAGTGGCTAAGACACTGACTGGGAGGCAGAAGGTCAGCAGTTTGATTCCCAAGTACTGCAGGACAGAATGAGCTCCTGTCTTTGTCCCAGCTCCTGCCAACCTATCAGTTCGAAAGCAAGAAACTGCAAGTAGATAAATAGGGACCACTTCGGTGGGAAGGTAACAGCATTCTGTGCACTCCGGTGTCTAGTCATGCCTGCCACATGACCACGGAAACGTCTGCAGAAGCAGACAGCGCTGGCTCTTCGGCTTTGAAACAGAGTTGAGCACTGCACCCTAGAGTCGGATACAACTGGCTTTCGAGCAAGGGAAACCTTTACCTTTTAATTATGTTTGTGTTGATATAAAAGTCTGTTTTAAAGTGTGGCACTTTAAAGACTGTATTTTAATGCGAGCTTTTGTGGATGAAGGCCACTGGCTCTTTGGCTGTAATCAGATGAGCACTGAACTCTAAAGTTGGATACAACTGCCCATTGATTTCTTTTGGGAAATTGTGTATTCCAGCCACCGCCATCACTCCAATGCAAGGAGAGAGAAAAGTGTGTGTGTGTGGGGGGGGGAATAGGATTGCTCAGTACGGGGCCCAGAAATTTCTGATGGCGGCCCTGACTGCATCACTGGGATCACCACAGGCAGAGATATGAGTATCATCAGCATACTGATGATATCTCACCCCATGGGATCGGATGATCTCACCCAGCGGTTTCATGTAGATGTTAAAGAGTAGGGGTGAGAGGACCAAGCCCTGAGGCACCCCACATGTGAAATGGATGAAACAGTGGACCACATTATCAGGGGATGCAGTAAGATTGCACAGACTGACCACAAAGGATGCCATAACCAAGTTGCAGCAATGTTACATTGGAATCTGTGTAATGATTATGGAATACCATCTTCGAAGTACTGAAGGGAACACAAACCTGAAAAGGTAAGTGAAAATGAGGATAAGATGGTTAAGATCTTGTGGGACTTTAAGATCCAAACCAAGAAGAAGCTCAAACACAACACTCTGTTTAATGTGGTTGATTTTTTTGTTTTGTTAAGCTGAATGAAGTAGTGATGGTCAGGTTGAAGAAAACAAACAAACAAGCAGAGACAGACAGACAGATAAGAGATATTGAAAAGATCACAAGACATCAGGATTTGAGAGCTGAAGTATAGCAAATTTGGGAGTAAAGGGCAACAGTGATACCAGTAGTGATAAAAGTGCTGGGAGCAATCCCAAAAATGTTGAAAAAATATTTGAGTGTGACTGTCATTGATTAGATCACAATAGAGCAGTTGCAGAAATTAGCACTACTAGGTACCAGTCACATTATAAGGTGATAACTCACTGACTCTTAGGTCCAGGGCTAAGACCCAAGCAATGGGGTCCCAAAACGTTAGTCAAAACAGTTGGACTGTTGATGTTGTTGTTGTTTCCCCTCCTCATCTTTGTTCTTTCATTCAGCTTAGTCAAGTAACTTTTGTCAAAATATTATTATTACACTATTGTTTGTGTATTTGTGTGATTGTGAAAGTATGTTTATTGTATGGTCTTTGAGTAAATAGAACGCACAATTAGATCACAGTGTAGGTTCCCAAGATAATAGCCATTTGTGTGTCCCACTTCACAGAAATATGCAATAGTATCTCAGACCTATAAGACACACTGAATCAGAATGTCTCCAGAGGAGATATAGTGGGTTGGCACCAATATGTGTGCCTTTTATTCAGTTTGGGAGGGTTTCTGCATATGGTGACCTTAGGATAGTCATCATTGCTCTATCTTTCCAAACCTAGAAGGATATCGTGAAGATATAGTTGGAGAATCATGTATGCTACTTGCATTGTCTCAGGGGAAAGAACATAATGAAAATGTAATAAATATATTACAAATAAAAAACCTTCAGTGCTAAAGTGGAGAGGAATGTACTTTTTAAAAAATCTCATTGTTACAAGCATGTAAGCAAAGTCTTTTTTTAAAAAATAAATAATATTATCTATGAAACATAGAAGCATCAACTCTTCTTCATGATGTGTGCCCCATTCTTAAATATGGCATTGTGAACCCAGTGCTGACACACAGATAAAAAAGATTGGGGTTAGGAACTCTACTCTACTTCTAGTCACTCTCACTTCAACCCAGTCTACTTTCGAGCACTGTTCTAAAAAGCAATGGGACAATCTTTCATGATTTTGATAAAATCAAGGATGAACCGGAGATCAAACATTCAGAAAGGTATAAGACATTCACTCACTAAATATTATATACATTCAAAGCTTCCAACAATCAACAAATACTTGCTTTGTAATGGTATTGAACTGATTAGAAAGAGCCCTGATGTGCTATACAGCTTGGTTGGCCTCATTTGGACTATTGAATTGTTCTTAATTAATAGGATTCACACCAATTATTTTAGCAGCTGTTACTTAACCAGAAACGAGACTCCCTCCTTTGTCCTGATCTTTCAAAGAGGAGCTGTTTTTAATCCTTCAGACATGGATCCACTCAAGTGCATCAACAGATGAAAGTAGCGATTCAGCTTTCGCAAGGAAGCCATTGCCTTGGAGTTCAAGGAACCAAAGGTGGTGGTCTTTGTTGGAGGGCAACGAAAGGAAACCACCTGAAAAAATAATGGCTTAACGCTCTCTGTTCCAAGAGATATTTCAAGGAAGTGACCTTTTCCTTCAGATACCATTTTCTTCATATATATATATTCCTAACCACAAATATACAACTCAGTTATTCTTCATGTAAGTTTAATAAGCAAGCAAGCAAGCAAACAAAAAGTTTTTTATGTTTTGTCTGCTGATTTTTCTTTTTTAAAAAAGAAGATGATTTACAGACTATTTGCATGATCTACTGCACTTCAGTGGAAAAGCTCAGTAGTTTCTAAATGTTGGCTTCAAAACTGTTTCACTTGGACTCTGTGCATTCTGTATTTAAGGTGCAGGTGTTGAATTCTTGGGAATAAATATTCTACTAAGAATTGGATAGTGTTTTTTTTTTTTTACTATGTCAGAAGCACACAAAACTGCTTTCTGGGATGAAAGAATTTTTCTTGAAGGAATTCTGCTCTGGGGATGCCTGAATGAGGCTCCTTTATGTCCCCAAGATCTTTTCCCGCTGAAGTGGTCCTTATTTATCTACTTGCAATTTATTGCTTTCAAACCACTAGTTTGGCAGGAGCTGGGACAGAGATGGGTGCTCATTCCATCATGCAGTACTCGGGTCTTCAACTGCCAACTTGCCAGCCTTCCAGCTAACAAGGCAAGCTTCTTAACCACTAAGCCACCACAGTCCCCTAATTAGATAGGTATCGTGGTGACATATTATACCACTTTTAGTACTGCTTAGTGGGGGCTAAGTCCCAGCCAATGCACTGGACCCCATATCTTAACTTATAAATCCAAGGGTTAACCGTTGGAACTGGCTATAGGTTGCTATGCCTCGCCCTACTTGCCTGCACTCACCCTTCGTGCACACAGCCTATCTGGGTACACAGGTCAACGAAGGATTGAAAAAACCGGCAGTGGGGCAACAGCCCCACAAACGCAAAGAAAGGGAAACAACTTCACTTCCCAACATTCCTTGCGCCGCGCCAGAGCCAATCAGGCTGAGAGGCTCTCGCACGGCGCAGCGTTCGGAAACGCGCCGCAGCCAATCGAAAGAAAAGCATTTTAAAGAAACGCAGCACAAACATAAAACAGCAACCCATAACTACAAGCCCCAGCGTCCTGCGCGCCATGAGCGCGCAGAGCGCTGAGGAAACCGGCGCCCGAAAAATGAAACAGAAAAACAACTCACAGCCAAGCACACACCAGCCGGCTTTCTTTCCTCACCCACGGCGCCTGAAGCTCCCGACTGGAGTTTCCCCTTTAATATCAGTGGGTGGGGGTTGCGATCCCCCTCTCCGCTGGCTACCCTGGGGTTGGGAGGTTTGTGGGGACAAAAGGGATATATTGCCCCAACCCTTCTGGACCCACAGGAACAGGCAGAGTGGATCGATCCCCCACCCCCCCTCCTTAAAACAACTCCATCTTTTCTTCTCTTTAAAAACGGACTTCTTTTAAGGAGGGGGGTGGGGATTCCATCCAGTCTGCCTGATCTTTTGGTTCCAGAAGTGTGGGGGCAATATACCCATTTTCTCCCCACAAACCTCCCAACCCTAGGGTAGCCAGCGGAGAGGGGGATCGCATCCCCCACCCACTGATATTAAAGGGGAAACCCGATCTACTTTCACGACTTCACACAATCAAAGCACCATAACACAGTAAAGCCCCCCTCCCCCCACCTAGCCCACCCTTCCTAACCCCCAATGACCATGCCCCCCTCCCCACCACCGAGCCCACCCTTCCTAACCCCAACAACCACGCCCCCCTCCCCACAACCTAGCCCAACCTTCCTAACCCCCAACGAAAAACAACTCACTGCCTCACAGCCAAGCAAACACCAGCTGGCTTTCTTTCCCTCACCAACAGCACCTGAAGCTCCCGACTGGAGTTTCCCCTTTAACATCAGTGGGTGGGGGTTGCGATCCCCCTCTCCGCTGGCTACCCTAGGGTTGGGAGGTTTGTGGGGACAAAAGGGGTATCCCCCCCAACCCTTCTGGACCCACAGGAACAGGCAGAGTGGATCGATCCCCCACCCCCCTCCTTAAAACAACTCCGTCTTTTCTTCTCTTTAAAAACGGAATTGTTTTAAGGAGGGGGGGTGGGGATTCGATCCAGTCTGCCTAATCTTTTGGTTCCAGAAGTGTTGGGGCAATATACCCCTTTTCTCCCCACAAACCTCCCAACCCTAGGGTAGCCAGCGGAGAGGGGGGTCACAACCCCCACCCACTGATATTAAAGGGGAAACCCGATCTACTTTCACGACTTCACACAATCAAAGCACCATAACACAGTAAAGCCCCCCTCCCCACCACCGAGCCCACCCTTCCTAACCCCAACGACCACGCCCCCCCTAGCCCACCCTTCCTAACCCCCAACGACCATGCCCCCCTCCCCACTACCTAACCCACCCTTCCTAACCTCCAACGACCATGCCCCTCTCCCCACCCCCTAGCCCACCCTTCCTAACCCCCAATGACCACGTCCCTTCCCCACCACCAAATAAATAAATAATTTTTTAAAAAATTACTAAAAACAGTCAAACACATCCAAAAATACACAAAAACAAAAACACCAAAAACAATACGAAGTAAACAAAGACACAATCAAAAACAAAACAAACAGACAAAAAATACAAATTCCAACCCCCCCGCCCCCCCCCACACACAAAACAAAGAAAACAAGCAAACTTACCAAAAGATATGCTACCTCCACCAGGACTGAAAAACAAATGAATAAAGAAAGAGACTACTTACCAGAAGAAGCTCCACCCAGAGGCCAGAAGAGAAAAAAAAGTCAAAATACAATAACCCCTACCAGCACCACCTGCTGGCCACAATAGTAAAAACAATTCAAAAACACACAACAGCATAACACAAATTCACAATTTTACACAAAAGGTCACACCAATAAAAACAAGTAAAAAAAATTACACTAAAACATATGTCAATAAAATACAATAGAAACTTTTAAAAATCCTGTGCTGAGTTATAACTCAAATTTAAACTCAAAACATCTAAACACATTTTAAAAACATTGAATGTAAAAAACATTTACTTTTACATTATGAAAATTATGACCTACGGTACAACTAATTAAAAAAATTCAAAAAACTAAAACATTATTCACTTACATAAAACAATTTGAAAAAATTATATCATACTTTCTTCTTTTATTAATCCTAAAAAAAACAAAAAAGCAGATCCCAGTTAATAACAGCCAAGCCAAAAAAATTTACATAAATAAACATTTAAAAATTTAAAATTACAGACTAAGCAATTTTTAAAAAACATTAACACAATTTAACCTTCCAACACAATTTAAAACTATTGCAAAAATAAAATTGGTTCATTTTTTATTAAAACACACGGGGGGAAAAGCCCGGCAACGCCGGGCAACCCTTGCTAGTATGTATATATGTGCATAATAGGATTGGGCTGAGCAGTTTTGGGATTCTCCTACATGATTTTCATGCAATACATCCATGATGAATAAGTGCAGTATGGAAAGGTCCATAGTTCAACAGTGGCAGTGGTGGCTGTTGAGTCATGTCTGAGAGATGCATGAATCTGCACCAGGCTTTAACCTGCAATTTACAGGACTTATTCAAGGTGTTGAACCTATTCTAGGCAGCTTCTAAAACCTGTAATGGACTCACAGCACTCCTGGAATTAGAGTTAACAGCTTCACTGAGTGGTCAGAGAGAGGTCAAAGAGAGCAAAATGTGTTTTTGATCTCTCCTGACACAGAATGAAAAACTTCTGCCTGAAATCTGGAAAGAGCAATGATGATTAGTGTTGGCAACACTGAGCTATTTCGATTGAGGGTCTAGGACAGTGGTGGTGAACCTCTGGCATGTGTGCCAGAGGAGGCACTCAGAGTCCTCTCTGTGGGCACACACGCTATCGCCCCAACACAGAGTCTGCCCCTCTGGCCAGCAGCCCAATGGGAGTGCTTCCTCCCTCCCCCAGTACAGAGTTCACTCTGCCCCTCTGCCCAATGGGAGCATTTCCTCCCTCCCTCAGTACAGAGTTCACCCCGTCCCTCTGCCCAGCAGCCCAATGGGGGCACTTCCTCCCTCCTCCCAGCACAGAGTCTGCCCCACCCCTTTGTGGTGCGGACAGCAGCCTGTTGAGTTTGGGCACTCGATCTCTAAAAGTTTTGCCATCACTGATCTAGGGAACAGCTAGATGCACAAGGAAGTAAATGGGCTTACTTTCTATATCAAACATTTTGAAGCTTGATTGTCTCCACATCTTGTATGTGGATGAAGAAATTGCTCTTATCCTTATATTTTAAGATAGTATTAGAAAGTTTTGTAGTCAAATTAAATGAACACACACACACACACACACACCATGCTAGCATGTCAGTTATGTTAAGGTCCATTACAACCTGCTACTGCAGCTTTTCAGGTCGTTTTGCCTGGAACTAGATAGCTACCTATCTTTTATCCATCTGGTCCCCCTCCTTGTGTGTTTCTTCAGGCAAACTTAATTCTTTTCTCTGTCATGGGAATTGTCTGTGGTAGGGGGAGTGTCAGCATTACTGAAGTTTTTTATTATGAGCCATGACATGCTGACATTCCAGTTCAGCACACAACAGTCAGACAAGTGTATAAATTAGCTGCTTATTTGTTGCCTTCTGGAGAGTAGCTTCCAGTATACTCCTCTTGTTCACTTCACTATCCAGTAATAATGCTCTTTGCAGAGGTATTATGATTAGATCATTGGCATATTATGCATAGTATGTCTTTTATTTAGATCTAGCCAACAGTAGATGCTATAAGGATCAAGTGGACTGTCAATGTTCTAACATTACTGAATCCTATCATACTGTTCCAATTGTAGGAATATACCACCAGCTAATTGGGATTTTACTCTCCATTTGCCAATGTTGGCCTAGCTGAATGAAAGTGATTATGAAGAATGTAGTCCAAAGCATCTCAAGGGCCCAATGTTTCTGGATCTAGTGGTTTTGTACCTTTGACCCTCCAAATGTTTGGGCGTTCAGCACTTTAGGAGGGCCTAAGTATGAATATGGCTGTTCTACACCATTTGATATTTCTTATGTATCAGAATCATTTTCTGATTTCAGTGGCAATTTTTGAATATTAAAAGGCTCCCTCCCCCTTGTCCTGAGGCTCCTAAAGGCTTTCTTAGGGTAAAAGGAAACTCTAGGAAAACTCAGACCCATTTTTTTTTGGCGGGGGAGGGAATATAAAGGTTTAAATTATGGATAAAACCCTATGGCTGATGACATCATCAGTTGCACAGGTGTAAACTTACACAACATGGCTTCAGCCTGTGTGTTATGTTAGTTAATGTTTTATTAAATAACATAATTAATTAATTAACATGATTATATCCTTCCAGACAGAAGCATGGACCACAGATGAATAGATCCCTAAAGACTTGGGTTTGTATGAAAAAGCAGGAAGCCAAGTTTCCATTAAATAGATCATGTTGTTTCTTCTTTGTAACAAAGATATGTCAGTCTCTCAAGCTGCTATTTTCCATACCCCATGGTAATTTTTCAGTGGATGACAACTTTTTGGCTGGCTGCTATCAATAAGCAACAAGTGAATGGTGATGACCGAATCATCCCATAAGGTAAAGTCAGCCTGTAAATCCACATCCTTCTTAATGCATTCTAGTTCTACTATTTCAGAAAGGGAGAGCATAGAATCATGTGCAAACCAAAATACATAAATCCTCCTAGGTCTTCATTATACAGTATTTTATGTATAAATACTTTTTTCTGAACTTATTCTGATTCCAGCTAATGAATGCACCACATTTGCTATTTCGTTTGGTTGAAACAGTGTGCCTTTTTTTTACTATGGAATGGAATTATAGTGCAATTTTCTTCATTTTTAAGACATCGCTGCAACTATAGATGGGGCCAACAAAACAAACAAAATCTAACTCCACAAAATTGACATACAGTACTGTACTTTGTTTTGTGTTCCTTCAGTGTATCACCTGATCATTTCCCTCCCTGCTTGGTTCATGAATAAATTCTTTTTCTTTTGTGGTGGAAAAAATTCCCCTTAAAAGCCTTCCTGTATACTAAGAGGTGTAAAATTCTGTAATATCACTATGGATACCTACACAAAGATGTGACTGTATTCACTCAAAAATGGGTCATTCCATGTGGGAAAAAGGTACAAATCCACACAGAAACACAGAGAGGTGGTCATTGACATAGACCAAGGGTTCCCAACCTTTTCAAGCCAGGGGCCAGGTCGCGCTCCCTCAGTCAGCTTTGAGGGTCGGGTGCTGATTTTGCCTTGCCTACATGATGGGGGTGGCTATTTTGTCCCAACAGCTTCAAAGGGGTGGTCATTTTGTTTCTCAAATGCCCTTGGAGGGGTGAGGGTCACATGAAATGGTGCCATAGGCAAGATCCGGCCCTTGGGCCTTTGGTTGGGAACACCTGACTTATCAATAGTGCTTCATTAGACCTTCCATTTCTCCAGCAAGGAAGCAGTTGTCTACTCCATGGGGCTGATATCAATCAAAAGGGTTCTCATCAAGCACTTGTGAGTTTTCATCTCAGCTGCAGTCATAGTGCTTTGTGTTTTTTTTAATTTCTTGGAAGGATGATGATAATATTTTTGGCATAACTAGCTCTGATCATTTTATCATCTAATGAACTCATGTACATTTTTGCTTTGTTGTTACTACCATTGTTAATTATATAACCAGTCCACAAGTAACAGACTCAGCTGGAGATCTGCCTATTGCTCAAATGCCATAATGCATAACCAAGCGAGAGCTCTCAGCAGGGTTGGGGAAATCCAATTTCTGCAGACGTACCCCCTCAAAAGGAGTGCCCTGCAGGCAGTGGGCAGAATTTCTAAAACAGCTGGTTTCTGAGAACATGGCATGTTCAGTGTGTATGGAATGCCCTCCTTAATGATTGGGTAGGGGGAGCAGAGAATTGGGGGGGGGGGACAAAATGGACTATCTTTCAAAGTTACCTGGCTGGGTGGAACCCTGTATTGAATTCTACATGGCAACATGTTGTGTTCATGTATGTCACGTATGACATTAATCACCTGTTACAGAATTGTCAGGTGGCAGTGTGAACAAATGGGTTCCATCTCTGGTGATAGCCACCCAAGGATGTAGGCTGCTTTTCCTTCTAAACTGTTGAGAAACAATTAAGGGAGAAGGAGCCAAATCAGGAGACTGATAAGGTCAGGTTCACACCATACGGCCTCCTGGCAAGACGATTAGCAGTTCTTTAAAAATGGAACTGGTGGTTTAGGGATAGCAGACACTGACAAAATTAGACTCTGATGCACAGGGACCTCAAGGCATATAACAGGCTTCTAAGAGCAGCTCTGTTTTTCAGAACAAAATTCAGATTTGTAGCTGAGCTGTTAATAGCAGAAAAACCAACTTCATGATGATAATAATAATTTCATTTCAGAAATTATTCTGGGTTGAAAGAATTTTTGCTGAAGAAACTCCACTCAGGGGATGCCCGAATGAGGCTCCTTTCATTTCCCCAAGTGCAGCTCTCAGGTATCGAAACTTGACCTTCCAGTCTTCAGCTCAGCATCTTAAGCACTAAGCTACTGGGGGAGCTGCAATGGCATAAATGACATTAGAGGATAAGCAAGTGAATGAGTCTCTAATATGTCTGACCATGATGGGATCCTTGATGGAACTGCCAGTGTGGATATTATGGTGGCACAACTGACATCTAGGT
This sequence comes from Bradypodion pumilum, assembly GCA_035047305.1. Taxonomy (NCBI): domain Eukaryota; kingdom Metazoa; phylum Chordata; class Lepidosauria; order Squamata; family Chamaeleonidae; genus Bradypodion; species Bradypodion pumilum. The sequence continues at coordinate 103,359,817 of JAWDJD010000004.1, read as the reverse complement.
TGTGATGTCTTGCTCCTGTCTCTGTCTCCATTATGCATTGCTTATTATGTATCAGTAATTATGTAAGGTAAGGATTGTCTGTAGGCAACTATGGCCTTGCAGTCCCCAAAGAATGGGTTGTAGGTCATTGCTGACTCAGCTGAATCTTAATGGTCTCAGCTGAGAAATGTAGGTGGCAATGCCCTTGTTGTGCAGTGGTTAAACTGAAGTAGAAGCAGTGACAGATTTTACTTTCTTAGAATCAAATATCACTGCAGATAGTGATTGTAGCCATGAAATAAAAAGGAGACTGATTCTTGGGAGACAAGCTATGAGAAACCTGGGGAACATAGTTAAAAGTAGAGACATCACCTTGCAAACAAAAAATCACATAGTCAAAGCAATGATATGCCCAGTGGTAATGTATGGTTGTGAGAGCTGGACCATTAGGAAAGCTGAGCACAGAAGAATAGACACCTTTGAGATGTGGTGTTGGAAGAGAGTTTTGGGAGTACCCTGGACAGAGAGGAGAACAAATAGGTCAATCCTAGAAGAAATCAACCCTGACTGCTCTTTAGAAGGTCAAATAGTAAAGATGAAGCTAAATTAATTTGGACATCAAATGAGAAGAGAGGATTCACTTAAGAAAGGCTTGATGCTGGGAATGGTAGAGGGCAAAAGAAGAAGGGGGTGGCCAAAAATGAGATGGCTGGATGGTATTGTAGACGCAATGGGCACAGACCTGGGGGATGGTGTTTGAGGAAGATGGTGGAGGAAAGGGATGCCTGGAGGCAATGGTCCATAGGGTTGCAAAGGGTTGAAATCGACTGTGCAACTGAACAACAAACAACTGCAGCCAAAACTGCTCATGATCTGTATTTAAGCCTAATAGAGATGAAAGTTGACTCAGCTTTCCATCCTTCCAAGGTCGGTTAAATGAGTACCCAACATTTTGGGAGCAAAATGCTAATGGCCTTGTGAACTAAGAGAGTGCACTAAGCACTATGGGGTGGTATAGAAGTGTAATTGCTATTGCTAGTTATATTTCCATATTCTGTCCCATGAACAAAGACCTGGTTCTCTCCTCCTGTGCTTTATCCTGAAAACAAACATGCAAGGAAGATCAAGCTGAGGTGAAGGAAGTAAACCAAGAACATCAAGTACATTTAATGGCTTCTATAGGGACCATTCTTTCTTGATGGAGTTGAGTTCTGCTACTTCTAGACAACTTGTGAAGAGCCCTACCCCCAGCTTCTCTGCCTTAAGAAGCACCTGTAATAAACGTTACGGTAAAAATGCAAAGTTTTAACTCAATCATTTTATTCAAACATAACAAACTACTCATTTCTGTTTCTAACTTAGTTCTTAATTCAATTTCCAACCAGAAACTGAAGATGTTGATGCCAATCCCATGACTACAATTTGCATCATGTCTGAACAACAGGAATTTCAACCTCTGCTAACATAATTCTGTTGTATAAACAGAAAGAACATAAAGGAGGTGTCATAACATTCCTATATTCCATTCCTGTCAAGTATCCCGTTTTGGCCGGTATTTCCCGTTTTTCTGTGCTATTTCCTCCCCTTTCCCACTGCCGTCCCGTATTTGAACGGCAGGGAAAGGGCTTACTTTGTATGCATGGCCATGGTGCGCATGCACAAATGGGTTACTGTGCATGTGCGGCCACGGTGCACATGCACAAATGGGTTTATTTATTTATTTATTTATTTTTCACGCTTATATACCGCCCACTCAGGTACAACCCAACTCAGGGCGGTTTACATAGCGGACAGTAAATACATAAAAGACACATGATAAAAAAGTTAAAAGTTTAAAAAGTTTTTTAAAAAACCACCCCTAAAAGGTGCGCAAGAACCGAAGGGACCTTGGGGGAAGGCACACTTCTCTATACCAACCACCCAACGGTACCCCCATCCCCACCTGCACCCCAAACTTGGCCCGCCAGCCAGGTCTTTAGTTCCTTCCTAAAGGGCAACAACTCCGCCTGGAGACGCAGTTCCACAGGCAGGAGGTTCCAAAGGGCTGGTGCGGACACGGAGAAGGCCCTCCTCCTTGTGCCAGAGAGGCGAGCCCCCCTGGCTGATGGCACAATTAGAGAGCCCCTCCGGTCTGCTCTGGTTGGACGGACAGACGTCCTTAGGGCGATGCGGTCTCTAAGATACCCTGGCCCACTACCATGTAGGGCTTTAAAGGTCAAAACCAGCACCTTGAATTGCGCCCGGAGACAAACTGGTAACCAGTGCAGCCCCCGAAGCAGTGATGAGGCATGGGCATAACGTCCACACCCCATCACCACCCGGGCCGCGGCATTCTGGACCAGCTGCAGCCTCTGAATGGTCATCAAGGGCAGCCCCATGTAGAGCGCATTACAGTAGTCTAGTCTGGAGGTCACCAGAGCATGAGTGACCATGAGCAAAGAGTCCCGGTCCAGGAGTGGGCGCAACTGGCGAATCACCCGAAGTTGGGCGAAGGCCCTCCTGGCCACAGCCGCCACCTGTTCTTCTAGCAGCAGCAGCGAATCCAGGAGGACCCCCAAGTTGTGCACCGGGTTGGTCTGGGGCAAAACAGCCCCATCCAAAACCAAAGATGGTAGCTCCCGGGATAACACAGGACCCCCTATCCATAGCCACTCAGTCTTGCTAGGATTCAGCTGTAGCCCATTTGCCCCCATCTAGACCCCAACAGCCTCCAGACAGCTGGAAAGGACTTTGACTGCATCACTGGGGTTCCCACGGGCCGAGATGTACAACTGTGTGTCATCCACGTACTTGTGGTACCGCACCCCGTGGGAACGGATGATCTCACCCAGCGGCTTCATGTAGATGTTAAATAGGAGAGGAGAGAGTACCGAGCCCTGAGGCACCCCATATTTTAGGGGCCTAGGACTCGACCTCTCACTCTCCAACCACACCGACTGGGTCCGGCCCCTCAGAAATGAGGAAAACCAGGACCACACCGTACCCTGGATCCCCAATCCTCGGAGCCGTTCCAGAAGGATACCGTGGTCAACAGTATCGAAGGCCGCTGAGAGGTCAAGAAGAGCAAGGACGGACGGATGTTACTGTGCATGCATGGCCACAGTGCGCATGTGCAAATGGGTTACTGAGCATGCGCATCTATGCATAAACTGTAATTTCCCGTATTTTGCGGAGACGCGCTTGACGGGTATGCTTTATTCCCTTCATGGTGATTCTGTTTTCTTAATGGTTCAGTGTTTCGTAAATGTTCAAAACATTCTTACACATTTACCCCAATTTGTAACAATGTGAAAGGCAGAATTTTCCAGGCTTGAGAATGTTTATTTACAAATAAAACTGAATTGAAACGTGCTTACTCTCTAGTAAGCACACTTAGTGTTCCGGCTTCAAATCTTTTAATCTTTTCTACAAGAGAGATCAATTCGACTCCTATTTGTCATTCTTGCCTAATTACCATGGAACTTCTAATCCAGGCCACAAATTCCTCACTGCCCAATCTGCCTTTATAAAAAAAACAAAAAAACTTCAGAATGCGTATCTAATAGCAACCAAAGACTTTTCCTATTTTCTCACTTGGAATCTGTTTTGGAGCTTTGGAATTGCTATCTCACTTGAATCAGGAACATCTGTGAGTACAGGGCCAGCTTGACTTAGACAGATTTCCTGCATTTTAAGACTCTTTTCTTTTTTCCTCTAAGGAGATTGCTCTAGGACAATTAGATTTAATACCTCTTATTTCTTTTCCCTTTTCTTTGAGTTGCTTGGCTCGAAGGATATTTTTTAAAGTGACTTTACCACCATTTTGAAAAGTTCCACTTTCAAAACACATGAAAAGAAAAGTTTTGAGGGGGATTCCTAAAGCTGTATTGCAGCTTGCAGGTATGGCTTTGATTTTTCTTTCTTGGCAGGCGTGCTGGTTTCCATTCCCTTTCAAAAACACTGGGTGGCTAAAGGAGAGTCTTTAAAAAGAAAAAGAAAAACTTTTACAATGAACCAGAGCAAAGCAAAGCGAGGCTATACAGGCACCTCCAGACTAAACAGGCGTGCTTATTTAAAATGTCTGTGAGGAAAAATATGCTTTCAGTAGAAATATCACGTATTGTTATTTTTTAAAAAAGTGCTTACTCCACACAGATGGAGTGTAGATGGAAGTCCAGCATGTTATTTAATCAGATTCAAAATGCACTAAGTTTTCTCTTCTCTGTGCTATAGGAATGGCCTCTACTAAGAAGGAGGGAAGGTAAATTATTGTTTCAGGGCCAATTAAAGGTGGACGTATTTATGCTTTCAAGAACACTGCGTTTACATTTTGAATATGTCTCTTCTCTCTCTCTTTTTGTCATGCCAAGTGATCTTCTTGTTGCTGGTTCAGCAGACGAGAAAGTGTCTCACACCCGATTCTAGATGGCTGCTGATGAATTATTCATGCCACTAACTGGGAATCTGGATGTTCATGTGAATTGCTAAGGGTTGGGGTGTTTCTTTCTTTCCTTTTTTTAAAAAAAAGACTCCCACCATTTTAAAGAGAAGGGTTTTCTTACACACCTGCATGCTTCAGGCGATCAGGTGTTTAAAATCACAGACGGGCTGTTTCGCCCAGCCTTCCTCACACCCACCCACCCTTCAAGTGGATTGCTTAGTCTTGTGCATGGTTTTGTCTCTCCATCCATACTTGGCCTGCAAATCCTTCCCTCCCGTCAACTAATTAGCGTGGGAGGTGGGTGGGAGAAAGGGAATCGGGTGGGATGCCGCTAATTAGCATTGGGGATCCAGTAACGTGGCTTATTAATTTTCAGTTTGAAAGATGCAGGTGCTCTTTCATCCTGGCTTTACGGGAGAGTGAAGCTTTAGAATGTCTCCAGTATTTCCTCCCGGCCCACCGTGGAGAGTAACAGGGCTTTTTGTTATGAAGTCTGTCAGTATGTTGTCTGGTAAAAGAAGCTGCTCCAGGAACTGGGAGCGATGTGCAATGAAAGAACTGATTATGTTCACAACTAGCATCATGTTTTCCTGTGGAAGGAAAAGAGGGAGAGAGAGAGAGAGCCCTGCAGCTAGTAACAGAAGAAGGGGTAACAGAGGCCTCAGCTATTGCTGCATTCTTAAAGGAAATTGATATTTTGCATAAGGAAGGGATTTTTTTTATTCTCTGCATTTGTGAAACAAATGTAACTGGGTACAAAAAAGGAAAACAAAGTTGGAGGATGCAAATGGAGCTCGGAGAGGTGACCCTGGTGGGTACATAAGGCAATGGGCCAGAATAATATAAAGATAAATAATAATACATCATGGGGTTATTTTTATATCAGCAATGCTGTAAAATTTAGCATATGAATATCAACAGCAAGTCTCCATTTATCTGTCATAAATGAACAAGATTTATCTAACTTCTTTTGTGTTGAAAAGGAAGTACAAGAGCGATGCATTTCCTGTTTTTGTCTTTCCCTTTTGTGCGTGTCAACATTGCATGTATAGTGCATGTGCAAGCACTTGGACGGAGTATCCATGAGGAGTTGGCTAGTCAGATCTTTCCTATCTGGCAGCCATTATGTCATAGAAATAAAACTATCCATCCAAAGCTAGATGCTGTAATTTTTTTTAAATATAGCATTTTTGAGTATTTTCCCCTTTGGTCCATTTCCTCTTTCTTGAAGTATCTTGGGACTATTTTCCCCATCCTCTCCATTAGATATCTTTAGTGTATGCAAACCAAGACACGGGACACAGCCTCGGGCTGGGTTAACTCAGGTTTATTGCATCGTGGACAGAGGGAACATGAGGTAATGGCGGATCAATAGCTCTTTATATACAGCAGTAATACATTTGAACGTGGTGCCATGGTAGCCCATTGGCTACTGTCTGCGTGACGTCATTGCAGGTCACGCCCTTCTTGTCCAGGTGTAGGTAGTGGCGGGAAAACTTCCCGCGCTGTTGCCTTTGATGAGTTCGGACCAAGAGAGCTTGGACGCTCGCTGCTGCCAGCTGGTGGTCATTAGCTCGCGTCCTATTACAGGGCTTATATGATACAGCTGAAGGTTACATTGTTGCTATAGGCAAGGTTACATTGACTCAGATACATTGCAATCCATGTGTACAGTAAAACCCATCAGAACACAACATCCCTCCCCCCTAGGACGAGACAAAGTCTCGAGCCCACCTTAACACACTCCCCCCCCCCTTAGGAGACAAAGTCTCTCAGCCAAGATGGCTTATTTCGAACACGCTGGGGTCTCGGTGCGGGCTGCCTCTCCCCGGGTTTGCTACCTTCTCTTTGTCCCCTGGTCTCCTGTCCTGCAATATGAGAGGGAGACTCGTTAGTGACTTTCCGCGGCTCCGCGGCGCTGTTGGGAGGTGTGCTCTTTCTTAGGGAGGAACCGGGGGCACTGGGGGCTAACGAAAAACCCCTCTTCTCGCTTGGATGGGTGGGGGAACACTCCTGAAAACCCCCCCGGCTCGCCAAATCAAAATCAAAATCACTATCGGGGGCAGCGGTCGCGAACTCCTCTCCCCCTTCCCCGGCCCCTGCTAGAGCTGGCGTATCAAAAGGATATGAGTCGGGGCCGCTGCTTCTGCTTCCTTCCCCCCATGCTTGGGACTGTTGTCCACTGCTGTCTCCCCCTTGGGTTAAGCGGGTGGGGGAGAACCCTAACGCTGAATCCTGTTTCTGAGCTCCACTGACTGGCCCAATCACTCGGTGCCTCAGTTGATCTGCGTGCCTCCTCCAGAGGAGGCCGGTGTTCGTCTCGACCCGGTACGACACTGGTCCCGTCTGTTCTACAACCGTCCCTGGTACCCAGGCTGGCCCTGCGCTGGAATAGTTCCTGCAGTGAACAGGGTCACCGGCAGCGAAACCTTTCGAGACTGCCAACCCCACGTTTTTCCCTTTATCCTCGACTCTCGTTGGGTCTAGCCTGGACAGGAGCGTGGTCAGTTTTCGCCGCATCAAGAGCTCTGCCGGCGAGTAGCCGGACGCCAAAGGGGTCACCCTATACGCTAAGAGGAATTGGCACACTTGGTGATTCAGGTCCCCTGGGCCCATGCGCCGCAGCGCCTCCTTCGTTGTACGCACCAACCGTTCCACTTGGCCATTCGTGGCCGGGTGAAACGGTGCGGACGTGATATGCCGAATGGCGTTTGTCTCCATGAATGCCCCGAACTCAGCGGAGGTGAAACAACTAGCGTTATCGCTGACTAAAGTGTCGGGTAAACCGAACGTGGAAAAGACTCTCCGTAGCCGGCTAATTGTCGTGGCGGAGGACGTGCTTTTTACCGGGATAACCTCCAGCCACTTGGAGAACGCATCCACGACTAGGAGAACATGGTTCCTCGGAATGGGCCAGCGAAATCTACGTGCACCCTGGACCATGGTCCCCGTGCTGTGTCCCATTCCCTATGTGGAAGACGGGCCGCCTCAGGGCGGGACCCCTGGCAAGCCTCGCAAGTGCCAACCATGTGCTCAATATCCGTGTCCAGCTGCGGCCACCAGAAGTAACTCCGGGCCAGCGCCTTTGAACGAACTATGCCCGGGTGGCTGACGTGCAGCAGTTCGAGCACCCTCGTCCGCAGGGGCGCAGGGACCACCACCCGTTGGCCCCACAGAAGGCACCCCCTCTCTAGGGACAACTCTAGCTTTTTCCTAAAGAATGGGTCGAACTCCGTACTCGGGGACGAACCCGGCCACCCCTTCTGCACCCACGAGCAAACCTTCGCCAGTGTCCTGTCCTTGCCTGTCGCCCTAGCAATGTCGGCTGGTACTATTGGGGGAGCGTCTAAAACCTCAATTAGCAACACCTGGCGGTCCTTTTCTGCTCTCGCCTGTTGGGCGTCCGACAATGGCAAAGGGGATCTCGAAAGCGCATCAGCATGGCTGATTTCCTTTCCGGGCCTGTACTCCAACTCATGTTGGTACGCGTTGAGGAAAATAGCCCATCGCAGCATTCTCGGGGACAGGATCTGCGGCGTGGGCTTGTGCGCCGTGAAAATCCCTAACAGCGGTTTGTGATCGGTCACGATTTTGAACGGGCGGCCATACAAAAAATCGTGAAATTTTTTGGTCCCCGATACGATTGCTAATGCTTCCCTGTCGGTTTGCGCGTAATTCCGCTCCGCTTGGGACAGGGACCTTGAGTAAAATGCTACCGGGGCCTCCCTTCCGTCCTCCAACACGTGGCAAAGCACCGCCCCCACCCCCACCGGGGATGCATCACAAACTAGGACCACAGGCCGTTTGGGGTCGAAATGCGTCAGGATTGCCTCAGATGTTAGGAGTTGCTTTAACTCTTTGAACGCCCTCTCGTGCTCATCACCCCACATCCACGGCTCCTCCTTTTTTAGCAACCGATGGAGCGGTTCGGCCACGGACGCCTTCCGCGGGAGGAATGTATGGTAAAAATTTAGGAGCCCCAGGAAAGATTGCAGCTCGGTCTTGGATGTGGGGCGAGGGGCCTTTTTAATGGCTGCTACCTTGGATTTAGACGGCTTAATCCCCTCGGGTGTGATTCGGAACCCTAAAAACTCGACCTCTGTTTCGAAAAAAACACATTTATCCTTCCTCAATCTCAGCCCCGCTTTCTCGAACACGGTCAGTACCTTGTCCAACCTTTTCGCTAGTTCAGCCTCACTCCCCCCTGTTATCAACACGTCATCAAAATAAGGCAACACCCCCTCCAGGCCCTTTAGGAGGCGTTCCACGAGCGATTGAAAAAGACCGGGTGCCGAGTTCACGCCGAACTGTAACCGCGACACCTGGAACGCTCCCTTATGTGTAACTATCGTTTGTGCCGCGGCCGTGGCGGGGGTCACAGGAAGTTGCTGATAGGCTTGTGCCAAATCGAGCTTGGCGAAACACTTTCCCCCATTTAGCCTGGCCAAAAGGTGGCTTATCACTGGCACCGGGTATGCATTAGGGCGGATCGCCTTGTTAATTGTACACTTATAATCTGCGCAAATGCGCACCTCCCCGTTAGCCTTTAGAGCCGTTACAATTGGAGTTTCCCACTCCGCGGAATCAACAGGAATAAGAATCCCCTGGCCCACCAGTTTGTCCAATTCCGCCTCTATCTTGTCCTTGAGTGCAAACGGCACCCTGCGTGGTTTGAGTCTTATCGGGCGGACCTCCGGGTCTATGTCGAAAGCTACAGGGGGTCCCTTGAACTTTCCGAGTCCTTTCTCAAAAACGGCGGGATGCGCATCGCAAACCGCTTGTATTGGGTCCCCCCCCACGGTATGCACCCCCCCTAGCCCCCGGTTCCTCCCTAAGAAAGAGCACACCTCCCAACAGCGCCGCGGAGCCGCGGAAAGTCACTAACGAGTCTCCCTCTCATATTGCAGGACAGGAGACCAGGGGACAAAGAGAAGGTAGCAAACCCGGGGAGAGGCAGCCCGCACCGAGACCCCAGCGTGTTCGAAATAAGCCATCTTGGCTGAGAGACTTTGTCTCCTAAGGGGGGGGGGAGTGTGTTAAGGTGGGCTCGAGACTTTGTCTCGTCCTAGGGGGGAGGGATGTTGTGTTCCCAGGAGGCTACAGCTTCCCCCTTTCAGGACAACTAGGGGCAGTTCCGCAGAATGTCTCTTAAAATTGACCCGAAACTTCCCAACCCCCAATACCGGAATGTTGTTTCCCTGTACGTCCCGTAGTGTGGACCTCAACGCTTTAAGCTTTGGCCGCACGTGGGGGTCGATTTTCAGGAACTCTTTCTGGGGAATTATGGAAAAGGAGGACCCCGAGTCAATTTCCATCTTAATAGGGGCCCCTTGTACTAATACCTCAACGAAGTAATGGGACTGTCCCGCGGACACGCTAAACACTGAGGCGTCGTCCTCGCTGCTGTCCGAGACGCGGCCCACGCCGTCCTGCTTCCTCGTGGTCTGGGCGCCATCTTTGGGCCTTGCTGGACGGTCCGGCCTGGCCGCGCGGTCTTGTGATTGCCTCCGGCCCTCTTTCCTCTTTCTGCACGCCTTGGCGATGTGCCCCCGACGGCCGCAGGTGTAACACTCGGCCTTCCTGAACGGGCATCTCGCGCGCTCGTGGGCCGCTCCGCAACCCTCGCAGCGTCGACCGCCCTTCCGGACCTTCTGGACCTCCTCGCCGTCGCTGCCTTCCGTAGACGACTTTGAGGCCCGCCGAGTCGCGTGCACCGACTGTCCGGCCTTCCCGTGCACCGAATTTTCCGCCTTGCCGGCTTTAGGACGCCACTCACGCCACTGATGCATCTCGTCCACTCCGGCATTCGTGGACTCTGCGGCTTCCGCGGCCTCTATGACTTCGGCCAGCGTGGGTGGCGGCTCCTTATTCATCAAGCTGCGCTGCACCTCCTTGTCTTTCAGGCCACATAACACGCCGTCCCTGAGGATCATCTCCAGGATGTCGCCCCATTTACAGGGGGCGGCGGCTATCCTCATGGCGGCCACGAATGCCTCAACCGACTCGTCTGGCGCTTGGACTCGCCTCCAAAACGCGCTCCGAGCGGGAAACATTGCCCTCGAGGGGCAGAACCGCTCTCGCAGCAGCTTCATGATGTCGCTCGCCTTAAAGTCGCTCACCTTCTTCGGAGCGATTATGCCCACCAGCGTCCGCTTGGTTTCCATCCCGAGCATTCTGGTGAGGATGGCCCTCTTCCTCTCCTCGTCGTCTTGTTTGACTCTGAGTTCCACCAGTGCCGCCTGGAAGTCCATCTCAAGCAGCTCCCAGTCTTGCGGTTTGGTGATGTTGAACCCGCTCTGTGCCCTGGCTGTTCCGTGGGGATCCATTATCCCATCCTCGTCGCCAATTTAGTGTATGCAAACCAAGACACGGGACACAGCCTCGGGCTGGGTTAACTCAGGTTTATTGCATCGTGGACAGAGGGAACATGAGGTAATGGCGGATCAATAGCTCTTTATATACAGCAGTAATACATTTGAACGTGGTGCCATGGTAGCCCATTGGCTACTGTCTGCGTGACGTCATTGCAGGTCACGCCCTTCTTGTCCAGGTGTAGGTAGTGGCGGGAAAACTTCCCGCGCTGTTGCCTTTGATGAGTTCGGACCAAGAGAGCTTGGACGCTCGCTGCTGCCAGCTGGTGGTCATTAGCTCGCGTCCTATTACAGGGCTTATATGATACAGCTGAAGGTTACATTGTTGCTATAGGCAAGGTTACATTGACTCAGATACATTGCAATCCATGTGTACAGTAAAACCCATCAGAACACAACAATATCCACGGAAAAATCTGAGATTTTCTAATCACATCTGAATTTGAGATTTCAACGTATGTATCTCAGTCTTCCCCCATTTTCAGAACTTGATGCTTCATCCCTGCAACTACAAATGTGAACTTCTTCATTCTTTTTGTCTATAGCATAATTTCTGAACCCTGCTCAGTACTAAAAGTAGCATTGTTCAGCCTGTTTCCCAGACATCTCTCATTAACCTCAATAAACACTGTCCAGGTCTATTCTCTTTCATCTTTTCCCTGATTCTGGGTCTTACTACAGTATTTCAATGGCTATGAACATTATCTTTTTCCTTTCAGCCCTTAATTTGAAAATGAAATAGGACGGCTGGGGCTCGGGACACTGGTTAACATCTCAGGAAATAAAATCTGTGCTTCTCTGAGATTAAATGGGGAGACATATCCCTAGGTGAGTAGGACAGGAGGAAAATGTGTGGAAAGCAGTTTGTGCAGCTGCCTCTACCAAATCACAGCTGGAATCAAGGTTCACTGTGAATTTGTCTGTTACTTGAAATGTCACACTGAGTACCCACTTGTTCTCTTCCTCAGTCTCTCGTTCCCCAACCCTGGCTTTTTGAATACTGATGTTAGGGCCATTGTGGCATTTGAAGCAAGGCAAAACTGTGAGGCTCCAGCGTCTCAACTCACGTTTCCCAAGTCCTGGCAGCAGCTGTTCCATCCCACCTCTGTGACATCACAAGACTCATTCCTGCTCTTAGAATTTTGGCTTTGAAATCTTAGGCAATGGGACACTGAGTGACCATCCTAGCCAAGCTGAATGAAACTAAACTTTTTAAGATTCCCTTTTAATACTGACTGGGAGTGCAGAGGCTTAGTGGTTAAGATGCTGAACTTGTCAACTGGAAGGCAGGTAATCAGTTTGAGTCCTGGGTACTGCATGATGGAGTGAACTCCCGTCTCTGTCCCAGCTCCTGCCAACCTAGCTGTTTGAAAGCAAGAAATTGCAAGTAGATAAATAGATATCACTTCAGTGGGAAGGTTAAACAGCATTCTGTGCACTCCAGTGTTTAGTCATGCCTGCCACATGTTCACGGAAATGTCTGCAGGCACAGATAGTCCTGGCTCTTTGGCTATAAGGAGAGATGAGCACTGAACCCTAGACTTGGGTACGACTGGCTTTCGAGCAAGGGCAACCTTTTAATACTAACAGTCAGTTGTCTAGTCAAGTGGCCCTTATGCTGTGATACCTGAAATGGTATCTGTTTCCTGTCCTCTAACTAGAACTTGGGAATAATACATTAGAACAAGCTTCCTCAAACTTGGCCTTCCAGCTGTTCTTGAACTTCAATTCCCAGAAGACCTGATCAGCAGGAGTGCTGACTTGGGCTTCTGGTAACTGAAGTCCAAGAACAGCTGGAGGGCCAAGGTTGAGGAAGCCTACATTAGGACACCAGTCTCCATTCTGCAGCCTGCAAGCTCCTTCTATGTGGCCCTCCATCCTACTTGTTTACTGCTGCCACCCTCAAGGCTTTTCCCCTCAGACAGACTCTCTTCTTCTTGCCTGGAGCAGCTCCATCTACTGTAGTTTTTTCCTGTCACTTTCTTACAAAAACCACAATAGCAACATGGTTTATTCTGGTCTCCATGGTTCCTTCTGTCAGTTCTCTCTTATTCTCCTAACCGTGGGGAAGTGGGGTCTATTATTCTGGCCCGCCCTCGGCACCTGATGGAGCCAGAAGGATTCCAGAGGGAGCTGGGGAAGTTGCCTATGGATCGGCTGCACGATACTACTGAGGCCTTGTTCACCCTCTGGAACGAGAGGACTACTACAGCCTTGGACGTTATCACGCCACTATGGACTCTTTGCACATGTGGGCCTCGGGTCACCACTTGGTCCTCCGAGGAGCTAAGGGAGTTTAAACATGTAAAGAGATGCCTAGAGTGCCGCTGGAGGAGATACGGGAGCGTCTTGGACCGAACACGAGCTAGAGCCTCTATTAGAGCCTACCTCGTGGCGATATGGGTGGCAAAACGGCAGTATTTCGCCGCTCGTATTGCGTCAGCAGATAATCGCCTGGCGGCCCTGTTCTGGGTGACTTGGTACCTCCTTGGTAGGGGGGATATGGCCCCAGGTGGCAAGGGTCCACCGATGAGTTTGCTGATTATCTGGAGGATAAAATCACTCAGATTTGCTCAGGGTTTTAACTCTGGGTTTAACATCATGTCACGGGAGTTGTTCAGGAGCCAGTCTTGCCAGGTTATCTGGGATCAGTTTGGTCCAATTGACCCTGATGAAGTGGCCAGGATCCTTGGGAGTGTACGCACCACCGCCTGTGAGTTAGACCCGTGTCCGGCCTGGCTCGTGAAAGGACCGTAGTGCGCGATTGGATTCAAGCGGTGGTCAATGCCTCGCTGAGGGAGGCGGTCTTCCCACCACAACTTAAACATGCGCTGGTGAGCCCCCTCCTAAAAAAAAGTTGCTCGATCCAAATATACCATCTAATTTCCGCCCTGTCTTGAACCTCCCCTTTTGGGGGAAGGTTGTCGAGAAAGCAGTGGTGCAGCAGCTCCAGGGGGTCCTGGTGGAAGCGGATTATCTGGACCCTTTCCAGTCAGTCTTCAGGCCAGGTCATGGTACGGAGACTGCATTGGTCATGCTGTTTGATGATCTCTGGTGAGAGCGAAATGGAGGGTACCCCTCCATTCTCGCTGTTCTTGACCTCTCAGCGACTTTCAATACTGTCGACCACAGTATCCTTCTGGACCGGCTACAGGGGTTGGGGATCCAGGGCACTGTGTTGTCCTGGTTCTCCTCCTTCCTGAGTGGCCGGACCCAGTCAGTGTGGATAGGGGGTGGGGTGTCGAGTCCGACGCAGCTCAGGGCTTGGTCCTCTCGCCCCTACTCTTTAACATCTACATGAAACCGCTGGGTGAGAATCCAATCCCATGGGGTGAGATATCATCAATATGCTGATGATTGTTGTTGTTCAGTCGCAATTCCGACCCTTTGCGACCCTATGGACCATCGTTCTCCAGGCGCCTCTGTCCTCCACCATCCCCCTCAGTCCTCCCAGTTCTGTGCCCATTGTGTCTACAATACCATCTATCCATCTCATCCTTGGCCTCCCCCTTCTTCTTTTGCCCTCCACCTTTCCCAACATCACGGCCTTCTCAAGTGAATCCTCCCTTCTCATTTGATGCCCAAAGTACTTTAGCCTCATCTTTACTATTTGACCTTCCAATGAGCAGTCAGTGTTGATATCTTCTAAGATTGACCTATTTGTTCTTCTCGCTGTCCAGGGTACCCTCAAAACTCTCCTCCAACACCACATTTCAAAGGCATCTATTCTTCTGCATTCAGCTTTCCTAATTGTCCAGCTCTCACATCCGTATGTTACCACTGGGAATACCATTGCTTTGACTATTCTAATTTTTGTTTTCAAGGTGATGTCTCTGCTTTTCACTATGTTCCCCAGGTTTCTCACAGCTTGTCTCATAGCATAGCATGCTGATGATACTCAGTTGTACATCTTTGCCCATGGTGATCCCAGTGATGCAGTCAAGGTCCTGTCCAGTTGCCTAGAGGCGGTTAGGGTCTGGATGGGGGACAATGGACTACAGCTGAATCCCGGCAAGACTGAGTGGCTGTGGGTGAAGGGACCCAGTCCTCATAAGGAGTTATCGCCACTGGTTTGGGATGGGGCAATGTTGCCCCAATCCAACCAGGTGCACAACCTGGGGGTCCTCCTGGACTTGCGGCTTCTGCCCCAGGAGTAGGTCACGGCTGTGCCCAGGAGGGCCTTCAGGCAAGTGCATGTTATTAATCAATTGCACCCACTCCTGGACTGGGAGGCGCTGCTCATGGTTACCCATGCCCTGGTCACCTCCCGTTTGGACTATTGTAATGCGCTCTACATGGGGCTGCCCTTGATGACCATCCAGAGACTGCAGTTGGTCCAGAATGCGGCAGCCTGCACGGTGGTGGGGTGTAGTCATTTTGCCCGCGCCTCGCCACTGCTGCAGGAGCTGCATTGACTGCCTATATGTCTCTGGGTGCAATTCAAGGTGCTGGTTGTCACCTTTAAAGCCCTTCATGGTAGTGGATACCTCAGGGACCATATCATCCCTAGGACATTGACATTGACCCGTCCCACGAGAGCAAACCGAGATGGCACCCTTCAGGTGCCATCTGTTGGGGAACTCATCTCTCCAGCACAAGGAAAAGGGCCTTCTCGGTTGTAGCCCCACACTATGGAACCTCCTCCCATTAGAACTATGCCTCCAGACCCAGTTGCTACCATTTAAGAAAGAATTGAAGACGTGGTTGGCAAAATGGGTCTGGGGGCCGGGATTGTCAACAAGCTCCCCTTTTCGGCTTGTCTGAGGCTTCCCCCCTCCTGTAATTAATTTTTAAAAGGATTTTGTAGATTTTATTTTTGTTTTTAGATAATAGATGGCAGGGCTGGTGGATGGGTGGGGTAATTAAGGTTGTTTCACCTTTATATTGGTTTTAACTTGTGTATACCACCCAGAGTCCTTTAGATAGGGTGGTATATAAATCTATTAAATTAAATTAAATTAAATTAAATTAAATTCTTACATTGCATTTTAGAATTTGGGCTATTCAAGGCATTTGCTGGTTGGCAGGCCTCAGGTACTATTTTCAGATAGAACTAACTGATTCATAAGCCAGTGATCATCTCAGAGACATTTACATACATACATACATACATACATACATACATACATACATACATACATACATACATACATACATACATACATACATACATACATACATACATACATACATACATACATACATACATAAATAATCTATTAGAGTTCTGTTCTGGTCTACCAGATACATTTATCAACAGGAACAAATTTGCTGTAGGCATGTTCATACCCTTTGGCACCCCATATATCAATGTGCAAACTTTTGCCACTATGAAAATTATAAAATTCAAGTGAAGTGAATATTTAAATGACATTTTAGGGGTGACTGTCATGTGTAGCTGGATAAAAGAATTCCACAATAAAATATGGTTCTAAAATGGTTTTCATTCAAATTAAAATGTCTTTGTTGACCTCCAAATGTTTACATTTGATCTAAATTGGTAGATTAATTTTATAACATTTTTATTTAAGATGTGGCTCTCTATAGGCATTCAGCACTATAATATATCCCCATCTCTCAGAAGGCTGGGGACAACCACATTAGAAATAAACATCTGTAACATATTATTTTGGGGGTAAACCAGGTCATAAAAATGTTCATCTGCAAAGAATGAATGACTGGCAATATTAGTATTATCTCACTTCCTTTCCTACAAATATACTAAGGATCTGAATAACATTTTTGTCTCACTAAAATTACTAATGGGCTTTCAAGTGGAGTGTGGCCACCAATGCCTTGTTTTTGAATGAGAATCACACCTTTTCCCCCATTATTTTTCTTTAAACTTTTTTTCTGGGAAATTTCAGGAGGATTTTAGCCAAAAAAATTTATTCAATACTTTTTCCCCTAAAAGGAAGGAACAACAGATTGAGCTACAGTTTTAATATTTTTAATGATCTAATTAGGAATATGCATGTGGAAATTTTCATATTTCTTTTGTTTTGGGTTCTTTCACGAAGTAGGTTTTTCCATTTTTGTATTTTTCATGCCTTGCTACTTTACTTTTACATGAAAGGCAGAGCACGTTTTGGGTTTCCCTTTCATGTTTGCCTATTCATGTTTTCTGGCACTCCAAAAACTCTTTTAAAAATCCCTTTAAAAGCACTCCAAAATGCAGTGCCACTGCAATGAAGAATACGTGTGCTCCAAAATTAGGAAACAGTACATGGGAAAGAAAAATCATTAATAGCACCCTTACACCAATGGCACTCTGGCACAATCACAAAGACTATTCCCTAACACTTCATAGAACCAAGGGAAAGAAACAAAATACTTCCACAAATACTTCCAGATCAAAACAAAGGCTCTGAAGAATAAATCCACAAGAAGTCTTTGTCAAGACCAACCATAACAATAAAACAAAATACTTATATACCTTTAGCAGAACACATGCATTGTAAATTAACCAAATAATATTTTTTTTAAAAAAAGAAACCAGTCAAACTGAGGCAGCAGCTCTCATGCAGGGGTAAATGTGAAATTTTAAAAGTACACACAGTTGTCTCTCCCAACAGCCAAGAAAAACAAGCAAGCAAATAAAGGCAATAAATGCAATCAACCTCCCACACATTAAAACCATACCCATCAAGCGCGGCTCCGGAAAATACGGGACCTGTGCAGAACACTTCTGCGCAGAAAGGTTCTGTGCATACAGGCATGTACTGTAACTACTTTCCCCACTGGTCAAATTACGGGATGGCAGCGGGAAAGTGGAGGAAGTGGCACGGAAATACGGGAAATCCCAGCCAATCCGGGATACTTGACAGGTATAATTAAAACTCTTGCTTCTACAACTTGATGCCTTTTCTTGTCTTGTCTTCTTTGTGTCCAGCAGACATCAACAAAAATAATCCGAGAAAGAAAAGGACATCATCCTTCCTCAATACATAAAGAAAAAAAAATCCCCAGTGAAATCTAAGAGAATTTTTTAAAAAAGAAAACCCCAAAGGCAGGTAGATAAATAAAGACACAACCCATATTTCTACCTATTTAAAGAATTTAAGGAGGTTTAGGAAGTAACTTTTTGGGTTTTCTCCTAATACAGTCAAATTTCTACATACGAATTTAATTCGTTCTTCGAGGTTGGTTGTATCTCAAAAAATTCTTATCTTGAATTTTCTATAGGAATGCATTGCATTTTGTATCTTGAAAAATCCTGATTTTTTCTGAGATTTCCAGATTATCTCGAGTTTTTCTTAAGTCGAGCCATTCTTATCTCAAGGTTTGACTGTATTAAACAATAGGAGCTTACCAATGTGCCTATACTATAGCCATTCTTAGGTCACTGCCAAAATACATTTTTGATAGGTCTTTTCCAGTAGCGCTATATTGAGTTGTTTGCAGCATGTGACAAATAGGCTTTGACCTGGCCCTTGCCTTTGGGTCTCTCCCTGTTCCTGGTGAGCGACTTTTACCAGCCTGCTCTATGGAACTCCCCAAAGATTCCTGGGGCCCAGGAGGCCTACGTGCCATCCCATAGATCCTTCTGCAGCAACAACTTGGGCCTTACCTGTAATAACAGAGCCCAGCAAGTAATATGGAACGAATTGTATTAAATGTGGTAGTGTGTGTCTTATGGCTTAACTCTTGTCTTACCCCCTCTCACAAAGTACAGGCGTTGATGATGAAGTAAAATTTTCTTGTTCTCGAAGCATTTTGTAGAAATAACAGTTCTTCCGTTGGTTCAGGATACAGAAGTACAGCATACAAAAAACTAATCAAAAAGGACAGTTAAGGGAATCCACACTCAGGCCTCCCCCCCCAGAAACAAAAGAAAACCTAACTAATCTAGGTAATCATAATTAAGCTTGGGTTGGAGACAGGACTCGATGTTAAGAGACCCCTCTCCCTTCTGAAACACCCAAACTCGAACTAACTCCCAAACCCATGTGCCTATAGGAAAGACATGAGCTTGGCTGTCCTAATTAGCATACAGCCAATTAGAGCCCAGGGTGTGTATAAATAACCACTGGTTCTCATAACAAAGGTCTGATATTCCCAGGCTCTGGATGTTGATGGTACACGGACATTCCAGAACAGGAAAAGGATATAAAACATAGGCCTGAAGCTTGGAGAAGCTTCTATAAGCCCATCTGCTAGATATGCACAGCAGAAAGAATTGTGAGGCCTTTGCAAAGAAGCAAAGCTACATTCTAAGACAGTTTAGAAACCAAATACACTCCATGTTGAATAACTTGTGACCAATTCCATTACACAGCAATAATTTTTGGAACAAATATGAGATTATTACATATTTGCTTTGTTTTATTTTTTCTCTTTAAGCATAACAATTTTTAAAGAAACTCTTTAACCTTAGAATCAGTGTGCTGTACTTAAGTTAATTTTGTAACTCAAATACACCTAGCAATAATGATTAGTAACCTAATTGATGTAAGCAAATATTTACAAATGGTAAGCACTGTATTTTGTGTTTAGACCATACTTGGGTATACTCACATAATCTAAAAGCAAAAAATAAAATAGTAGGTTGGAAAAATGGAATTCTAAATTTAGAAGTGTATTTCGTGCAAAAATCTTATGTTTTATGGAAAAACTTGAAAATAATTTTAGTGTTCAAGGAATGAAGAAGCAGACGAGTGAAGTAGTGAAATTCAGCTCTTTATGAGTGGGGTTTGAACACAGTTTGGATGGGGCAAAACACGGATTTATATACACTATAAACAGTAACAGTAACAATAATACAAGCCCATTGGCTAACAGAGTGTGCACATTTTCGATCCACTTATTTGCATAAGAATAGATACATGAGAAAAGATACATTCCACTTCTGTCAGAAAACTCAGTTAACATACATAACAATAATCATGTTCATTTATGCGATTGAGTAAGGGCAATTGTGTGTTCTCCCAACAGGGTCTCCTTTGCACAACTAGTGAACTATTGGCATCCCCCCTCATATGGCCTACTGTTCAACAACTGGCAGCTAGGAGATGACAAATTTTGCAAATAGAACTAAAATGGGAAGTTGAAAATGTCAATTTTTTGGACTATAGCTCCCAGAAACTGTTCTCCACTGACTGTGCTGGCTATGGAAGTCTGGTATTTGTAGTCCAACATTTACAAATATTTAAAATTATTTAACTAAAATATTTTCCAGAAGGTTGTTTGCCTGTGGCAGCAAAAACAATAGTCCTGAACCATCTCACAGACAAATTTTATTGGATCATGACCACTTCTCCCAATACAAATAAAGTGTTTTTCACATATTGCTGTCTAAATCCACCCAATATAATGCAAAAGGAATGGGTTTGGAACAGCTCTGTCTTGAAACACTCCTAGCCTTATCTTCCTTGCAACTTGTGCGACTTGATATTTGGATCAGTGATGGGCTCCAAAAAATTTACTACCACACTGTCGGTGTGGTATGATGGACGTGGCCAGGGGGGAAGCCCTGCGTTGCGCCCAAATTAGGAATACTTTATTTCAAAACTTGGATTAGTAGGGACAGCCAGAATTTCTGCTACTGGTTCTGCCGAACTGGGGTGAACCTGCTGATGCCCACCACTGATTTGGATCACTGACACTGAGAGTGAGGTCAGATGGTGGGAAACGTATGCATCTGATCACTCTGTAAAGGGTCACTTTGCAGGAAGAAATATCCCTTAAACCAACCCTTGTGACTGTTACCGAATCACTCCAGCCTGACATCACGAAATAGTAGCCCTACTGCTGGATCGAAAAGGTTCAACTTGGACATAGATCAGAACCAGGCTGGAACACAATTCCCTGTATATTGTGTGGTTGCAGTCTATTTTTGTGTAATCACATCTTTAGTGTACGTGTCTGTCATTTTGCATTGGTCAATAGTTTTCTTAGAGAGTCATTGAATTGGCAAGTATGCTTTAGCGCTATTCAGGCATTATTCAACTTTCATTCTTCATTATGTAAACAGGTAAGTATTTTTTCCAATAGTTTTTGCATGTGTCACAAGTCTGTATATGAATAGGAGCCTCTCATTTAATGACACAGCACTTTTCATTTGAGGAAAGCAATTATAGAGGGAAGGCTGAATAATACTTGGGTAGTTAATGCATTTCAGAAGTGCAAGTGAGTCTAGATGCAATCCATCTATATCCAAGGCTCGGTACTAGCATTGCTTAAATTATCTAATGAAAGGCAACATATATTCCAGTATGTAACAGCTCAAATAGAAAGAATGGGGAAGTAAACATATGGCTTTCCCAAAAAAGATGGATTACCATGTAACATGTAAATTAGTTCTCAGAACAGGAGGGAAACAAATGGTTCTGCAAATTAATTACACTATAGAGAAGTTACAGTTTAATGGTCTTTTACTACTACATTTTACAACCCATCTATGTGTTATTTATTGTGACAATAAAATAAATGTTGAAGAAAATAATCTCTTATGCTATAAATGGTGAAAGCAAATATTAGACTAATGTGTCCTTTATTTATGGTAGTGCAGTAACTGTTTCTTTTAGATCAATAATATTTTTGTGTTCCTTTCTCCTGTACAGTATCTGTTAAGTGGAACCTATCTTCTAGTGGTGGCTTGCTTGTGGCCTGTCCTTCAGCAGAGACCTTCTATTTCCTTTTTGTATGTCATCTAAAATCCATGTAACTAAACCCTTTGTTCCCTGAAGAAGTGGGGAGAAAGAAGGCCTGGAGAAGAAACTGAAAGGTGAAGGAGAAGAAATAGCGAAATAGCGAAAGATATTCCACTTTCAGCATGTTTTGTATATAATGCAGCAAAAATATCCAAAAACGACTCACCTGCGATATGAGCTACTGATATGTATTGGTAATTCCCCTCTGTTTCTATACAAGGTAAGAATCAAATTGGCCCTTTTGGTGTGGGCTGGTACAGTGTGAATAGTGTCAGTTGATTTCAGGCATGATCAATATGGTGTTTGATGTAATCCTCATGTCCAAATGGTTTATCAATTTAAGCAACCCTCCATCTCCTTCCTTCTTTGTAATCTGTACCAGAATACACTTTACCTCACATAGAGCCATTCACCCTCCTTCTCTTCCTCCCCTTTTCACACAAATATGCAAGTGACACACATGCCAATTCATGTCATACTCATTCCCATGACTCTTATTTATTTATTTATTTATATTTCAAATTTCTTTTGCTGCCCAACTCGACACCGACTCTGGGAGGCTAACAGCATAAAAACAATATTACCATCATAACTTTTCCTTTTTGCATGCCAGTTGTCTTGCATGCTAGCTTACTGAATAGCTCTGTGGTTTAGATATGTGGCTGTGGAGCCAGAGGTTGGGATTTCCAGTCCCCTCTGTGCTTCCTAGGAGAAGAACCAGCCTGGGTGGCCTTGTGCAAGCTGCACAATCCCAGGGTCACCCCTAGAAGAAGAAGATAACGATAAAACACTTCTGTGTATAGAAAACCCTGAAAAGGGCCATTGTAAGTCAGAATTGAATTGACCTGTCATTATACTACTGCTGCTGCTGTTGCTGCTGCTGCTGTTGTTGTTGTTGTTGCTGCTGCTGCTGCTGCTGTTGCTGTTGCTGTTGCTGTTGCTGTTGCTGTTGCTGTTGCTGCCACCACCACCACCACCGCCACCATCCTCTTGATTATGCACTTTCAGCCAATCTTCACACAATCCAGTTTCTATCTGAAACATCTGCTTGAACTTAAATATTCCACACTCCAGTTGTTGTCTTCTTGTCCATCTTTTCTCTCCTGTAAAAAATTTGCTTCTAACACTATGAGCACCTCTCCTTCCCATCTAGTATGTCTGGCCTCTCCATGGCTTGGGGGGAAACTCCTCATACATAGCCACCAACTCTGTCCAAGGCCTGCTGTTCCTGTCATTTCCACCCTCACACACTTGAGCATGCACACATCCCAGGAGTGGATGGGACACAGCAACTGTGGCTAAAGTAGTGGGCAGTCACAGACTTCCTCCCTCATAACTGTGCCTCAGTAGAGCACCTCAGTTTCTTTTTAGCTCCTTCTTCTGTTAATTGAACAGTTCCCCTGTTTGCCTGTGGAGTGGTGAAGGAAATGAAATTACTTTGTTTTGTATGTATAGTTGCTTATGTGCTGACTCACTTAGATTAAATTAAAAGAAAATGTGTTTCCTTGCCTTTCTTTGTACTGTTGCTCAAAACCATGGTATGAGTTATTTCTTGATTAGCAATACACAGAAAAGCAATGAAAAATATTTTTTAAATTTTAATCTAAATGAATCAGTACATTTTAGTGTTCTGGAAATAATAGGCAGCAGCCAGCAATACAGACCAAACACACAATTTTATTCAGAATAAGAATAGGTGACCAGAGCTACCAACACACCCTCACATTCCTTAGTTATCTCCGATCAGAACTGACAGTTGGAAAAAAACGTTGGAACTGTTGACAGCTCTGTCTTGTGCACTTCTCATTCAAAACCTTCCCGAAGTCTTGCAAGACTTCGGACAATAGTAAAGCAAATACATATTAAACTCTATTACAACCAAGACAAAATGGTAAACACATTTCCTTAAATACACAACACACATCAACAATGATCTAGCACAGAGGTTCCCAAACTAAGGCCTGTGGACTGGATCCATTTCATGTGCCCCACTCCAAAGGCATTTGAGAAACAAAAAGGCTGCCCTATTGAAACTGTTGGGACAAAATGGCCACCCCCATCGGGCAGGCAATGCAAAATGGCCATCAGGCCCTCAAAGCTGACTGAGAGAGCGTGACCCGTTCCCTGGCTTGAAAAGGTTGGGAACCCCAACTGTTACATTTTAATGTGGATAGACGTGATCCACGAAAGCTCACATTCAACAGTTAGTCTTCAAGGCACTACAACGTGTTGTGTTCTGTTTTATTTATTCTCTGATATGCTTGAAACACAGACTAACATGGCAACTATTCCAAAAAAAGTCAATAAAATAATGGAACTTCCCCTGTCTCTTTGCAGATAAGCAGGAGAAGTGTTCAATTCACCAATATCCTGAGGCAGCTTGTAAGCTACCTCAAAATACTGGAAATTAACAAAACGAGAAGAGAAGCCTTTGACAGCTGCAAGGCTCTAATTTAATCTGTTCCAAGCAATCACATGTGCTGGAGCAGATTAAACTAGAGCCCACTCTCTTGGACTAGAAAAAGTAGAACTCTCTGAGGAGGGCTCAGAAAAGAACAGGTTGGGGAAAATTGGTTCACTCAAATGATTACCATATGTGCACAGTCAAAAAAAAAAAAGAGTGGACCAAACTGCCTCATCAGCACACTAAACAGTGAGATATATGCCTGTGTGGATGATCTAACTCTGATTTCTTCTAATGACAGGAGACTATTTGTCATCTGTGGAATAGTGTCCAGAAAACAAGGAAGTCCCACCAGTTACTCTGCTTAGCAACCCATGAGAACTTCTGAGTTGTAAACTTTTAGGTATTAAACTGCTGGAAGTAAAGAGAGAGAAAACTGCTATGTGGCTGTGTCTTAAATCAGAAGATAAAATGAACCAACCTTTTATTTAAATAAGACAGAAGAGCCATTTGAAGATGGAAACCTTAAAGGCATTCCTCACATTGACTATTCTCATTTCTCTGAAAAGTCCTCAATCTTTACTAGTTGCCAAACTTATCCTGGTGAATAAAGGGATCAGTGTTGAGAGAGGGCAAGTAGCATATATGACTGAAAAAGAGCTACAATTCAATATTTCTAAAGAGAGAGATTTTTGCAAAGTAGAGGTGATACTGAATGAACCAGTGACACAAAGAGTTGGGAGACTTACACCTCAAGTAAGTACTGTTAGTCTAGTTCCCTTTTTTGTTTAAATTGTCATAAATAAAATTGTAGGTATCAATCTGATCATGTGTTTGTTCTATGCTTTTTTTTTTGCATTTAACCAAAATAAAGTTGTTTTCAGAAGGTACTTTTCTAATCTAACTTGTAAAACCCTGTTGCTTAGAGCAGGGGTTCCCAACCTATGGCCCTTGCTGGTGACACCATTCTATCAGGCATGTTGCCTTCTCCCCTGTACCTGGAAGTGGAAGCAGATGGGTTTATGCATGCACAGGCTTGTGCCTGTGCATATGCACCCATGACTGTTGTAAATGCAGAACTGGGTGTATTTATGACAATCGTAAACGTGCCTGCCTTCACTTCCAGGGGGCATGGTCCAGCCCACTCAGCTAACCGGGGGTGTGGTCAGGCCCGTGGCACAAAAAGGTTGACCACACTGGCTTAGAGTAATAAATCACACTAGAGTAGGCCCATTGAATCAATGGGGGTTTAGTGGGTCAATTTCTCTGTAAGATACACTAGCAGAGGTTGCCCGGCATTGCCGGGCTGTTTTAAATTGTGTTGGAAGGTTTTTGTTTTGTTAATGTTTGTACAAATGAGGTTAGTCTGTAATTGTTATTTTTAAAAATGTTTATTTATACACACGGGCTGTTATAAACTGTGATCAGCTTTTTTGGGTTTGTTTTTGTGGATTAAAAAAAGAGGAAAGGATGATATAATTTTGTACAATTATATTATTTTACCAAATAATGTTTTAGTATGTCACTTTTTTAATAGTTGTACCTTGGATAATAATTTTAAAAATGTGAAAGTACATGTTTTTTTACATTAAATGTTTTTAAACTATGTTTAGATGTTTTGGGTGGGTTTTTTTTTTAGTGAAAACTACACAGGATTTTAGAAATGTTTTTATTTTATTTTTTTGTGATTTGTTTGTGATTTGTGTGAATGTGTGATGTAATGTTATGTTTTTGACTGTTTTTTCTCTTGTGGCCTCTGGGTGGGGCTGTTGAGTGTTTCTTTTACTTTGACTGTTTTTTCTCTACTGGCCTCTGGGTGGCGCTTCTTCCGGTAAGTAGTCTGTTTCTTTCCTCATTTCATTTCCGGGCGTCGTGGAGGTAGGACGTGTGCTGGTAAGTTGTCTGGTTTAATTTCTTTTGTGGGTTTGTTTTGTTTTTCTTTTTTGGTGTTTTTATGTGTGTTTTTTCTGTTTGTTATTTTTGGTTTTGGTTAAATTTTGATGTTTTTGTTTGTGTTTTTTTTAAATTAATGGTTTATTTTTTATTTTATTTTTTGGTGTTTGTTTTTTATTTTTGTTTCTCTTTCAAGGGGGGGAGGCACTGGTGCCTTGGCCCCCACTTGAAAGTGAAACACTTTTTTGGTAAGTAAAGTCAGCGGGCAGAGCGCCATCCGCTGGCTTTACTTCCCTGGAAATGGGTTCACTTTCAAGGGGTGGCCAAGGCACCAGTGCCTTGGCCTCCGCTTGAAAGCTAAACACTTTCCTTCCTGTGGTGTGGCCTCACTGGCCAGACCACGGGAATCCCAGCACCGCTTCAGGCAGCATGTGTGGGTGGGTGGCTTTCGTTCCTGCGTACCGGCTTCGCTGTCCGGACCACGGGAATCCCAGCGCCGGTTCAGGCGGTGTGTGTTGGGGGGTGGGCTTTTATTCCCCTGGCCTGGCCTCGCTGGCTGGACCCGGGAATTCCAGCGCCGCTTCAGGCGGCATTTGGGGTGGGCTTTCCTTCCCGCTGGCTGGCCTCACTGGCCAGACCACGGGAATCCCAGCGCCGCTTCAGGCAGCATTGGGGTGGGTGGGCTTTCCTTCCCGTGGGCTGGCCTCGCTGGGCAGGCGGCAGGAACCCCTGTGGTGCTTGTGGCCGCTTGTTTGTTTTGTGTGGCTGTGAGGTACTGGGTTTTTAATTTTAATTTTTCATGCAGTGGGCTTCTCAGTGTTCTGCATGCTCATGGCTCGCAGGACTCTGGGGCTTGTAGTTATGGGTTTGTCATTTGTGCTGCGTTTTTTCCCTGCGGCTCGATTTTGATTGGCTGCGGCGCGTTTCTGAATGTTCTTTGTGCTCGCAGCTCTCAGCCTGATTGGCTGTGGCACAAAGAACGTTGGGAAATGAAGTTGTTTTCCTTTTTTCACGTTTGTGGGGCTCTTGCCCCACTGGCACATTTCTCGATCCTTTGTTGACCTGCGGACCCAGTTCGGGCGTCTGCACGAATGGTCGGTGCGGGCTAGTAGGGCCTGGCTTGGGAACCTATGTAAAGTTCCAATGGTTAACCCTTGATTTTATAGTTTAAGATTGATTCAAAAGAACTTACTATATCAACGACCTAGTATGCTAAAGTAAATCACACCAGAGTAGGCCTATTTGAATCAATGGTACTTACTAAGGTTTTATTCTACTAAATCCACATTGATTCAAGAGGTTTACTCTAGTGTGACTTGCTACACTGTGCAACAGGATTTTGTCCAATGTCTGTATATTTTAAAATTCAATATATAGATTGAATTTTGTATCTTAAATACAAAAGCAGTGTGAGCTTATCCCTATTCATCTTTGACTCAGAAATGAATTATTCTGGGACAGAATCTATTTTAGAACAACTTTGGAAAAATATTACCATGGACAGGGATTTTTTTTAAAAGAAAATCGTGTCAGAAGCACACAAAGGTGTTTTCTGAGTTGAAAGGATTTTTGCTGGAAGAACTCTGCTCAGAGGCTTCTTTCATGTTCCTAAGATCTTTTCCCACAGAAGTGGTCCCTATTTATTTACTTACAATTACTTGCTTTCGAACTGCTAGGTTGGCAGGAACTGGGACAGAGACTGCCACTCATTCCGTCATGCAGTACTCGGGTCTTGAACTGCCAACTTACTGACCTTCCAGCTAACAAGGCGAGCTTCTCAACCACTGAGCCACTGCAGTCCCTGGATAGGAGTTAGGAGGATGGTTTTTGGGGGAGGATAAGCGAGAAATTCTTCTTTGGCTTGGATTTTAAGTTTCAGGTTTTCAAAAGTCACCTATTTTTGAGGCAGGGTTTACTGGTCCACATTGTTAAATCAGGGCTAGAGCATCTTCCATCCAACAGATATCACTGAGCACCATCCATTACTAGCTAGCCTAACCAATAGCAAAGGTCAGGAGGGAAAAGCAATTCATATACTGTATACAGGTATTTGGAGAGCTGAATATTTCCCACCCATGCTTCAGAGATGTTGCTGATATTTTTAATGGCATTCCTCATGTTCACTGTTTCCCCTGCTTTCCTTTTCAGGTGTTTGATTGCCATTTCTTGCCCAATGAAGTGAAATATACTCATAATGGTTGCCCACTGCTTAAGGAAGACACTGTGATGCTGAGAGCATACAGGTGTGTCCTTAGTGTTAACAAAGCTTTTTTGTGTGTAAATTTTGTATTGCAAAGTAACTTTTCAAAAAATAATAATTCAATTTCTCTGAAAGGATTGTGAGTTGACTGATTCTTTTTTTAAGAACCTAATCCTCCTTTGTCTTCAGTGAGATACTGGGACACATCTCTGTAGCCCACATAATTAGGCATGTGACTGAGATGCAGCTTGGCACTTTGTTGTTAGCCTCAGTTAGCTGCAGAGGTTTATACACACATAGTGTGAATGCCAGTAGAATTCTGAACATAACTTTCTGCTAATGGAAAGTTTAGTTTTTATTGATATATTTAAGTATAATTTAGTTTTCATCTGAACAGTTTGTGCAATGAAAAATGCAAAATAAAAATAAAAATCTAATTCCCTTTCACTTTTCAGGTTTACTGCCCTGGAGACTACTATAGAGAAATTTGTTCTTCATATAGAGATAAAAAGCCCAACGTCAAGTCTCGTTGAGTTTGGGCATGTTTCTCTAGAAGTTCCAGCTTTCTTTGGAATTTCCCAGCCCATTGACAACACTGTTTTGACTTTCAAACACCATTGGCTTGGTAAAGCCTGCACAGTAAGGATCATGTCATCGGAATTACAGTTTCCAGTTTCTGGTCAAATAGTTGTTGAAGACCCTCAAGTACCAAAAAAGGAAGACATACACATGCTCACTAAACTGAAGAAAGGTGATTTCTCTTACTCTTGTAATCTTATGTCATTAACCAACATTTCCCTAGTTTAACAAAAGGCATGGCCAGAATCTGTTGACATAAGTGTAGAAGCATAAATCACAATGGTGAGTAGTAGCTTGTTTACTAATCACCACATATATTCCTCTTATGACTTGTAGTGAGGAATAAAAGTGGTGATTAATTAACTAGCAGCAATTTGGTTCTTGCCTGTGTGTTTAAACCTTGATTATCTGAAATCTAATCATGTCTGAGGAACAAATAGTTGTCAATTTGTTTCTACCACTGATGAGTGAGAAGAGGCAGAACTATTCTTATGATGGAGAAAAGCATATGTAAAAATAGTTTCTGCAGACTTCATTCAAGGGGGAGGGGAGAAAATAGTTTAAGAAAGGAAAAAGATTTTCCTAAATGGCAACTGCAAGAAATTTAGAATACTGTTAGTATGAAACATTATGTATCTACTTCTCATAAGACAGATACAAGCAATGTCCACCCCATTCTTAGACCAGGAAGTTAACTTACTTTTCAAATAATAATAATTCTTCTTCCAATTGTACATTTTGAATCCTCTGGTTGTTTTTTCAAATGTCAATTCTTGGCTACATAAGTTCACTTCAAATCCCCATATAATTTCATCAGTAGCTCTGTCTGGATGGTCATGTCTTGGCTTATTCAGTTTGAGACAGAAGTTCTCAACTTTTTAAAGCCGGGGGCGAGGACACACTCCCTCAGACAGCTTTGGGGACCAGATGGCCATTCTACCCATCCTCCACCAGATGGCACTTCCTGGTGTGGTGGGGGCAGTGGGAGGCCACATGAAATGGTGCAGCAGACTGCATCTGGCCTGTGGGCCACAGGTTGAGAATCTCTAGTTTGGAATGTGAACAAGCCATTTTTGATGTGGTCCCCCCCACCCCTGTTTAAAACTTTTTCCTTCAGGCAAATTAGCAAACAAAATGGGAAATCACAGTTCTTTGAAGACTACTTTGTCGTTCTCCTTCCTAGCTGAAAGGAAGAGACATTTGGCTGCATGATTGTTTAGAAGGATCATGATCTTGCTTTATTAACCTGAGACAAGATACATCATCTCCCTTAGTGCACTCCATGGAATACCAAAATTTTAAGCCATTGATTGGTTTGTAAAGCTTTTCTTTAACAGGTTATTTGATTGCATTATTTCTGGATGATATCATGGATGCTATATTCCTAGTAAAACAGATTTAATTAGAACAATTATTTGATCCTAGTTATGCAAGTATTTTCAACTAAAAGGGAAGGTAATACTTTGCTATAGTTCATGAAAACATATGGAATAGTGTAGGATTGAATATACAGAGCGCAAGAATGTTTGCGTGCTTTTTCCTGTGAAAGGGGTACAATGAGTGAGTTACTTTGCACAGATTAAAGTCAAAATACCAGAACAGTATCTTTCCTAAGAGAATGAAGGAGAGTTAGAACGATTCTCAACCTGCGGCCAGATGTGGGTAAGTGGGCCAGAGCCCACGTTGCTCTGCCCCTACCTCCACCAAGCCAAGAAGGGCTGTGCGGCGAAGGAAGGGCAGGATGACCGTCCGGACCCCCAGATCTGCCTGAGGCCCCGGAACTTTGGCCCCTGACTTTAAAAGGTTGAGAACCGAGGTTACAAGATGATAACACAATACACATGGAGACAATGCAATTCTCTCACTCCTAGTGACTCCAAGACGCTAAGAGACATTCAAAAAACCTTAAAACACAGAGATGGGGGTTTGAGGAACACAGACGTAGGGAGGGGCCCCATAGCTTATGATCTAGTGAGGAAAACTCATAGAAGTGATTTTTGTTTTCAGATCGCGCTTCTGAAAAGAAAAATCTGTTTTCCTGAGCGGCAAGGATTGCAAAACCGGTTTCCAAGAGTGACTTAATCCTTTGACAAAGAAAAAAGTCTCAAGGGAAGAAGGGGGAACCACCCCGCCCTATTGCAGGTTAGGATTCCCCCCCTCTCCTGCCTAAGCTGCTAAGCAGGCAAGGCAAAGGGTTTTGTTCATCATGCTTTCTCAAACTTTAAATAGTTCCTGCCCATGAACAGAGTGCAAACTGTTTAACACATATTTCACAGTGACATTACCACGCAGTTACACACAAGAAACACTTTTCCAGTCATACTGTGGTCATAGAGACAAGGCTTTTGCAATCATACACAGTTCTTGCAGTCATACATTCAGTGGTGCACCACGCATACACACATTTATTTACGCATTTGCACATTCCTCCCCTGATCTGCAGTGTTCTATCCTACACATGAGGAGGTGACTTTATACACAGCTGGCTATTTACAACCATCTGGGTGCTTCTACTTAGGGACAAGTTTCTCTGGGCTACTCCCAAGGTGAGACCAGCAGCTTCTGCCTGTGCCTTGGGGGAACTCGGGGTACTATTGCTGGGATGGTTCTTCTGGCATAGCCAGGGCGATGGCTGCCTCCTTTCTAGCCTGGGCCAAATGCATGCCAGAGTGGCCATTTGGCATTAAGACAACCTTTTGAAGATCTGCCTGGTCTAGATTGGCTTTCTCTTCTAAGGTGTCTCATTTTACCACACTGGAAGCAGGCGCCTTGGGGTTTTGGCACTGCTCTGCGCCTGAGTGTGGTAATGGGTCTGCTCTCGAGCCCTGCGTGGCCAGGGGCCGTGCAGGTTTCCGTGAGCAGTGGGCGCTGAGCAGCCCTGCCTGAACGTGTGTCTGCCTTCAGATAGGCTGAGCACAGCAGTTGGGCGCTAGCTAATTGTGGCACTGGCAATTTCCCCGTGAATGGATCTTCCTCACCCATGCGCTGAATGGAGTTCTTAATTGGCAGGGGACTTTTAACTGTCAGAGAAGCGCCAAGGCCTCTCATGCAATGAATTCCTTCAGTGACGTCTGCAGCTGCCACTGAGGGAATGCTCCCTACACTGCCCTGCTTAAGCTGAAATGACGGATAGAGACTTCTTGGGGCTGATGGTTCTGACTGCGCTGGGGGTTTCTGGGTCTCTATCCGGACTGGGTCTACCTCTGCTGAGAGTTTCCTACATTTGCTCCATGTGCGAATTACGCCTCTCGGAGCTTTCGGGGGTTGCTGAATGCAGTCTCCTATCTGATCCCAGAGCTCAAGGGTTAACGTACCTACTTCTGGGTAAAGCAGGCAGTGTTCCCCCAGGTACACCAAAAGTCTCGCTAGCTCTCCGCTGTGAAAACGCAACTTAAACACCCTGGCCAGGATTTTGAACTCTCCCTCACGAGTTCTTTGGCTAGCGGATGGACGCTGTCGCTGAGGACAAGTCCCCATATTACCTGCGATGGGTCCTCCGAAGTTTCCTCCTCGGGACGAGTCGACGCGTCTTTGGGCAAGTAATAGGTTCTGGCGACGATTCTCTAGGTAGAGCTCGGAGCGTGGACTGCGGCCACGGGCCCTCGGTGGCCACTGTGCTGTCAGGGGTTCACAGCAGACCCTGAGCGGAACGCGTTTTTCCGTAACCTGCAAGCCGCCGCGAAAGTCGGGAGCAAGCTGTAGGATGCCTCTCTGTAATGCCTCACCGCGTAGCTGTCTTCCCAATCAGATGGCTTTCTGACTGGGGTTGCTGCTCTGTCCTCCGGGATGATTGGACACGGTTCAAGCGCAGAACCGGACCGTGTGATCGCTTACTCACGGGTAAGATCATGTCGGGGTCACCAGATGTAGGATTGCCGTGAGGAGGCCCTTAGGATCCCGGAGGAGACTGGTCAAAGGAACAACACGAGGCAAGATGGAGCGAAGACCAGTGATTTATTGAGGGAAAATCATCAGTATATATTATGTCCAAGGCTGCGCATGGTAGAATGGTTATCTGACAGAAAATCACATCACCCATTTACCCGGGTTAATTGAGAACCTCTCTTGGGGAAGCTAATTAACTAAGGCAAACACTGACCATTGTCTGAGGCTTAGGCTAGGGTAAATATGGCTTCTATTTGCACCAGGGATTAGGCTCTCCTTGGAGATGAGTGATTACCTTAATGGGTAACGGAGTTAGATATTTGCTCTCTCAGCAGAACCGCTGGTCAGGTCAAGGAACTGGGTGAATCAAACCCTATCATTAATCCACCCCCCTTAATGTCTCTGCCCGCAGAGCCCACGGCTCAGGGAGCGTTCTCCCGAAGTGGCCTCTGCGCGGGCCGTTCCATGCCATTGGGGCATGGGGAAACCACAGAATAGTTGTTGCCATATAATCTTTTGGAGTCGAGGTTAGGTGATGCATTTTTTACAGTATATGTACTTGGGTATCATAGAATAATTGAGTTAAAGGGGTCTTATGAGCCCATCAAACCCAGCCTCCTTCTTAATGTACAGTATATATAATTAGTCACATGGAACTATCAACATCTGTTTGATGTCTTATCCAAGTCAAGAATTTGCCAAATTGTGAAATCTTTCAAAATAAGTGAACCAGTATAGACGATTTCAACACCTCTTGGTGTTGACAAAACCACTAAATGCCTTTATGTGTTGAACTCACCACTAAGTAGATAGGATTTGCACGGTGAATCGATTTGCATATTCTAGGAGGCTGGGATCTGTAACATGTAGTATATAATAGTAAAGTGTGTGTATCTGTAGACTGTACCAGTTTTTGTGTCAAAAATTGTTAAGATAATAGCAATCTTGCATTAAAACCAGTATTTTTTTTCCTACTGCATACTCTGCTAACTAGAGGGAATAAAGGGGGAAAATCCCCAATAAAAATCATACAAATTTACATTATGATTCACTCAAACTACTTATTTTCAGTACTCGGAGTTTTAAAATCTTTGCAAAGTTATCTGTGTTGCAAAGAAACTTGGTCTATTAAAATACTGGAAATCTTTTGCATTGTAAAGTTGTTATTTCCCCTGTTTTGGCTTAGTTTCACAACCCAAAATCCCTTGTCCAAGCAATGCTGCCTGCCATTCAGGATTCAAAGAAATACATCTTCTAAAGATGAGCTGTGAAGACTTTCTGGAGATGGGTCTTAGATACCAGCACCTGAGCCCTCCAGCACCTGACAAGGACTATATCTCAATTCAAGTAGAAATCAGAGAGAAAAAGAGTAGATTTCAGTTGCAGGTAAGGAAAAAATAGCATGCATTTGAAAATAAAGTAAACATATTTTCCATATAACTTAACTGTTCTTCCTCCTACTCTTTCACACCAAAGAAAACTCACATTAAGAGCTTATTTACATGGCCAATGCCTGGAATATGCATCACAGACAGTACTTAATGGTTCTGCAACAAAATGATGGATTTCCAGAACAAGTGAGTGTTACTAGAATGTACATTTGTTTTGTGTGAAGACATTTGAGGATCATGTGCAAGGCTCTGTAGGAGTTTTATAATGCAAACTGCTATCTTGAATTCTAACGTTGTACCAACTGCAGTGGACTTATGACTGTTCTCCATAAGGAAGAGACAGAGACTGTATTTTGTGAGCTTGCCAATCAGAGTTTTGAGAGTACGCTGGACAGCAAGCAGAACAAATAGGACGATCCTAGAAGAAATCAACCCTGACTTCTCCTTAGAAGGTCAAATAGTAAAGAGGAAGCTAAAGTACTTTGAACATCAAATGAGAAGAGAGGATTGACTTGAGAAAGCTTTGATGCTGGGAAAGGTGGAGGGCAAAAGAAGAAGGAGGCGGCCAAAAATGAGATGGCTAGATGGTATTGTAGATGCAATGGGTACAGAGCTGGGCGGGCTGAGGAGGATGGTGGAAGACAGGTGCCGGGCGGGCAATGGTCCATGGCGTAGCAAAGAGTCGGAATTGACTGTGCGACTGAACAACAACAACAACAACAACAACAACAACAACAACAACAGCAACACACAAACTGGCATCCCAGGGAGGGTTGGGGGTGCTATTAGTGCAGGAGGGTTCCCCCCCCTGGCTATTTCCCTGACCATCAAACTCTTCTACAATTAGGACATGGGCAACATTAGAGAACTAATCCCCCTCTGAAATGGATTGTGGGATCAAGGGTATTAGCTGCTTTCAAAACCCCTGCCCCAGTGGTTTATCTCATTTGACACAAGGCCCTGATGTAGTACATTCTTCTCTTCCAGCCAAATAAGCAACCAGGTAGAGAAGTTGTGGAACTGTTGCAGGTCTTTTGAAATGGACACTGATGATTATCTTCTTACATGAATCTCAGGCTTCCTTCACACACACACACACACACACCCCTTAACAATTTGGATAAATATAGTGGAGAGATAATTCAATATATAATTTAATAATACCCTGATAATTCATGGAAACAATGAAAAAGCCCCATGAAATATTGCTAAAATTATGTATATTTGTCTTTGCTGTGAGATATATTTGGTTTCTTTATTTGTAGGCAGAAAATGTTTGGATTCCAGTGAGGATAAAAGGGGCAATTCCAAATGGACAACCTCAGGCTGCATTCATGTCCATGCTCATCTTGGAGATAGATGAGTTTATTCTCACTCCTCTTACAACAGTGACTTTGGATGCTGAAGATGAAGAAACTCCAAAGGAAAGATTGGTCTTCAACATTACCAAGCCTCCTCCGCAGGGATATGTCACCCATCTGGAAGATCATTCTAAGGCCATTACATCTTTCACATGGCAGGATTTGTATAATACAAAAATTGCTTTCCAGCCATCCAACATTTCTTATTCTGAGAGACAGAACTTTGAGGTGAGAAATGGGGCATGAATGTTCTTGCCCCACATTGCTCCTATTTGTTCACAAGCTACTATATTCTTGCTGTTTATCAGTCACAAAAGAGCTTCTTCAACCCTGTTTCCCTAGGTTGAGTTTCAGGCAATTGATAGCTTCTTTGCTCACAGCTTCCCAATTGTGGTCCATTTTTCAGTCCGAAGTGCAGCAACAAATGGTCCTAGAGTTGCATGGAACTTGGGTAAGGGAACTCCTGTTGTGAATTCCAATTTTTTGTGAACTATATTGTCATGTGAAGTTTCCCTGTCTATTCATTATCAGTAAGAAAGATATGTGCTCATGTAGAAGTATATTGGGATAATAATAATAATATTGGGTCAGATATTACTCTGGGTTCAAAGAATTTTTAGGGGATGCCTGAATGAGGCTCATTTCATGTTCCCAAGCTCTCAGGTATTGAAACACGACCTTCCAGTCTCCAGCTCAGTGCCTTAACCACTAAGCCAACGGGCTTGATCACATCTATCTGGATGTGAAGAATTCAACTACCTGATAGTTTTTAATTCCCTCTTTCTTTCATTCTATCATAGTTGTACTGGGGGTACATAGAAAGAGCCTCCTCAAAGGTTGTGGTACTGTATTTTGAACCACAATTGGGCATACCCTGGGCAATGGCAACCTTGTGTTGCTAGCTAATCTTTCCCACACTGGGTCAGGCAAAAGGAACTGCAGAATGATCTCACCCAAAGGGTTGCTTCATTTTGGCAGTTTCACATCTGGCCTAGACATGTAAAGAGGAGGATAGTTATATTATGAACTGGTCATTGAACCAATTAACTTCTGAATATTCTGGGCATCATTTCAATTACTCAAGAAGCAACATTTGATATTTATTTCTCCCTCTGCACACACAATTGCACTGGGTTTTATCACCTCACAGTTATTTATGTGGAAAGCAAGAACCGCAGTGGTTATTGAATTGCTCTATATGTTTCCTGAGATGCATATAACTTTATTGTGCTTTAAAATGCCTGTTTATAGGGCTCGACTTGTTGGAAGGACAGTCTCGCCCAATTACCTGGGAGTCACTTCAAATTGTAGACAATGACAACCTTGACACCATTCAGCTGTTTGTGGTGGAAGGCTTAAATCATGGTTGGCTCACAGTCCAAGGTATGTTGCTCCCTATGGTCAATCTTCTTCTTTACTTCCTATTTTCCCCCTTCGGGTGTTGAGGGAGATACAAGGTCCTTGCTCTGGCACTTCTAGTGGCCTCCAGTGACATTATTCTTGTAATATTTCTTTAATGTTATCTTTCCACCTTCCTCTGGGTCTGACTTGTCAATACCTATGGTCAATGTCATATTAAAGTTCAGAGAATTGAAAATTGAAAATGTTAGTTTAATTACCTTTCTCTTTAAGAAGAGTGCAGGATAAAATTAGACCTCTTCACCTATGTTAGTCTTTTACCTGAAGCAAAGTAGTTGGTATGGGTGTGTGGCAAGTACATACTTTTTTCTAGATGGGCAAGAAAACAAGTTTAAGTATCATAAAGATTCAATCCAGTGGTTGATTATTTCTGAGTGAGTGAGTCTGTGTGTTTATGTGCCTTATTAACTTCACTGAAGTTAATAATTATGTGCCCTGAAGTCAACTCAGATTTATGATGACCCTTTTCCACATTTTTAAAAAAGGTGTAAGGTAGACAGTTTTGAGAGTCCCCTGGACAGCGAAAAGAATAAACAGGTCAATTTTAGATGAAATAAACCCTGACTGCTCTTTGGAAGGTCAAATAGTAAGGATGAGGCTGAAGTACTTTGGACATCAAATGAGAAGAAAGGATTTGCTTGAGAAAGCTTTGATGCTGGGAAAGGTAGAGGGCAAAAGAAGAGGGGCGGCCAAAAATGAGATGGCTAGATGGTATTGTAGACACAATGGACACAGAGCTGGGTGGGTTGAGGAGGATGGTGGATGACAGAGGTGCCTGGAGGACAATGGTCCATAGAGTTGCAAAGGGTCAGAATTGACTGTGCGGCTGAACATAAAAAAAGGTAGACAGAGGTGGTTTACTATTCCCTCCTTCTTCTGGGAGTCCTCAAGGATTGTGCAACTTGCAAAAAGCTACATGCTTACACAATCTGGCTGTTCTGGGAGGCACAGTGGGGAGGGGAGACCAGATACCTAACTAGATTATATAAAATTGTAGTATTTTCATTTGTGATACAGCCCTCTCTGATACCTGAAGAAAGAAATCCTTGGGCCAGTCAGGGGAAATAAGAGGAAAATTCAAAAGTGCTATAAGGTTTTATTTTCTGAGTTCAAAAATAAAGGACCATAAAAATATCCTTTAGAGCAGACCCACAGAACACATGGAACAACCACAATCTGTAACTTCTGCATCTAATCATCTAGCAGTGTTTTTCAACCTTGGTGCCCCAGGTGTTCTTGGACTTCAATTCCCAGAAGCCCAAATCAGCACACCTGCTGATCAGGGCTTCTGGGAATTGAAGTCCAAGAACATCTGGGAGCCCAAGGTTGAGAACTAGCTTATTGTATGTTAGGCTGCAAGCCTATACACAATTACCAAAGAATAGGTCTCACTGGACCCAGACATTTTAAAGTTTTATGATGACTAATGAAGAGGGTGACGTAAATTTCAATCGATATAAACAAATCAGATTTCGTAAGAAAACTATCAAAATAAATTTGTATAGGTCATTAGGCCTAGAATTAGAATATTTGCTTAGAATGGAAATATTTTGTAATTAGGGTGCTTGTTCAAATGTCACGCTACCTTTCTGTTTAATTATATTGTATTGTACATTCTGAGCTGCTCTGAGCACCATTAAAATATACTAAACATCTGAAAATAAATAAACTTGACAAATCCTTGACAAACCTTGCATTTAAATGTAGCCTATATTTAAAAATAAATGTAAGCTGGATTCAGTGGGTTGTAAAATTCTGACAACTTTTTTTCAGCATGGGTATTAGTGTATCACGGCATGTAACATATTCACCCCGAGACCTTCCACCAACTTTGTAGCATAAAGATAAGACAATGATAACACAACAGAACTTTCTTGGAATACTATGTTCTTAGGCACTGAACACCATATAATTTGCATTCAGTTACATGAACCTAAATGAGGAAAGTGATATGAAAAGATGGATAAGATCTGAGGATAGATGAATGCAGTCTTGCTGTTAGATTTCACTGAATATTCCAGAATCAACTACATGAGTGCTGTTGATTTCCTTTTGTTCTCCTGTGTAGGGAACAAAAGCTTCAAGTTTGGAGTTAAAGAACTTAGAGATGGAGTTGTCCGCTACCATCATGATGACAGTGATACAACCAAGGATGACATAGTCTTCAGAATCTTTGATGGAAAGTACAGTATTAGACACAAATTTCCTATTAACATTCTTCCTAAAGATGATAGTCCACCATTCCTAGTGAACAATCTTGTCTTAGAAGTGGAAGAAGGAGACACTGCTGTTATTGAAAATCATTTGCTTATGGCCACTGATTTTGACTCAAGTGATGACTATATCGTCTACAAAATATCCAAGCCACCTATTGCTGGAGAGCTTATCAAGCAGCACTTCTCAGATGGACCAGGTAGCACTGTGATCTTCACTTTAACAAACCTGCAAACAGAATTGTTGATCAGCTAGTACTCTCTTAGACTGGATGGCAATAGCAATTATACTTATATATGGGTGAAAGCGTAAAATAGAATTATGATACAGTACATTATTTCTAGAGTGAAATTAGAAAGTAATGGCAAAGGCAACCTTTACTGATTCCAAGTAAGTAGATAATAGTAGGTTCAAGCAGTCCAAAGCCATTGTCAGTCAGGCCTCACAAAGTATGCAAAATGGCAGGGTGAATCTAAAGTCAGTGTCTGAGGAAAAAGCCATGGTGAAACGAAACAGAGTTTCTATCAGAATTTCAAGCAAATGAGTTGCAGAGGGGCCCATTGTAAAGTCTAGCAATAATAAATGGTCAGGGACCAGGACAGCAACATCATTATAGGCATCCAGTTAGACAACCATCTGTTAGGTTTACTTTGATTTCGATTCCTTCATTGAGCCTTATAGGCCCCTTCCAATTTTATGATTCTATGATCCAGGTTTTCCAGGAAAGCAAAACATCTGCTAATGTATTGCTTCAACAGTTCCTCCAGCTCTGGCCAATGCTTTCCAGTAGGAGCTAACAGAGTCCCCTCCCCTCAAGGTTCAGGTATAATATAGCAAAGGTTTGTAGACGTTGTCCTCTACATGAGGAGTCCTTTATTACCAAGGAGTTCTCAGCTGCATTGAAGCAGTTTTTCTACATATCTGGCCTGCCTTTTTCTGTCCTGAATCTTTATGCCTTGAGATAGAAGTTTGGTAGAAGCTGTAGTTGTCATTCTGCTGCAGAGTTCTTCATCTTTGGAGAAGCGGAGTGTCAACAATTTCTCTTTCATTATTAAGAGATTTCTACTCCCATAATTCGGTAAGAATCTCACAGGTCAAAGTATAGGAGTAAAAACCATCAAATTGGCAGGAGGAGATAGAGCAGTCTTCTTATTTCTGTTGTATTTCTATACTATTTCTGTCGATCAGGAAGAAAAACTCCCCACTGCAGGGTGAGAGCCATGAGGTTTCTCTGTAAATTAGAAAGGTTCATGGATGGAAGAGTTGTAATAGAAACTACCTCCACACACTATGTGGAGGCAACCATATAAAAGTAAGTAAGAGGGTTTAAGGACTTCATTTCCATAATTCAACCTGGGGGCAGCTCCCCAAAGTGTAATGAAACAATTAAACAGGATCTCTGATAGAAATAAGTTTGCTTTAACTATGTCAGAGTAGAAAATATTAGGCTATACAACCAGTAATCTGATTGAGACACCTTGTATGAAAGAGGAAAATGAAATGTAACATTTTATGCAGAACGTTTTTGTACTCTGTTGGATTCCCAAGGTGTTCCTGTGCTTAACTTCTTCCAAAAAGACCTCTTCAGTGGTCTTATTTACTATCGCCATTTTGGAGGAGAAATTTTCCAAGACTCATTTGAGTTTATTTTAGATGACAGCCAAGAACCACCTAATCTTTCAGACCCTCAGGTAATTTTTTTCCTGTTAGTTTTTGGGGAAATCTAGTTGCAGGGGGGGGGGGGGGGTGATGCCAGAAGCATCTTTGCTGGGCAAACATCTCAGGGTGCTGAGAGTAATCTCTTCACCCTCTCGCTACAAAGATATGTCCATCCTTGAAAATGTGCCTGAGATGGGATTCTTGATATCTGTCATTGGGAATAGTGAGTGTCTCCATCTTTGGCATGTGGCACGTCCAGCCATTTCCCTGGAGGGGAAGCAGCAGGAATGGTCTCTCTCTCTCTCTCTTTCTCCCTGCCCCCGCCAAAAGCTGCAGGCAATGTGGCTGATGCCAGCTGCAGAGACTCTGATCTGCCTCTTGTCTCTCCTGTTTTAATCTAGGTACCATCTGTGTGATGCAGCAATCTGCCTGGTACTTCTCAATTCATATAGCTGGCACTATCCTAGTAGCAGGTTTAAACAAAGGTCTTGCCTGCCCTTTACAGAGCTGTGTGTGCATGTGTTGGTGCACATAGAATTATATTTGCAAATGAAGCATGCACAGAAGAAGGCTTCTATATAGAATATTGGAATTCAAATTTGCAAAAAATGGTAGCCCATGTTCATCTGTTTCAAGAAGACTTAATTCAGAGTAGTGTTACAATTCACATCCTTTATTCTCTTTGTGTATGGATAATTGCAGGAGTCCCATAGGCTACTTGAATTATTAATGGAAAACAATTCAGAATGGGGGGGGAGAGTAGCAGTCATTTAGCTGTGCTTTAGCAAAGAGAACATTGCTAGAACCTGTCATTTTCCTTATACTCGATACTTTAAATTGTACATAACTTGTGTTAATGAGAAGGTAGTAGATGAACTGCTATTTTGGAAGGCATATCTCCATAGATCTTGCATTTATCTTACAGATCATGATGATTCACATTAACCCAGTGAAAGACCATTTGCCAGAAGAAGTCCCAGGGACAGTAAGGAATCTCATTGTCAAAGAAACAGAGATCGGACACATCACAAAACGCCAGCTTCATTTTACAGATGCTGAATCTCCAGACAACCAGCTTATGTATACAATAACAAAACCATGCTTCTTCCCAACTTCCCCTGAGTAGGTATCCCTGATGCACTAATAAATGGGGAAATTCCAAAAGGATGCTTCTAAATCAGTGTTTACCAACCTTTGGTTTTGGGATTTCAATTCCCAGAAGCCTAACTCAATTCCTCAGCCAATGTACTGACTTAGGGCTTCTGGGAATTGAAGTCCACCTGTGTAGTGTGTGCCCCATGTTGGGAACCACTGTTCTAAATGGGAAAAATTATGTGTCCTGATTTAATGTCAGTTGTGAAACACAAATTCTCAAAAGCAGTTCCTATGCTTCGGCGGGCTCTCAGTCCCTTTGCTGTAACTGGCATAAATGCTGCTCCTATAAAAGACACACATGCCACCAGAGATTAGAAAGCTCATTCTTCCCTATGACTAGAGTTCCTGGCAGCAACTACTGTATTTTCTGGCGTATAAGACTACTTTTTAACCCCGAAAAATCTGTGCCAAAGTCTGGGGTCGTCTTATAGGACAGGTACTTAACTGCAGCTTGTTTCCCCTTGCTTCATATGTCTGGCACATATGGTGGGGGGTGCCGCGGCCGAGTCCCTGCTCTGTGTGGGGAGTATGAAGCAAGGGGAAGCAAGCTGCACACATCTTCCTGTACCTTGAGGAGGAGAACGTGAGCGTGGATTGGCTCTCCACCAGAACCTGCCCATTTGACTCAGAGGGCTGCGCGTCTTCGGGTTGAGTGTGGGTTAATTTTTATTTGGTGTGCATTGGAAGAGGAGTAGTCTTATACGGCAAGTATATTCCAAACTCTATATTTTAACTGGAAAAGTTGGGGGTCGTCTTATACGCACAGTCGTCTTATACGCCGGAAAAAACGGTACTAATTGGAGAACTTCATTTGCTTTCCCCTCTTTGCCTTAGGAACATTAGTTTTGTGGCTGCTGCTCTGTAAGGGAAGAATGCTAACTAAACAGAGTCCATTCCACACTGGGCTTTTTTTTTTTTGCCTTGAAACTCAGAAACAAATGGAGGAAAAGCAACATCAGCTTCATTTTCCCATCAAAGAAAATGCATATGAAGTTAAGCATATTGCATATCTTATTTCTAAGATAAATATATTGCTGAGTTCCCTCCATCCCACCTTCTTTTAACTCTGTGGTTTGGCTGAAGTTCAAGGCAAATGAAGTAAAATTGATAAAATTCATTTCCAATTCCATATAAATTTCTTTTCTTTTAGCTTCTTGCCATTTTCAACTCTGAAGGAACTTGGAATAGAGAAATGGCTTCTTAGCATGGGTAATAGTGGAGAGGTGATTGGGAAATAGAAGATATGGCTCAGTAGGCCTATAGCATCAGGAACATTAGCACTTTCTCAGTTTACATAAGGGACTGCAGTGGCTCAAGTGGCTAAGATGCTGACTGGGAGGCGGAAGGTCAGCAGTTCGATTCCCGAGTACTGCAGGATGGAATGAGCTCTTGTCTTTGTCCCAGCTCCTGCCAACCTAGCAGTACGAAAGCAAGAAATTGCAAGTAGATAAATAGGGACCACTTCGGTGGGAAGGTAACAGCGTTCTGTGTGCTCCGGTGTCTAGTCATGCCTGCCACATGACCATGGAAATGTCTGCAGAAGCAGACAGCGCTGGCT
Source organism: Bradypodion pumilum (assembly GCA_035047305.1). Lineage (NCBI taxonomy): Eukaryota > Metazoa > Chordata > Lepidosauria > Squamata > Chamaeleonidae > Bradypodion > Bradypodion pumilum. The sequence continues at coordinate 103,316,677 of JAWDJD010000004.1, read as the reverse complement.
CTTCGGCTTTGAAACAGAGATGAGCACTGAACCCTAGAGTCAGATACAACTGGCTTTCGAGCAAGGGAAATATTTACCTTTACAAGTTTACACACCTGAAAGGACTATCAGGGATGGGCAACCTGTGGTCTTCAGAACCTGGGCTACTGGGAAGTGAAGTTCAATTACACCGGGAGGCCCAAGGTTGAGAAACCCTGGCCTAGAGGAAACAGAATAGTCCTCCGGGTGTTCTTAGACTTCAATTCCCAGAAACCCAGGCTCCCCTCAAGGTTGCAGGTTTCCCACCCCTGGACTAGATGAACCTTCTGGATTGGGTAATATTTTTATTTGATCTCTCAGCAAAAACAAAGTAGAGCTTTCACCTCCTCCAAAGCTCTTATGTAGGCATAAATGCTATAGAGTATGGAGTACTGGGAGAGAAGCAAAAATACCTGAAAGTTGGGTCAAACATTTATGTTATTGTTCTTATGTGCCCCCAAGTTGCCTCCGACTTATGGCAACCCTATAACTGAGCGATCTTCAAAATATTCTCTGTTCAACAGCCCTGCTCAACTTTTCTAAACATACTCCTGCAGTTCCTTCAGGGAGTCAATATACCTTGTATTTGGTCTTGTTCTTTTCCTGCTGCCTTCAACCTTTCCCAGCATTATTGTTGTTTCCAGCAAATCTTGTCTTCTCATGATGTGCCCAAATATGACAGCCTCTATTTCATTATTATTTTTCTCCAGAGATAGCTCAGGTTCTAGGACACACTTTTGTAGCAGTCCAATGCCATTTTCAAAACTCTCTTCCTGTGCCATATTTCAAACAAATCAATTTTTCTTGTCAATTTTCCTTTCTTTACTGTCCAGCTTTTACACACATGTCTGGTGATTGAGAATACAACAGTATCAATTATCTCGGTCTTGGTCTTCAATGACACATCCTAAATCTTTTCTAATTCCTATGTTCCTACCCTTCCAAGTCTCAATTGTCTTCTAATTTCTTGGCTGGAGTTCTCATTTAGATTGATGATTGAACCAAGGTATACAAAATATTTCACTATCTCAATTTCTTTATTGCCAGTTTTAAACCTTCTAATTCCAATCTAGTCTGGTTTTCCATATGATGCATCCTACATAAAAATTGAAGGGGTGAATTATACCCTTGCCTCACCCCTTTTCCTATAGGGAACTGTTCTGTCTCTTCATATTCTGTCTTAATGATGGCTTCTTGTCAACAATTCAGGTTACATTTAGGACAATCGTGTGCAGAAGCACACTCTCTTATTTCAGAAAAGCCCATAATTTCTCAAAATTCACAGTCAAAGACTTTGCTATAGCCTATAAAGCAAAGAAAGGAAATTCTTTGCTCATTTCTTGCTCTTTATGAGGTAAGAGCCTTTGGTATCCCATCTACCCCTGGAGCTTTATTTCTTCTTTGTGCTTTCAAAGAAACTTTCACTTCACTTTCTAAGTCTATTTCTGTTTACTTTCCTGTCATTTACAATTTTAAGTGTTCCTTCTGTCATCCATCTAAGTTGTTCTTTTCTTTTTACTACTGGAAGTGTATTTTGGCATTCTTTCCAAATAATATCTCTGGTTTCAATCCACATGTCTTATGATTCACAGTCCATTGAATTTAGTAAAGCAAATCTGTATCTTACCTGGACTTTAAATTTATTAGGAATTATATTATGGAATTAGGACTCTATTTGTGGTGGGTTTTTTTCTACTTCACTCTAATGCTGGATATTAAGAGTTCATGGTCAGTACCACAATCTGCTCCAGAACTTGTTTTGGTAGAGAGAATACAACTCCTTCTCCTGCTTCCAAGGACATAGTCTATTTGACATTGATATTGACCATCTAATGATGTCCATGTGTGCACTTGTCTGTTCAGTTGCTTGAAGCATGTATTTGTAATAAACAGTATGTTTATTTTTGGCTTTGCAGAAGTCTATGAATAATTCTCCTGCATCATTTCTGGATTCAAGGCCAAATTTTCCAACAATTTTTGGTTCTGCTTTGTTCCCTACTTTTATGTTCCAGTGTATGTATGTTAACTGTGTTTTCTGACAGGAGCAGAATGTATCTTTTCTCATGTATCTGTTCTTATGCAAATAAGTGGATCGAAAATGTGCACACTGTTAGCCAATGGGCTTGTTCTATTATTGTTACTGTTACTGTTTATAGTGTATATAAGACCGAGTTTTGCCCCATCAAAAGTGTGTTCAAACCCCACTAATAAAGAGCTGAATTTCACTACTTCACTCGTCTGCTTCTTCATTCCCTGAACACGAAATCCAGTCACTATGATTATAAGCATGTCTTAGTGTGTGATCAATTTCCTATTGGACATTGGCATAAAAGCTTTCATTTTAATCTTCAGCATCATTGGAGCATAGGCTTGAATAATGGTTATATTATTAGGATTTCCATTTTATTTGGTCAGATCTTGCCTTATAGCCCTTAACTGTCTATGCTACATCTTGTCTCAGTTTTTTTTTTTGTTCAGTCGCACAGTTGACAACGACCCTCTGCAACCCCATGGACCACTACCCGCCAGGCACCTCTGTCCTCCACCATCTTCCTCTACCCGCCCAGCTCTGTGGTCATTGCATCTACAATACCATCTATCCCCCTCATTTTCTGCTGTCCCCTTCTTCTTTTGTCCTCCACCTTTCCCAGCATCAAGGTATTCTCAAGTCAATCCTCTCTGCTCATTTGATGTACAAAGTACTTTAGCTTCCTCTTTACTATTTGACCTTCTAAGGAGCAGTCAGGGTTGATTTCTTCTAGGATCGACCTATTTGTTCTCCTCGCTGTCCAGAATTCTCTCAAAATTCCTCCAACACTACATCTCAAAGGCATCTATTCTTCTGTGCTCAGCTTTCCTAATGGTCCAGCTCTCACAACCATACATTACCACTGGGAAAACCATTGCTTTTACTATGTGCATTTTTGTTTGCAAGGTGATGTCTCTGCTTTTAACTATATTCCCCAGGTTTCTCATTGCTTGTCTCCCAAGCATCAGTCGCCTTTTTATTTCATGGCTGCAATCTCCATCTGCAGTGATCTTTGATCCTAAGAAAATAAAATCTGTCACTGCTTTTACTTCTTCCCCATCTATTTTGAAGGCACGGATAGGGCCTGTTACCATTATCTTGATTTTCTTGATGTTGAGTCTCAAGTCAGCTTTCACACTCTCCTCTTTCAACCTAATCAGGAGCTTCTTTAGGTATTCCTCACTTTCTGCCATTAGGGTAGTATCATCTCAGTTTTAGAGCCATTTTATTTTTCTGGGTTTGTTATTTCCAGAGTAGAATATTTTTGTAATTAACTGACTGAAAATATCCTGTTCCGGTCTACTTTAATTCACTAACACCAAGCATTCCAATGTTTATTTGTTCCATTTCTTGCTTTACAGTTTCCAGTTTACCTTGATTCATACTTCTCACAGTCTGTGTGCCCAATTCTATGTTTTGTGCAATGTTGGACTTTCATTTCTGTGCATGTCAGCATTTATAGTCCTCCTTATATCACAGGATCTCAAGGCAGGTTACATTTTATTTCTTTAGTAAATTTTCTGTGCAAAACTGGTTTTATAGCTATATACAGTAAATGTACTTAATCTTTCAAATTTTATATAGCAGTTAAAAAAAACCTTTTATTTAATCCAGGGTCCTCCAACCATGAAATGAAATGGGACTGTAATTATGAAACCTTATGCTATAATATTTTCTAGTTTTTAAATTTGCCGTAAGACTCATTTAAGCTGGATAGATAGCCCAGTGGTTTAGGTATTTGGCTGTGAAGTCTGAAGTTGGGAAATTGATTCTCCATTGTGCCTCCTGGGAGAAAACCCAACCTTGTGGCCTTTGGCAAACTGCACAGACCCAGGACATTTACCTAGAAAACCCTGGGAAGGATTGTCATATGTCAGAATTGACTTGATGGCACACAATGAATTAATCTTAAGATTCAGTTTAGAGAATGTTTTCATTTTGCCTCATTTTTATAAAATATTAATATGACTTGTTTTAAAGAAAGCATTGTGAGTGGGGCAGCATACAAGTAAAATAATTGAATTGAGTTGAGTTGAATATTTTCACCTTCCCTTTTTCATAGGCTTATTGATGCCGGAAAGCTGATTTTCATGGACAGCATGAAAAATTCTATGAAAAATTATCCTAATCCTGCACTATCAACTTTCACACAGGTAAGTGGCTGTAAAACAAATGCTACATTGCTTTTTAAAACAGTTTTCTCTATCTTGGATCCATCAGATTTTTTAGACCCCAAACCCCAGAAGCCCCCTTCAGCAAGGCCAATGGTAATTAAAATACCTGGAGGTCAAAGGCTAAGAATCATTGTTTTGGAGAGTCTATTTATTTATTTATTTTATTTGTATCCCGCCCTCCTGGTGGGAAACACCACTCAGGGCATCTAACAACAGATGGGGCAAGGGGCAAGGGAGAAAAATAACAATAAAAATACAATATGAAACAGTAAAAAACATCAGAAGCTAAAAACATTACTCCCAAACCCTCCAGCTAAAATCAGCATTAAAATACATAAACCCCAAATAATCATTAAGTAATAGCCCTCACCACCCACCACCCACATTAAAACAGAATTCCCAAACCGGGCAGGGTCCATCTCCCAGGCTAAACAAGCCAATGGGCTTGAGTGGTGGAGGCAAGCATGCCCCACACCCGCTGACATAGCCATGTCTTCAGCATCTTTCTAAACGGGAGTAGATCCATCTGGAGATGCAGCTCGGGTGGTCGGAGGTTCCACAGGGTTGGGGCAAACACAGAGAAGGCTCTCTTCCTGGTCCCAATAAGATGTGCTTCTTTCATTGATGGGATGACCACTGAGCCCCTCCTGTCTGCCCTTGTAGGACGGGCTGAGTTCCTTGGGGCGACGTGGTCTCTTAAGTAACCATAGGGAGTCTATAGCAGGGGTTCCCAAAGTATGGCTCACAGGCTGGATCCAGCCTGCAGTGCCTAATAATCCAGCTCATGCTGCCTCCACTGCTCCCAGAAGCAGAAGTTAAATGTGCATGCGCAAAACGCTGCCATAAATGCACCCGTAGCTGTCATAAACTCATTTATAACAGCTGTGAGTGCATTTACAGCAGTGCTTTGTGCACGTGCATTTTACTTCTGCTTCCAGTGGGAGGAACCACATGACCAGCCCACTCAACCACATGATAGGCCTGCGGCCTGAAAGGTTTGGCCACCCCTGATCTATAGACTGCTCAGAAGCTAAAATTGACTTGACATGATTTTCACACTCTATGCATCACTACACAGTCAGAGTTTGAGCTCAGGAGTTTGAAAACTGTGAGAGATTGTGAGGAGCTCCAGAGGGATCTCTTGACACTGGGGGAGTGGGCAAAACAGTGGCAAATGAGCTTCAACATTAGTAAATGCAGAGTGATGCATGTTGGGGCAAAGAACCCCAATTACATTTATAAACTGATGGGGTCTGAACTCTCTGCGACAAACCAGGAAAGGGACCTTGGTGTCCTGGTGGACAGCTCAATGAAGGTGTCAACCCAGTGTGCCTCAGCAGTGAAAAAAGCAAACTCAATGCTAGGGATCATTAGGAAGGGTATAGAAAATAAGTCAGCAAGTGTCATTTTGCCTCTTTATAAATCTATGGTGAGGCCCCATCTGGAATACTGTGTACAGTTCTGGTCGCCATACCTCCAGAAGGATATTATGGAGTTGGAGAAAGTGCAGAGGAGGGCAACCAGAATGATTAGGGGACTGGAACACCTTCCTTACCATCTGAGGCTGCGACGGTTGGGCCTTTTCACTCTTGAGCGACGGCGTCTAAGAGGTGACCTGATGGAAGTTTATAAAATCATGCACGGTGTGGACAAAGTAGATAAGGAAAAACTGTTTTCCCTATCGCACAACACTAGAACTAGGGGACACTCGATGAAACTTTTGGGTACTAGTTCTCAAATAAGAGAAAGTACTTTTTCACCCAGAGGATCACTGTTCTATGGAACTCCCTGCCAGAAGAAGTGGTGACAGCTGTCAGTCTTGACAGCTTTAAGAAAGGATTAGACAAGTTCATGGAGGACAAGGGTAACAATGGCTATAATTATGGATACCTAAGGACAACCTCCAGGTTGGAGAGATAGGCAGGATATCTCTCAATGCCATTTCCAGGGAATCCTAAGCAGGTGAAGGCATCTCCTTGGGAATACCCTGAAGGAAATGGTGAGCCACTGTGTGAGACAGAATGCTGGACTGGATGGGCTGTGGCCTGTTCCAGCAAGGCTGTTCTTATGTTCTTAAGAACAACTTGGTGCCCTCCAGAGTTTGCCTTTCAAACTGAGAATGACAGAAACTGTAGTCCGCATTATATACCTAGAAGCACCAGTGTGGGGAGTCCTGAGCTATATGAAACCTTAAAAGCACTTGATAAACAAGAAGTATAAATTGATAAGAATATTCACATTATATAGGTACTCTGTAAGTAGGTAAAGGTCGCCCTTGCTCAAAAGCCAGTCATATCCAACTCTAGGGTTCAGTGCTCATCTCTGTTTATAACCAAGGAACTGGTGCTGTCTGCATCTGCAGACGTTTACATGGACATGTGGCAAGCATGCCTCAACACCGGAGTGCATAGAACGCTGTTTACCTTCCCACCGAAGTGGTCACTATTTATCTACTTGTGATTTCTTGCTTTCGAACTGCTAGGTTGGCAGGAGCTGGGACAGAGATGGGAGCTCACTCTGTCAAGTTGTACCCAGGAATTGAACTTCGACCTTCCAGTCAGCAAGTTCAGTGTCTTATCCACTTGAGCTACCACAGTTCAAAGAGGCCCTGCTATGTAATAAAAGGACAGCACATGCTTTCAGTTTGCTGTTTATCCTGCTGTGGTTAAACTATGTGAGACCTTCTTTCCCTTTAAACCATAGAGGAGAAATATAGGATAATCCCAGCTGTGGGTAGTTGTAGTAGCTGCTATTTGTGTTTCCTTTCACTCAATGAAACATAGAGCTAAGTATATGGGACTCATGCAATCTATTTTCTACCATCAGCATGCTGTAACACATATGAAAGTGGCATACGTGCCACCCTTGGTGGAGATTGGCCCCGACCCGTTGTTTGTGCAGTTTGAATTTTCTGTAAGTGACCAACAGGGAGGAATGAAGACTGGTTTCCTCTTTAACATCACAGTGATGCCAGTGGATGATGAAGCACCTGAGGTATTTATTAAGAAACTGAAATAATGGCATGCCTGTGAAATTTTCTCAGTGATTTTACACTTCAGAATATCTGAGAGCAACATTATTACATCAACTGACCATTAAGCTAATAGAAGTAAAGATATTTCCAAACTACTACTACTATTATTATTATTATTATTATTATTATTATTATTATTATTATTATTATTATTATTATTATTATTATTATTATTATTATTATTATTATTATTATTATTATTATTATTATTATTATTATTATTATTATTATTATTATTATTATTACCCCGCCCTTCTGGCACAAGTGCCACCCAGAGCGGCTAACAACATAAGAAGAGAAAGCTCTCTACAACAAATGAAAGCTTTCTCAACAATACAAAATGCCTAATACACAAGGGATGCAATGAAAAATGAAAAATAAATACAGTATACAGAGATACATGAAAATACGGTAAGGCAAAATTACAATAAAGTAGTATAACAATACAATTCAAAATATATCCCCACAAGAAAATACAAAAATACAATACAGAAATACCTTACAAAAATACCTTTCAAGAATGCTTTACAATACGAAAGTTCATCACATGGCGGAGCCTGGCTCAATGCCTCTAACGAAAACCCCAGGGCTCAATTGTCCTTAACGACACCTGCTTTCCATCCCCGAGCCAATGGCTTGGGCCGGGGAGAGGCGAGGGTCCCGCTGGCGGTGGCAGTGGTGCAGCTTCGGCAGCTTCTTATGCCTCCTGAGCAGGCAAGGCTCCAAGGGGGTGGTGAAGGCGCCGGACACACCTGCCTCCCATCCCCGAGCCAATGGTGTGGGCTTGGGAGAGGCAAGGGTCCCGGCGGCAGCAGCTGCGGTGCAGCTTTGGCATCATCTTATGCCCCCTGAGCAGGCAAGGCTCCAAAGGGGGTGGGGAAGGCGCCGGACACACCTAAGTCTAGAAAAATACTGGCTTGTTTTCACTGTGAATTTACTTGTGATATATTCATATTTGCTTTATTATTGTCCTTTCTCCTTGGCATGTAGGGGGCAAGATGCCTGGACAGGGATGTAGAAGATTTATAAGAATTGGGAAGGGTCAGATGTCCTCTGATTCTGAGCCCAGATCTCCCTCTTCATTTCATTTTCACTCTTTATTAATTGGTGTTGCCAGCATGACTGCCTTCTTTTTACACCTTCTTGGATTCTCAGATTTATTTCTTCCTGAGCTTTTCCAAAAATCATAGTCTATACTCCTTAAAATTAAGAGAGGGTTTGTTCTAAATTCTGTAGCAATGGAGGTGGAAAGGATGGGAAACATTGACTGATGCTATAGCTGACATTTCTTCTAAGCTGATCTTGTGTTGATGGTTCTTCCTGACCATTTCTGAAGGGAGGGGGAGGGGAGAAGCAGCCAGCCTGTAGAGTGCAGCTGGCAGATGGTGTAAGTTGTCCCTCTCTCTACAAGTGAAGTCACCTAAATATCTTCAGACTCTTCCATGTTGTTATTGTATGGAAATGTAAATTTAAAAATTGTGGAACATTCACTAGAATGAATTAGAAAACAATTAGTCCAGCCTACAGTTTAAGGTTTGCACATATTTGGCACTTGCTACAGAGACAGAAACTTAAGGAGAGCTTTACCTAGCTAATCAACTGACATTTCCCTTGGATCTACTCAGAAACAAGATTGCTGGGGGAGATGTCATTTCCAGAGTAAAACACTCCACTTTTGTCTATTTAAAAACAACCTGTAAATGTTTTGTTGTTGTTGTTCAGTTGCACAGTCGATTCCGAGCCTTTGCGACCTTATAGACCATTGTCCTCCATGCACCTCTGTCCTCCACCATCCTCCTCAACCCGCCCAGCTCTGTGCCCATTGCGTCTACAATACCATCTAGCCATCTCATCTTTGGCCGCACCCTTTTTCTTTTTCCCTCCACCTTTCCCAGCATCAAGCCCTTCTCAAGTGAATCCTCTCTTCTAATTTGATGTCCAAAGTACTTCAGCTTCATCTTTACTATTTGCCCTTCCAAGGAGCAGTCAGGGCTGATTTCTTCTAAGATTGACCTATTTGTTCTCCTCGCTGTCCAGGGGACCCTCAAAACTCTCCTCTACCACCACATTTCAACGGCATCTATTCTTCTGCACCCAGCTTTCCTAATGGTCCAGCTCTCACAACCATACATTACCACTGGGAATACCATTGCTTTGACTATACGAATTTTTGTTTGCAATATGATGTCTCTACTTTTCACTATATTCCCCAAGTTTCTCATAGCTTGTCTCCCAAGAATCAGTCTCCTTTTTAGTTCATGACTGCAATCCCCATCTGCAGTGATCTTAGATCCTAAGAACGTGAAATCTGTCATTGCTTCTACTTCTTTCCCATCTATTTTCCCGGGACTGATCGGGCCTGTTGCCATTATCTTGGTTTTCTTGAGATTGAGTCTCAGGCCAGCTTTTGCACTCTCCTCTTTCACCCTAAACAACAGCTTCTTTAAGTCTTCTTCACTTTCTGCCATTAGGGTGGTATCATCTGCATATCTCAATTTGTTGATGTTTTTCCCAGCAACTTTGATCCCATATTGTGATTTTTCCATCCCTGCATTGCACATTATGTGCTCTGTGTATAAGTTGAATAAACATTCCATTTCTTGTGGTACGATCTCAAGCTCAAGCTTCTCTTGATTGATACTTCTTTACATTCCATATCCCAATTAAATTATTCTGTAACAGTAGACTTTCTTTTTGTCTCTGCGTACACCAATAACTAGATATACTTTTGGCTTTAATGTAGCTGCTTCTTTAGCAAAAGCACTATTAATACCATATTTATTCTTGCCCTATAACCTGTTGAGCATTGTCTAATCTAGGAGAGACATCTTCCAGCACTGTTTTGTATTTCAGTTTTGGATCATCTTCTCATAGGGTTTCAAGGTTAAGTGGTTTACCTTTGCTGCTTTCTGTGCAGTACTAACAAGAGTTGGCTTGCCGGTTACTACCACTGTCTGTGAAAGTTTCTTTACTAGTGTCATCTTCCACTAATACTGCTGCCCAGTAAGTTGCCTTTCAATCAAAAATCTCTTATCTCTATTACCACTGGAATAATGAAATTATTGTCTGCCAATATAACCATTGATTCCTTAAAAGTGTGGCTGTATCTTAGTCTGGTGTCCAAGCTTTGACCATTCTGCCTTGGGCAACACTTCTTGGAGTCTAGAGTGCTAATGGTATTGATGTCTGGTAACGTGACATACTCATACCTGTGTTTCTACATTATATAATATTTGCTTCCTCTTGCATTATCTATTATTTAAAAGAGGGGGAAATAATGTTGGAAAATGTAGTCATTGTACCAATACATGGGCTTTAATTTACAGAGCAGTGAACCTTTGACAGACCAAATGTTTTGGGCTACAAATCCCAGAATCCTCAGCCTATATTGACAAGGACTGTGGAAGTTGTCGTCCAAAACATCTGAATACCAAATCTTCATCACCTTTGTAAACTGAAGCCCATAAATTGGTACAACTGCTGCAATGTTTGCTCTCTCTATGGATGTCATTTCATTTTGAAGTTTATAAAGCAGAGCAAGAGACAAAGTTCATTTTCTGAAATTTTCTTCAGGCAGTGGTAGTAAATGAAAAGATTCTGAAAGTTAAATTATTCGTGTTAGTCCCTAAATAATAGTTACGAGTTTGCTCAAATGGAAAATGAACAATCTTCTTTTTACTGTTATTAAAACAAACCTTATAAAAAGTTCGAGTACTTCTGGAGCTGTTCTGTGATCTGATCCTCTCAAAACCATTCTTCTAACTGAGCTCTTCTAGGCTTCCATCACAAAAATTGTTCCCTATAGTAGGTAAGCTTATTTTTTCAATCCATAAGCTCTTAATTTTTTTAAAAAATACCGCATGGCAGGATAGCATTTCACATGAATTAGAAAAGCTTCTTGGAGCAGCTTAAGTTATGAATTTATGATATTTGGGGCAAGTATTTCTTCCCCGTCCCCTTCTTTTTGCAGTACGTGGCAACTAGTTATCCTCTCTTAATCAAAGAAAATTCTACCTAATCTTCCTTGTATCTCAGAAGGTGGAGTGTGATATTTGTTTGCCTTCTTAATGTCTCCATACCTTTTCAGGAGAAAATAATATAAGGATAGAAAGTGCCACATTCATCTACTGAAGAGTGTTTCCTTTAGAGCAGAAAACAAAAAAAGGAGATAACTGGCTCTGTATTTTGCATTCTCAAAGGCTGTGAAAATGTTATTTTGTGGGTGACATGATGAAAACAAGGTCATTTTAATGGATTTCTTCTACCTGCTGTTTGATTAATGACTCAAGGTTTAGTGTATTATGGCTTACAAGCAGGTACTAAATGCCTTTCCTAGCATGGCTGTTTTCCTGAGTGGGCCAGTATTCTTTTTCATGCAGATTTACTATCTAAAAAATGAAAGTAATGGTTAAACTTGCTAGGTGGTTTTTGGGGGTAGCTTTAAAGAAACAAGGCATGGAATCATTGCAATGTTAAATCACATCACAAACTATAGACTAGGAAGACTTCATGAACAATAGTCACTACTTCACTTTTTCAACCTTTTGTTTATTACAAGCCTGAGAGATCAGATCGTGGTAAGAATTGGGTCAATGGTAAATCAGCCATCTTGAGTCCGTCACCATGAATTCATATGTCAGACAAGAGGTTTCAATACAGACAAGTTTGCTTGAGGTTTCATCCCTCCAAAGCTTTCCCAAAAATTAACCTACTCCTTTATTTGATTTCATGTTCTTTATAGCTTCCTCCAGTTCAGATGCCAAAAAGGAGGCATTAAGTTATCCCTCCTCTTGTTCCTCTGGTCAGATGGATTGTTTCCACCCTCTTTGGCCTTGAGTTTTTACATTCTTTAGCGACTGACTGCTACTTGGTCTGTTGTTACTCCAGTATAGTTTTGCTGCTGTTGGGTTAAATCTCCACTTAAATTTTTAAAGAGTTTCCAAGCTCATCTACTGTTCTGCTTCATAGCAAGGTTTTCAACTAATGTGCAACATCATAGTTTCTAATTCTCAGCTAAAGCTTGCATCAATTCCCCCATTGCTTCTCTCATATCTTCCTTAAACTGATCCTGGTTGTAGAAAACCCTGATATCTATTGAGGAAAGATTTGATATTGTCATTCAGACCCTGAAGAGGGTGTGGCATACTCTTGGAATACTTTTCCTTGATATTATTTTCAAAAGATGGATAAATTCATCAGATTTATCTCTCTGTGTGGTAATCTTTTCCACACATTTATCTGACTGCTCTCAAAAGTTCACTCATTTAGCCTCCTTAAAATTAAAATGTCTGTGAAAAGGCACCTCCTGGGTTTTCACTGCAGCATTTTGACACATACCATGGGTCTATGCTGAGTGTGTAGAATCAGAACATCAACAAATTTCATGCACTGTGCTGCTATCTTCTTGCTAACAAAGATGTCCAGATTATATCCCCTCTTCCATCTACCACTGTTAAAAGATGCAGGCAGTTTCAGATCATAGAAAAGTTGAAGGCCACTAGCATCTGCTCATGATACATGTTGTGCACCATCATCATTGTCCTGGATGTATCCCCAAGCCTCACTACGGAAATTAAAATCTTCAATAACAAAATTTAATTGATTATATTTAAAATTGTCTGGTTCGTTAAAACTAAAATTTACTTCTGGTGGCTTATAAACAGAGGTAACAGAGGATTGTGGGGTTTGGATGGTGAGAATTTCAATGTTATTTGTCTGTATAATTATGTGATATCAAGTCAGCTCTAATTTATGATGACCCTTTCCAGGGTTTTCTAGGTATAGAGTATTGAGAAGTAATTTACAGTTCTCTTCTTCTGGAGGCACCCTTGGACTATGTAGCTTATCTACAAAATTTGGCTCTTCTTACAGGAGGCACAGTAAGAAATCAAATTCCCAACCTGTTGTGTCCAAAGCCTAATTCAGGTTTAAAAGACAAATCACGCCAACATGGAAGAGCAGATGCATGCCATTTCTAAAGGCGCGAATTTCAAATATATGTCAAAGCGGGAAATGTTGAACTTTGCTTGTCCTCTGGAAGCCCGCCTAAATGTATCTTATTTTGTAATGGTTAAATCACTGTATATATAGAGGCCACCCCTGTACATAGTCCCCAGTCTGAGTTATGAGCTGAATAAAGAATCACTGAGTTTAACCCGATCCTGCTGGTTAGAGTACTTTTTGCACCGGACTCAACACAACCATTGGCTTCACAACCAGATTCTCAACTCACTAAGCTATCCACCCAGCTAACTACCAGGCAACTATTGCATATATGCTGTCTTTCCATGTATATTGACCTGCTGTTTTAGTGTAAGTGAGCTCCATATGCCCCCTACTCTATAAATATGTTTTTACATGCTGTTGTCCATGTATATTGGCACATTGTTTCTTTTAGTTCTGCAGTGCAGTCTGAATGCTTATGACTGTTTTAGATTTTCACCAATCTTCTGAATGTAGAGGAAGGTGCCAGTTCATTCATCACTGAAGAGCATCTACTGGTTACAGATGTGGACACAAAGAACAATCATATCCAAATTGAACTGAAGAAATCGCCCTTACATGGACACATTGAACTACATGGAGTTGTTATGTTGGAGGGGGAGAAATTTATGCTTTGGGATTTACACTCTTCCAAAGTTCGGTAAGATCGCCCTTGCTTGAAAGCCAGTTGCATTCAACTCTAGGGTTCGGTACTCATCCCTGTTTATAGCCAAAGAGCCAGCCACTGTCTGAGTCCACAGATGTTTCTATGGTCATATGGCAGGTGTGAATAGACACTGGAGTGCACAGAACATTGTTTACCTTCCCACTGAAATGGTACCTATTTATCTACTTTAAATTTCTTGCTTTCAAACTGCTAGGTTGGCAGGAGCTAGGACAGAGACGGGAGCTCACTCCATCGTGCAGCACTCGGGTCTCGAACTGCTGACCTGCTGACCTTCCAGCCATCAAGTTCAGTGTCTTAACCACTAAGCCACCACAGTCCTTACAAAGTTTGGTCAAATTAATGTATATTTGATGCATAGGAAATAATGACTATAATGACCAGTAACCTGATTTTTTAAATTTTTTTAATTGTTTTGGTTTTTTAAAAAATTGTTTTCTGTAGCACTTGCATGAGGTATTGCATCTATGTTAGCTCACTGTCTTTTAGCCCATTTTGCCCCAGATATGTTTCAAAAACTAAATAGAGAGATAATATCTTATGCTGCTTTTGAAGCTCTTATCCATGTGGGAGAGCTTCCAGGCAAGAGAGAGAAACATTTTAAAGGTAATTCTCCAGTGTGAACTATAGGTTGACACTGTCTGGGAATATCTCACTTCACCCATCATCAGTTGATATGGTTTATTATTATTATATTCTCTGCCTTTCCTCAAGGACAGGCTGTTCTGTCCTCACAAGATCTCAGAGAGGAGTTTAAGCTAAGAAAGAGGAGCAGTTTCAAGGGAATATGATATCACAATTCAGTGGAGATTTTAAATGTAGCCATCCTATTCTTAGGCCAACATTTTGATTTCCACATCAACTCACACACAGAACAATTTCTCAGAGCCTCCACCACCACCACTCTCCTGCTTAACAGCATAATAAGGAGTCCTGAGTCAAAGATCAGTTGATTTTCAGGGCCTCATGCAAACCAAGAATATTTAAGCCACATTGAACACTAATATGTGCATTAGCAGAGAAATGAATACACAGGGGGGAAAGTTTCAGTCACAAGAACAGATGCCTTCAACATGTTGAGATATGCCATCAAAATAGTTGTCAAGTGCTACAAGATGCTTTAGTGCCCCCCCCCCCAATCATCATCAGGATTAACAAAAAAGGCAGGAGGTTCCATGTCTTTTGTGTAAAAGTAGAGATATGGTGCATTTTTACACCAAAGTCCAGTTTTGTGCATTAGTAAAAAAACAATGTCCATGACTTTTAGACACCAGGGAGTATTTTTTGGGGAAAGTTTTCATTCTCGTTTGTGAAAACAAAAAAGGGAATATTTATTTGCTTAGTGGATTCATGCTGACTAAAATCCTATTGTGCAGCTGCACAAAATGCTTAACCTTTGGAAGAGAATACTATAAATTAAGAGATCTCCTTTGGCATTATTTGATACACAGCAAGTGGTGTAACTCAGCATGCAACAAATTATGTTTATGGAAGTTACAGCAATTCACTTCCACAAGTTACATCTTTTGCTTAATTGTGCAACAGGATTTTAGGCAATGAGTGAGGGCCATAGATGAGTTCATGTCCAGCTGGAAAGCTTATGTACCATAACTGTTCTTCTCATTAGGAAACACTAATAAATGTCCAAAGAACCTAATGGATGCCCAGAACATGGTTAATGTCTGATTTAGACCTTATTTATCAAATCCTTTCTATTGTTTGAATTTGTTGCATGGCTTCCATGTAGATATATGTCACACTAAGCCAACATCTGTTTCTTATCTTGGTCTGACTGCTGTCCAAGACAAAAATTCATTGTGTCTATTGCCTTATTACTTTCTGATGTAACTCATTTAGTATAACCGAATCCCACTAGAACATAACAGATTCCCTCCAATAGAGATATGGCCAGGATCCAAATACGTTTAAGCTATGAGCTGTAAATATGGAAGTTGATAGCCTCTGTTCTTGCCCAGCTTGCTTGTTCAAAACTGTAATGAATGAATGTCCAACTTTTTCATAATTATGTTTAAAAGGTATCAGCATGACAGTTCAGAAACCCTTGAAGATAGAGTCATATTTTCAGCAACAGATGGATTTAACATTGCAGATGGAACGTTAAGAGTACAGGTAATAACAACTCAGCAATATATGTTATGAAAGTATAATTGGAAGGTATTAATCACACACTGCTTTCTTCAGCTTCACTAAGTAGTTTTTTAATTGCCATTAATCCCCCTCCTTCAAGTCTCACAAAACTCTCTGTTTTGATTAGGTCTAACTTATATGGATGAAATGTTCTGGCAATAGCTGAACGTTAATATAGCCAGGCATGATAGCAGAAGACCTGATTATTAAAATCAGGTTTGCTGCCAACCATATAAAGAGAGCAAGATGATATGACTGGAGATGCAACTTGATGGGAAAAGATAAGTTTACCTGAGAACTGACCTGTTACAGCTCGAACCAAAGTGCCTTTCCCCTCCCTGGTGGGGCTCCTCATCTTGCACTGATGTGCCTGTAATTGTTTTCAGGTGTTACTTTAATTTGTTTTCAGATGTTACATAATTTCAAGTGTTACTTTAGATATGTGCTTGCATAGAGAGAAAGTACCAATAATCTGGCCTTATCTTTGAAGAGCCTGGAATTCAAGAAGAATTTGGTCCCTGCTAGGCATATGCCTCTTGGGTGTATTGATTAGGACAGGGAGAGGGCCAACTTGAGCTGACACTATCAATACTTTTTGGGTTGCCAGATGAGCAGCATCCAATTTCCTGAGATGTTGGGGCTGAAACCTGAGACCCGGTGCAGGTCTTCGTGATGCCACAGGCATACATCCTAGTGATATCCATAAGGATGGTCTCTTGTGATGTTATAAATGTGTTATTATAGTTAACTGCTAAAATGTTAGAAAAGCAAATTTTAGAAAGGACTAGTTACTTTTCTGCCACTTGATTGAATAAAAGAACACAAGAGGGATCAGGGCAATGTGCCTTTTATCTGGATAATAAGAATTTCATGGGTTGAAAGGATTTTTTTAGAGGACACCTGGTTGAGGCTCCTTTCATGTCATCAAGTGCAGTTTTCTAGTATCGAACCCACACCCTTCCAGTCTCCAGCTCAGTGTTTAACTACTAAGCCACCCGGGAAGATGTTTTAATCTGGGTAAAGATTAGCTAACCAGAGAAAATGGCAACTCAAAGTTGGGGGGAGATAGGTCCCTAAGTTTTAAAGTCATATTCTAGATCTTTCTCCCCTTCTAGCATTGTTCCTTCTGAAATGCATTCCCTAGCCAGGAATCTACTACAATGATCCAAGACTTCAGCTGACACCCCCAGACACCTGGCAGCCCTGGCTGTTTTTGTTTAAGGGTTGGATCTTTGCACTTGCAGAATTTAAGGGATAGGGGGAGAATAATCTAGCTCAGGAGTTCTCAACCTATTGCCCATGGGCCAGATCTGACCCATGGCACTATTTCATGTGGCTCCCCACTTCTCCAAGGGCATTCAAGAAACAAAATGGCCACCCCTTTGAAGCTTTTGGGACAAAATGACCACCCCATCATGCAGGGAGGGCAAAATGGCCATCTGGCCCTCAAAGCTGAGAGAGCATGACCCAGCTTGAAAAGGTTGGGAATCCTGATCTAGCTAGTGGCAAGCAATATCCCAGAATTGCCAAAGATAGTCTTAGGGTCTTTTATAGCAATAACTTGCTGAGACTAAAAGACAACTACAGATCTGCATCTTCTTGCAAACACCTAGAATTGGCATTCAGGTATCATTGGACACTTAAAGCTTTGTAAAATGCAATAAAAGCTAGCAAATAATTTTGGAAAATTTTCATTTTAAATGCAACTTCATGGCAGTTTCACATCTATTACATTCTGAAGAATTTTAAGAAATGTATATGGAACATTTCCTCCAGCTGGGAAACAAATGATAGCAATTTGAGACAAACATGCATAGACTAATATTTTTCAATTTTGCAAGGGATATAAATCCTGTTGAAATGATGAGCTGCATGATTATATAATGTAGTTACATGGTAAACATGATCCCTGATAGGCTGTGAACAATTTAAAAGCAAACCATTTGTTTGTGTTTTACTTTAAATACTGTTCAAACAACAACTAGAACCAGCACAGAAAAAAAGATAAGTATTTGCTTTGTTTCGAAAAATATACTTAATTCGTCCTTTTAAAATGTTAATGGGTAAAATTTCAGTGTAGACAGCAGAGGAATATAATATGAACAACGGTGCGCAGTTTAGATATAGTTAAAATTGGCTTTGATCAGGTTTTATAATTGAGTTTTCAAAGCTGTGAAAGATGAGCCGTGATCAAACTGGAATTGAGCTTTTGATTAAAAATAATAATGTAAAACTCTAGTTTTTTAGATTAACTGCTGTATTTTAATGTGAGCTTTCGTGGATCATTTCCATATCCTCAGGTGTCACACATAAGGCCATGGGCTTGCACACATTTACTTTTCCTATTCTGGTCCACAAGGAACAGCAATGACAGGAATGAAATCTGTACTTACACTTTCCAAAACTCATGGTCCCTGCTATGTTTGACTCTAGGTAACTGCTGATGATTACTTCTCCATATTTAAGGAAATTAGAATCAGATATTTTTGCATTGTGATAATATGGAACTTTGTAATTAATTTTAACTGGATTTTTTTGTATTTCTGTATGTTTTGTATCTCTGTGTTGTCACTGTGATTGATATTAACATTTAACTTTGTAATTTATAATCATATTGTATATTCTCTATTGTAAGTTGCCCTGAGTCACATTTTTGTTGAGTAGGGTGGGGTATAAATCTAATGAATGAATGAAATGAACCCATAGCCATTAAAATAACTGATGTGTTATCATCATATTGCTGGTATGACAAGGACCAGCCACCTCATGACAAAAAGCTCCTATGTTGTGGGAGATTGAGACCCAATTGTTCAACAGTCCAGATTTACTCATCCAAAGTGAGCATTTCACTGGTTTATGCCTAACAAGCCAGAAGAGTAGAACTTATGACACACTGTTCAAGTCAAAAGTATCCTTCTGTCCATGAATGATGTATTCTCTTTTTCATTAATTCAAGGTCACACCAGTTAATGATGAGCCACCAGAGTTGCAGCCTGGATTAAAATCAAATCTGGAATGCCTGGAAGGGGGTCGAGCCATCATTACCGCTGAATACCTCTATGCAACAGATGCTGACAGTGATGACTCCAGATTGACTTACATGATTGCAAGGCTTCCGAAGCATGGAGTTATTAAAAAAGATAACTTGGTAGTGGATAGGTTTTCTCAGTATGACCTTACACAAGGATCCATCTCCTATATACATAGTGGTAAAGAGCTGTTTCTCTCTTTATTTCCTACAATTAATGCAGATATTTCTCAATCATTACTTTTTAAGTGCTTCAAAAGTCCCATCCACCTCCAGATTTAGGTTCATGCATAGATAATGCTGTATCTTAGTAGCTTCTTAGAACACAGTGGGATTTTCCTCTTATGTCTGCAGTAATTTTATTCCAGGAGCAAAGTTACATTCCTTACAATACTAGACTGGAGTTGCTTGTGTGGCAAACCTAGCTGTCTCTCATTTGCCTTTGACTGCTAACTTTTTTTAAAAAGGTTGAAGATTTTCCAGCAATTTTTTCTAGTGGGCACATGGTGAAAAGAATATTTAATGGATAAATAGTATATTACACCTGAGCTTGTTTGGAGGTTTTAGCAGGGGAGCGCAACTGTCATTTACCCTTGACCAAAGAATGGCTGGTCATCATCTTTAGCTAACTGATGAAACTTTCATTAAATTATTAGGTGTACCGCATGCAGTTGCTAGACTTAACAATTTTAAATCCCATTAATTTTAGTTTCAGAATGAATTAAATCTTTCACAGTGCAATTAATGAAGCATAAAAGCAAATTTAGTCATTAAGAAAGAGTGTCGAAGCCATATACATTTAGGGAAGCATGATAGCCACACCCTTCCCACCATCTTTTTTGAACATGAAAGTGGAGCAGTCAAAAGAGATAAAAACTGCTTTAAGTGGCTTGCCTCTCCATGGGATTGTGGGGTTTTGCAGCTCAACTGGAGAGGCAATCTTTGTTCAGTGGCTTCCCCTTCTTCAAACAGTTTTGTGTCCTTGTTCAATATAATGACAGGGGGGGGCAGCATGTGATTTCATATGCTTCCTGAGTGACTTAAGGGTCCTCAAAATGGATGTAATTCCAAGTTGACAGAACTGAAAGAAGAAAAGTGTCCCAAAAAGAAGAGCTATACTTCAGTAGATGAGCAAATGCCTGCCTAGATTGCCTTTCTCCTGATCTTTACCCCTCTCTTTTTTTAAAAATAGAATCTGATAGCTTCCTCACATTCTTAGTTCCTGAAGATCCTCAACTCACTCAGTAACAGAGCATTTCCTTTACACATGGAAGGCATCAGGTCTTGATGATGTCTTCAGTTAGGATTAGGGAAGACTCCTACACAAAACACTGCAGGCCTGCTGCCCTCCAATCTTGATAGGACTAAGGGACAAAGACGGAAAGGAGCTAGCTGATGCAGAAGAGATTAAGAAAAGATGGAAAGAGTACACAGAGGAACTCTACAAAAAGGACCTCAACACTCCTGTTAATCACAATGACGAAGAATTTGAACTTGAGCCAGACATCCTGGAGAGCGAAGTCATAAAGGCCCTAAAGAGCACTGCAAACAACAAAGCTAGTGGAGATGATGGTATCCCAGTTGAATTTTTCAAAGCGCTAAAAGATGATGGCGTCAAATTACTGCATTCAATATGCCAGCAGATTTGGAAAACAAAACAGTGGCCACAGGATTGGAAAAGATCAGTATACGTCCCAATCCCAAAAAAGGGCAAGCCAAAGAATGTTCAAATTATCGAACAATCGCGCTCATCCCACATGCCAGCAAGGTGATGCTCAAGATAATACAGGATAGACTTCAGCAACATGTGGAGAGAGAATTACCAGATGTGCAGGCTGGTTTCAGAAGAGGCAGGGGGACTAGAGACCACATTGCCAACATACGCTGGATCATGGAGAAAACAAAGAAATACCAGAAACAAGTTTACTTTTGTTTTATTGACTACATCAAGGCATTTGACTGTGTGGACCACAACAAGATGTGGCAAGTAATTAAAGAGATGGGAATACCAGAGCACCTCATATGCCTCCTGAGAAATCTGTACATGAACCAAGAAGCAACAGTTAGGACAGAACATGGAATGACAGAGTGGTTTGGAATAGGAAAAGGAGTAAGACAAGGCTGCATTTTGTCACCATGCTTATTCAACCTATACACAGAGCACATAATGCGCAGTGCAGGGATCGAGGAATCACAATATGGGATTAAAATCGCTGGGAGAAACATCAACAATCTGAGATATGCAGACGATACCACCCTAATGGCAGAAAGTGAGGAAGACCTAAAGAATCTCTTGATTGGGCTGAAGGAGGAGAGTGCAAAAGCTGGCTTGAGACTCAATATCAAGAAAACCAAGATAATGGCAACAGGCCCAATCAGTTCCTGGAAAATAGACGGGGAAGAAGTAGAAGCAGTGACAGATTTTACTTTCTTAGGATCAAAGATCACTGCAGATGGGGATTGTAGCCATGAAATAAAAAGGCGACTGATTCTTGGGAGACAAGCAATGAGAAACCTGGGGAACATAGTGAAAAGCAGAGACATCACATTGCAAACAAAAATTAGAATAGTCAAAGCAATGGTTTTCCCAGTAGTAATGTATGGATGTGAGAGCTGGACAATTAGGAAGGCTGAACGCAGAAGAATAGATGCCTTTGAAATGTGGTGTTGGAGGAGGGTTTTGAGAGTCCCCTGGACAGCGAGGAGAACAAATAGGTCAATCTTAGAAGAAATTAACCCTGACTGCTCATTGGAAGGTCAAATAGTAAAGATGAAGCTAAAGTACTTTGGACATCAAATGAGAAGGGAGGATTCACTTGAGAAGGCATTGATGTTGGGAAAGGTAGAGGGCAAAAGAAGAAGGGGAAGGCCAAGGATGAGATGGCTAGATGGCATTATAGACACAATGGGCACAGAGCTGGGAGGGCTGAGGGGGATGGTGGAGGACAGAGGCGCCTGGAGGAAAATGGTCCATGGGGTCGCAAAGGGTCGGAGTCGACTGTGCGACTGAACAACAAACACAGGCATATAGCCTGCTTTTAGAGGTGGTTTTGGTGGCGAGTTGGGTTGGGTTTCAATCACGTGCAAAGGTGTTGAATGATAAATTTGGCCATTATGAGACCCCATCAGGGGGTTCTATTATATTTTCCCATTGTATTTTATCTGATCTCCAGCATATGTGCATTCTGGGGGCAGGATAAAATAGGACATTGCTGAAGCAACTACTTCCCAGCTGATGATGAGAATGTTATCTCCAACAGCAGAGACCACACTAGTGTTGTTGGGGCTGCTGCAGCCCTATCTTGTTCCTTTGGATGCTGTTAGGATTTAGGGATTGTGCTACAGTGGCTGGAAAGGGCCAATGTAGACTGGACCAATGCTTTGCTACAGTGTAAGATAGTTGGCCTCTATGTATAATGACCAAAAACTGTGGATGTTTTACTTTATTTCATTCTTGGATCTCTGCATCTCAGCCTTCTTGTGTTCTGCTATTGTGGACATTTGTTCAGTGACCAGATAGGTTGATCTTCAACAGATTCCCAGTTCATCAATTTGATAGTTGTTGTGCCAAAAACTGGACTTCCAGTCAGTTGATCTTAATTTCAGATTCAGCTTCCCCTGTGTCCCCTTTCCTTTCCTCTCCTCTCAAAACAAAAGACAAGGCATTTCTGTTGCACTTTCCCTTTCACTGTAACAGTCTATCCCAGGACTTTGAAACCTAGTGAATACAAGATTTCTCTCCCCCCCCCCCAAGCTCTTGTTAAATAATGTATATCTGTCTGGAGAGCCACAACTTAGTGTGGCGGATAAATACAAGTTCCTTGGTGGGCTGTAGTGGTTTTTTTTAAAATGGCATTCTGTGAGATCCCTGATGATGTTGTTTCCTGGAGTTTTTCTTTGTATTTTTAAACATTAAATTGTCTTTTTAGAGCACTAGCATTTTAGAAATAGTGACGCGTAGAGGTTTAACTCTTTAACTGGAAAAAAAACCCTGTAGTTCTGTAGAACAAGATTTCACTGTCAAATTGTCTTTTTTTTTTTTTTGCTTTTTTTTTTTGCTTGTATTCTTATAAGTACACAAAGGCATGCAGAAACATGTTATGCAACCTGTTTCCCATTGTTTATCTCCCAGCAATCCGTCTGGCATAAAGACAATTTACTAAAATGTGTTCACTGAAACAGAACCCTTTGGTATTTGAACCCATTATGCATATTTGCTTCGAGAATATTGTGTTCTGCAGAATGTGTACCTATCATCTTTTGTTCTGCAGAATGTGTACCTATCATCATATTAATTAGTCAGATGATATGGTAGAACTAGCACTTGTTTTGCCATAAAAGATGACAACCATTTTTACGTCTGCAACCAATGAGTTCACCAACCTGCTTAAGAAAACACTTACATCTCCTGTATACTAACATTTCAAACCACCTTTCCTGCCTGTCAGAAAACTAGTTGATGCATTCTGGTTGTTAATAGCATGTTAGGATTTTCAAAGACAGTGAATTTTTGTGTCTTTTTTCTAGGAGGAGAAATAGGGCATAAGGAAGTCATGGACAGCATAATTTTCATTATTTCTGATGGTTGCTGTGCTGATGAAATTCTCCTGCCACCTATACCACTTCACCCAAGCCTCCCAATATATGATCTGAACATCAAAGTGCTGCCTGTTAACAATCAGTGGCCAACCATTCAGATGGGTATGTTTTTGCTCTGCCATTCTGCTCTTCACCAAGTAATCTAAAGGTATTAAAATTGTGTGTGTTGTGTATGATTCAATAGGATACTGAATATAACATTAACTATAACATTTTTAAATATGCACTTGGGTACAATGGACAGAAGTGATAGCAATTTGTTGTGGATGACTTTATGAGAACCTGGAGTCAAGTAGAAGACTTTCCTAATCTCTTCAAATCGAATCACAGGTATCCAAATGTTACTTTAGAAAAATACAACAGCTTAGGTGTACACACACTCACAGGGAAGGGACTGCATCTAAATCATGTTAAAAATAGAGTCACATGGGCATGAAAGCAACAATTTCCCTAATACATCTCTAACTTCTAATACCCAGAGAGATATTGTCCTTGAACATAAAAACATCTTACCATGAATGGATCGACAGGTGGATAGACAGGTGGTTAGATGTACAAATAGACATATTGTATGGGCATATAGATGGGTGGCCGGGGTTATCAAATGAATACATAATATCCTAAATATTGTGCATTTGTGGCAATGCTGCTGTATACAGATCTGAGCTACTTACCATGGTGAAAAATCTATTTATTGAGTTTCTGTGATTAATACATAGCTGTTGAATTTGACCAGTAAAATAAAATGAATCTTCTTAAGGATTCATAATACATAATAAAATCTTCTTAAAGATTTAAAATAGAACATTCCCCTCTCTCCCTTCTTCATGCTTTATCCGGCAGTGTCCCCTATCAAGTGATTCCATGACACACAATGGATTTATCGGGACTTTTAAAAATTGGTGTTTTTACAACCTTTTGTTATGTGGGTTTGGTTTTCTTACAATGAAATGCAGTAATATTGCATTTGTTAAACTATAGAAAGTTCGTAGTCAGCAACCACAATCTGTGTCTAATAAGGGACAAAATTTATTCTCATACGTGCCTTGTGTAAGACAAATTGGTGGTGGTGATGCATTCAGTTTTCTATCAAAATTCATAACCAGCACTTCCTCTAAATCAGGAGTTCACAACCTTTTAAAGCCAGGGAGCCAGGTCACCATACCTGTCAAGTTTTGGATTTGGAAATAAGGGAAATTTCCTGGCAAATAAGGGATACTTGACAGCTATGCTTAACCTGTGCTGCCCTCCAATGGCGGCAGTAGGGCATTGCAGTCTAATTAACAAGGGATGACGGTGGGAAAGAGGGTAAAATAAGGGGTTTCCCCAGCCAATAAGGGATACTTGACAGCTATGCAGGTCATGCTCCCTCAGACAGCTTCAGGGGCTAGATGACCATTTTGCCCTTCCTCCACCACATGTTCCTTCCTGGTGTGGTGGAGACATGGAGGACCACATGAAATTGTGTCACAGGCTGCAGGTTGAGAATCCCTGCTCTAAATCATCTCCAAGACAGATGTTCAGAAGTAAGCAGTTGACATTATTAAGGATGTACCAGATACAGTATCTTGATTTGTTGAGGGCAACAAATTTGTAGTACTGTATAGCACCAAAAGTACTTAAAGTCACTGGAAAATTGTGCATTCCTAACTGAGAACAAAAAGATCAGTGCCTGTTTTGGCAGCAGAACCATTAGCTTGGATGGATGGATGGATAGGTAGGTAGGTAGGTAAATAGATGGATAGATAGATAGATAGATATTCTTCATTAATTTGTCTTTTATTTGAGGTTTCTGGTTTTTTTGCATGTCCAACAAGTTAAAAATCCTCTTCCGTCCTCCATTTCACTAAGTGCTTTGATGGACATTTCCATAGTGCTAGGTATCTTGAATAAATGGCAGGATAACTCACTGAAATAGAGTGCCAGGGGTTTGGACTTTGATTCCCTATTATTCCTTGTAAGAGATAAGCCAGCTATATGATATCAGGCATCCTATGTGGTCCCAGGGCCCCCTTGAAAGAAGGGAGTGGTGCACACTTCTGAGTATAGAAAAGCCTCAAAAAGGGCATCATAAATCAGAATCAAGTTGTGTGTGAAGATAAAGAAAGCTAGATTTATAGTGAGTGCCACAGGAATGTTGTGTGAAAATTGGATAAACTGTCAATGGGAATGTGGGAATGTATCTGTTTTCCGTCTGGCTGTCTCTGACACATTGTGTAAACAAAGACCTCTTTGCTTACTGAGAGACAACGCTTGCTTTTGGGCATGCGTAGAATAGTGAAAAAGAATTCTCCCTTCTTTCTCCTTATTTGGGCTCTGACATTCTTATTGGCTCTGTGCCTTAAGTTTTTTTTCTGTTAAGTTTCGTTTCTGAGATACTCTGCTTGGAATAAAGAGAAGCCATTAGTATCCTTTGTTCAGCCAAAGACTGGAGTCGTGTTTTCTGTCTCTCTCTGTTCGTTCCTTACTCTGAGCCTAATGAAGCTGGACTTCGTGGACTCTTAAGTTTCTATCTTAAAAGATCTGATGATATAAACTGCTGCTTCATGAGACTGAGTGAGAAGAGATCTTTACATGAATCAGATTCCTACAACTGGTGCCCCGTCGCGAGGCCATTGAATGAAATTCAAAGGAATGCTTTGAAGAGATCTGCTTCAGCAATTAGCACCTAATTATCACCTCATCGACCGGGACAAGGTCTTCATTCACCTACGACCGGGAAGGTCATAAATCGAGCGCTCAAGATTCATCCAAAGTCAACTTTGGGTCCCACATTAGGTGAGTGACGAAAGAAAAAGAAAAATATTATTTTTTTATCATGGGGTGTGTGCTTTCTTCGCAAATGCAGGAACTTTGTAAAGATATCTCAGATGTTTTGCATATGAATGGACGAAAGGCTGATGAGAAGCAAATACAACAGCTGGTCAAAGCTATAGAAAAAAACTGTCATTGGGTTAAATTTGATGAATGTTTGGACCTAAAACAGTGGAAACAGATTGGGAGAGAAATGCAGAAGCATAATGGAATTTCTGTATCAGTGCTATTTACATGGGAGGAAGTCAGAGACTGCCTTCAAAGACTCACTCCAAAGAATATTCTGTTGTCTCAGGGGCTTGCTGGCCCCCTCCCACAGCTTTTGCCTCCAGCCAAAGGGGGGGCTATGGCAACTGCCCCTCCATCATATGAGAAACAACAGCCCCCTGATGGGGGTGGAGGTGGAAATGGAGATGGGACATTATATCCTGCCTTGCAGCAATCAAGCACTTTTAGCCCTACAAAAGACCTGTTCTCTGCTGCAATACTGCCTGCCGAGTCTAAAAAACAACTAGTGCCAGCTGATGGGGAACAAATGGTGGGGACCTCATCACAGATTGAAGCTGTTAATGCATGCAGAGTGGCAGGAAGCAAGAAGTGTGTTTCAAAGAGCAGCATAGGGGATCTCAGCCCCCCCCGTGAAGCAACCCTCATCACAAAAGCAGGAGAAGCTGAGTAGTAAACTTGATACCTCACGTTTGGGCAGGAAGATCCTACAGAAGTGGAAGGATGGCCCAAAGGAGGAATGCACAAAACCCAAGACCAGAAAGGGGTGCAAGTACAAACTAACAGATGCAGTTTGTCATAAAGTTGAGATTCAGAAGCTGCAGATGAAAGAAATGCAGAGGAAAAGGGGCGTGGATCCGTCCTGTATGGACAGCAGGCTGTTGCAAAAATACAAGGAGGGAGAAGACATACAGTTTTTGGCTGATTTTGAACTGCCCAACCCTCAAACAAAGAGATCCAGAGTGAGCTGTCCCAAGTTTCAGCATCAGGATTGCAGGGAAAGCAACTTGGAATTCCCTGTGATTTTCTTCTGTGTGAAAATTACTTGCAACTTCTGGAGAAGTCTTTGTGCCTTCACACCTCTTCGCCTGCCTTAATGCAGATGGGTGTGGCTGGAGCATGAAGGAATGTGTGTTTGCCTGAAAAGCTGAAAAGGGGGGTTGTGTGGGATTGTCTTGTGAATTCAGTGAGACTTAATTTATGGCTTAATTTCAACCTTTGCCATGCCAAGAACTGTGCTGGAGAGAAGAGAGTGTTTAAGAAGAAAGCTTAATCAACATTTGGACTTTTAATTTGGACATTTTAATTGGACTAAAAGGAAAAATGTTTGTGTGGACTGTAAAGAAGAATTGGCTTTTTAAAACCTGAAAACCTTTTTTAAGCAACCTGCTCATGCTATGAGTGTGAAATGCTCTAATAAGATTTGTACTGTATTTGAGTTACCATGCTATGCTGATTTTAAGTTATTGAATGCTTCTTTCATTTACACCAGTGGGAGAAGAAAAAATTCAGTACCATACACATGTAAATGGGTTTGTGATATTGCATTTGTGTTATATGTCACTCATGTTTCATATCTAGTTACATGGTACTAGTAATAACAGGGCATGCTCCTGTTTCTTAGGGGCGTGTCTTCCTAAGCCATTGGTCATTTATTGGCAACAAGGGGATCCTGAGTGGAAGGGTCCCTGCCCGAGCGATCCGCCCATGGAGAGAGAAGAAGGTTACTCAGCTCCAGAACGGTGGTTCACCAGTAGACTAAATTTGCTGACATTTGTTCTTTTCTTTTTTACTGTGCTTCCAGCTGTAAGAACAATGACTCATGGGGGCAACCCCAACTTTTGGCTTCGTCATGCTAACTATATGTTTGAGGTTTATGGTAAGAATGCAACGTTATACTATGAGCATCCACTGGCAGTGTCTCAAATGGCCTTTCTTCCGGCATTGTTCAACACGCCAGAGTTAGTTATTGGACATTTGCAACATGTTGATAGGTCTACACTCTTCTCTAATCCTCCAGAACAATTTAACAACACCCGCTGGCGAAGCATGACATTCAAGAAATACACTAAAGGACTTTGTTTCTGTTGTCATAGTTCTGGAGTCTGGAATAGTAAATGGAAGTACTGGACTCAAGCAAAAAGGGTTTTGCAGAATATAGGCAATTATACGGGTTGTGATGATTATTTTTGGTTATGGGGTAGTTATAACAGTTCTTATAAGCTTAATTATACCTTGTTTAACACTACTATTGAAGATATATAGGATGTGTTTCCTATGTTTACTCCTGATTATTCTGCTATAGATAGTGGTTCAATTTGCAATGGATGGCAAATCAAGGATCCTAACATGTGGTTCTTTTTTAATGGAGTTGCCACGAATTTCCATCCAGGACAATATCAATGTGCAGCATTGGGTTATTTTACCTTACCCGTACAAGTGCAAATGCCGCTTCAGGCAGATGCACGGCGCCGGAGAGCTGCTGCCGGCCCGATGGGTC
The DNA here is from genome assembly GCA_035047305.1 of Bradypodion pumilum. Lineage (NCBI taxonomy): Eukaryota > Metazoa > Chordata > Lepidosauria > Squamata > Chamaeleonidae > Bradypodion > Bradypodion pumilum. The sequence continues at coordinate 103,287,660 of JAWDJD010000004.1, read as the reverse complement.
ATAGATTACCTGTTAGCAAAATCCGGAGGATTTTGTAAACTGGTCGGGAACCAGGGATGTCGGGTAAAATTCCAGGATCTGAATAATACTATTGAGAAAGAACTTCAGAATTTACAGGAGAGTATTACTAACAATGTACGCACTGATGTTAATCTCTTTGATTGGGTGACTTCTTGGTTGCCTGATTTATCTGTCCTTAGACAAGTTTTCTTTTATGGGTTCATTATTATTATCTGCCTTATATCATTGTGTTTTGCATTAATTGTATTCCTAACCTTATTTCTATGTGTAACGCATGTCCACTGCGTAGAAGGGAGACATCGGGGTTTGCACGATGGCAATTGTACTCAATGAGGTATCATCCTCCAGAACAAGGTACCAGGAGTCAGGAGGGGTACGATGTCCAGGAGGACAGTGATGATGTATATGGAGGAGTAGTTATGGAGTATGATGACATGCAGGGGTATGATTAGCCGTCCCTCTCTCAAATTTAAATGAAAAAGGAGGACATGTGGGAATGTATCTGTTTTCCGTCTGGCTGTCTCTGACACATTGTGTAAACAAAGACCTCTTTGCTTACTGAGAGACAACGCTTGCTTTTGGGCATGCGTAGAATAGTGAAAAAGAATTCTCCCTTCTTTCTCCTTATTTGGGCTCTGACATTCTTATTGGCTCTGTGCCTTAAGTTTTTTTTTCTGTTAAGTTTCGTTTCTGAGATACTCTGCTTGGAATAAAGAGAAGCCATTAGTATCCTTTGTTCAGCCAAAGACTGGAGTCGTGTTTTCTGTCTCTCTCTGTTCGTTCCTTACTCTGAGCCTAATGAAGCTGGACTTCGTGGACTCTTAAGTTTCTATCTTAAAAGATCTGATGATATAAACTGCTGCTTCATGAGACTGAGTGAGAAGAGATCTTTACATGAATCAGATTCCTACATGGGAAAATGTGCTGTTTGTTTTGCTCTCATTCTAGAAGCGAGGAGTCTTGTGGGGCCTGGAAATTTCTTGTTGAGGAGTCTTGCATTCCTCAGAAAATCTAAAGAGATTTAGCAAAAATCCCTCAAATTCAGGGAACTGAACTGCATGTATACCATACAGCCTGCCCTGTAAACTCCCATGCTGTCTTCAGGTGCAAGAAAAGCAGGCATCATTGAAATATGAGCAGATACCAGTCTGGTTGGCTTTGGCTCGGGGAATTGGAAGGAGGATGCCATTTTATTCAGGCAGCAGAGCATGTTGGGCAACCTCTGTTTCTAGTGACGTATATCCACCAAAGTTGATCTATATTAAAAACATGTATGACTCACCCTCTGAACCACCAGGCCCCTGCATATATTCAATTGGTTTTCCACTCCTAAGACAAATTAAAATGATCCATTTAACACAGTATCTCAAAGCAGGGATTCCCTAAAGCAGTGATGGTGAACCTTTTAGAGACCAAGTGCCCAAACTGCAACCCAAAACCCACTTATTACAAAGTGACAACACAGCAGCAGGGGAGGAAGGGGTGTGGCAAACTCTGTGCTGGAGGAGGGAGGACGTGCTCCCATTGAGCTGCTGGGTAGAGGGGTGGAGTGAACTCTGTGCTGGGGTGACTGCATGGGTGCCCACAGAGAGGGCTCCGAGTGCCACCTCTGGCACATGTGCCATAGATTCACCACCACTGCCCTAAACTCTTAAGCAAGGATCTGCCTCAGCTTTATCGCCCATGATCCTTCGACTAGTGCTTAAACCAAGGCCTCATACATGTACATCTGTACTGCCTTTCATCTAGCAGTGAGCTGTGGCATTTCTTTCTTAAGTTGTCTAGGTTAAAATGTAGCAATGCCACTCTGTTTTGTTTCTGAGCTTCATATTGGCAAGACACAACACAAGTGGGAGGAGAGGGTCCATAGCTCCAATACTGGGAGAGAACTTGGAGAAGCTCAACTGGTGCGGAAGAGTGAGCACGGTCCCTGGCAGCCCAGCTCCTTTCCATCTGTGCAGGCACTCTCTTAGCAGAAGGAATTTAGCATCCTGGTATTCTCTTGCTTATCCTCAATACCACATAGCTCAATTTTGTAGTTCTCTTTTAAAAAAAACACAGGTTATTTCTTTGCACTTATTAATGAAACAAATATGTCCTTTTTCTACCTTCATGCAAGTCACTCATTTATAGTGAAATTCAAGGCATCCTTTCTGTCAACAGAGGAATCTTGCTATCATGCTTGTCTCTAGAGAGAAAGAGGCATTGTCTATTGCCTGGAGCAGAATTTACTAGCAGTTGTTATATCTCAAAATTAACCCCCAAATGTGCCTAAAGATGAATTTATATAGCTTTTCAAATTGGAAAACAGCACTAAACACATTGATTATTTGAGTAAAAACTATAAATGCAAGGAATTGGAGGTTAACATATATAAGTTATAGGGATGTTGTCCTATTTTTCAGATTCAAGCTAACTAGGAAAAAAATACATGCTAAAATGGAAAATTTCAATTTTCAGTCATTATAAACCTTTTTTCTAGATCAGGGATTCTCAACCTGTGGCCCATGGGCCGGATGCGACCCGTGGTGCCATTTCATGTGCCCTCCCCACCTCCACCACACCAGGAAGTGCCATGTGGTGGAGGAAGGACAAGATGGCCATCCGATCCCCAAAGCTCTCTGAGGGGGTGTGACCTGTCCCCCGGCTTTAAAAGCTTGAGAACTCCTGTTCTAGATTTTTTCAGCATATTTCAAAAGTACCTTCTCTTTATTTTGTGCTGGAAAATGGTTGGCCCTTTAAAAAATGTTTTTCTTATACCACTACTGTGCTTGCTCTTTCTGACAGGACCAAATTGGTGCCATTCAAGGCCTAAATTGTTTTGGGGGGAAGGGAGGGGGATGAAGGGCAGGAAACTATCTGCCCTATGGCATTCACCATTATGCTAACTTCACACACATATGGGATGAAGGCAGAGACAGAACTTTGTGGGAAGGGCTCTCAGAAGGTAGAAAGATGAGCTCTCATTTAGTATCTTCATGGCTGGGGTGGTGGTGGAGGAATATGAGTCAGCTGTGAATTCTGTAATCCTTGAAATTCCAATACCTAATAAAAATTGCAAACTGGAGAGCAACTGTCTCAGGAGAAAAATAACAACTTTAAAACAGCTTTAAAACAGATCTAAACTGGAAGCAGCAAGAAAGTTCATAGAGAGTCGAAAAACATATATTAATAGAGTTTGGAAATTTAATAGGAACATGGCAAGACAGAACTACCATACTGTACATCCATTCCAAGCTAAAGAGCAAGAAAATAAAAATTTGCCAACTAAAAGGAAATGGGGGGATATCATCAAATCCAGAGATAAATAATGCCCAGTTGGATGCAATTACCATAGCAATGCAAGCAAAACAAAATCATTCCAGCCTTCCTAGTGGTGATCCGGCAGTTACTGATAGTGGAGAACATGAGAGGCAATCCTTCAGCATTGTAAAAGTGACTAGAATCTTTAAAAAACTTTTTCTTTCCTAGCAATTCAGCAGCATAATGAGGAAGCAAGAAAGGACTTTGCAGAAACAACAAGAATAATAATAATTGTGTTCTGTCAAGTTGATTCTAACTCATGCTAACACTTTCAATGGATTTCTAAGTATAGTGTGCTCAGAAGAACTCCACCATTCCCTTCTGTGGCTCATAGTGTTCTGTGCAGCTTGGAAAAAGCTACACAGAATGGCTTTTTCTGGAAGGTAATGTGAGGAATTGAATGCTGCCAATTGCTCCCTACAACTATACCTCCAACAACAATAATACAGTACAAAAGCAGGAGAAAGACAATACCTTTATTGTATTACTAAGAAGAATCAAACATTACACATGCTTTCATGATTCAAGATCACATCTTCAAGGTGTGCACCAATTTCTTGTGGATAGTGCAGGGAAATTATCAGAGAGAATCTCAAATGGTTCATGGCAAGATGTTGTGCCAGGCTTAGTTTCTTAGAGGTGAGCTGCAAAACAATAACAATACAGTTAGTGATTTCTGGTTCTATAATAATGGGTTAACGGGGTATTTAATTCTAAGAAGAATTAGACTGTTTATTTCCCCCACCCCACTCTGCTTACTATAAAGTCAGGCTCAATCATTACAAGATGTAGAAAAGTTTGCATTGGACCATGGGGCACAGGGACTACTTTAATAGCTTTGACTGTGTGAATCAACACATTATGTGTCTTAAGTTCTGATTCTCAAGCTAAATCTTTTGGGAAGCCTCAAAGTCTGTATTAAGGTTGCAGGTAGGGAATGACCCTTGAGTGATTTTTTTTATATGGATGCTCCACTGGATACAGTCTAATGAGCTTGGGACCACAGGGTACTGTATTGACACTACAGTATGAGGAACATACCATGTCAAAATTAACAGAGTGATTTCTGAATAAAATAAATTTAGAATTATACTGCCTGAATGAATGTTACCATCTATTATTTTGCCTCCTTATCTGACCCTATTGGTGAATTTAAAAGCATTGTTCAAGAAGAGGGTGCAAAAGCTGGCTTGAGACTCAACATAAAGAAACCCAAGATAATGGCAACAGGTCATATCACTCCCGGGAAAATAGATGGAAAAGAAGTGACAGACTTTACTTTTTTAGGATCTAAGATCACTGCAGATGGTGACTGTAGCCATGAAATAAAAAGGTGACTGATTCTTAGGAGAAACGTGGTGAACATAGTTAAAAATAGGGACATTGCCTTGCAAACAAAAGTCTGCATAGTAAAAGCAATGGTATTCCTGGTAATAATGTACAGTTGTGAGAGCAGGACCATAAGGAAAGCTGAGTACAGAAAAATAGACACCTTTGAAATGTGGTGTTGGAAGAGAATTTTGAGAGTCCCCTGGACAGCACGGAGAACAAATAGGTCGATCTTAAAAGAAATCACCCCTGACTGCTCCTTAGAAGGTCAAATAGTAAAGATGAAGCTAAATTACTTTGGACATCAAATGAGAAGAGAGGGTTGACTTGAGAAAGCCTTGATGCTGGGAAAGGTTGAGGGCAAAAGAAGAAGGGGTGGCCAAAAATGAGATGGCTAGATGGTATTGTTGATGCAATAGGCAAAGAGCTGGGCATTTTGGGGAGGATGGTGGTAGACAGAGGTGTCTGGCGTGCGGTGGTCTATGGGGCTGCAGAGGGTCAGAATTGACTGTGTGGCTGAACAACAACAACAACAGAAGCTGGAGAAAAGCACTGGCTCAGAGAAGATGTATCTGGAAATAGTGCTAAACCTCAGGGTCTGACGGGTGGCCACATTGGATGAGTCTGATGGGATTTGAAATAAGACATTTTGAGGAACATAGGTTCACTAGGGAGAGAGAAGCCTGAAAAGGATATTTGAAGGCATAGGATTTTCTTCTTTTTGTGTTCACAGAATAGTGCACTCTAGAGTTCAATTATGAAAATTCTCATGGATTGCTATGAGTCCAGTTGCAGTTAGCTTGGTAATCTACTTAGATGAAACCATGGCTCTATCCTATGAAATACATGGATTTGTAGCTTTGGATGTAAGAACTCTTTTCTGAAGCATTTTAGTGCTGTAACACAGGAGAGTATGCTAGACTTTATGATGACCCCACACACACACACAAATTACAAATCTTACAGTTCTTTGAGAGGTACCAAGTTCTTACAACTTTGTGGTGCAGTATACTCATGGCTGGCAGTCTGCCCTCCTTGTGTAGTTTTATGTTGAGATTTCAGGGAGTCAGAAACACTGTCCTGTCCTTGCTTTATGCTGCAACAGAGTTTTACGAATTGGGATTTAGATGCCTCAGAGATTGGCATCAATTTCACAGATTGCTATATGGACATAATACAAACAGGCGGAGAAAGACAGAGGAGACTGGAGGAGAATAATTTGAAGTCTCCAACTATCAGCTCATGAAACAACCCCTTCTTTTTTGTTTTACTCGCCCTTCCAGCACTTGCAGAAGGAAAAACACTTAATTTTCGCCAGCAGCTATAACTGAGTATAGAAAGACACTATCCCAATACTGCTGAGCAAGTTACTTTGAGCTGAAACAAAAGTGTCACTAGTGCTTTTGTCAGCAACTGCTACCCAAATCAATATCCGATTAAGCTGAGCTGCTAGACAGGCAGGCTGGGATGACTTAGACTCATCTTAGCTTTAAAAAAAAAAATCAAAGCAGAGCTTTAAATCTGAAATGGGGTGGATAATGTTCTCTCTTGTCTTTTCTCAAGGAGAAATATTTGTGGTAGATGAAGGATCTTCAGCATGTGTCAACCTAAAGTATCTGAGTGCTTCAGATGAAGATTCAAAACCTGAGGATCTGACTTTCTACCTAGAGACAAGACCTCAGTATGGTTACCTTGAGAACCTTCTTCCTGTACCTGGCTATGAGAAGAGCAATGCAGGCCTGAATATAAGTGAGTCCACAATTTATTCCTTTAATCTTATTCTCTTTCTTTTCTCCAAAATCAATTATATCATATGTGTGTTCCTTTCCAAATGCATAGCAAATGAGTATAACAAATAAGACACATATAACCTAGCTTTTTGAAGGGAGGGAGATATGGTAAATAGTAGTTTGATATTTTACTATCACTAAATGTTAATTCCAAGCTAGCTATGTTGGTGTGAAATAAGTTTTTAAGTACCATTTCCTCTCTTTTTAAACAACACTGACACATTCTTCACTTTTCGGTCATGAAATTTTAACCTCTCAAGTCCTTGTGATACCTTAAGGAGACTTTGAAAGAGAACTGCCATTAGGGCAGGACAACTGAGCACTAGAATACAAAGGCCATAAAAAGTTGCTGCTAAAAGGACATGAACCTGCTCGTTGGGTATTTACTGCAGGAAAGAGTTGAACACACTTGCCTCCAGCCACTCCTCCTTCAGTAGAAGGAGACTTAAAACACACTGACCCATCATAAAAACAGCCTGGTGATTGTGTACTCTGACCCTGGTGTTTCTCCCATTCTGTTATCCTTTCCCTATATCTGGCAGTCTCATATGATCCAAATTTAAGTATCAAAGCAGCAAAGTCCCAGGTGCCAAATTTATTAGTTACAGCTCTGCTTTCAAGAGAGTTAGGAACCCAGTCCCTAATAAGGAATTAGAAATGCTTGACACTTTCACAGTGGTCCCCAACCACAGTGATCCCCAATCTTTGGTTTTTGGACTTCAATACCCAGAAGCCTAAGTCAGTACCGTAAAACCCCGTATAACGATAGCATCATACAGCGATGAACTGGCAGTGTTGGGCTGCTTTCCTCCTGGGAAGTGTGTTCCCAGGGGGAAAGAAGGCCCAGTGCTGTTAGTGAAAGGGATTCTCAGTGGTCCCTCTGCCGTTTCGGCAAGGGGTAAAGTGCTTTTCAGGCCAAAGGCACCCCTGTGCTGTTAGCAAAAGGGATTCTCGCTGGTCCCCTTGCGCAAACAACAGGGGCGCCACTGAGAATCCCTTTCTCTAACAGTGCAGGGGTGCCTTTGGCTGGAGAAGCGCTTTAGCCCTGGGAAAGGGCTTCTCTGGCCAAAGGCACCTCTGTGCTGTTAGCGAAAGGCATTCCCACAGGTCCCCTTGTGGAAACAGCAGGGGGACCAGTGAGAATCCCTTTCGCTAACAGCACAGGGGTGCCTTTGGCCGGAGAAGCCCTTTACCCCTGGGAAAGGGCTTCTCTGATCAAAGGCACCTCTGCGCTGTTAGCAAAAGGGATTCCCACTGGTCCCCTTGTGGAAACAGCAGGGGTTCCAGGGAGAATCCATTTTGCTATCAGCGCAGGGGTGCCTTTGGCCAGAGAACCACTTTACCCCTGGGAAACCACTTCTCTGGCCAAAGGCACCCCTGCACTGTTAGAGAAAGGGCTTCTCGCTGGTCCCCTTGCCCAAACAACAGGGGGACCAATGAGAATCAATTTTGTTAGCAGCGCAGGGTTGCTATAGCCCTGGGAAGTGCTTTACCCCTGGAAAAGTGCTTTTCAGGGCAAAAGCAACCCTGCACTGTTAGCATTTCCACGGTGAAAAAAATCGTTGTCCGAATTATCCCGTAGGGAAAATTGCTATATGATACATGTATTGTACAGTGATTTTTTCATACAATGATGGACCCATTAGAACCAATTAAAATCTTTATATGGGGTTTTACTGTACATTGGCTGATCAGTGTTATGGTGAATTGACTTAGGCTTCTGGGAATTGAAATCCAAAAACCAAAGTTTGGAGACCACTGTTCTATAGGAAGTCCTTGTTTACAGTTTGGAGCAACTTGGTTTTCTTGTAAGTCTGCAGCAGTTGTATATTCACAGTCTACCAGCTGAATGTAGCTAGCTACTCATTTAATTCTATAGGCATTTCAACATGCATTTCTAAGAGAAGCACCTGGCAGTAAAATCGCCATGAACTTTCATTGCCTGCCTGATGAATAGATCTTGAATCTCAAAGGCTCACATGATTATTATTTTTTTAGAGATCCAATAAAGTTATAGCCTTTCCCTGCATTTGCATTAATTTAATTCTGTTTGTAGAAATTTCTTATGGGTAGTCTCACCATTTGATCTGTAGTGCTTGGGTAGGTGGTAAGAAAATAAGCAGGTCTGCTTGGATCATAGTTATTAAGATTCATAAGGTGTTATGTATGTTAACTGTGCTTAACTGTCAAGGTGATTCAAACTGCCATGTTTCCCGCACTTTCCTAGCTGTCAAAGCAGCATCCCTGTTTGACAGGTACGAAATCTCGCACGACAGCATAGTCTTGCGAGATTTCGATATGGCGTACAAATTAGAATCTGACAGGAGCGGAATGTATCTTTTCTCATGTAACTATTCTTATGCAAATAAGTGGATCGAAAAATGTGCACACTCTGTTAGCCAATGGGCTTGTTGTATTATTGTTACTGTTACTGTTTATTGTGTATATAAGTCCGAGTTTTGCCCCATCCGAACTGTGTTCAAACTCCACTAATAAAGAGCTGAATTTCACTACTTCATTCATCTGCTTCTTCATTCCTTGAACACTAAACTGGCAACGAAGGTGGGATGGCATCCCAACACGGCAGCAACATCGGCCCATTCGACCCAGCTCGTCCAGAAAAATGTGCAACATACGGACGCCAGTTCCGCCATGCAATGGATTCGCAGAAGATCACTGACGAAGACCAGAAGCACTCCTGTTTCCTCTCTCAGTTCGGTTCTGAGACACTTGAGCTGGCAACCCACCTCGTTCTCCCAAGGGACGTGGATGTGGTGCCGCTCGCAGAAATCATGTCCGCACTGAGGAGGCACCTGCAGCCAGAGGTCTTGATCTTCCTGGCTAGGGTGGCCTTCCACAGAAGAGAGCAGTGACCTGGGGAGTCCACTGCAGACTACGCCAGCACGCTGCACATTGCTGCCGCCCCATGCAAGTGGGGCAACATTGAAGAATCACTCCGGGACCGTCTGCTGGCCGGCATGAGGGACTAAGATGCTCAATGTCGCCTCATGATCAGAAAGAAGCTAACGTTCAAGGCTGTCCTAGAAGAGGCAGTAGCGTCTGAGGCTGCACGGTCCGGCATCAAGCTTTTCCGGCATCGCCACTCCACCACCAGTGCCACCGACTCAGCTGTGCAAGCTCAGCAGAATTCATCTTCATCCTCCTTGGCATCACCTGGTTCCACCTCTTCAATGGAATCCAGCAACCCAGAGGGAGAAGTCCAAGCAGTCCAACGAAAGCACCGAGAGCACCGTGATGATCAGGAGAAGAAATTCCTTCGCAAGTGTGATGGCTGCGGAGCCCGGCATGACCGCAGGAAGTGCCCATTCCGCACCACAGAATGCCACAACTGTGGACATAGAGGGCACATTGCTAAGGTATGCTGGAAGCAGAGACCTCCAGCACCGGAGGCCAAGAAGAGTCATCACCACAACACGTCCATCGCCAAAGTGTCACCCGAACCTGAGCCGTGCCATGTGGGCATCATCAGCAAGCGTTTCTTCGCAGACCTGAGCCTTCAGGACATCCCCTTCAAGATGGAGGTGGATTCAGGTACTACCTTTTACATAATTCCACAGCAGGAGTTTTTAAGGAATCCCCCTGCCTCTCGGCCCAAGCTTAAATTCCTTAAGACTTCCCTCCGGGATGTGCAAGGTTGCCAGATTCCGGTCCTGGGGTGTGGGTAATTTCTTGGTTAAATTAAAAAACATTCGCACCTCCTTGCCATTGGTTGTAGTTAAGCAGGGCACGAACTGTCTTATTGGGACCCAATGGTTTAAGCCCCTGGGGATCTGGCTTTCTGGCATTCACGCAATAGACTCTGACTCTGGGACATTTGTGCTGCACATCCTGAGGTGTTCAAAAAGGGTTTAGGCTTATACAGAGGACCCCCTGTTGACTTTGAGCTTGACCCCACAATCTGCTCCATCCGGATGAAGCCATGCCGGGTATCCTTTGCCTTAAAGGAAAAGATAGAAGCCGAACTGGACAAACTGGTAGGGCAGGGCATCCTAGTGCTGATGGATTCCGCAGAGTGGGATACACCAATTGTGACTGCTTTGAAACGTAACAGGGAGGTCAGGATAGGCGCAGACTATAATTGTACCATCAATTAAGCTATTCGCCAGAACGCATATCCTGTGCCCGTGGTAAGGCACCTTCTTGCCTCCTTGCATAGAGGAAATTGCTTCGCAAAACTTGACCTTGCCCAGGCTTACCAGCAATTAACTGTGTCTCCTGCTGCTGCCATAGCCCAGACCATCGTAACCCATAAGGGGGCATTTAAGGTAACCATACTACAATTTGGGGTGAATGTGGCCCCCGGAATATTACAATCTCTTGTAGAATGTATTTTAAAAGGTTTGCCTGGTGTCCTGCCATATTTGGACGATGTCCTGATCACCGCTAACGACATCGCCAAACTAGCGGCCAGGCTCGATCGCGTCCTGTCACATTTCGAGCGGGCTGGTCTATGTCTCAGAAGAGACAAATGTGTGTTTTTGGCACGGGAAGTGGAGTTCCTGGGGTACCGAATTACACCCCAAGGTATCATGCCCTCTGACTCCAAGGTGACGGTCGTGGGAAATGCACCCAGGCAGAAATGTAAAGCCGAATTGCAATCATTTCTAGGATTGTTAAAATTCTATCTTGCTTTTCTCCAGTGCAAAGCCTCAGTTGCTGAACCATTACATCGGCTTCTTAAGAAAGATACTTTTTGGCACTGGGGTCATTGCCAGGAGAAAGTGTTCCAACAACTTAAAAGGCTACTATCTTCAGATGCTGTGTTAACTCATTTTGATCCTAACAAGAAAGTTGTACTTGTGTGTGATGCATCCCCTGTGGAGGTAGGAGCTGTGATATGCCATGTACTCAATGACAGGAGGGAAGCCCCCGTAGCATTCTATTCCCGTTCGCTCTCAAAGCCTGAGAAAAATTATGCTCAGACAGACAGGGAGGTGTTGGCAATCATGGCAGGCACTAAGAAATTCCACGATTACCTTTATGGAAGGCCTTTTACCATCATAAATGACCACAAGCCCCTCCTTGGAATTTTTGTGAATGGGAAACCCATGCCTCAAATTCTGTCCCCCAGGATGTTGCGTTGGGCAATTTTCCTAAATGCATACGATTTTACTTTGGTGCACAGGCCCAGCAAGGACATCAGCCACGCTGATTCCGTCTCGTTCTCCACTGCCAGGGGTCGGGGAAGCAGATTGCGAGATTGAAAGCGAGCAGCAGGTCCTTATGATTGAGGCATTCGACCCGTCCCCGGTTGTCCCCTCCGATATAGCCAAAGCTATGGCCAAGTACGTAACGTTGACTAAAGTAATGTCTTGGGTACAAAAAGGCTGGCCTGCCTCTCCTCTAGCCGAGGATTTCAGAACATTCCACCATAAGCATTTGGAATTGTCAGTGGAACAAGGTTGCCTTCTATGGGGCCAGTGGGTGGTCATTCCTGTCACTCTCAGGAAAAAGGTTTTACATTTACTTCACACAAGTCACTCGGGAATTGTACGTTCCAAAGCCCTTGCCCATAGCTACTTTTGGTGGCCTCACCTGGACCATGACATAGAACAGGGTCGATTAAAGTGGCCCACCCCCGGCAACTGATGGATCCGGATGGATTCCAGAGGGAACTGGGGGAATTTCCTCTGGATCGGCGACGCGATTCACCTGAGGCACTTGTTGACCTGTGGTACGGGTCGATGACATCTGCCTTGGATATAATAGCTCCACTACGGCCTCTCAGCGCCCGTGGAGCTAGGTCATCCCCGTGGTTCACTGAAGAACTACGGGAGCTCAAACGAGCAAAGAGACGCCTTGAGCACCGCTGGGTGAAGACCCAGAGCGATTCCGATTGGACACTAGCTAGAGCCGCTATTAGGGCCTACCTAGTGGCGATGGGGGTGGTGAGGAGGCAGTACTTCACCTCCCTTATTGCCTCCGCTGATAATCGCTCAGCCACCCTGTTTCGGGTGACCAGGTCCCTCCTGGGTAGGGCTGGGCCTGTGCCTGGTTGGAAGGGATCGGCTGAGGACTTTGCTGACCATCTGGTGGAGAAAATCAATTGGATTTGCTCAGGGTTCAAACTTGGCATGGGCGGGGAGGGTCCGGGGGGAGCCAGTGCGCAGTCTTGCGGTGTTACCTGGCTCCTTGCAGTGGTCCATGCCACTAATTGTCCATTGGATCCCTGTCCCGCCTGGCTGGTAAAAGCCTCTAAGACGGTGACAGGTGGCTGGGTCGGGGCTATAATTAACGCGTCTATTCGAGAGGGGATGTTTCCTGCACTGCTGAAACATGCTCTTGTGCGCCCCCTCCTGAAGAAGCCATCCCTCGATCCAGCAATCCTAACCAACTACAGACCTGTCTCCAACCTTCCTTTTTTGGGGAAGGTTCTGAAGAAGGCAGTGGCACGTCAGCTGCAGGGGGTACTGGATGAAACGGAATATCTGGACCAATTCCAGTCAGGATTCAGACCTGGATATGGTACTGAGACTGCATTGGTCATGCTGATGGATGATCTCTGGCGAGAGCGGGATGGTGGTCGTCCGTCCGTCCTTGCTCTTCTTGACCTCTCAGCGGCCTTTGATACTGTTGACCACGGTATCCTTCTGGAACGGCTCCGAGGATTGGGGATCCAGGGCACGGTGTGGTCCTGGTTTTCCTCATTTCTGAGGGCCCGGACCCAGTCGGTGTGGTTGGAGAGTGAGAGGTCGAGTCCTAGGCCCCTAAAATATGGGGTGCCTCAGGGCTCGGTACTCTCTCCTCTCCTATTTAACATCTACATGAAGCCGCTGGGTGAGATCATCCATTCCCACGGGGTGTGGTACCACCAGTACGCGGATGACACACAGGTGTACATCTCGGCCTGTGGGGACCCCAGTGATGCAGTCAAAGTCCTTTCCAGCTGTCTGCAGGCTGTTGGGGTCTGGATGGGGGCAAATGGGCTACAGCTGAATCCTAGCAAGACTGAGTGTCTTTTATGTATTTACTGTCTGCTATGTAAACCGCCCTGAGTTGGGTTGTACCTGAGTGGGCGGTATATAAGCGTGAAAATAAAAATAAAAAATAAACAGATGATTGGCACTTGTGCCAGCTGTCAATCCTCTCGCCCAGAGCAATCCCACCTTCCCTCTTGGGAATGGGATTCTGCTCGGGGCCCGTGGTCCAGGTTGCACATAGATTTTGCAGGTCCATTTAGGGGTGCCCAATTTTTGTTAGTTGTAGACTCATTCTCTAAGTGGCTGGAAGTGATTAGAGTGCCTAATACCACTTCAGCCACCACGATAATGCACCTGAGAAGGCTGTTTGCAGCATTTGGACTGCCAGTTGTGCTGGTGTCAGACAACGCATCCACGTTCACATCTGCAAAATTCCAATCCTTCATGGAAAGGAATGCAATTAGGCACATCACTGCCGCCCCATTCCACCCAGCCACCAATGGCCAGGTGGAGCGGCAGGTGTGCACAACTAAAGACGCACTTCTGCGTATGGGTGAAGGGGATTTGGAGCTCCAGTTATGCCAGTTTCTTTTCACTTATAGGCTCAACCCCCCTTGCCTCAGGGCTGTCCCCTGCTGAATTGGTCCAGCGAAGGAAACTGTCATCCTTGCTGGACAGATTGGGTCCCTCTAGGGTGGAGGACAAAGGCACAAATATAGCAATCCAACACCAGAAGGGTTTCTCTTTGGGAGACCCTGTACATTGCCGCAATTATGCAGCTGGTGGTCCTACGTGGGTGCCTGGGTTTGTGATCGATCAATCTGGCCCTGTTTCTTACAAAATCGAAACAGCCACTGGTCTGATCTGGAGGAGGCACGCAGATCAATTGAGACCCAGAATACTGGACCCATAGGACGAATACAGACACTCAACGCTAGGGTTGGCCCCCACCCGTTTAAACTCAGGGGGCAGAGGTAATAGTCAGCAGCCAGCTAACTTAGACCCAGAGGTGTGTTTTAGGGACTGACTTCAAGGGGAATTTATGACATGCTCCCCTATTCTGGCCAGGTGTACCCCTACACTGTCCCAGCCTAGCACTCTGGATTCCTTTATTGATGATGACCAATTTTGTTTAGAGTCGCCCTCCACTCTTAGTAAACATAGGAGGGACCCTGAGTTCACTTTATCATCCACAGATTTAGATTTTAGTTTTGAGCAATCCCCTGCTCCTCCATCTGACAAACGGGGCTTTAATTTGGATTTACAAACCTCTCCCTCTAGTCAATCCCTCACTCCAGTTGGATTGCCCATCATATGAGCCCCTGAGCCGCCTCAGCCAAGCGTCCAACCCAGAAGGGAAACTAGATCGCCATCCTGGTTAAAGGATTTTGTTTTTACCTGGAGGGAAGAATGTTATGTATGTTAACTGTGCTTAACTGTCAAGGCCATTCAACCCGCCATGTTTCCTGCGCTTTCCTAGCTGTCAAAACAGCGTCCCTGTTTGACAGCTACGAAATCTCACCAGACAGCGTAGTCTTGCGAGATTTCCATATGGCGCACAAATTAGAATCTGACAGGAGCGGAATGTATCTTTTCTCATGTATCTATTCTTATGCAAATAAGTGGATCGAAAAATGTGCACACTCTGTTAGTCAATGGGCTTGTTGTATTATTGTTACTGTTACTGTTTATAGTGTATATAAGTCCGAGTTTTGCCCCATCCAAACTGTGTTCAAACCCCACTAATAAAGAGCTGAATTTCACTACTTCATTCGTCTGCTTCTTCATTCCTTGAACACTAAATATGGTCAGCAAAATCTAAATGAATACAATAGAAGACATTTTCAGTACATCTGAAACCAAAATTTCTTTATATTAGGGATGGAGAAAAACTTGAGGGTAAGAAAAATGTGGACCAAAGCAAAACTGAATGCATTTCTGATCTTTGCCAGTATGTTTGCAGTGGCTCAATTGGCTAAGATGCTGACTGGGAGGCAGAAGGTCAGTAGTTCAATTCCCTAGTACTGCAGGACAGAATGAGCTCCTGTCTTTGTCCCAGTTCCTGCCAACCTAGCAGTTCGAAAGCAAGAAATTGCAAGTAGATAAATAGGGACCACTTCAGTGGGAAGGTTACAGTGTTCCATGCTTGCCACATGACCACGGAAATTCTGCAGAAGCAGACAGCACTGCCTCTTCAGCTTTGAAACAGAGATGAGCACTGAACCCTAGAGTCGGATACGACTGGCTTTCGAGCAAGGGAAACCTTTACTTGCTGAACAGGCACACTAGTCTTCACATTAGGCTGAAGAATAAAGCATCTCCAGACTTAAAGCATGTCCAAACTACCTCCTGTGGAATCTAGGATCCCTCTGGGATCACCCGTTTTTGTGTTGCCTGAGGATAGGGGAAGGGGCTAAATCATGTTTAATTTTCTCCCCCTTTCCATACAAAGCAAATAACCTTAGTTTTTTCTTGTAGTGTCAATTGAATCCACAGCTTCTTGATCAGTGCTACATGGAAAAATTTTAAAAATGCATTTTTACCCTCTCGACTGATTGAATGATATGATGATCAGTTGTTGTGGAATGTACATTCCCTGCCTCTCTGCAGAGGAAATGTTTCGTTGCAATATTATTTTGAAGGGGATGTTTACCTGAGAAGCAGCCCTTGTTGTCCACAAGTGGTGGGTGGGAATGGCACATATGTATCATGGCAAAAAAAGCTCAAAAAGGAAAAATTGGGGTGCTTCAGCATCCATGACATGTGGATGTTGAAAGCAGGAGCAACTCCCGAGGGCGCTACCATGCATGTTAAATGCCCTGTCTGGACATATTCTTAACTTACACAAACAGTTCAGGAACCTAAAATTCTCTTAATTAATCAAAGCAGGGAACCACCTGGGTTTGTTTGCTTTGTCTTGTATTGATATCTTGCCAGTATCCCAGAAACAAAGAAAATGGACTGTACATTTATGAGGGCTGAGGGATATTAAGTGATTAGTCAGTTCTGAAGGTGATTTGAATTTGTGCACACTGGGTGATTCCTTTAGGCATCTATTTCAATATATCAGGCATGGGTTGCTTGAATGTGTAGAAAGAAAGTCAGCCTATGTAAAATAATTGCTTCTCTGGGGTTCTGTTCTTTATAAATTTCTTCTAAAAATCCTCCCCCTGCCGGTGGAACTTCTTGCTGATACATCCCTGACTTTTTAGAATACTTCCTCATGCTGCCAAAAATACCTTTAAAACGTTTTGGTAGTCTTTAGGCTTAGGTGTGAGATGAATACATCCAGTGGTGGGATTCATTTTTTTTTTTACTACCTACTCTGTGGGCGTGGTATGGTAGGCATGGCTAGAGCGGAAGCCCTGCATTGCACCTGAATTATTACTACTTTATTTCAAAACTTGGGTGGGCGGGGCCTGCCCGAATTTCTGCTACCGGTTCTGGTGAACTGGGATGAACCTACTGATGCCCACCACTGAATACATCTTCTCAAACCTACCCTCAGCATTAAATGTGAAAAATAAATGGAATGACTAATGATTAATTATATGCTTTTAACACTTTGACTCTCTCCAAAAAGGTGTGTTCACTTTTCAAAGCCTCGAGGATGGTTATGTCAACTACGTTCAGTCCGAGCATGAGCTGTTAGAACCCATCTCTGATGGCTTCATGGTATCAGTTAGCGATGGCCTTCATAAATCCATAGCAACACCTTTTTACATCATCATTGTCCCTGTTAATGATGAAGTGCCAAGGCTGCAACTTGGAAACATAACAGTGAGTCAAATAACTCCTTCCATTGAAAGTCTGTCTGTTTGATAAATAGCTTTTGCATGCTGAGGGCTAGATATGTCAAATCAGCAATTCTTTGGGCTAATAGATCATTCCTGTATAGATGGACTCTGCCTATTGTAAATGGATGTTATTGTAAGTTGCAGCAAATATTGTAGAAGACAGCCACTTCTGATGACAAATGTTATAAA
The DNA here is from genome assembly GCA_035047305.1 of Bradypodion pumilum. Lineage (NCBI taxonomy): Eukaryota > Metazoa > Chordata > Lepidosauria > Squamata > Chamaeleonidae > Bradypodion > Bradypodion pumilum. The sequence goes on along the minus strand of JAWDJD010000004.1, from coordinate 103,270,290 downwards.
ATGTAGGAAAACATTTTCAGTGTCTATATTATTTATTCAATTAACCAAAAAGGAGGCAAAACTCGTTTTACATTTTGCATTAATAGCCTTCCATGTTCTCCAAGCTTCAGAATGGTCTTATTAAGGGGCACAACCTTTGCAGATGCATTTTTAGACCATCCAAATATGGCATGGCATTCTGTTCTGTGAATAGGGACTGCGTTGGCTCAGTGGTTAAGAAGCTCCCCTTGTTAGCTGGAAGGCTGGCAAGTCGGCAGTTCAAGACCCGGGTAATGCATGATGGATTGAGTGCCCATCTCTGTCCCAGCTCTTGGGGACATGAAAAGAGTCTCATTTGGGCATTCCCTGAGTGGAATTTCTTCCTTTTAACCCAGAATAATTTCTGACATGAAATAATAATAATAATAATAATAATAATAATAATAATAATAATAATAATAATAATAATAATAATAATAATAATAATAACAACAACAACAACAACAACAACAACAACAACAACAACAACAACAACAACAACAACAACAACAACAACAACAACAACAACAACAACAACAACAACAACAACAACAACAGTAGTAGTAGTAGTAGTAGTAGTAGTAGTAGTAGTAGTAGTAGTAGTAGTAGTAGTAGTAGTAGTGTCAGATTCACCACTGTTACCAAAGTACACCCTATTGTGGTTCAATATCCCTCTGTGTACCCGGAATCAAGGCTGAGCTACTTTCATGAATTTCTGGAGCTTTCATTTGGATCAGTTCTTAAGCTGTGGCTTCACCTGGTGTCAAGTGTTTTCATGACATTTTCTTGGATTCTACTTAACTAAGACTTTTAAAAAATTAGACTACACATCTAAAAATAATTGGGGGGGAGACAACACAAAAATTAGACTACACACCTGTAAATAGTGGAAAACATCAACAACATCACTGAAAGCTAGTAGGTTTTATTTGTCAGTGTTACATCATAATTGTCTGTCTCTTGTAAGCACAAAGACCACCACAAACACTCCACATTTAGAGTGAAGGGAGGGTGTTTCTCATCAGCTTCCATGGCACAAAATGAAAGCTCTGTAAATCTGCGCCTCCATATGTGGTTCTCAGCTGGTGTAAGTCCCTGAATGAAAAACATGTGAAGAGATAAATGAGTACTGCACACATGGTGGCTGAACTTGAAAGCGACTGAAATTGCACCTGAGAATAATATGTACTGGGTTGTGGAATGTTTGAAGATGAATGGAAGCTTGAACCCTTCTTAAGGTATTACATCACTGGTGGTTCAAGGGAGGAAAGAATTATAAATACATGTGCTTGAGGTAAGAGAGAGATAACACTTGCCTCTTTTAACCGAGTAATGTACTGTATCTGGCTCATACACAGTACATTCTTATTGGAAATTTTGAAATCTATCTAAACAATTCCTTTTGTATCATCTTAGAGTCACTGGTCTTCGATCTGGTTCCAAGACCAACTTTGACATAAACATTAAGAAGATACCTTTCTATTTCTTAGATTTGTAAAACTACTTCACAGTTAGAATTTAGGAAAAAAACAGTGGCAGAAGAATTAAACATAGAGCATAAACCTATACAATAACACTATAAATATTAATAACAGAAGATTGCCAAGTATTTGATACTAAGAGTAATTCCAAAATTATTTAAAACTCATTTCTGCTTTTCTCCAATGTTTGCTAGCTTTGTAATCTGTCAAGAAGGATGTTGCAAAGAAATCTAACCCATTTTGCCGCTGTGAGTCTCTCTGTTGATAGCCAGAAGAGTTCTCACTTCCAGTACACGAACAAGCTTTTTGTTGCTGTTATTGTGTTTTCTTCACTTTGTGTAAAATACAGCAGCACACCATCCTTTTCCCCTGATCACACAAACACAGCAAGCACAAAGATAGCCAGAGTGATTTTTAAAAGACAGGCTTGTTTCTTCATTCACGTTTTCCCATAGTGCATGTTTTAATAAAATGCACAGCAATCAGTCTCACAAATATATTTTAGTGTAAGGGACCAAAGACAATGAAACAGCCGAAGGATTGGCTTAACAAAGGTTTATTGCATGATGATCCGGAGGAACATGTGGTAATGGCGGATGAGTAGCTCAATATATACAGCTGGCTATACATTTGAATGTGGCTCGTCGACAGACTATTGGTTGCTGCCTGCGTGACGTCGTAGAAGGTCACGCCCTTCTTGACCAGGTGAGGAGGTCGCGGGGAATCTTCCCGCGCTGCTGAACCAGGTGAATCTGAGCCATGAGAGCTGGACACTCGCTACTGCCCTCTGGTGGTCACTAGCTCGCGTCCCCTTATCAGGTTTACATTGATACAGCTGATGGTTATAATGTTGCACACAGAAAGGTTACATTGTTAACACATGGCAAAGGTACATTGTTAAAGGCACAGCTTTACAGAACACAACATCCCTCCCCCCTAGGATGAGACGAAGTCTCTCAGCCAAGATGGCTTGTTGCATGTGCGTTTGGGCCGTGAAGAGGGCTGCCCCCCCGGGGGCGTTATTGCTTCTTTGTTCCCTGGTCCCTTGTCCTGAAACGGGAGAGGGAGACTTGTTAGTGGCTTGCCGCTGTCTGGCGGCCTTAGGGGAAGGGGAAAACTCCATTGTGGGCAGACCGGGGCAGTCGGGGCTAACGAAAAACCCCTCTTCTCGCTTGGACGGGTGGGGGACCACTCCGAAAAACCCCCCCGGTTCTGAAAATCAAAATCTAACTTAGTAGGGGTGTCCGCATTTGTGGGGACCTTCCGCGAGATATGTATGGGGTTGGGTCCCTCCTCTTCGGAAAGATCCCCCAGGGTATCTACGAGGATATCCTCCTCCCCCCTTGGTGGGGGCCCCGCGGTCCCCCTTCCCTCCCCCTTGGGCTGAACGGGTGGGGGAGAACCCTAACGCTGACTTATGCCCTGCTTGGTCTGTGCCCTGCTCATCGGAGACCCTGCGTCGGAGCTGGTCCGCCTGCCGCCTCCACAGGAGCCCTGTGCTGGTTTCCACGCGGTACGACACGGGGCCGGTTTGCTCCACAACTACGCCCGGTACCCAGGCTGGGCCCGTGCTGGCGTAATTCCCGCAATGCACGGGGGCGCCTACACTGAAACTCTTTGTAGCCTCTAGCCCGATGTTCCTTCCTTTGTCCTCTACCCTCGTGGGGTCCAGCCTAGTAAGGATGGTGGTCAGTTTCCTACGCATTAAGAGCTCTGCGGGGGAGTATCCTGACGCCAACGGGGTCACCCTGTACCCTAGCAGAAACTGACACACTTGTAGGTTCAGATCCCCGGGGCCCATGCGCCGCAACGCGTCCTTCGTGGTGCGGACGAGGCGCTCTACTTGGCCATTGGTGGCTGGGTGAAACGGGGCGGAGGTGATGTGCCGAACGGCATTGATCTCCATGAAAGCCCTGAACTCGGAGGACGTGAAGCAACTAGCGTTGTCGCTAATTAACGTGTCGGGTATGCCGAACGTGGAAAAGAGCCTCCGCAAATGCCTAATGGTCTGGGCCGAGGAGGTGCTCGTGACTGGGATAACCTCCAACCACTTGGAGAAGGCGTCCACTACAAGAAGGAACAGGGTGCCTCTGAACGGGCCCGCGAAATCAACGTGCACCCGGGACCACGGCCCCTTAGCCGCGTCCCATTCCCTGTGGGGAAGGTGGGCCTCCTCTGGTCTGGAGCATTGGCAACTATCACAAGTGCCGACCATGTGCTCGATGTTGGCGTCCAGCTGGGGCCACCAGAAGTAACTCCGGGCCAGCGCCTTGGATCGCACGATACCGGGGTGGCTGACGTGCAGCAGTTTGAGCACCCGCGGCCGAAGGGAAGTGGGAATCACCACCCGCTGCCCCCACAAGAGGCACCCCCTCTCTAGGGACAGTTCTAGCTTTTTTCTGAAAAATGGAGCGAACTCCTCTGCTGGGGAGGATGCCGGCCACCCTTTCTGCACCCAGGAGCTAACTGCCCTGCCCTTGTCCACCCCTACCCCTGCCCCGAAACCCGCCCGCTCGCGGGCATGCAGCGGCGGCGTGGGGGCCAGCGCAAGAGGGACACTCGTGCTTGTACCGGCACTGCTTTCTATCGCACGCACCATTGGCCGAGGAGCTCCAGCACAGCAGGCGGGCTGGAACCCCCTGCCCCGCCACTTGGCGGGTAGCCTGCACTGGAGCGGCTCGCTGGACCGCATGTCCACAATGATACCTCTATCCAGGCGCAGGGCGCGTGGGGGTCATGTACAGAAGCCACAGCTTCTGGCAGGGCTCATCCCACCTCATCTCCGGGTGTAGGGGCACTCTCATTCGAAATTCCTCATCGTAAGCCAACCACGACGGGCCAGGGAAATCAACCATTGCCCTGTAAATGTTGTCCAAATACTGGACCATCGGTATGGCCAGATCAGGCCGGGCTCTGAGGTATACCGCCATGTATATCAGGTATGCGGGCAACCAATTGGCCCACGTGCGTGGTGGCTTACGACGACGGGACTGCTCCTTGTCCTTTTCGTCCTGCCCCTCCCTCTCTTCCTTGGTGGGCTCCCTGTTCAGAAGGGAGAAAATATCCACGTACTCCCCCCTCCAAATTTTTTCCTTTGTGGCGTGTGCCAAATGATCCCCGAGGGGCAAAGAGTACCTGGCAGTCGGGAGTGCCGAGACCGGCACGTGAACAGTGCGGGGCATCAAAATTGGGGCTGCAACCTGCCCTGAAACCCCCACGGAACTTCCCGCAACAGGAGGACCCCCACCCCATGTGGGGCCTACGGCCGGTAAAGCCGGACCTGAATACACTGGGGGTTGCTGACCCCCATTTCCCACCTGACGTGGCCACGGCCACTGTGGGCCCTCCCCTGTGGTGGATGATGGTGTGGGTGCATTTGTTTGAACCGGATACTCACAAGGTGCACCCCCGCGGGCCGCCCCCACTGTGGGTTCCGGCCCACGGCGGGCGTCGGAGCTCGCGACTGGATTCGAGCTCGGCGGACACACCTGACCCCCACCAGCTGGAGGTAACTGCTGCGCAGGGAGCTGCGGGACCGCAGCGGGCACCGGCCCGCGGGACTCAAGCAGCTCTACCCGGCCGGCCGCCTGCTGAAGATTGGCCGGCGGCGTGGTAAACTGAAGGCCAAAAGGCGCCCCCGATTGAGTGGTCACCCCCATGGAAGCCTCTAAGGCCGCCACGCGGGCCAGAAGGGCGTCGACATTCACGGAGCCCCCGACGCAAAGAGGGCCAAGGGGGGCGTGCGACCCACTGGCCGCCATTCCTGGGGCCGGTGGAAATGCACTTGGGCCCGAGTATGGCCATGGCCGGGACTCCGGCCCCGGAGGTACCTGGGGCATACCTTGCCAAGGAAGTGGCCCGAGCCCACCCTCCTGAGAAAAAACCACGGCCGGGGAATGCAGGCCAGGGGCCGAAGGCCCAGCGGCGCCATGCCCACCCACCTGTCCCGGGCCCATGGCCGAGGATTGCGGGCCGGGGGCCGCAGCCCATGGGTCAATCTGGCCCATTCCACCGGTCCCGGTGGTTGCCCCCGTCAAGGGAGCCAACTGAGGGGGGCAGTCGTGGTCCTCCGACCCGGCTGCCGCCTCCTTGCCGGGCGAACTGCATTCGCCATCGCCTTCCTCTTCGAAGGCATCGATCCTGGATGGGAAGCCTGAGAGCAGGCGAAGAAACTGCGAGCTGCCCGAAGGAGGCTTCCCTACAGCGTGGAGAGCGACGGAGCCAAAAACCTCTCCTCTCCGTCGCTTTAGCAAAATGGCAGCTCGGCTGCCTCATGGCCACCCCTTTTAAAGGGTGCTGGCCACACCCCCTAACTACCCGGATGCCCAAGTCCGGTGGGGGGAGGCGCAAAGAGCGCGGTGGCCATTTTGGTGCCGCGCTTGCATTCCAGCAGCAACATAAATGCTCTGTCGTGGCAACTATTTTAACATAGTCATCAAAAATATCTTAGTATCTGATCCCCTAGAATCTTTTTTATTGCTTCCAAGATCTACTTTCAATACTTCTCAACTCCATTACAATCCTACCAAGAATGAACCACAGCTCATCAGTTTTTGTGAAATTTGGGTCATTTTGAACAGTTTTCTTAAAGTAATATACCGCCAAATGATCATTTTAATAGTTATCACAATGTTAAAGAGACAGCATATTTGTCTATATTATTCCAAATGTGATGCCATAAATTCACAGGGATATTACACTATACATTCCATGTTAGTTTTTACATTTTGTGGATATTTTTTAAAAAACAACAACTTAATACCAGTGTTGACTATATTAACCTCATTTCAGTTAGTTTCCAAATTTCTTATTGTTGGCGTCATCAGTTCAACTGCTTTCATTTTCATATGAATTTGCCTGTTCACCCATATAAGCAGCTTTGGCAGAAACACTTCTAGCTGTGAAGGTGAATGCAGATTTTCTAGAATTGCAACTACAAAGTCAGAATATTCTGACCAAACCATGTGTTATAATGCATGTTGAGAATGTCACACCCATTTCTTTTTTCCCTGCATAAAGTATTTGCATTCCCCTTGTGGTAATAATAATAATAATAATAATAATAATAATAATAATAATAATAATAATAATAATAATAATAATAATAATAATAATAATAATAATAATAATAATAATAATAATAATAATAATAATAATAATAATAATAATAATAATTTTGTGTCAGAAATTATTCAGAGTTGAAAGGAATTTTTCCTGGAGAAACTTTGCTCAGGGGACGCCTCAAGAACTGAGACAGAGACAGGTGCTCAATCCTTTATGCAGTGCCTGGGTCTCGAACTGCCGACTTGCTGGCCTTCCAGCTAACAAGGCAAGCTTCTTAACTACTGAGCCACTGCAGCACTGCAGTCATGTGGTAATGACATGTTAGGATCTCCCCCCCCCCCTTCCAGGAGAGAAAGGCATCATATAGAGACACAGAGAGACATGTCTGAGTGTTTGTTTAAATGAACAACTTTCGCTTGAGGAGAGAAGAAGCGGAATTCCATCTCTTGGAACTGTCCATTTCCCCCCCAACCACGCACCCACATGGCTGCATCATATTCAGTGTGGGTGTGAAGGTACGAGGGAGGACCTTAATTGTTTCAATTATAAGATCCGTACATATACCATAGTAGGCACAAAATATATCTTCTCATGCTTACCAAGCCTGGAAATCATAAATAACGAGACCCCTGTTTCATTCCAACATGGCTGTTTATAATTGTCGTGTGTGTGTGTGTGTGTGGGGGGAATCAGTGAAGCAAACTGAAATGTATTTTGGATTATCTAGTCTGTAATCCTATTGTATCGTAGAAACCATGCAAATCTATAAATATAAGAAAAGTACTGTTCGAATACAGTTTGGTCTTCTCTCAGCCTGCTAAACGATACCCAACCAGTCTGATTTGGGATCATTAGTGTCTTCTCCTCTTCCCAGTTTGAGTTGTTAGAAGGGGGGAAACGGGGGAGGGGACACCCTCTATTTTCTAATGGAATCGGACCAACATACCAGATGAGCCATGTAACTAGGTATCTGAATTGTTTAGACATATCGGTTTGCTTCTTCATGACATGAAAGTAAACAATCCACAAATAGAGAAAAGAGACAGCTCCACACTTAGTATTATACGTTAGTCGAAGTGTAAAAAAACATGGTGGGACATATGCAGTATGGCTTTTTTAAAATAAATATGTGTGCATATGTTGGGGAGCAGACAAGGTAATGCTTTGCCAGGAGTTTTCTTATTTATCATACAACTCTCTTGATGAAAGCAGAATAAGTATAAACTAATTGGGGTGTTACTCTAGAGCTGTCCAACTGCAAAAGAGGGGAGGAGGGATGAAGCTGAAATGAGTTTGAGGTGGTGGGAAAAGAGAAGTTTTAATTTTAATTTAATTTAATTTTCATATTTATATCGCCGTTCCCTCGCCGAAGTGACTCTGGGCGGCTCACAATTAAAAGACATAAAAACGCTCATAAAATACAGTAAAACCTTTAAAACAGTCCCCCATTTAAAAGAAACCCACCCATCACATCAGTAAAAAAGAGAAGGGGGTGTCGTAATTTATTCAGACAAGCCAGCAAGTAGAGGTCACCACTCCTTCAGTGCCCCACACCTGCCCTGCCAGCCAAGATTTGAGTCCTTTTCTAAAGGGCAGCAATTCCGTCTGCAGCTGTAGCTCTGTTGGCAGCAGGTTCCATAGGGCCGGTGCATATTTTGCTAACCTAAATGCAGTTGCAAATATTCAGAACTGCTGGCGATTTGTATTGCTGTTACGTAGATGTAGACTTTAAGGAGGGGATATGGTGGCAGTGCTGTAACAGGTTTGTTGATACCAGAATACCATTTAGAGGGGGTATTCAGAAAGAGTCTCCTCGAAGTTTGTGGTAGTTTTGAACAACAATCAGGCATACCCTGGTAACGGCAGCCTTGTGTTGCCACCTAATCTTTCTCACACTAGATCAGGCAAATGAAACTGCAGAATGAATTCACCAAAAGGTGCCTTCATTTTGACAGTTTCACGTCTAGCCTAGACACAGTAAAAGAAAAAGAAGACCATTAAGAGACTGACCAAAATCTTATTACCTAGTTACACCTTCACATAACTTAGCACAGGTAATATCATTAGTGATTTTTAAAATTGAAGTAGTGTGTCACTAAGAGTTATGCCATTTGCATTGTTCTGACATAGCTATGCAAGATGACTTTTGACAATATAATATGTAATTTAAAAATCAAATTGAGATGTATAGTTGTATAAAACTACAACTGATTTTTTAAAAGCAAAACTAGGATTTCTTGTGTCTTTCTTTCCAGTTTCTCTCTTTTTATAGGTGCTTATTGAAGAGAATGCAATAAAAGTAGAAAGCACAGAAGAAATAATAGTGTGATAAACCTAAAGCAAAAATGCATTAATCAGTTAGTCTACAACAGGGGTGCCCAAACTATGGCCTGTGGGCCGGATCTGGTCCCTGGCACCAATTAGTCCAGCCCACACCACCCTCGCCACTCCTGAAAATGGAAATAAAATGCACCCGTGCATTTGTATAACGCTGCCATAAATGACCCACAGCTGTTGTAAACGTGTTTACAACAGCCGTGGGGGAATTAACGGCAGTGTTATGCAAATGCACGGGTGCATTCTGCATGCACACATGGATATTTTACTTCTGCATGTTTTATTTCTGCTTTCGGCGAGCCTGAACTATGTGACTAGCATGCTCAACCACCTGACTGGCCTGCAGCCTGAAAAGTTTGGGCACTCCTGGTCTACAACATGGAGATAGGACAGACAGTAAAATCTGCTGATATAATAGTGGGGAAAACACTAAGATTATTTATGAAGACAAGTTTTTAGTATATCATAGAAATGTTTTTGTAAAGAGCTTAGAAGAGAAAGAAAGATGGGTGAGCTAAGAACAGGCAGGGGGGGGGGGAAAGTAAATTGCAGTGTTCAAGAACTGGACAGTTAAAGGGCTATCAAGGAAGCAAGGCAGAAATTTATCTTTCATTTCCCCAAAATATTTATAACACTGAACTTTCACTTTTAAACGACTAGCTGTCCCTAATATATTTACTCACTTCTTGAATTCAAAGTAACTTTTTAGAAAAGTTATAAAAATCAGTTTGCTTGGTGATATTTCTCTAAATCTTAGAATTTTCATTGCTCTTTTTGACAGTTCTGCTTTCCTGTAGGTAATGGAAGGTGGAATTAGACAATTGGGACCTGATACCATCAATGCGGAAGATTTTGATGTCCCACAAGATCTGTTGAGATTCTACATTTCTACTCCACCTTGCCACGGGTTGTTACTTAATGGAATTTATGGCAGAGAAATTGGACGTTACAAGCAAATAAGCCCAACTGTACTTCATCCAGATTTAGAAATCCACAGCTTTACTTTGGAGGAACTCAGAAAAGGTTGGGGAATCATCTTGTTATCTGTCTTTTAGACAGAACAATAGGCACTCTTATCATTTAAACTGCATGAGGAGGTTAAGCTAGAGTTTGTGAGCAATGTCTACTTTTGTGAACTCTGCTGACAGAAATAAATTGTAGAAATACTCTCTCAATGGAGGCTGAGCACTTCAGAGAGGAATTTTCAAACACACTGTTGTACCATCCTCCTTTTCATCTACAACAGGTTGGCAGAGTGCAGCCACCCAGACGTTGCTAGAGTGCAATTCCCAGCTCTCCTCACCACTGTCCATGTAAATTAGGGCTGAAGTAAGTTACCATCCTAAAACATCTGGAAGGCTCCATTTTCCATGTAATATGTAAGAATATGGAATCCTATGTGTGTGTCTGTTTGTATAAATGTATGTGTATAGAATGAGATAAGCTATAAATGTGAAAAGGCCTGCATGTATTTTCTCAGTAGGAAATACATACAGTAGCACCTAGGCTGGAATCAGGTGCCATATTGTCAGGGAAAATACTATCAGTGGTGGAGGTTTGGACGCTGCTTTCTAAAAAGCCTATGTTTGGTGCCATTTAACTTTTAACATCAGCTTGATTTCACTTTTACCTTCAGAAAAGGTATAGAACCGGGGTTCCCAACCTTAGACCCATGGGCCGGATCCAGCCCCCAGCGCCATTTCATGAGGCTCTTCATCCCTCCAAGGGCATTTGAGAAACAAAATGGCTGTCCCTTTGAAGCTGTTGGGACCAAATGGCCACCCCCACTATGCAGGCAGGGCAGAATGGCCATCCGGCCCATGAAGCTGACTGAGAGAGCGTGACCCAGCCCCTGGCTTGAAACAGTTGGGAACCCCTGGTATAGAATGTGTCGCACTGGGTACAGCTAAGGTCTTTATTTCATTCCTTCTGCTTCCCAAAAGCTAAATAATAATACCTAACTGTTTGAGAAGTTCAGATTACTTGAAACTGAAGTGGCAAAAATGCTTACCAAGGACCAGAGTAGCCTTCAGTCAAGCTACAGTCTGGGTAAGTCAAGCTACAGTCAGGGTTTGAATCACTACAGACATGAGAAAAGACTGTAATCAAAATCCTGTTAAGTGTTTCCTCATTGCCACAGGGAATCCATCTATCAATATCTATTTTGGAAAGAATGACCATGGAATTTTTGTCCACAGACAGAATACTCCAGTTTCTAATTGTGCTGGGTAGGAAGTCAAGAACAACGTAGCAGTTTGCTACAAAAAGCTATGAACTTTACATTCCCCTGATGTTGTTGTAAGGGTTTCAGCTATCTCTGTTGCCTGAAGCACAAGAGAGAGAATATGGCAGAAGAAAGACAGGACAGTAATGAACCTTGATCCCAAGCAAGAAACCTCTGTCAAAATAGTTCCTATAACATGTAATTATGGCTATCATAGGGGACTGCTGAATTTTTTAAAAAAAGTTTTATTTATTTTTATTATTAATACAAGAGTAACAATAATTACACATCACAATCTTTATCTATAAAGAGGGACCTTAACCTTTGGAATGTCACAAAGGCTCCCCCACCCTGCCCAACCATCCTGAACCAAGCCGCCTGCACTTACCTTAACCCCGCCCGGCCATCGCCGCAAGGTTCAGGAAGTCACACCCCACGAATGCAACAAAAAACCCCACAAAACTACGACTCCCAGAGTCCTCTGCGCTGTGCAACCCCTCAGCCAACCAGGCTGAGGGACATGAGCACAGAGGAGGCCGGGAAAGCACGGCACACCAACTTTTTTTTAAAAAAAATATGCCGGGGGGGGACCCCAACTGGCAAAAGGTAAGTGGGGTGAGGAAGAGGGGGAAGCATGGGACCGGTACCCAGCCGCCCACTCACCCCACCACCTTGCCCCACCCCACCCCCTAATCCCCACCTCACGTACCCTTCTTTGCTGCCTGGGTCTTTTCCCCTAGCGCGGCCTTCTGCGGAGGGAGGCGCACCAGCCTGTATTTTGTCTCTGCGGGAGATGTGCCCTCGACACCTGCAGGGACAAAGGAGACCCCAGTGCACCTCCCAATGAAGAAGGCCACGCTGGGGGAAAACCAACCAACAAAGAAGGGTACGTGAGGTGGGGGTTAGAGGGTGGGGGGGAAGCACAGGCCAGGCACCGATGCCACCCACCCACCCCACCACCTTGCCCCACCCCCACCCCTAACCCACCTCACTATTGCCCATCAAGGCAAGGGTGTCGTTCTCTCTCTCTCTCTCTCACTCACACACACACACACACACACACACACACACACACACACACCACCCCTGCCTTGCTAGCCAATTATTATCTGTGTGTTGGTGGTTGGGGTTTTTTTTTGGGGGGGTTGCACCACCACCACCCAAAAAAAAACCACCCCAACCACCCATTCACAGACAAACCTTCCCTCCCAGTCCCGGCTTACCTGTACGCAGCCTCAGCAGGTAGCCTCCGCCCTCCTCTCCTGTCTCCTCTGTCTCCTGTCTCCTCCCTCCCTTGCTCTATCTAACTCACTAACCTCCTCTGGTGGTCTAATCTAACTATCTGTCACTCTCTCTCACACACACACACTCTCTCTCACAAACACACACTGCTAGTCTGTCTCTCTGTCTCTGTCTGTCTGTCTGTCTCTCTCTCACACACACACACACATGACACTCCTGCCTTGCCAGGAATTTTTAATGTGTGTGTTGGTGGTTGGAGTGGTATTTTATGTGGGGTGGTGGTTGTGCTCACCCAAAACCACCACTAACCATCAATACACACATTAAAACTGCCCACCTGGCCGGGCACAAATATGCTAGTAAACAATAAAACAGCAAAACAATCAAAAAACACTGCTGCAAGATATAAAAATACTGTGTGCTCACTTCACCCAGCAGGACAATGTATATGTTTCTTTTACCTTGCTTATTCTACAATCTCTTTAATTTGTAATTTATCCTTCTTTCTAAAATGATATTTGCTCCTGGCCTGGTTTCCCCCCTTTTCCTTTTATCAGTGCACAGTCCAGAAACTCTCCCCATATTTCCTTAAATTTTAATTTCTTTAGAATTTTCTTTTTGACTCTTAATTCTAATGTTCATTCATCATTTATTGCCATGTTCCACATTTTTCTGTACCATTCTTCTAATTCTATTTTGCTAAACAGATTTCCATTTCTTAGTCATAACTAATCGCATCACAGTTACCATGATACAGATCAGGACTGCTGGATTTAACCACACACTTTGTCTGAACAGTCGCTTCATAGCCTAGAATCCTCAGTTCACTTGCAGGACGTTGAGTGCTGATTTTCATCTAATGAAAGGTTAAAACCTTTGGGCTTTGGCATGAGAAAGGAACCGTGCATAAACTAGGGCTGTGTTGGTGAACCTTGGCACTCCAGATGTTCTTGGGCTTCAATTCCCAGAAGCCCAAGCACCCTGTGAATCCACACGAATAGGTTTACTGCGATTCATCCAGCCCACGCTGCCCTCGTCACTCCTGAAAGCGGAAGTAAAATGCACCCGTATGGACTTCCGCTTCTGGGAGCAACAAGGGCAGTGCAGGCCGTATGAATCACAGTAAACCCATTTGTGTGGATTCACAGGGTGCTTGGCCTTCTGGGAATTGAAGTCCAAGAACATCTGGAGTGCCAAGGTTCACCATCACGGAACTAGGGGGTTGTGCTGTGGCTGATAGAGTTACAGACTTGGATTCTGGAAACCCGGCTCAAACTCCCACTTAGCCTTGAAAACTCCCTGAGGGAATAGAACCAATAATGTCTCACTTATCTGTTAAGGTAACTGTAAGTTTGGATCCATCTTGCTAGGACATAACTAGCTAACTATAAAAATTAAGACTGGTGTATAGGTTAGTATTTTTCTTCCTTTCATTCCCATTAGTCTAGAACTGAAGTTGGTAGGGAATAGAATCAGAACAGTCGGATGAAAACACTCTTTAGTGTGAAGCATAATTAATTGCTGAACCTCATTGTTAAATGATGTGATGATGGCCATAGGCTTGATTGAAAGAGGAAAGTCTATCAATAGGATGTAATCATATTTGATAAATGAAGCCTACCTTCAGAATATCTGTTACTAGCAGGTAGAAGACCATACCACAGGGGACAGCTGCTGCTTTTATACCTAGAGATAGGCCTTGAAAAAGCACCTGGCTGGTCACTGTTGAAAGAAGGTGCTGGATTAGGTAGACCTAGATGTAACATGGCTTACATTATGTCTGCCCTTGTGTATTAGATCCAAAGGAACATGTTGTGGCTATTCTGGTCGTTCCTGAAGAAACCAGCACTAAGTATTAAAGTGAGGCTAGGATTTAATAATTACTTAAACTCAGTGAAATGGGATTAGACAGGAGCAAAGAGGCCTTAAAATGGCAGCTGTATTTTCCTGATAATTGTAAGTCTATACATTTTGTATGCGTTTCTGTATTACTGTGAGGATAGCTGTAATTTTCTTAATGGGCAAACCCAGTTATGATCGAAGTAGCTCAGTGCAACAGTTCTCCTGCAGATAATACAATTAGCTAAATTAAAAAGGAGAAGGTGAGTGTCTAGTAAGTAAACAAAGAACAGCTAAAATTAGCAGAGACATCAATATTACATATTCTGGAACAGGGATGGGAGTATTGAGCCAGAACCAGAAGGAGGAAACATCCCTGAGACAAAGTTAGCCACTATTTCTGAGTGTAAAGTTGGGAGCAAGGACATACGTGACTGAGACTTGTGTGAGTCCGTAAGTGGAAGGAGACAAAATTACTGCTTCAGAATATTTTCACAATAGTTATTTGCCTCTTAAACTTCCTTTTGCAATAAACACAATTTATGTTGTATGAGCAGCAGATGTCCTCTATTGGAAACCACAGTTAATTGCAGCGAAACATTCTCAAGAAAGCAGATAAAAATGTTTATTCTGTCAGTTTCTCTATGCAGAAGGTTTTTTAAAAAGAGTCCAATGAGAGATGTCATTAGCAAGACCAGCATTGACCCAAACCCCTCCCTTGGGGAGGGTTTGATAAGACCTGAACATTCTTCTATTTTTCAGTTTACTTAATTTAATCCTTCAAAAGTTTATGTATGGATAATGTACTGTATAATTCCAGTATAACTCGTTTGTCCTTTCATGGCTGGATAGGTGGAAAGATGGATGGAAAAGCAAATTGAAGCAAACGCTGTAGTGAAGAGCCTGGAGCCCATATAGTAATGGTGCAAACTGCAGTGTAGGAATGGCAGATGGAAGGTCTTCTGTATCTGCATCTGCATCTTTGCCTTCATTTTGCTAAGTGGAGCAAGGGAACCGCATGCAGTGGATGACACAGAATAGACCTAAAGGCAATTTGGCACTGTAGCAAATCCCAAAATGATTTTGGTGTTACGTTGGTGTCTGTGTAGTGTTTGGATGTAGGACAAGAAAGGAATGCTCTCATTAAATTTTGAACCTATGTTAGTTTTTTTTTTAAAACCCAGTGCTGACCCAAAACTTTTGTTCCCTATGAATATCACTAGGTAAGATGTTGATACTCTCTCTAAAAGTGGTACATCTTTAAAAAGAAAGGACTGTTTATTCTAACATAATCTTGCCTCAGTCTGCCTTTGGCAACTGGGTTTGTTTTTGTTTTATAATTGGTCAATTGGAGGATAGCTTTGTTTGCATAACTTACGCCTTAGGTAGGTATCACTGAAAAATTTGTGTACCAAGAAGG
Organism: Bradypodion pumilum; assembly: GCA_035047305.1. Lineage (NCBI taxonomy): Eukaryota > Metazoa > Chordata > Lepidosauria > Squamata > Chamaeleonidae > Bradypodion > Bradypodion pumilum. The sequence goes on along the minus strand of JAWDJD010000004.1, from coordinate 103,254,665 downwards.
ATAATAATGGGAGAGGAAGAAAATACATTTGTTTTAATGTGTGTTCTGACCCTTTGGTAAGGTAAATGTAAAGGTCACCCTTGCTTAAAAGCCAGTCATATCCGACTCCAGGGTTCAGTGCTCATCTCTACTTATAGCCAAAGAGCCAGTGCTGTCTGCATTTGCAGATGTTTCCATGGACATGTGGCAGGCATGCCTTGACACCTGAGTGCATGGAGTGCTGTATACCTTCCCACTGAAGTGGTCTCTATTTATCTACTTGCAATTTCTTGCTTTCAAACTGCTAGGTTGGCAGGAGCTGTGACAGAGGTGGGAGCTCACTCCGTTGTGCAGTACTCAGAAATCCAACTCCAACCTTCCAGTCTGGTCCACAGTGGTCTGGGCCCAAGGGAGTAAATTCTGCCATCTTCATAAACCAAAATATATCCAAAGGTTGTCAACTTTTTGCAGCCTGAGACCACAAAATCCCATGGGAGCTTGTCCACCTCCTTGGCAGTGAAAATCCAATTGTAATAAATCAAATATTTACCCATTTGTTACCTAAAATCAGCTGCCTGAGATGACTGTCTCATAGTATCCTGTGGTAGACACTCCTTCCATCATTTTTATATTGCTTTATTTCCTTCATAAATGGCACCTGAAAAGATGTGCACTCTGTCTATGATAGAAAATGATTTGATTTTTTTAAATCAGCAAGTATAAAAGAAAAATAATATATTGGTGCATATAAATAAAGGCTCCCCTTTAACAGATGTTTGAGCCACATCAGCAATTAAAATATCATCTGGGGCTAACAGCCTTCACTCATGTTTAGGCAGGATATCAATAATAAGATAATAACTGGAGATACAGTTGGATTATATTCCAAAATGCTGATGTCATCATCATTAAGGCATGGCCTAGAACTCTACTTTTGTGAAAGCAGAGGTGAGCATTGCCATCTGCATATACAGTAAAGAAGCTGTAGAAGGAAGGTCTTCCCAAGATATATGGGCCCAGACCACTGTGGACCAGACACATGGCCCTCAATGCTACTGAAGCATTTCATTTTCAGCTGACATATGACTTTCCACATTAGGTTGCCCTTGCTTGAAAACCAGTCATATCTGACTCTAGGTTCAGTGCTCATCTCTGTTTATAGCCATAGAGCCAGTGCTGTCTGCGTCTGCAGATGTTTCTATGGACATGTGGCAGGCATGCCTCAACACCAGAGTGCACAGAACGTTTACCTTCCCACTGTAGTCCCTATTTATCTACTTGCAATTTCTTGGTTTCAAACTGCTAGGTTGGTAGGAGCTGGAAGAGAGACGGGTGATCACTCCGTTGTGCGGTACCTGGGAATTGAACTCCGACCTTCCAGTCAGTGAGTTTAGCATCTTAACCACTTGAGCCATCATAGTCCCACTTTCCACATTACAACAGCTATAATATGATTCCTGCAACATAGTTTCTGAAGAAGTGAGCAGCACTCTTTATGATTTTTTTAAAAGACCCAATCCAAACAATCCAATTTGCCATACGTTTCCTGCCAACCTAGCAGTTGGAAAGCAAGAAATTACAAGTAGATAAATAGGGACCACTTCAGTGGGAAGGTAACAGCGTTCTGTGCACTCCGGTGTCTAGTCATGCCTGCCACATGACCACGGAAATGTCTGCAGAAGCAGACAGCACTGGCTCTTCGGCTTTGAAACAGAGATGAGCACTGAACCCTAGAGTCGGATATGACTAGCTTTTGAGAAAAGGAAACCTTTACCTTTACCTGGAAGCTTTTTGGAAGTATCAAACGTTATAGGTGGGGATCAAGAACCCATGTGATTCTATTATGCACTATTGCATGGTTGTAATTTGAAGGGCCAAACCTCAGAATCAGGATTTATATGCATGAAACATAACTTTTCCCTTCAAAGAGTAAGCAAATCTTGGTAGCTGTGTGATTGCAGCTCTTTCCAAGCAAATTCGGCTCCCCAGCTGACTGATGATTCTAAAAATGAGACACTGATGGTTTCTAAAAGGTTTCCTGTATAGGTTTCAGCTCCAAGTCAATACATTTGAAATTCACAAATGAAAGTGTGACACAATGCAAACGCATGGCTTCAGTGGGTCTGATACAAAATAACTTGTCTTTCTGAAACTGATTGCTAAGCAAAACTCTTCCTTATGTGAATATGATTTTCCCATAAAATTGCTCATAAATCTCAGATATGACATGTTGCTAGGATACCGATGTGTCAGCAGAAATAAGGTTGAACAGCTCTTGTCTAGTTTTTCTTTATTCGTATCAGAGAACTGCACAATTTGAAAATATTGACATATATGAAATATAGGTAAAATTAAAAACAAATTAAAATGTTAAAATAATTAGATTATTGACCAGAATTGGGCTATATAGACCATGACACTTATTATGATACATATGACTGGTTGGATTCTGGCCCAAATGTTAACGCCCTTCCTTAAAATCCTACCTCGGGCACTAATGCATTCAAGTGTTTCAATTTTACTCACAGTTCCATTCCATTCTATGATTATGTTAATTTAAGTGATTATGTTGGTTTCATTTTCTGTCTCTACCCAATAATCACCACATTCTTCAGTTCCTTTGGTCTTCTTGAGGGTACACAAACATTCTTGAGGGTACACAAGAGCAAAACCAAATTAGAAGATGGAGGAAGGAATTTGCTGGACAAAGAACAACATTAAAAGGGAATATAGCTGAAGAACTCAACCTCCCCAACATTACATGAAGGACCCTGAATAGGCTGAGGGTTGGAGTCCCTAAATCAGTGTTTCCCAAACTTTGGTTTTTGGACTCCATTTCCCAGAAGCCTAAGTCAATTCCTCAAAGCACTGATCAGCCAATATACTGACTTAGGCTTCTGGGAATTGAAGTCCCCTGTGGGGCATGGAACCCACTTTAGGAACCACTGCCCTAAATTCAAGACCAACATGCTCAAGTGGGTACTGCTGGCAGACAACAACACATGGAGCGAATGTGGAGAGAGACAGAATAATTTGAGCATCTAGTTGTTGGCCGAAGGGGACGGTGTTTAATTCTCCTCCATGCCTTGGAGGAGGTGAGTCAGCCTGTGTTCACTTGGACAAGCTTACATGTTCTCAGATGCCCTCGGAATTAAAAATGGTAATTCACTTCTGAGTACTTTGTACCGAAAAAAACTCTTAGAAAAGGTTGCCATAACTCAGAATCGAGTTGACGGCATGCAATTATTTTATTATGCCATTTACAGGCATCCTCTTCATGACCTGACAACTCATTATGTTAATGTTGTTTGCACAACTAATTGCACATATTTAAAGACATTTAAATATTCAAATAAAATAAATTAAACTATAAAACTGTGCATTTTGAACTGTGACCCTCTGTAATGAGTCTGATAACAGTGTGCCAGAAATTTGGCAGAGAAGAAGCTGGCACAACCAGACAAGCAGTTTTCTAAATATCCCATAAATATTTGGGCATATTAATCATATTTATTAAAATACATAGATGTGTCTTCCAAATATTACCTTGAAGTCCTGTAATATTCCTACATGTTACATATAAGTAACCTGAAAAAAATTACAGTTAGAACTAATTTCATTTGAACATGCAGTGAGTGGTGGAATGGAATATTGGTGGGGAAGGATACCTGTTTATAGACTCTGAGTATCCAGTTTATTTTTTGTTGCATAATTTGTATTGCTGATTTGTTTTTGTTTTTTCTTTACTCTCTTACCAAGCCTCATATGGAAAAGTAAGCAACCATGCTGGACCCACTGTGAGAATTCTGTGGTTCTTTTTCCTTGTTTATTTTTAACTATTTTTTTTTAAAAAAATGTTTTACATTTCTAAGGACTCTTCATTGAATTTGCTTTTATTAAAGAGAGAGAATTCTTTATAACATTCTTATTAAAACTGGGTCAATAACAATCTTGAATGCTTGCATTTCTAACACTGGGTATCAGTGAGGAAGTGTTTTTAGGACCTAGAGATATTCTCTTTTCCTGTTAATCCAAGGCAAGTTTGTTCGGCTTCACTTCTGTCCCTTATTAGTCTCTGCCTACAACTGCTAACTAGCAAAAGTCACTATACATAAGTAGACTTTTAAAACCATTTTTCTTATTTTGTTTACAACTGCTGATGCTTTCTTCTTCTTCTGTGTCTATGCCAGACATGAAACTGCCAAAATGAAGGTACCTTTTGGTGAGTTCATTATGCAGTTTCTTTCGCCTGATCTAGTGTGAGAAAGATTAGCTGGCACAAGGTGGCTGTTGGCCAGGGATTGTCTGATTGTGGTTCAAAAGTACCACAACCTTTGAGGCGGCTCTTTCTGCGTATCCTGCTGCTGTTGCTGATGGCTAGTAAATATGTCTTATTTTCAGCTTGAACTCATACCTGTCAAGCACAGCTCCGGAGATTACGGGACCTGTGCAGGTCCGTTCTATGCAGGTCCGTTCTATGCATGCGTAGAAGGCTTTTACACATGCATAGAATGGACTTGCGCAGAACGTTTCTGCGCAGGTCTGTTCTACGCATGCATAGAAGGCTTTTACGCATGTGTAGAAGGATTTTATGCATCCCCTTCTGCACAGAAGCCTTCTACGCATGCGTAAAAGCCTTCTATGCATGCGTAGAAAGGACCTGCGCAGAAGGGATGCACAGTAACTCATCCCCCCCCCCAACTGCCAAATTACGGGGTAGTGGCAGCTCCAGGCGGGGAATGGCGAAAATCGGCGCAAAAATACAGGAAATCCCGGCCAATCTGAGATACTTGACAGGTATGCTTGAACTACTTGTAGAGTATTTTTGTTGCATAAAGTGTTAGTTACTTTGAAAGGTGGCAGGGTAATATTGAACATTTGTACTAGTCTTCTTATCTTTTCTCTGTGCAAGTGTTGTTTACTACCTTATACTGTGCTAACTAAAAGTGAATTACCAAGTCCCAAAATATGAACTGAAACAATTAAATCAGCTATACTGTACTTAGAGGTTAAGATGCTGAGCTTGACAACCAGAAGGTTTGGCAGGTCAGCAGTTTGAGACCTGAGTGCTGCATGATGGAGTGAGCTTCTGTCTCTGTCCCAGCTCCTGTTAACCAATCAATTCAAAAGCAAGAAATTGCAAGTAGATAAATAGGTACTGCTTTGGTGGGAAAGGTAACAGTGTTCCATGTGCTTCAATGTCTAGTCATGCATGCCACATGATCACAGAAACATCTACAGATGCAGATAGCCCTGGCTGTTTTCTGTAAACGGAGGTGAGCACTGCCCCTTAGAGTTGGGCACAACTGGCTTTTGAGCAAGGGGGACCTTTATAATTACTGTGGGTAGACAGCATCTGCACCCTTTCTTTGTTTCTGCTTCATCACTCTCTTGTGTGTGGGAGTTAATTGTGATCAGCCAGAAGATAAGCCTACACCTTTTAGAGATTGATGATGAACCTTTTAGAGATTGAGTGCCCAAACAGCAACCCAAAACCCACTTATTTATTGCAAAGTGCCAACACAGCAACAGGAGAGGAAGGAACACTTACATTGAGCTGCTGGGCAGAGGGGCGGGGTGAACTATGAGCTGGGGGGAAGGAGGAAGCTCTCCCATTGGGCTGCTGGGCAGAGGGGCAGGGCAAACTCTGTGCTGGGGTGACTGCATGGCTGCCCACAAAGTGGGCTCTGAGTGCCACCTCTGGCATGCGTGCCATAGGTTTGCCACCACTGGCCTACACTATCATCTCTAGATTTATTTTCAATGTGTAGGAGAGTGGTGAAACTGAATGCAGGGAAAAGGGCCAACACATCCCTCTCTACCTGTGATAAGTATACCTGCTTTAATAACAACTGAATTGGACTAGGAGGAAGCAGAGAGTTAATCTTAACATAGCATACATTATAAATTTCATATAATAAATTTATTTTATAAATTTCATTTGCATATTATATGCTTTTCTCTCATATCTTAAGATGATAGTTGAAGGTTACTCTGCAAACTAATTGGGTCAATTTTCCTAATGAATTCAGTTACACTGAAATGGATGGGTCAGCACCCCAATTAATTGAGTGTTTTATCCTTCTTAGAACTTAAAATCACCTGAGCTGTCTGCCAGTAAAGACATAAAATGAGCTGTAGTTTGACTTGATGCCTCAGAAATATCACTTGGTGCTGTCAAGTGACTCCTTGGCTGTTTCAGAGAATCCCTGAGGTTGTTCTGGTTCTTTTATTCAATGAGAATCAGTGGAAGCTCCCAGGTTACTTTTGTATGACTTCAATAATCCAACTTTCATTTGGACATTGATTATCTTTAGGAGTTGGCTTTACTGCTGTCTTCAGAGTCCTCAGTTTTCTATGGTTTTTTCTCCAACAGGACTGATGCTTATGTACATGCATGATGACACAGAAAGCCTAGAGGATAGTTTCACCATTCAGCTGACAGATGGCAAGCATACAGTCCAAGGGACAGTTTACATCTACATCATGCCAGTCAACGATGAAATCCCTCATCTTTCCAGGTTAGCTGCTGAAGTGACATTCTATACAAAGTGACTTTAAAGAGATAGGGGAAAGTGCTTTTATTTCTCCTGAATTGTTAACATGTTTTGATGAACGGCTTACTGGCAAGAAAGTAGACATTGCTTAGCTCTCAACAACTGTAGTTCTCTTTATCTTCATGTCTTTGAAATTATTATAAATTAATCTCATGATAAAGATACTGAAATTAATTAATCTTCAGTAAGAAGCACAAATAGCAAACCTCAAATTCTCATCACATTGTGTATCATAAAGAGAAGGCTGGAAAGTCACAATGGCAAAGCAAAACAACGCTGCCACAAAGAATTGGGGAGACACAGGATCAGTGCACATTTTGGAGTAATTATCCTCCTGCTGAAGTAGTTCCTGAATGTGAATCTCTTCTTATACAATGAATAGGTCATGTGAATACAAAATAGACACAAGATCCTTGGAAGGCATTCAAGTCAGTCAATCAATCAATCAGTCAATCAAATGTTCTGAGAAACTTGCCTCTTCATCTTATGCCTCATTAATATTTGAGAGAGAAAGGAGGAAGTACACCCAAAGTGGAAACAAGAATATATGTATATATATAGAAAGTGGAAGAAGTTTAATATATCACAAGTATCAAAACGTAATCAAGCCAACTAGAGTATGAACAAAGTGAAAACACAATAAAACACATGTAACGAGAAATAGTTCAAATATAATACAGACTAGGCACACAGCAGTAGAAAATCAAGTGGCTAGAAGGCAAAATACATGTAACAACAACTGTAGAGACTTTATGATAATCTAAATATGTAGAAAATCGTGACTGAGGAGCCTAGTAAATAAAGTCCATATAAAAATCATGACCAGAAGTTCATATATAATGGGGACAAGTTCCTAAGTACAATTCGGAGGGTCCATGTCAAAAATCCATATGGAAGGCTAAGGATGGCGAGAGGAGAGGTACAAGGTACGCAATGAAGCAGCCGGGAGGGCTATGCAAGTAAAATAGAACTTCTGGTCATGATTTTTATATGGACTTTATTTACTAGGCTTGATTTTTGTGTGGACTAGATCCATCTCATCAGATGCATCTCTGTTCTGGTCCATTTGAGCTTATTCCACCATAAATCTATTAATCTTTCAAAGATGTCACATAAAGCTTCCTTGTTGTTGTTTTTATGCTGCCACTCTTCAGAGTTGTGGACCCTTTGGCTCATATACCAGTGTTAGAATTCTCATGTACTCTTATATACCATGTGCAACAAGGATTGCATTGAAGTTGCATCAGATCCATCACAGTACTGGGAGTGAGTGATTTAACATGGGGATATAACAAATGCTTTTTAAAAAAATGTTTCATTATTTCAATGCAAGTTCCATTAAAAAAGTATGTTCATGTAAAAATAGTTTGGGAGAAAAATGAGGTCATGTGTTCAATGCTAAAAAAGAAACTCATTCAAGCTTTAATAAGATGAGAGAGTTGCTCAGGAATATTTCGGTTGTGTTACAACAAAAGTTCTGTATTGCTGTCAAGGAAGGTGCCACAAGTTGCAGTGTGAAACTGGCTAACCTTTAGATCCACAGAATAAGATCTGTCTGGGTATCCCCATGCCCATACCCCATCCCGCCAAACATCATACACTGAGAAAATAGATTAAAGCTTGGGGTTGAAATTTAATTTCCTTGTTCTTGTAAACAGGATTTATGTATCTTTGCACAGAAGCACACTTAAATACACAAAACAACTGTTCCTCTTAGAGCAGTGAATATGGTTTTGCTGTTATGTCTGTTATTAAAAACCATTCAAGATTACTGTAGTTAATAATGGATTAACTTGTGTGCAAATTATTGCTGTACTAATATACTATACTTATGCCGAAGATTTAGTATGCTATAAAAGAGTGCTTCCTTAATGACAACCTAGGTAAAAAAAATCTCTAATAAAGATGTTAGGGGGGAATGAAGGCGAAAATTATTTTCAATTATACTATAAAAGCCTGATGAAAAGCTGAGCTAAAAGAGAGATGTGGGGAAAATGTGGCTGTGCTTCCTCCTCTGTATATTCATGCTGTGACTAAGTTCAGTACTGCATTTTGTGTGTGCGGGATTGTCCTGTAGACACAATTTTAAAAGGTGGTGGTGGGGGAGTTGTCATGCTTGAAGCATATATGTCAAAATCAGCATATATGGTTCATTCCTGATCTAAGAAGGGATTCATGCTTTTAGTAATTTGCAAGTTCAAACTGGGAGAATGTTTGAAGTTGTAAAAAACAGCTGCACTAATTTAAGGTTTTCCTAAATCCCTTGGGGGAAACCAAATAAACAAGTATGAGGTAAGTACTGTATCTGAGATCAAAATTAACCTTATGCTGTACTTGAACGTTATTTTTTCTTTCTGGCAACTCAGGAACACAGGCTTAGAAGTCGAAGTTGGAGGGAATAAAGTTATTTCTAGCATCTCATTAGAAGTGGAAGATAGAGATTCTCCCAGGAATCAACTCTATTATGTCATCAACAACAAGCCAAAACAGGGACACCTAAAATTAAAGGTAGAGTGATTCTTTGGTAAATATCTCCCCCCTTTTCTCCACTGTCAGCATATGTCAAATACAAAAAGACAGTCTTTAAATATTTCTTATTCCTGTGTTTTACCAAGTGTTATGTACAGTATATGTATTTTTGAAATGTCTATTAACCTGAATTGCTGGGAATAGGAAGAGGAGGAGGAGGAGGTGGGGGTTGCTAACTGAATAACTTATCTCTTAGCTCAGATGTGCTCTTCAAATACTGTACTGTATTCTGAACCTGCTCCACTAAACATCCTTTGGCTCTTGCCATTCATCCCCTGCTTCTAGTAGATGTAGGGTGCCCTGTTTATGTAGGAAATTATTGCAACATCAGAGTATATGTAGTACAGAATATAGACACACTTGATACAGAGGTTAAACATCTCATGGCACACAACACATTTTCTATGTAATTGTAGTTCACGGCTTTCCAATGGTATCAGTGAAAGCTTTTGAAAGAGTCTAACTTCTATGAAGGAGCCAAATTCGGGGGGGGGGGAGAGAAGTGTGCACAGCTGAAGATGAAAAGGTTAAGCCTTCCACTTCCATCCACTTACAATGCACATACACATACATCCATGCATAGCAAAATATTTTGGAAAAGCTCTCTTTGAAACAACGGAATTTTGACACACATGACAAAAATCCTGTTCCTTTGTATACAAGATTATTGGGGAAATTTGATTATTCCTCTTAATTACCAGAGTATGAGGTAGAAAAACAACAGCAACACAGAAAACATGATTTCTCCCTCACAAACTAGCCATATCCATCAAGCGCGGCTCCAGAAAATACGGGAACTGCTCCGGCCCGGGCACGCATGTGCAGCAACAACTCCTTTGCACATGTGCAGAACCCCTTTGTGCATGTGCAGAACCCCTTTGTGCACAGCTGCCCTTTGTGCACACCCATCAGAGGCATAGCTGCCTCTGATGGGTGTACATGCACAGTAACCCCTTTCCCCGCTGTTCAAAATAAGGGATGGTGGCGGGAAAGGGGAAGAACGAGCACTGGAATGCGGGAAATCCCGGCCAATATGGGATACTTGATAGGTATGCAAACTAGCACACTACATGACTAAGTCACTCTTGAACATATCTTGAACATATCAGTAGAAAACATATCTTTACTTATAGTCACCATCTATAATAATAGTCAAAATAAAAAATAGAGGAAAGAGAGTCTCCAACAGATGGAGAGAACCTCTTTTTTGCTTGGTTGGAAGTCAGAAAAAGAAGATCGTATCAACAAAACAATGGAAGTATGGACAAATAAGGAGTATTGGCTTGCCTCAAATGTCAAAGTCTGGAAAAGAACTTTATCAATCAAGCTAGTGATAAAGGATAATCACATTAGGCTGCAAAGCCCCCTGCCACTGATACCCAGTGTTAGTGCATGTAAGATTGCTATCATCCCAACAAGGATAAAGGTGGAGGAAGCAACTGGACAGAAGGGAAAGGGAGAAAGAGAAGAGGGGAAAGAAAGCAAGAGAGAGAGAGAGAGATACACATGTGTGAGAGAGTTAAGGAAAGAGAAGAAAGAAGAAATGGAAGGGCTGAAGAAATGGATGAGGTCAATGGAGGTGCAAGAGGGAATTAAAGGGCAATGAGTTCCCTTTTACCCCCACTTAACTCTTCTCAAAACAATCTTATATGTTTATATCTAGTTCCATGGTGCTTTCAGTCAGCCCGCTTTCTGAAGCTATACCTAAATATCTTAACTGACTTTTATATTGGTTTGCTAAACCACTAGGCTATAATCTTCCTTTTATAATTAAGTAACTTGAGAAATCTGCTGGGACCAATAAATTTTGAGAACACTTACATAAAACAGAATATAAAGTGGATAGTCTTGCCATCAGAAGCCTGTAAATGTCAATCCCTTTATGTGACACCTCTACAAATGGCATTATGTCATTGCATAATATTAGTAGGAAACAAAGATTTTTGTGCAAAAACCATAAAATGTAATGAGCTTCACATAATCTACTCATATTAATGAGGAGAGAGAAAGAGAGGGAGAGACTTTTTAAAGTGGACTTCCAGCTTTTTGGCATCCTTAGTTTGTAAGGAAATGTGGGACCAAGCTCAAAATAAAGACTCATTTCAATGGGCTGCAACATGTGGTTATTTTCTTTCTGTTTGATAAAAATCTACACTTCAACTCCTTTAGCTGGTGGTCTTAACTTGGGTGGGGTGGGTAGCCAAAGGATCTGAAAATGGAAAATGTTAGTGCTGCCAAAAATATTTTATTCTTAGTTGAGCTAGCGTACTGTGTGCTACTTGTTATACTTGCTGTGATCCATAATAAATGAACCTGGAATAACCTCATAGATTCTTTGGCAATGGTGTAGTATATTTTCAGGAATTGTTGGTTTGCTTATTTTAAATGCATGCAGTTTAAAGTGTCCAGTGAAAACATTCATCAGGTTTGAAGTTGAAATTCTACTACTTTAGTAAGAGGAAGGAAATGATCATTGTGAGGTGTACTGTATTTATACTTTCTTTGGCTGTATTGAGATTATATGTGGTTCTTGGAGCTGAAGGGAATGAGCTCACAGCTTCTCCATCATTCTTGTCCGTCTGCATAAATAAATGTGGGGATGATCAGTTGAAGGAATAAGAGTTTCTCACAAATCAGGTTTACATAGCTTGAAGGGTGTTCTGCTACACCAGGGGTTCTCAACCTCTGGCCTGGGGCCACATGCGGCCCACCGCACCATTTCATGTGGGGGCACTACCTCTGCCACACCCAGAAGTACCATGTGTGGCAGGCAGGGCAAAATGGCCATCCAGCCCCCGAAACTGTCTGAGGGAGCGTAACCCAGCCCTTGGCTTGAAAAGGTTGAGAACCCCTGTGCTACACATTTAGATGAATGGAAATTTCATCACAAATTTGACAGGCAGATTGCCATTTGTGGCTGTTCACAGTATGCTCAGGCATAGTTAGAAGTCATGAATGAGTCTCTGACTCATATGCCATCCTCTTGAGGATTACCAAGGACCAAGTACTGTAATACATTTAGAGAAATGTGTATTTCTTGATATTACCCTTTTCCAGGCCCGCAGTTTCTTCAAATTTCCAAACCTAATCAGCCAAACCTGCAATGTAGTCGTCCAGTGATCAATTGCAAAACAAAAGAAAGCTACAGTAAAACCCCTACTTATGGGGGGAAAGTCCGTTCGGTAGGCTTTTGCTTAAGTTGTTGCTTTGTGTAACTCAAAGCAAACCCATAGGAAAAAATGAAATTTTTATGTAAATCAAAGCAAACCCATAGGGAAATGAATTTTTATGTAACTCAAAGCAAACCCCTTAGGAAAAAGAATCTTTATGTAACTCGAAGCAAACCCATAGGAAATCGTGGAAATTGGGACATGGTTTTAGCACAAAATCATTATGTAAGTCGAATTTTATGTAACTCGAGGCATATGTAAGTCAGGGTTTTACTGTATATTCAACTAAGGAACTGTTAAGGGAGCTCCTCTTCTTACGATATACTAATGTTCTTGTCTTGCTTGGGTATAAAAGATCCATACCCAATTGTAAATCAGAATTTGAAGATTTGTTTTGGCTGTTACCGAGAATAATAGTTAGCTTAAAATTCAAAATTGATACTTTTGATCTTCTCTGTAGATATGTTTGGATATATCAAGTTTGGTTTTCTTCATCAACTCCTGTTTTCCAGCTGCCCTGTTTCCATTCTGTATTAGATAGTGAGCTTTCACCCACTCACCCCTCCTGATATATGCATCTATTCTTGTTTACATTTTAAAGAATCAATTTTTACATGATGCAAACACTTCTTTTTGTCATGCAAAATGCATTATGTAAAGGTAAAGGTCACCCTTGTTTGAAGGCCACTTGTAACCAACTTTAGGGTTCAGTGAAAAGAGTGAGCTCTGTCTGCGTTTACAGACGTTTCCGTGGACACGTGGCAGGCATGCCCAGACACCAGAGTGCACAGGATGCTGTTTACCTTCCCTCCGAAGTGGCACCTATTTATCTACTTACAATTTCTTGCCTTTGAACTGCTAGGTTGGCAGGAGCTGGGACAGAGACGGGAGCTCACTCCATTGTGCAGTACTCAGGTATCAAACTCTGACCTTCCAGTTTTCAAGTTCAGTGTCTTAACCACTAAGCCACTGCAATTCAATGCAAAATGCATTGCAGGGGCACAAAAGCACACATTTCTGACTACAAACTGCATGCGACTTTGTGTTTACAGTACAGTATTTCCAAACTGAAGAATATAAACCTAATGCATGCCTTATCTCTGCTTGCTGGAAAGCAAAGAGGAGGAGAGAGGGTACCAGGATGCGTGTATGGGTAACCAATATGATTCTCCACAAAATCTAAATTTAGTTATAAATCTTAAGATTTGTTGAAGTTATACGAATACCTCACTTTTCTATAAACACTTTCCAAACTTGTTTGGAAGATGTTAAGACATTCTATACATATCTATGGGACCCCAGTAATATACAGAATATTTTTTTCTTTGTGAGAGATTATTATATTTTGCTAATAAAACTGCCTGAATGCTGCCTAACCAAAGTGTGTCAAATTATTTTGCATACATTACTTCTTTAACTTTTCAGATTGTCTACTTTGCACAGTTTACATTCAGCATATGAAGTACTATGGAAGCAACAAATGTTTCCATGCAATGCTATTCTATATAGTTACAATATATTTAAAGGATGTCACTGAATTTGCAAAGAATTTATTTTTCAACTGAGCACAGAGCAGGAGAATGACTCATAGAGTTCTGCAAAGACAACAAACTGTTTATTGCAAATACATGCTTTAACAAGTGAACAGATTACTATAAAGGTGGTCAGTACATAAATCAAATATATTGTGTAATTGGAAGTAGGAAATGGAGAAACTGTATTCTCTCTGCCAAAACAAGACCAGGATTGGATTGCAGTACTGATCATGACCTGTTAATACCCAATAGCAGAGGTAAAAAAGAACAGTGAAAGAATCCTAGAGCCAAAATATAATTTAAACAATACTCGTGATGAATTTTAAGTCCACATAAGGAAAAGATTTCCTTTACTAAACTCAATGGATCATGAACAAGAAAAATTGTTAATTGAAACCAGAGACATTGTTAGGAAAGAATTCAAAACCACAATCCCTTTAGTCAAAAGAAAGAAAAAACTAGAAGAAACACAATTTTAAAGGACAGGCAAGAAGCAGAAGTAAACAATGACAGAAATAAGGTCAGAACTCTGAATGCAGGTTTTCAGTGACTGTTACATAGATACAGGGAGAACTGATTCAATGATAAGTGCAAAGAAATAGAGGAGAGCAACAAAAGTGGAATAACAAGAGACCTCTTCCAGAAAATCCAAGAAATAAAAGAGAAATTCATGCCTAGATTGAGAATGCTGAATGACAAGCTGTCTGTCCAGGAAAAAATAAAGCAAAGATAATGGAAACCTATTCAGAAGAGATAACGGAGAATAGACTCCTTTCAAGAGGAATGCTATGATGAAAAACCTACAGTTGTAGAAAGTGAAGTGAAAGCAGTAGGAAGAAATAAATCACCAGGGATAGATGGAACATGGACAGAACAGTTTCCAGAATATGCCAAATAATATAGAGAAATATTTAATACAGTACTGACAATTAATACATTGAAGTAGTGAAAGATTTTGTATCCCTTGGTTCAGTCATCAGTCCAAAAGGAGACTGCAGCCAATAAATCAGAAGACAACTGAAGCCTAAAAATACATCAATGAATGAATTAGAAAAAAAATAATCAAGTGAAAAAATTACTGGAGATCAAAACCAAGATCATTGACCCACTTGTGTTCCCAGTTACCTTGTACATGTGTGAAAGCTAGACAGTAAAGGATGCTGATAAGAGAAAATTCAATTTGTTTGGAGAGCTCTGTGCATAGTCTGGACTACCAGGAAGGCAAATGTAGGGATAACCCAGCCTGCGCCCCCAAAGTGTCCCTAGCTCACCCCAAGAATTGCCCCTAGCCCCCACCAGCCTTTGACAGAAAGAGGCCAGGTCGTGCCCAAAGGCATGACCACAGCATGAACCTCTCCTGGCTCAGGCTGATAAGCGCAAGCCCCTTGCTTTCCTAGTCATGAACTCCCTATCTTTCCCACCAGACCACCTTCTTCACCCCATTCCTTGACCCCTTGCTTGACCCCGCTTCCTGGTTGCCCTCTCTGGCACGTAGGCTTGCTAATCTATAACCAACACACACACAAAACCCATTGTTCTACCTATTTCCTCTAGCCTGTGATGGACGTGCGGCAGTCTTAGAATTGCGCAATCCAAGGTGTTCTAGGCAGTCAATAAAGGAGACCACTCAGTGCTCCTGGGTGTCGCTTCACTTGCACCCTGACCCGTGTGTGCGTGTTATTTCATCCCTGCGAGTGGCCACAATCCCTACAGGCAAACAAATAGGTCATGGAGCAAATCAAGTCTAAACTATCTCTGGAGGCAAAAATGATGAAATTGAAACTGTTCTACTTTGAGCACATTGTGAGATGGCAAAAATCTTTGGAAAAGACAATAATTCTGGGGAAGAATAAAGGCAGCAAAAAAAGAGGAAAACCAAATATGAGATGGATTGGCCCCCTAAAGCTACAGCCTTGACTTTACAAAAACTGCGCATGACTGTTAAATTCATAAATTGGAGGCAATTTGACCGCATGTAACGACAACGATGATGAAGAAATAATTATATGTAAGAGTATCATTCAGTGGCTGAAATCAGGCTGCCTAGCATAGTAAGTTGCACTAGAGTAAACACATTGAATCAGTGGGATTTCGTGAGTCAATTCCTCTGTAATGGTGCATCTTGACTGATAAAAGAATTAGGGGTTCAATCTGGGTTTTTTTAAAATTTGGGTGAAAGTCATGTGGTATTTGTCCCAGTTTCCATGTCCCCTGCAGATGTAGTGGCCAACAACCCTGATTTCTTCTTTCCTCTCCATACTCTTGTAAGGTTTTTTTAACTTACCACCCCCACCATTCCAGAGCCATTGGGGCAAAGCCCTGGTTGCCACTGCTCTGCACCCAACACATGGTACCATTTATTTTTAGAAATATTTTACTGTTACAGAGTTACAATAACAGTAACTGTCATAGTGCTATAACAGTAAGAATAGGGGGTGGTGGGAGAATCATTTTCAGGCTGCAGGGAATCCAACAAACTTTACAAGTCAACAGAAACAATACCCAATATGTGCTGACATACACATGGACAGAAAAGAATACAGTGGCATAGGAATCAGTACAAAATAAACATTCTCTGCCAGGTAGTTTAAAGTAGTTTAAAGCAAAAGAAGAAGGGGGCAGCCAAAAATGAGATGGCTAGATGGTATTGTAGACGCAATGGGCACAGAGCTGGACGGGTTGAGGAGAATGAGAGGAGGACAGAGGGGCCTGGAGGGCAATGGTCCATGGGGTCACAAAGGGTCGGAATTGACTGTACGACTGAACAACAACAAAGTTTAAAGTAAACTGCATTTTGGCAAGATAATGCAAGTCCCAACTGTGCATCATGTATTCCTCGGTATTTGAATCAATTTCGAACCTGGCCAAACTGATGCAAATGAAGATACACCCTAAGTTTCATTGATTCAAATTGAATTCCTCCAGTTGCAACCTGCTCGAGTATGCTAAGCAGCAGTTTTTCAATCTGTCTTGTAGTGGACAGAATGTCAGATCAAAACAGGGAAGCCAGGTTCAAATCGCAACTTAAATATGGGTGTCATTGGGTGATTTTCAGTCTGTTTCTATAAGGATTAAAATATGAAAAATCTAAATGTAAATGGCCTGTAATAAAGTGTGATAGAGAAAACTAATATGAAATATAATGAAAATCAACATGAAATGATTTGTTACATATGTAGACCTGTTCAAGAGATTCCCAAAGACCAATCTTAATCTAGCACAGCACTAATGGGTGGCTTCACACACAAACTTTCATTAATGCACAGAATGCACATTAAGAATAAGTAGCAGTTCTACAGCATTCCTCTTGCCACAGTCATAGCTATGAGATTTCCATGTAACCCACATATAAGACAGTTAATGGTCACTGTATCAAAATTGGTTTAAGATATTTTGCTTCCAGAGATGTAGCAGAAATTGCTGCTGCTGCTGCTTCCATATCTAGGCACCTTTGGGTGAGTACATTTTGCAGTTCGAAAGTAGTTGATTGTTTTGCAATTAGCTATAGTAAACTATTTTCCAAACCTCAATTGTAAAACCACTTTTATTTCAGTGCTGCTTTACCATACCACCCTTGTTCTACACACATAAAATGTTACCCTTTGGCAGAGAGATTGTAAGAAAACATAGTGATAACAAGATGATTTTTTAAAAAAATAACAACAAAGTAAATACAATTTGCTGCCCTTTTATTGGCGCCCAATCTGTCACCTGATGTGGCTTTTTCACTCTGCATCCATGACATAGGCTTCTGCCAGGGTAGACTAGAGATTGGCTTTTCACATTTTCTTTTCTTCCTTTACTTTCCCATTTTTCATAGGTGGGGTAATTAAACCTTTACCAGTATTGATTAAAAGTGATATATGAAAATGAGCATCTATTGCACCTGTGTGTGTGCACGTTGGTGCAATCACACGTGCATGTTTCAACCTTCCCATTCCTTGATGTTTTCTAGACTGCATCAGCTTGGATCACCCTGCATCCTAGAATGAATTTTACACAAGACAACGTGGACATGAATTGTCTTTGGTATTTCCATACAAACATTTTGGCTCCCGAAAGTCATGACAACTTCCGATTTTATGTGACAGATGGACAGAACAACTCTCCAACAGGAAGCTTCTATATTTTCATTAAAAGCACTGACAAAGGTAGGAAATGTGGGAGATCCCCTTGGCCTGTGCAATCATATATCTTTTGAGAAACTAAACAATGGGAGGGAGATGATTACCTCTGTATCTCTTTATGTGACACTGATGTAGTTTTAAATGCATGGGTGAAGTCTGTACTTTAGCAATCTCTAAAGGATGCATTTCTTTCCACTGTTTTGGTGAACAAGCTAATTAGAAACCTATCCATTATGCGCATAACTAATTACACAAGTTTACAAATCTGTTGACTATTATGACTGCAGTCCCTTGTGTCTGTTCATGACTAGTGACCAAAAGAAAAGAGTTCAGCTCCAAAACTTTCAGTGGAGAGAGCCAGACTTATCTCTCCACTGAATTTCAAAAGCTGCCAGGAACCTACATAGTTCTTGGAGTTCAAGGCTTACAGATAAATTATACCCTATGAAGATCCTAAGGACCTTCTGCAAATGGCTGGAAAATGGACTCCTCTCACTTTTTTGGCTGGTGGTAAGAGAGGAGGGAAAGCTGACAATTTCGCATGAGAAAACTGTGAGGCCTGTTCCAAGTATTGTTGCTGATTCCTTTTTGGAAATGAATAGAAATCGCAGGGAGACATGCAGGGCTCCCTGGAGTGTTAAATATTTCTCAACTTGTGCCAGGTGCCTGTAATTTATTGAACATCGGTTTTTGTGAAATAGTGCTCCTGTCAGGAAGAAGATTGGCATAAGAGAAATGGAAGCAGCTAAATCTCTTGGGATCTTCTTTGGCGAAAACCCTCTATTGAGTCCTCCTGTGACTTGTGCTCATAACTGCTGAAGAAAACAGAGATGCCATCTGTAAACTGCAATTCATAAACACACTGTCAATCTGCTACGTTACTCTGACATCATAAAATAACAAGGAGCAGTATTATAATAAAGAGGAGAGGATTGCAATCAACCAATTAAATACATCTAATTTATTTCTCTTACAGCTGAGGCTTTATTAGTAAACAGCTGCATTTATTACAGGGATTTAAAAAGGAAATCCAGGAGAGTGCCAACTGGCACTTTTGATAATCTATTAATCCCTAACAATCATCTGGGTATGTCAAATTTTTTGAAAAATATAAAAATAAGCTACAGTTAAGCTACCACACGGCAAGTGTGTGTGTAGATGTATGTGCTTCTCACAGTTAGGCATATATAGTATCTTGTACTCTAGATTTACAGAGCAAGCTTAACTCAAAGATGTCAAATTTGGAACAGGAAGAAACCTCTTCTGTTGTCAGGGATGTTTTGGAGTTAGCAGTCCCTTCTCTTACAAGCAGATTCCTGAGGTCAGTCAGTAGAAGAGGGTTCTGTTGACAAATATGAAAATCTGCTGGCAAAGGGAATTGGCTACAGAAATGCTTTGCTGGCTAAGATCTATTGGAAGAATTTTAAGTTTTGGTGAATTCCTTTAGTTCTGGAAGTGTAAAGTAGAAAAATCAGCTGCAGCACAAAAAAAGAACATGAAAGAAAATTACACACACACACAGTGCCAGTTGTTGTTGTTGTTGTTTTGGTTCTCAGAGCCACTAGCATCTTATACAGGAAAAAAGCACTCCTGAAGTGTCTCACATAGAAAGATGATATCTTTACTTACAATTGGGATGCTCAGTTACATTCAAAAAAATAAAAGACTAAAGAAAGATTGCAGTCTCGCAACCAGGAGAGAGACATGTGCCTCCCTGTAGCCATATGGATGGGAGAATGGAAGTAGAGAGAAACAAAGTATGGAGGACTTGACCTGACCCAGGCTGGTCCCCTCCTGGGTCTTGTCAAATACCAATTCATACCTCATGTCAGTGTGTTTAGTGTGCTCTTTCATCTTCTCTTTCTGATACAGCTCTGGTTGTCTTCCATCACCTAGATTGGCATCTTTTCATATACAGTAGAACCTCTTCGCTATGTGGTTTTTTTGTTATGCGGTTCACTATGGGAGATACTCCGTTTTCGTGTTCAGGGAATGAAAAAGCAGACGAGTGAATTAGTGAAATTCAGCTCTTTAATACCCACCCTAACTCCCCTCATTTGGTTTATCCTGTGCTTGGCTTAACTATGGAACTGAGGTAAAATGGCGGACTGGCGCCTAAGGGTGGGCGGCGTGGTGGGCGGTCTTACCACCAAAACTTTTAGCCAATTAGCTTTAAAGCCTCCGATCGATGTTCTGCGCAGGCACATAACACAATAGTGTGTATTCACAAACTATATACTCAAAGAACGAAAGTTATCACTGGTAAGTGAAACCGAACTATTCCAAGGAGGGGCTTGTGGTCAGTTACGATGGTAAAAGGTCTTCCGTAAAGGTAATCGTGGAATTTCTTAGTGCCAGCCACGATTGCCAACGCCTCCCTGTCGGTCTGAGCGCAATTTTTCTCAGGCTTTGAGAGTGAGCGGGAATAGAATGCTACGGGGGCTTCCCTCCCGTCATTTAGTACATGGCATAGTACAGCTCCCACCCCCACAGGGGATGCATCACACACAAGTACAACTTCCTTGTTAGGATCAAAATGAGTTAGTACAGCATCCGAAGATAGCAGCCTTTTAAGTTCTAGGAACGCTTTCTCCTGGCAATGGCCCCAGTGCCAAACAGTATCTTTCTTAAGAAGCCGATGTAATGGTTTGGCAACTGAGTCTTTGCGATGGAGAAAAGCGTGATAGAATTTTAACAATCCTAGAAATGATTGCAATTCGGCTTTACATTTTGGCCTGGGTGCATTTCGCACGGCCGCCACCTTGGAGTCAGAGGGCATGATACCTTGGGGTGTAATTCGGTACCCCAGGAACTCCACTTTCTATGCCAAAAACACACATTTGTCTCTTCTGAGATGTAGACCGGCCCTCTTGAAACATGAGAGGACACGATCGAGCCTGGCCGCTAGTTTGACGGTGTCCTTAGTGGTGATGAGGACATCGCCAAAATATGGCAGGATACCTGGCAAACCTTTTAAAATACATTCTACAAGAGATTGAAATATTCCGTGGGCCGCCTTCACCTCGAATTGTAGTCGAGTTACCTTAAATGCCCCCCTATGCATTACTATGGTCTGGGCTATGGCAGCAGCAGGAGACACAGTCAATTGTTGGTAAGCCTGGGCAAGGTCAAGTTTTGCGAAGTTTTCCTCCATGCAAGGAGGCAAGAAGGTGGCTTACCACGGGCACAGGATATGCATTCGGGTGAATAGCTTTATTGATGGTATATCCTGACCTCCCCATTACTTTTCAAAGCAGTCACTATTGGTGTCTCCCACTCTGCGGAGTCCACCAGCACTAGGATGCCCTGCCCCACCAGTTTGTCCAGCTCGGCTTCTATCTTCTCCTTTAAAGCAAAGGGTATCCGGCATGGCTTCATCCGGATGGGCCGGACAGTTGGGTCATGCTCAAAGTCCACAGGGGGTCCTTTGTATAACCCTAAACCCTTTTTGAACACCTCAGGATATGCAGCACAAACATCCCGGATTGGGTCAGCGTCTATTGTGTGAATGCCAGAAAGCCGGATTTCCAGGGGCCTAAACCATTGGGTCCCAATAAGATAGTTCGTGCCCTGCTTAACTACAACCAATCGCAAGGAAGTGCAAATGTTTTTGAATTTGACCAAGAAATTTCCCACCCCCAGGACCGGAATCTGGCAACCTTGCACATCCCGGAGGGAAGTTTTAAAAGATTTGAGCTTGGGCCGAGAGGCAGCGGGAATTCTCAAAAACTCCCGCTGTGGGATTATGGAAAAGGTAGTACCTGAATCCACCTCCATCTTGAAGGGGACGTCCTGCAGGCTCAGGTCTGCAAAGAAATGCTTGCTGACGATGCCCACTTGGCACAGCTCAGGCTCTGGTGACACTTTGGTGGTGGACGTTTTGTGGTGATGACTCTTCTTGGACTCAAGTGCTGGAGTTCTTTGCTTTCGCTGTTGGCATACTTTAGCAACGTGCCCTCATCGCCCGCAGTTGTGGCATTCTGCAGTGCAGAAGGGGCACTTCCTGTGGTCATGCCAGGCTCCACAGCCATCACACTTGCAAAGGAATTTCTTCTCCCGATCATTATGGTGCTCTTAGTGCTTTCGTTGGACCGCTCGGACTTCTCCCTATGCGTCGCTGGACTCCGATGAAGAGGTGGAACCAGGCAAAGCTGAGGATGATGAAGATGAATTTTGCTGAGCTTGCACATCTGAGTCGGTGGCACTGGTGGTGGAGTGGCGATGCCAGAAAAGCTTGATGCTGGACCGTGCGGCCTCAGACGCTACCGCCTCTTCTAGGACAGCCTTGGAAGTTAGCGTCTTCCTGATCGTGAGGTGACATTGAGCATCTTCGTCTCTCATGCTGGCCAGCAGACGTCCTGGAGTGCTTCTTCGATGTTGTCCCACTTGCACGGGGCAGCAGCAATGCGCAGAGCGACAGCGTAGTCTGCAATGAACTCCCCAGGTCACTGCTCCCTTCTGTGGAAGGCCACCCTGGCCAGGAAGATCGAGACCTCTGGCTGCAGGTGTTTCCTCAGTGCAGACATAATTTCTGCATGCGGCACCACATCCACGTCCCTTGGGAGAACGAGGTGGGTTGCCAGCTCAAGCGTCTCAGAACCTCACTGAGTGAGGAAACAGGAGCGCTTCTGGTCTTCGTCGGTGATCTTCTGCGAGGCCATTGCGTAGCGGAATCAGCGTTCGTATGTTGCCCATTTCTCTGGATGAGCTGGGTCAAATGGGCCAATGTTGCTGCCGTGTGGAGACGCCATCCCATCCTCGTCACCAGTTTCTTGTTCAGGGAATGAAGAAGCAGACTAGCGAAGTAGTAAAATTTAGCTCTTTATGAGTAGGGTTTGAACACAGTTTGGATGGGGCAAAACTCGGACTTATATACACTATAAACAGTAACAGTAACAATAATGCAACAAGCCCATTGGCTAACAGAGTGTGCACATTTTCAATCCACTTATTTGCATAAGAATAGATACATGAGAAAAGATACATTCTGCTCCTGTCAGAAAACACAGTTAACATACAAAACACCCGCCTAATGGAAAAAATGTTCGTTAACCAAGGTTCCCATTGAGCGGGTATATCCCAGTTACCAAAAAACTGCATAACGAACAATTTTTTGTTATGCGGGGTATTGTCCTTGCATAGCGAACGCTTCATTATGCAAAGTTTTACTATGTGATGCGTTCGTTATGTGAGGTACCACTGTATCCCAAAGTTTTTCAGCAAATTCTCCAGCTATAGCAGTTCTATGCATACCTCTGCTGCAGCAATGAACTCTGACTCTGTGAAAGACAAAGCTACAACATCTTGTTTATGATTGGGTCATGAAATGTAGAGCAATTACCATACAAAACCAGGATCCCACTGGTGGACTTAGAGACTGTGCTCGGTTCTGCTCAGTTTCTATCTGTATATCTTAAAAGATTTGGGTCTCTACTGCTTGGCAGTCTTAGTTTAAAGTCCACAGTTTTAAGCAGTACAAACAGGAAGAGAGGAGGGGTGAGCCAGACATGTGAAAAAGAAGTTTTCTAATTGGTTAGTGGGAAGAGGAAATTCCTAAACCAATGTTACTTGTGTGCAAGATTGTTATTCTCCTAACAAGATCTGCTGGCAGAGGAACCAGAGATGAGCCAAGGAAGAGCCACATTATGTGAGACGTAAAACTTATCCAACCAAGGGAAATAACAACAATGCTGGCACAACATTAGGGCAAGAGTAGGTTTAAGTAATTTCCAATAGCCCTAAACCTGAAAGGGTTTGAACTGGGAACAGTTCGCCTAGTATTCACCAGCCAGGATTCTTACTCCTACCTTTATTAACATTTTTCATAGTGATTATTAGCTCTTGTACAATCTTCCCCTTTGCTTCTGTGTTAGAACCCTTGGCCCAGAATATCACACTTGAAAATGGCTTGTATAAAAACTTTAGGCTGGATATGTAATTCATATTGGAAAAGAAAGCCCCCTCTGTGTTGATTTCACTACTTGTTCTACCTTTTAAACACCAACTAAATGTTCATTGAACTCTGCAACCTTTTTGGTGTTGGTGTTGGTGGGATAAATGTGTGTGCTTAAAATTCTCTCTACTTAACTTAATGAAACAATAACATGAGAAAGCTAAGTCAAATTTTCAATGTTATTTGGGGGAAAGCGTGAGTGAGGTGAGCACATTCATAATCCTTTCCAGCTGGGATCACATAGCTAACACCAGGTCAAGAACTCTGCATGTTTAACATAATTCCCTTTAGTGAATAGCAAAAGTCTTTGAAGTTATGTGTGTGTTTGCATGTTGTCACATTAGGATATCACACATTCAAAGTTCACTTTCTTAGCTAATCAATATGGGGAATATAACTTTCAGACACTGCCATTTTCTTCTGAGTACAAGTAGCCTTTGTATACACTTTGCTTTGCTTATTGCTTAGAAGGGATCTTCCTTAAAGGATTTATAGTGTACTTATTTCACTAAATGATGTTCAAGGCAGATTACAATAGCATACAGAGACAGACAGAAACACATGAGCACATATTCCATGCAAACAACTTATATTGTTTTACAATTAAACATCTGGATTTTCAATCCAGGTGCACAAAGCCATCCAAACTCGGAGCAGAAAAATGAAAACTCCTGGTTTATCTCCTTCAGCAGACCAGGTAAAACAATAAATCTGCCCATAAACAATGGGTTTGAGTTTGTAGGTATTCAAATTTTCCTGTTAACCTAAATCCATTTTTAAATAGTAAAAAATCTTGATGAGTACAATTCACTCTGGAGTTGCCGTACTGAATTTTCATTAAGCTCTATGGGGATTCTATGGACAACATTGGTTGTCCAGCCAATCTGAGGAGATAAAGTCCAGGAGTATGTGACTAAACTGTTATTTTCTGGCTGCCTTCCTGGAGTGACATGTGAGGAAGATCCTTATTAGCTTCAGTTACCACGTCTCTAAAGTCCTGAGTGCTCAGGGGCTGTTTTGATTCTGGTGTGCTTCCCAGAATGGAAACAGTTCCCAGAATGGAAACAGTCCCTGAAAATGGCATTACTGTACTTAATGACTCTTACTGTGTTGACACACTTCTAAATGAGGCTGGTAAAATCTATAATATTAGTGGGCTTTGGACTGTAGCAGAGATATTCTTGCAGTTGTGGTCCAAAAGAGTAAACAGGTCTTCCCCCTGAGGCCACCGGACGCTTGCCTTGTTCCCTCCTGGTCAGCTTGGCTGGGGAAGGGAAGAAACATCTGTGAGAGGGAGGCAGGCAGCTTTAAAAGAACTTCATCTCTGCTGCCTCCGAGGCCACCAGATGCTTGCCTTGTTCCCTCCCGGTCAGACTGGCTGGGGAAGGGCAGAAACACCTGTGAGAGGGAGGCAGGCAGCTTTAAAAGAACCATGATGCCAAGGCACGGAGCTCCTCCTCCCGGACTGGCAAACTGGGAGGAGTGGGAGCACGTGTGCTGGCCCCTGTGGGGGATAAAAGACCTTTTGCGGCTGCTGATTCCCTGCCACCGACGCCGAGGCACAAAGCTCCTCCTCCTGGTCTGGCAAACTGGGAGGAGTGGGAGCACCTGTGCCGGCCCCTGTGGGGGTTAAAAGACCTTAAAAGACCTTTTGTGGCCGCTGCCTCCCGCCATCTGTGCCTCCTTGAGCCCACCCACTTGGAGGATTTAAAAGAGGGATGCCGATTCTGGCTCCGCATATGTTGTTGCCGCTGACTTGCCTCTTTTTGTATTGACGCTATGATATGGTATTGCTTTTACTGATATGTTGTTCCTGTATTCATTGCTGTATTTTATTGTGTAGTTGTTTTACTGTATTGCTATTTTCCTGTTGTATTTTTGTATTTGATATTGTATTTTTTGACTTGTAGCTAGTAATTCGCACTCATAATTGTAACTGTACTCTTTATTGTATTTATTGTATTGCATTTTGTTGTACTGTATATTGTATACTTTTTCTATGTTGTAAATGCTGCTTTGGGTCACCCATTGGGTCGAGAAAAGCGGGGTATAAATAATAAATGAAATGAAATGTTTGAATGCTGACTGGCAGCTCCAAATAATGTACAAAGCAGAATGCAAAGTATTAATTCCTCCTTTCTTTTGATCCAGTATGGAAGCCTCATACCTACTCTTTCATTTGTTTAAAAAAAACTAGTCACTCAATTTCTAATTTTTGATGTAACAGTCTCACTTTAATAACCTTAATAAAAGCACAATTTCATGCCAGAAAGAGCCTCCTCAAACATTGTGGTATTCTTGAATCACAGTCGGGCATAACCTGGTAATGGCAACTTTGTGTTGCCAGCTTTGGTGTATGCAAACCAAGACACAGGACACAGCCTCGGGCTGGGTTAACTCAGGTTTATTGCATCGTGGACAGAGGGAACATGAGGTAATGGCGGATCGATAGCTCTTTATATACAGTAGTAATACATTTGAACGTGGTGCCATGGTAGCCCATTGGCTACTGTCTGCGTGACGTCATTGCGGGTCACGCCCTTCTTGTCCAGGTGTAGGTGGTGGCGGGAAAACTTCCCGCGCTGTTGCCTTTGATGAGTTCGGACCAAGAGAGCTTGGACGCTCGCTGCTGCCAGCTGGTGGTCATTAGCTCGCGTCCTATTACAGGGTTTATATGATACAGCTGAAGGTTACATTGTTGCTATAGGCAAGGTTACATTGGCTCAGATACATTGTAATCCATGTGTACGGTAAACCCATCAGAACACAACACCCCTCCCCCCTAGGACGAGACAAAGTCTCGAGCCCACACTTAAACACACTCCCCCCCCCCTTAGGAGACAAAGTCTCTCAGCCAAGATGGCTTATTTCGAACACGCTGGGGTCTCGATGCGGGCTGCCTCTCCCCGGGTTTGCTACCTTCTCTTTGTCCCCTGGTTTCCTGTCCTGTAATTGGAGAGGGAGACTCGTTAGTGACTTGCCGCGGCTCCGCGGCGTTGTTGGGAGGTGTGCTCTTTCTTAGGGAGGAACCGGGGGCACTGGGGGCTAACGAAAAACCCCTCTTCTCGCTTGGATGGGTGGGGGAACACTCCTGAAAACCCCCCCGGCTCGCAAAATCAAAATCAAAATTACAATCGGGGGCAGCGGTCGCGAACTCCTCTCCCCCTTCCCCGGCCCCTGATAGGACTGGCGTATCAAAAGGATATGAGTCGGGGCCGCTGCTTCTGCCTTCCCCCCTTGCTTGGGACTGTTGTCCACTGCTGTCTCCCCCTTGGGTTAAGCGGGTGGGGGAGAACCCTAACGCTGAATCCTGTTGCTGAGCTCCACTGACTGGCCCACTCACTCGGTGCCTCAGTTGGTCTGCGTGCCTCCTCCAGAGGAGGCCGGTGGTAGTCTCGACCCGGTACGACACTGGCCCCGTCTGTTCTACAACCGTCCCTGGTACCCAGGCTGGCCCCACGCTGGAATAGTTCCTGCAGTGAACAGGGTCACCGGCGGCGAAACCTTTCGAGACTGCCAACCCTATGTTTTTCCCTTTATCCTCGACTCTCGTCGGGTCTAGCCTGGACAGGATCGTGGTCAGTTTTCGCCGCATCAATAGCTCCGCTGGCGAGTAGCCTGACGCTAAGGGGGTTACCCTATACGCTAAGAGGAACTGGCATACTTGGTGATTCAGGTCCCCCGGGCCCATGCGCCGCAGCGCCTCCTTTGTTGTACGCACCAGCCGTTCCACTTGACCATTCGTGGCCGGGTGAAACGGTGCGGATGTGACATGCCGAATGGCGTTTGCCTCCATGAATGCTCCGAACTCAGCGGAGGTGAAGCAACTAGCGTTATCGCTGACTAAAGTGTCGGGTAAACCGAATGTGGAAAAGATTCTCCTTAGCTGGCTAATTGTCGTGGCGGAGGACGTGCTCTTTACTGGGATAACCTCCAGCCACTTGGAGAACGCATCCACCACCAGGAAAAACATGGTTCCTCGGAATGGGCCAGCGAAATCCACGTGCACTCTGGACCATGGCCCCCTTGCTGTGTCCCACTCCCTATGCGGGAGACGGGCCGCCTCAGGTCGGGATCCCTGGCATGCCTCGCAAGTGCCGACCATGTGCTCAATGTCCGCGTCCAGCTGTGGCCACCAGAAGTAACTCCGGGCCAGCGCCTTTGAACGAACTATGCCCGGGTGGCTGACGTGCAGCAGTTCGAGCACCCTCGTCCGCAGGGGCGTAGGGACCACCACCCGTTGGCCCCACAAGAGGCACCCCCTCTCTAGGGACAACTCTAGCTTTTTCCTAAAGAATGGGTCGAACTCTGTACTCGGGGACGATGCCGGCCACCCCTTCTGTACCCATGAACTAACTTTCTCCAGCGTTCTGTCCTTGCCTGTCGCCCTAGCAATGTCGGTTGGTACTATTGGGGGTGCGTCTAAAACCTCAATTAGCAACACCTGGCGGTCTCTTTCTGCTCTCGCCTTTTGGTCGTCCGACAAGGGCAAAGGGGATCTCGAAAGTGCATCAGCATGGCTGATCTCCTTTCCGGGCCGGTACTCCAACTCATGTTGGTACGCGTTGAGGAAAATAGCCCATCGCAGCATTCTCGGGGACAGGATCTGCGGCGTGGGCTTGCTTGCCGTGAAAATCCCTAACAGTGGCTTGTGATCGGTCACGATTTTGAACGGGCGGCCATACAAAAAATCGTGAAATTTTTTGGTTCCCGCTACTATTGCTAACGCCTCCCTGTCGGTTTGTGCGTAATTTCGCTCCGCTTGGGACAGGGACCTTGAGTAAAACGCTACCGGGGCCTCCCTTCCGTCCTCCAACACGTGGCAAAGCACCGCCCCCACCCCCACCGGGGATGCATCACAAACTAGGACCACTGGCCGTTTGGGGTCGAAGTGCGTCAGGATTGCCTCAGATGTTAGGAGTTGCTTTAGCTCTTTGAACGCCCTCTCGTGCTCGTCACCCCACATCCATGTCTCCTCCTTTTTAAGTAACCGATGGAGCAGTTCGGCCACGGACGCCTTCCGCGGGAGGAATGTATGGTAAAAATTGAGGAGCCCCAGGAAGGACTGTAGCTCGGTTTTGGATGTGGGGCGAGGGGCCTTTTTAATGGCTGCTACTTTGGATTTCGACGGTTTAATCCCCTCGGGTGTGATTCGGAACCCTAAAAACTCGACCTCGGTTTCGAAAAAGACACATTTGTCCTTCCTCAATCTCAGCCCCGCTTTCTCGAACACGGTCAGTACTTTGTCCAACCTCTTTGCCAGTTCAGCCTCACTCCCCCCTGTTATCAACACGTCATCAAAATAAGGCAACACCCCCTCCAGTCCCTTCAGGAGGCGTTCCACAAGCGACTGAAAAAGGCCGGGTGCCGAGTTCACGCCAAACTGTAACCGCGACACCTGGAACGCTCCTTTATGTGTAACTATCGTTTGTGCCGCGGCCGTGGCGGGGGTCACAGGAAGTTGCTGATAGGCTTGTGCCAAATCGAGTTTGGCGAAACACTTTCCCCCATTCAGCCTGGCCAAAAGGTGGCTGATCACTGGCACCGGGTATGCATTAGGGCGGATCGCCTTGTTAATTGTACACTTATAATCAGCGCAAATTCGCACCTCCCCGTTAGCCTTTAGAGCCGTTACAATTGGAGTTTCCCACTCTGCGGAATCAACAGGAATAAGAATCCCCTGGCCCACCAGTTTGTCCAGTTCCGCCTCTATCTTGTCCTTGAGTGCGAACGGCACCCTGCGCGGTTTGAGTCTTATCGGGCGGACCTCCGGGTCTATGTCGAAAGCTACAGGGGGTCCCTTGAACTTTCCGAGTCCTTTCTTAAAAACGGCGGGATGCGCATCGCAAACCGCTTGTATTGGGTCCCCCCCCACGGTATGCACTCCCCCTATGAACAAACCTAAGGGCTGAAACCACTGTGTCCCTAGGAGGCTACAGCTTCCCCCCT
The DNA here is from genome assembly GCA_035047305.1 of Bradypodion pumilum. Taxonomy (NCBI): domain Eukaryota; kingdom Metazoa; phylum Chordata; class Lepidosauria; order Squamata; family Chamaeleonidae; genus Bradypodion; species Bradypodion pumilum. The sequence continues at coordinate 103,224,866 of JAWDJD010000004.1, read as the reverse complement.
TGAGGACAACTAGGGGCAGTTCCGCCGAATGTCTCTTAAAATTGACCCGAAATTTCCCGACCCCCAACACCGGAATGCTGTTTCCCTGTACGTCTCGTAGCGTGGACCTCAACGCTTTAAGTTTGGGCCGCACGTGGGGGTCGATTTTCAAAAACTCTTTCTGGGGAATTATAGAATAGGAGGACCCCGAGTCAATTTCCATCTTAATAGGGGCCCCTTGTACTAATACCTCAACGAAGTAATGGGACTGTCCCGCGGACACGCTGAACACCGGGGCGTCGTCCTCGCTGTCGTCCGAGACGCGGCCCACGCCATCCTGCTTCCTCGTGGTCTGGGCGCCATCTTTGGGCCTCGCTGGACGGTCCGGTCTGGCCGCACGGTCTTGTGACTGCCTCCGGCCCTCCTTCCGTTTTCTGCATGCCTTGGCGATGTGCCCCCGACGGCCGCAGGTGTAACACTCGGCCTTCCTGAACGGGCATCTCGCGCGCTCATGGGCCGCTCCGCAACCCTTGCAGCGTCGACCCCCCTTTCGGACCTTCTGGACCTCCTCGCCGTCGCTGCCTTCCGTAGACGACTTTGAGGCCCGTCGAGTTGCGTGCACCGACTGTCCGGACTTCCCGTGCACCGAATTTTCCGCCTTGCCGGCTCTAGGACGCCACTCACGCCACTGGTGCATCTCGTCCACTCCAGCATTCGTGGACTCTGCGGCTTCCGCGGCCTCTACGACCTCTGCCAGCGTGGGTGGCGGCTCCTTGTTCATCAAGCTGCGCTGCACCTCCTTGTCTTTCAGGCCACACAGCACTCCGTCCCTGAGGGCCATCTCTAGGATGTCGCCCCATTTACAGGGGGCGGCGGCTACCCTCATGGCGGCCACGAATGCCTCAACCGACTCATCCGGCGCTTGGACTCGCCTCCAAAACGCGCTCCGAGCGGGAAACATTGCCCTCGAGGGACAGAAGCGCTCTCGCAGCAGCTTCATGATGTCGTCCGCCTTAAATTCGCTCACCTTCTTCGGAGCGATGATGCCCACCAGCGTCCGCTTGGTTTCCATCCCGAGCATTCTGGTGAGGATGGCCCTCTTCCTCTCCTCGTCGTCTCCTTTGTCTCTGAGTTCCACCAGTGCCGCCTGGAAGTCCATCTCAAGCAGCTCCCAGTCTTGCGGTTTGGTGATGTTGAACCCGCTCTGTGCCCTGGCTGTTCCGTGGGGATCCATATCCCATCCTCGTCGCCAATTTGGTGTATGCAAACCAAGACACAGGACACAGCCTCGGGCTGGGTTAACTCAGGTTTATTGCATCGTGGACAGAGGGAACATGAGGTAATGGCGGATCGATAGCTCTTTATATACAGTAGTAATACATTTGAACGTGGTGCCATGGTAGCCCATTGGCTACTGTCTGCGTGACGTCATTGCGGGTCACGCCCTTCTTGTCCAGGTGTAGGTGTGGCGGGAAAACTTCCCGCGCTGTTGCCTTTGATGAGTTCGGACCAAGAGAGCTTGGACGCTCGCTGCTGCCAGCTGGTGGTCATTAGCTCGCGTCCTATTACAGGGTTTATATGATACAGCTGAAGGTTACATTGTTGCTATAGGCAAGGTTACATTGGCTCAGATACATTGTAATCCATGTGTACGGTAAACCCATCAGAACACAACACCAGCTAGGTACACTAGGTCAGGCAAAGGGAACTGCACAATGAACTCATCAAAGGGTGCCTTCATTTTGGCAATTTCACCTCTGGCCTAGATGAGGAGGACTAGGAAGAAGAAGAAGGCCCAAATTCATCTGTCCTTTGTTTTCACTTACATAATGGGTGATTGGGGTGGTTTGAATAAAATGAAAGCGCGGTGCCAAAATGGCCGCCGCGCTCTTTGCGGGCCCCCCCCCCACCCGGACTCAGACATCCGGGTGAGTTAAGGGGCGTGGCCACCCCTCTATAAAAGGGGTGGCCATGAGGCAGCCGAGCTGCCATTTTAGAAATAGCGACGGAGAGGAGAAGTTTTCTCCGTCGCTCTTCGGCTTTTTAGCCAGTTCGGCGCTTGCGATCCCCGGACAGGGATTGTCTTCCTTCAGAGATGCCTCCCAAGAGGAAGGGCACGGCGACCAGCCTCAGGATGGCCCTGCAGGGGCTTCGGCCCCCGGCCCGCAATTGCCGGCCATGGGTCCAGACAACGGGGGAGGGCCTGGTGCGGTCACCTAGCAGGGCTTGCCTCCGGCCCCTCATGGGCCGGAGTTTTGGGCATGGCCCTCTTCAGGACCTGGCTCCCAAATGGGGGTCCCCAGTGTATCAACCAGTGGGTCGTGTGGCCCACCTTGCCATGGCTGCGCCCCTGCAATGGAGCAAGACAACACCTTTACCCACCGTTACCGGTGGGATGGGGCAGATTGGGATATGGCCCTCGGCTCTCAGCCTCAGGCCGGCCCTTCAGGGGATTCGGCCCTCGGCCCGCAGTTGCCGGCCATGGGCCAGAACGATTGGGGGAAGGGCCTGGTGCTGGCACGCAGCACGTTTTACCCCCTCAGGGGCCGGAGTTTTGGGCATGGCCCCTATTCTGGCCCAGGATCTCAAATTGGGGCCTCTGGCCCAATCCCTAGCCGGCCGGCCGGCCCACCTGGCCCACCTTATACTAGGGGTTTCCGTGGCAGGGGATGCCTGGTTAGCATGTTTAGCTGTGCTGGAGGCATCATGGACAATCCAGTGGGAGGGGGCCCTTCCCTATCTACCGGGGCCCTTCGTGTCTACCGGCTACTTCGACTGCTGCCACTCTGCAACAGGCGGCCAGCCGGGTCGAGCTGCTTGAGACACTCCAGCCTGTGTCTGCCGCCGTCTCGCAGCTCCCTGTTTGTCCAGAAATGCAACTGGGGTGTGGTCAGATGTGGCCCCAGAGCTCGATTTCGGTCGCGAGCTCCGACGCCCGCCGTGGGCCGGAACCCCCAGTGGGGGCGGCTCACGGGGGTGCAACTAGTGAGTATCAGGTTCAAGTTGAATGCACCCACATCACAGTCCACTTCCAGCGGTGGGGTTCAGTGGTCATGGCTTCACCAATTTGAGGCTGGTGGGCATCACTTGCCAGCCTATCCCAGTGCCCCTTGGTTGCATTCTGGCATGACGTTGGGGGTGGGGGTTTCCGCCCTTGGGGCAGTACGTGGCATCACATGGGCTGTCCAGGTCCCGCTGCGTATGCCCCGTGTACATCATGTACCGGTGACGGCTTTGCCGATGTCTGGTTATTCATTGCACCCTGGTGATCATTTGTTCCAGGTCACGAGGGAAAAGATTTGGTGGGGGGAGTACGTGGATATATTCTCCCTATGAACCGAGATCCCAATAAGGATAGGCGGTGCGGACAGGAGGACAGAGACATGTGCAGTCCCGCCGTAGTAAGCCACCACGCACTGGGGTTTCTGCCCCCGGGACAGTGCTGAGCATCGCAGGGGCTGTCCGGGTCCTGCTGCGCATGCCCTTTATGCAGAATGTCCCGTCGAGGGCTTTGCCGATTGCTGGCTATTACTTGCCCCTGGGTGATTATTGGCCGCAGGCCATGAGGGGTAAGGGCTGGAGGGGGACATGTGGATATTCTCCCTATTGAACTGCAAGCCCACTAGGAGGAGAGAGAGGGACAGGGTGACTGAGACAAAGAGATGTCCCATCGTCGTGAGCCACCGCGCACCTTGGGCCAACTGGTTGGCGGCATACCTTGTACGTATGGTGGTATGCCGCAGGGCTTGACCCGCTTGGGCCATCCTGGTGCTTCCATCCATCGCTAATATTTGCAGGGCGATGGTTGATTAGATGGGCCCATGGCAGTTGACTTACGGTGAGGAATGTGGATTAGGGTGGCTCTATACCCTGAGGGGAGGTGGGACGAGCCCTGTCTGCGAGTGTGCTCGTGTACATCACTCCCACGTGACTGGTGCCTGGTGATAGGTACCATGGTGGTCATGCTGAGCAGCGGGCTGCTCAGACACAGGCTCCACGCTAACTGGTCGGGCAGGGGGTTCCAGCCCGCCTGCTGTGTTTGGCCTGCTCAGCTGACGATGCGTGTACTAAGCACCACAGTCATTACCGACTTCGTGTCCCCTTTTGCGCTGGCCCTCACGCCGCCTCCGCGTGCCCACGGGTTGGTGGGTTACGGGGCTGAGGTAGGGGTGCACAGGGGTGATCTGAGTTCCGTCTGAAGCAACTAACCTTGTCATAAGCCCCCCCCCCCGCACCAATTAGTATAGTCAGCCTGGAGAGATGGCACTCAGTTCATCCAAGAAGGGATTAGGCGGGATACCTGCGGGAGGGTTTTCTATGGGGGCTTTTGTATCCATTCGGGGGTGTTGGGGGTCCCAGGATGCTACTAATCTTGTTCCCTTGCAGGGTAACGAAGAGGGGGCTCCACCATCCACAGCTAAGGGAGTCGGGGCTATGAGACTAGCGGGGGCCCTTCTTGGAAACACCTTTCCTAAGTCGAATGTCTCCCCCATGAAGCTCATACTGAGCTAGAACTAGGGTGAATGTCATTTAATCCTCCATTCAGTTTACCCTGTGGGTTCTCCATTCAGGGATGCCATTCCTGATGACCTTGTTCAGTCAGGTACTCGTAGTTGGTTCGGCTATTATGGGTGGCACACTCACGCAGTTCTGGTGCTGTTTTGGCACAGTGTGATATGCACTCGGCTTTCAGATTATTGCCAGTGCACCCAATGATTTGGACCTATTGGGTTTTTTAGGTTCCAAGGGGAATTTTACTTAGATAAGGCCAACCCCCTTCTGATTGAGTTAATTCATGTTCAGCACTCGACCGATTGGGGACTTCACTCAGTGGCCATTTGCTCACAGGTCGGGGTCTCGGTCTCTAGCCCATTACCTCGATGACTTTTGGTTCGGGGGTGAATGGGGCTTGGACACGTGCACGCGTCTCCTCATTACAATTCAGACACTCAGGTGGGAACTGGGTGTCCCCTTGGCGCCTGAATAGACCGAGGTCCCATCTACTAAGCTCACATTTCTGAATCGACTCTGTCGCGCGGGCATCCGGGTTAACCATGAATACGGTGGCTTGGAGCTCCGCGGCGAGTTTGGCATTGATTGCCAGACATAAAGTGTGCCCTCGTGAGCTGCAGTTAATTCATGGCCACCTTAATTTTGTCCGGTCTGGATCAAATTACTCCTGGGTTTAACGGGGTCTCTTCCTGGAGATCAGACCTGATGGTCTGCCCTAGATTTCAAGTACGGTCGGATACCTCCGGCTCCCGGACTTATGGGGGTTTACTCTGAGGGTGGGTGCACGGATCGCCTCCGCGATCTTACCTTCCTTGCGTTTTTTCCCATTTTGGAGAGCACTGATGCTATGGTGCAATGAGTGGGCCTACTCAGTGGTCCAATTTCGGTGTGACAATGCGGCAGTGGTGCACATTGTCAACACCCAGACATGCAAATCCCCCAGGGTCATGACATTAGTTTGTCTATTCTTTTGAGAAGCCTACGCATAAATGTGCCGTTCTAGGCCGGACATGTTCTAGGTATTTATAATGACATTACTGCTGCTTTCCACCACCTGCAGATCACCCGGTTCCATGCCTTACTCCAGAAGCAGAGGGATTCCACTCGCCACTTTTGGCCGATGGCTGGACGTTTGGCGAGGAGAAGGGAACCGGACAGGTCATTGGCACGTCGCACGCGTAAGGCGTATCACTATGCGTTCATGCGTCGTGTTTGGGAGGGGTGGACACGGGAACGTGTCCGCCGCCCGTACACGTGTCACCCCTGTTCCCAGAGTTTCTGACCCACCTTGCACGAGGCTGGCATTACTTATGTACAGATAGGTGTGAGGTGGCTCTTGGCCACGCAGCTACCATGGTAGCCTTTTTGGAGCGCTCCGCATCAGTGAGTGGGTGCCAGAGTTGGTGCCACCTGTGTAAGGCGGATGTGTCTCGTAGGGCACTGGAACTCGAAGATGTCTCTGTCACACATGAGTGGGCTCGAGTGGGGATGCAGTCCTCACGGGTTATTCAGCACGGTGTAGGCAGTGGTGTATACTGCTACGAAGTTTTTGAGACATCTGTCCGGTTGGTGCCCTACATGATTTTTCGACAGTGCCTGCTGCGCGCCCCAGCCTGTTTTCTGCCACCGGGATGGGTCTACCCTTACCATAGTAAAGTCCCTGAGGGTGACCGGTGCCGCGTTTCGCGGTGTGGGGCCCGTTTTGGCACCATTTACTTAAGATAGGCGTCGCGTTGATCGCGGCTACGTTTGGGGTACTCGGAGGTGGATATGCGTCTACGCGCAATTTCAGATATGTACGTCCCCTCACTGTACGAGTACCTAGTTATGTCCTTCACCTTTTTTCTCCTCTTTTACAGATCCCAGGGGTCTCAACACGCCGGTGGCAGGGGGCTGGTGGGCCGCAGCTACAGAGAGTGGACCCTGGCTGGGCTGTGTGCATCCGCACGTATGCTATGGTATGGTATGCGCGGCACATGGGGGCGGGAACTGTGGCCATTCCTGCTGTCTGACAGGGATGCTGGACCGCCCAATGTTTTACAGGCACCTCGGCGGCAGCGATCTTATACGGATCACTGCTGTTACTAAACCGTCGAGGAGCTGTGACCTGGCATTTTATATCACGTATGGCTTACATACGGTCGCTATGGTCTAACATCGTGCCGAGACACCAATTTAGGGGAGATGAGGATCTCCCTAGTTCGGACTGTTCCGGCAGTCAGTGGACGGGGCTGTGGCTCCGTCCCGTTCTGAGCATGGCTGTGAGACGGCCATTGGAGACCGGATGCTAGGCTTACACAAAAATTTTGCTGGTAGGCAGGAGAAGGGGTCCACCTGTCAGCTAGAGGTATGTACCTCGTTCTGGGTGTGATGCAAGCAGGCCTGGCGACCGAGCTGACGGTCTTGGGGGGGGGGTGAGTCATCATGGATGCCTCCCTGTGTGGCGGGTAGCACTGGTAAGGTAAATATTTATGACCCACAGGTATCCGGCAGGTTCGCAATTGACTGGCCAACACTTAGACAGGTACAGGTGTAATAACGTTGACCGGTCAACGACGAACCAGGCAAAGGGGTGATGGCAGGAGCTCTTCAGCATGCATCACCCCATGATTTGACGGATACACGTCAGAGGGTGGGGTCAGTAGATAGTTTATTGACTACGGTCAACAATTTGTTTGTCTCAACAAACAAATGGATACAAATGGATACATTGTAGCCAATTGCCATTGGCAATTTTGGGAGGAACCTTACCAGTGTTACTGCGGCCTGCTTGCCTTAAGAATTATAATTGGCTGAGTACCAATTGAAAGTTATAATTCGGACTAGGGCATTATTCAATAAATGTGGCCCAATGCCTTTATCCATATACCGGTGTCTGAGGCTTTCTTTGGGGGGTGCGCCTGCAAAGGGAATTTGTGTTTACTTGCTCTAAGTATTTTCTCTATACTTAGCCCATATGTTAGAAATGAACAGAAGCTGAAGGTCAAACTACATGATACACTTACTTTTTATTTAGAAGTTGTGAGTGCCTCCGCTTGTTTATGTAAATACAAGCTTTTCTCACTTCTGTATCCTGCATATTTGCTTGCTTTATTTTGTGATCGGTCACCGGGAGATAGGCACTGGTCAAATTCTAGTTGCTCAGCCACGAAATTGAAAAAGAACTGTGCCGGAAATGAGGAATCCCTTTTAGCATTGAATTTGACCCCAAGAAAACTGCCTGGGGGAACAGGAGGGAAAGAGTTAAGCCACGAAAGGAGGGTTTCAGAATCTGCTCTTTTCTTCTTAAAGTTTAAAAAACAAACCCTGTCCCAATTTATATTTGTATTGGGTGGATTCATAGAAATGCAACATGGGTCCACTATTTACATTCCGGTTAAGCAGGCAATATCATTCAGAATTCAGTGTTCAGTGATGGTGTGTCTTAAAAATGTAAAAGGGAATGGCCGAGCATGAAGACCAAGAAGGTGAAAAAGGAGGAGATGAACTAAACATATCTGTAGCTCAATCTGGATTCTGTTCTCAGCATTTTGTCCACCGATTTTGTACTGAGATATTAAAAAGAGGTGGCGGGGGAGGGACTACAGCAAATCCAGGAACAGGAGAATCACCCTTGGCAAGGTTACAACATCATATAACTCCATCAGCTTAAAGTGCCATGGTGTGCTTAGTACATTAGGGCATTTTGTCTGTTAGTCTGCATGGGCCTATTAACTTAATTGTTCCTTTTATACAAGTGGGTCACTTTCGACAAAGAGCCAGTTCAGAATAATTCCTCAGGGACATAGGGAATGTATGGTTAAATTATGCCTATACCTTGCTCTCTTTCCCTATGTGCTCTGGTATATATTACTATGTTTACCCACATGGATTCATTACCCACATACTTTCCAACAATGCAGACTTTGAAAGAAGCAGCAATAATACCAAGCTATATCTCTGCCCAAATAACTCAAGCACGAGAGGGAAAAGGCTTTGTTCAAAACCTGTTGATTATTACAGAGATTTCAAAAGCTATTAGATATGAAAGGAATGCTTTCTCAGGCTAATGGAGTGAGAGTTGCCTTTATTAATCCTTGTAACATGCTTCAGAATTGAGCCTGTCTCAGTTCTAGTTTCCCTCCCCAGTGTTTGGTTCTTTTGCACATGCCTTTTAATTAAAAAACAAACTCTTTCCATCATCCCAATCCATCTTCTTCTATGCAACATGAAAGAAAGAAAGCTCACACCACCTGCATCCTTTCATACACCCTCTGATTTTTTTTCTTCTGTGTGATATCCCACCCACCCCTTTCCCTCCCTCTCTCCCCTTTTTATTTTAGGTGACATTGTTCTATTCACCAAACCTGTAACTTTAACAGAGGGTGACAGGGTGACCTTGACGACAGATGTTCTTATGGCAACAGATGGCACTGGTAAACCCGAGAAGCTGCTGTATGCCATTTCTGTGCCACCTGTGCATGGTCAGATTGAGTACATCAATTATCCCGGCGTGCCCATTTCCCGCTACAGTCAGTTGGATGTTGTGGCCCAGAAGGTTTGCTACATTCATGACAATAGCCACAAGGCTAGTAAGGATTCATTCAGGTGAGAAGGTCTAACCTTTTCTATTTCTCTCCAGCCTTACCAACCACCACCTTCCCTGTCTTTTATTATGAATATACTGTATATATATATACATTGAACATGAATATTTTTAGGAAATTTGCTTGGAAACACCATTTCTGTGCAGCATCTGGTGAATGTACAGTGGTTACAGTGTTAAATGATTAACATGAATATACAGGGGGGAAATATGTCATTAGTAGAACAAGCATCCACCATCAGTTAATAGCAGTGCCTAGAGCCTTTCTGTCAAAAATATTGGGGCATCAACACATTAATTGCAGATTTATTTGCCTGATTAATTTTAAATAAATTACCATTGGAAGTTCAATCAATAAATTACATGGGGAACCTATTTACCTCATCTTCCCCACTCCCACATATTCTAGCTAGGTGGCAAGCAAGAATATTTTTAATTCTATTGCTGTTCATCTTCATTTGACATGGTAACTGATGTCTGGGGTAGGTTTTTTTCCCAGTTGGCAGGGGAAAACATTCTACTGTATTGTCTGATATCAGTGATAGAAGTCAGTCCAGATGGTGGTGTCGTTTCTAAAGAAAAGCATATGTTGGCTATTATGGTGCTTAAATATAATGGTTTTATATACCTCAGGTGGGCAGAAGGGGGGAGGGGGAATTACAGCAGAAATTTCTTTTTTCCACTCTCTCCTTTTCACATATCCAGTACAGCAGAAAATAGATTTTATATTTTCATTCTACAAAATTTTCCAACAGATGTGGCAAGTTTAATGGATTAGAAGTTTATTAACATCACCATCCTGGTTGAGGGCAAAAGAAGAAGGGGGCGGCAGAGAATGAGATGGCTAGATGGTATTGTTGATGCAATGGACACAGACCTCAGTGGGTTGAGGACGATAGGGGTGCCTGGCGCACAATGGTCCATGGGGTCACATAGGGTTGGACTCGACTATGCGACTGAACAACAAAAACAAAAACATCACCCTATTGTAAGAAAGAAGCGCCCATATTGTTTAACTAAGTAACTGGATGAGGACTCAATTTATAGTTCTTTGGGGGCTATTGGCTCCTTCTAGGTATGTTTTTCTTTTTTTGTTTACTCAGGTCTAAGAAAACATGAGTGGAAAGTCTGTTGCTTCACATAATAAATCTCACTAGAGTAAACCCACTGAATTAGTGAGGAGTTGGTGAATCAGCTCCTACATGAGTTCAACTGAATCAGTAGTCTTAGTTATTTCAGCCCTTATAGAGAAGCATGAATATCAGGGTAGTGTTTTTATTTTTAAAAACTGGAATAGTATTATCAAGAGTGGAGAAGAAGAGAAAAGTTTGTGGGAAAGGATCCCTACCTTTTTTTTATGCCTCACCAGTCCACCAATAAAAACCTGTAGGTGGAAAATCTGCTTGGGACTGCTCAGGAAATGACAGTCAGAGAAGAGTTTTGCCCCCTCCCCACAACTGTTATTTTTGTCTTTTCAATCACCACCTTCCATAACAGTTTTCCTAAAAATGAAGCTAGTTGTGGACACCTTAACTTTCTTCTACCTTCTACTTTCAAACTGAAGATTATTTATATCCCCATTGCCATCCAACAGGCACTCTGAGTCGTTTTATTCTTGCAGTAAGTGTATATGGTTTTCTAAGAATAAGTTAAATTAACAAAGGGAGGAAGGAATCAGTAAATCATGTAAATTGTCTCTCTCTAAGTGAGGTTAAGACTGTTGTCAAATAAATCACAGCCCCCTAAAACCTGGCTTACAGAAAATACCTTCTCTGTTCAGCAATTTGTGAGCTGAACATGGCTTCTTACTGACAATGGGAAAGCTTTTGGTTGGGTCTTGAACAAAGTTTCTGTTTGACACCTCCTATGGCTCCCTGCAAGACAAAGTACACCTTGCTTTGGATACTGACACATTGGTAGGGTTTGTGGTGAATTCTGGAGAAATTCAGTGCACCAAAACTATGTACCTTCAAAAATATGAATGGCTAAAGATGTGTGAGACTGGGAGCACTGCAACAGAACTGAAGCTAGACAATGTTCAGAGCCTTACTTACATCCAAGCTCCTTTTTTCCAATCCCTTCCCTGTGTTCTCTTCCAAGTTTTGCTTCCTTTTTCATATCAGCCTATCTTCCTTCACTTTCTCTTTTACTAAACTTCCCATTTCTGTCTTTTTAAGGCAGTGGGGGCAAAAATACACAACAACTATGGTAGCATACAGGGCTGAGAATCGAACTCAGAATCTGGCCCTTTCACTGGTGATACAGGAAAATGTCCAACTTTTGGTTTCAGAATCGTTTACTGACCTGGGTAGGCACATGTGAGTGTTGTTGAATCAAATACAGTAGAACCTCAGATAAAGTCCAAACTCCGTTCCACAAGTGTGGACTTTATCCAATTTTGGACTTTATCCGAATCAAATGGGCGATGCTTCGGATAATGTCCAAAAATGGACTTTATCCGAGGTTCCTATACCCAATACCTCAGATAACATCCATTTTTAGCAGTTTTGGACTTTATGCGATGCATCACGTGTGCATGAAAACTTTATCCTAATCGGACTTTATTCAAATCAGACTTTATCCGAGGTGCCACTGTATGCATGTTGTGGTGCCATACATACAGTATACCCATGGCAATTCTATTAGAGCAGAGGTTCCCAACCTAAGATTCGGCCCACAGTGCCATTTCATAAGGCCCCCACCCCTCCAAGGGCATCAGAGAAACAAAATGGCTACCCTTTTGAAGCTGTTGGGACAAAATGGCCACCCCCATTGTGCAGGAAGGGCAAAATGGCCATCTGGCCCTTGAAGCTGATTGAGAGAGCGTGACCTGGTCCCCGGCTTGAAAAGATTGGGAACTCCTGCATTAGAGTTAATGGTAGCTGCCAGAAATCAGGCATTGTTATCTCTAGTTTGGCCATGAGAGACCTTATCCAGCACCACCAGAAAAGCACACTATCCAACTTTAATTTATATATAGTACTGTACTACCACTGTCATTGCACCAAAATGGGTATTCTACAGCAGTGTCTTTACATATGGTATATGCACGTGCAGTGGGGCCCATGAGGTATTTCTCTGCTGCTCTTATTTCTGCCAATTGTCTTCACCCCTTCTCCTCTGGTAGTGGGTAGGGGCCAGTCTGAATTTTGAGAGTGCTAGAAACAGGAGAAGAAAGAAAAGAGGACTGTTCCTTCTCACCTCATTTTTTGCTTTTAAGTGCTTTCCCAGGCTGGGATCAATATCTTAGCAGCTGATCAGAAAATACAGCAACCAGGAGAAAAAGCATCCTGTAAAAAAATCATGGAAGAGTGAAAGCAAGAGATGGAAAATGGCCATCTGCAGGCTGGGTGGTGGTAGAGTCAAGCAGCTCGGAGAAAGGTGGAAGCATGGAAGAGCAATAGCTCTGTCTGTGTGTGTGTGTGTGTGTGTGAGAGAGAGAGAGAGAGAGAGAGAGAGAGTGTCCTCCCTCTTGAATTTTGTGGTGCTACCCAGATCACTCTCTCAAAATTCCAAGTGGGCTCAAGAAGGCTGGGAACTTCTTTGTCTACTCCAGGGATTCTCAACCTGTGAGCCAGATGCAGCCCCCAGCACCATTTCATGTGGCCCACCTCCACTACACCAGGAAGTGCCATGTGGTGGAGGGAGGGCAAAATGGCCATCCGGCCCCCAAAGCTGTCTGAGGGAGCGTGACCTGGCCCCCAGCTTTAAAAGGTTGAGAACTACTGGTCTACTTAAATTGAGAAAGAGATGCTCGGGTAAGTTTGTGTAATTTAATAAAGAAATGCTTACAAGCAGTGGTGCTGCATTTTCCAGAAAACATAGTAGTTGGAACAATTTGAGTCATTGGGCACTGCTACCAATGTACCTAATCCTATGTTCTTCTGACTGACTACTCAGAAATATAGGTTGTCACTGTCATTGGATTACTTGAGGACACCCATGGAATGCAGACATTCATGGGAGCTTTGTAATTGAGATTCAAATAATGGGAGTTTTTCTACTGTATCCAACACATCTGTTCAAATATCCAGATACATTTTAAGATTAAAAAGTCCCCCATTTATCTCTGTTGGTAGCTTGGAAGCAGCTGCTGGCATTAATGTTGTCAGCTCCTAACCATGTAAGTAGATCCAATATCCCATCCTAAAATGGAGATTGAGCTCATAAAAGAGATTACATGCTAAGTATCAGTAGGAGAGAATGCCATCTGCATGGTTTTTCCATGGAATGATCTAAGCCAGGTACATAGGAAGGTCACCACAAGGAGGGAGAAGGGCAAAAACATACATTTCCAGTGTTTACAAAGGAGGGGACTAAAACATCTTTCCCATGGTTTTTTTTTAAATGTTGCACTCCAAATTAATTTCTGCTAGTAATCCAGATTGGGTTAAATAACTCCTCATTATTCGGTTACACAGCTGAGGCTTCTCAAAATGTTTATCTTGTTTTGTAACTGGTACCTTCTGGCATACTCCGATGCCAACTCTTGTAGCTCTTGCTAATATTTCATCCTCACTATTTTTGGAATGGAGCTGCTGCTTCCAGGTGATTTAATAAATTGTGGATTTTTTTTCCTTTTCATCCCCTCCCTCCTTTTTTTTGGTGTGTTCCTTTTAACTTACCCATCTGCGCAACACATGCGTAACTCACAATCTGTTGGCAGTTTGCAGAAAGACAAACTGTCAGAGCTGCGTGCATTTGACAACTTTGTTCCCAATTAGATTAGTGGTAATTTTAACAGATTTCAGGCCAGTCGGGAGAGGAAGAAGCGGTGAGGGGGGTGGGGAAGGGAGTGACACATTATTAAAGCATCAATTTTGACAGACCTTGAGCACATAAAGCATCAGTGTGAATTATATTAAATGCTTTAATTAAAGCTATGAAAGATTTACCCATTTAAGCAGTAAGTGATTGTACCACAAATATAGAGGGGAAAGTGGATAACGGTTTCCTAAATGGCTTCTGCTGTTTGAGATGGTGCACCAGTCACTTCCTCCCCATAATCTATGAGTGTAATGTTAAAGGCGTCGTTAATTATTCAGAGCCACATCTATGGTAGCAGATGTGATTAAAAACACGAAGAGTAGCAGGCAGAGACTAAAGCCCTGCCTATTTTTTTAAAAAAAGAAAAGAAATCACAGTTAAAACTCCTTTTCAGTACAAAACTGTCATGGAATATTTAGTGATGTGGTTAGATATCTCTGTTTGTATATGTACCTATGTGTACACATGCTATGCAAAGATTCTGTGGGCGCAGCATAATTAATTCTTATTGCAGTGATATGAACAGCAGTGCTTAGAGGTCCTCCTCTTCGAAATGAAGAGATACCTCATTCATTTCGATCAGGCAGAACATTTTATGTATGATACATGGGGACTGTAGTGACTTAGTGGTTAAGACGCTGAACTTGACAACTGGAAAGATGGCAGGTCAGCAGTTCAAGACCCAAGTGTTGTGTGATGGAGTAAGCTCACGTCTCTGTCCCAGCTCCTGCCAAGCTAGCAGTTCAAAAGCAAGAAATGGAAAGTAGATAAATAGGTACTGGGAGGCGGAAGGTCAGCAGTTCAATTCCCAAGTACTGCAAGAAGGAATGAGCTCCCATCTCTGTCCCAGCTCCTGCCAACCTAGCAGTTCGAAAACAAGAAATTGCAAGTAGATAAATAGGGACCACTTTGGTGCGAAGGTAACAGTGTTACCTATATCGAGTAAAGCGGTATAGAAATTAAACCTGAAATGAAGTTCCGTGTGCTCCGGTGTCTAGTTATGCCTGCCACATGACCATGGAAACGTCTGCAGAAGCAGACAGCACTGGCTCTTCAGCTTTGAAACAGAGATGAGAACTGAACCCTAGAGTCGGATACGACTGGTTTTCGAGCAAGGGAAACCATTACCTTGATGGGGAGGTAATATATTCCATGCACTCTGGTGCCTAGTCATGCCTGCCACATGACCGTGGAAACATCTGCAGATGCAGACAGCGCTGGCTCTTTGGCTGTAAACAGAGATGAACACTGAACCCTAGAGTCGGATATGACTGGATTTTGAGCAAGGTCAATGTTTACCTAGATACATACTACTTTATTTATGGTGGCTCTAGCTCCCATAGAGTTATGGCTAATGATTGCTTACCACCTTATCTGCTGTATAGAAATGGATGGTGGAGACTGCTCTTTCTAGTTACCTTTTTAAAAATTATGTCCATTATTCACTGGGTGCTGCATCTGTAGCTCTGAAGTTTGTCACTTTCAGCTTGTACCGTACCCAAAGTTGACAGTGTACGGTGGTGATTACATGAAAACTGTGGTGTGACCCGTTTTGGGTAGAATACATCTGGTCCTGGAATGTGTTTCCTAGAGGAAAACTTCAAGTAGCACACTAAGAGCAATATGACCTGTCTCTTTTGGAGTATATATATATATGATTCAACCAGAAGTGGTAAAGAAACATTTCTTAACTAGTTGTTTGCTTGTATCTTTGCTTGATAATTAATCAATTAATGAATTATCTTTTATAGGCTACCTTCCTCCTGATATATCTCACAACGTAAAACAAGTAACACTAAAAACACAATAAATTACAGATTAAGAAGCATTTAAACACACAATAATTAAATATGCTTTGTTATTTGTAGTGTCTTTAAAAATTCTCTTGGCCTAAATTGTTCAAAACAGGCATTTTTTTCCCAAGCAGCTTAAGTACATTTCAAAAAATAATGAAATTACAAAAGAGAAAGATTGTAGGTTTAAAGAAAAACTTACGATTGAAGCTGTGCCTCCCCCAAAATATACATTTAGGATCAATTGAGCTCACCACACTGATACAACCTTTGTGTCTCTTTATTGCTACTACAATTAAACACAAGAGGGAATCTCTATTTTTTTATTCCCTATAGAGGAAAAAAGTCACTTAGCTAGAATTAAGCCCATTAAACGTATAATATGACTTCCTTTCTCCAATATGGAACAGATGGACAGGACTCACTAAAGATTATGTAACTATGGACAGACTGTGATGCAAATTTCTTGTCTGTAAATTATTACCTTAACAAAAGCAGTGTTTCACCTCAGTTCTACCATGCTACTATTGATGTACTATATGAGTGAAGTAAAAAGTGAGATTAAGCTGTAGTGTTTACTTGGAATGGAAATTAAAGTATAAGAAGGGATCATTCATATGGCCATATACTAAGTGAATAAGGAGTGATTTGTGACCTGCTTTTCTTTGTTTTTAATTGTACTATAACTTTCCATTTTAACCCAAAGGAATTTCCCCCTCATTTTAGAATATATGTATTGTATTAGATTCCTAGCCAGGCTGCTGGTAGTGTATTGGAGTGCATGGAAACTTGGATTTGCATATATAGACTTGAGATAATTATGAATGTTGTCATTTGCTTAAATTTTTTAAAAGTAGCCCAAAATTAAGGCAAAAGAGAAAGTGGTTAATAAGATATTGATAGAAATATATATTTTGAGTTGCCCAGAATTCTGTGTTTGATAGTTATTATATTATATATGCCAGATGCATACATGGTAGTGTTTTCTAGACCAGGAATGTAGAATATGTGACCTGTAGGCTTTGTGTGACTCATAGGGCCCAAAATATAAACCTTAGCACTGTGGGAAACTTCAGCACCACTCTCACTATCAAATGTTTGATTAAGAAAGACCCTTAGTCTGCTCTGCTTTGTAGGATATGCAGAGGTGATTCTGTCAAGTTTTGAGAGACCACAAAATACCACAACCCCTACACCTAAAGAATGTTAAAGGGCCCTTTGGCCAGCTTCGGACAAAGTTGGATTTTCAGTTATCTCCTCATTTTTCTAAAAATAATTGAGGGTTCAGGTTAAACATATAGATGTGACCCTCCAAGATCCAAGTGCAGGGGCTTTTCTTGATAGTCCCAATATCTACCGTGCTGCATAAGACAGGTCCAAATTTGCATGCTGGAATGGTCCACACCACCAAGATCTTTTGAAAAGCCAAATTGCTCTTAGTTATCCATTCAAGACAAAACCATCCTCAAATACTGTCCATCGTAACAGGATAGCACACATCTATAGACTGCTTCTGGGATGTCCATGTCTGTTGCAAATATTGTGAGTATTGTAGCTAGGCTCAGGTAGAATAAGAAATCCTAGAGTGGATCAGATGATGTCATAGCCCTGATATTCAAAAACTCTTTGTGAGCCCTAGTTCCACTACACCACCAGAAGAAGTACATTCTATTTAACTAAAAAAAAGCCCTCAAAATAGAATCCCTATTTAATTTAATTTAATTTAATAGTCATATTTATATATGCCGCCCACTCAGGCAGAACCCGACTCAGGGCGGCATTACAACAAGTTCTAAAAACACATAAAAACACTTTAAAAGACCCATATCCCACCCACTTTAAAAGACCCATATCCCACCCACCCATCCCACCCACTATAAAAAGAAGAAGAGAGAGTTCTTAATTGTTTACATAAGCCAGCAAGTGGGGACCATGTTCCCATTAGGGCCCCACACCTGCCCTGCCAGCCAGGTCTTCAATCCTTTCCTGAAGGGCAGCAATTCTCTTTGAAGTCTTAGATCTGTTGGCAAGAGGTTCCAGAGGGTTGGTGCGGACACGGAGAAGGCCCTCCTTTGGGTGCTGGATAGATGTGCACCCCTAGCTGATGGCACTATTAGAGACCCTCTCCGGTCCGTTCTGGTTGGGTGGGCAGACACTCTTGGGACAATGCGGTCTCTAAGGTATCCTGGCCCAGTGCCATATAGGGCTTTAAAGGTCAAAACCAGCACCTTGAATTGCACCCGGAGACAAGCTGGTAACCAGTGCAGCTCCCGAAGTAGCGGTGAAACGTGGGCATATCGTCCGCATCCCATCCCCACCCGGGCTGCCGCATTCTGGACCAGCTGCAGCCTCCGAATGGTCATCAAGGGCAGCCCCATGTAGAGCACATTACAATAATCTAGTCAGGAAGTGACCAGAGCATGGGTGACCATAAGCAAGGAGCCCCGGTCCAGGAGCGTGCACAACTGGCAAATCAACCGAAGTTGGGCAAAAGCCCTCCTGGCCACAGCCACTACCTGCTCTTCTAGCAGCAGCCGCAAGTCCAGAAGGACCCCCAAGTTGCGCACTGGGTCTGTCTGGGGCAAAACAGCCCCATCCAGTACCAAAGATGGTAGCTCCCTGGATAATACGGGTCCCCTTATCCACAGCCACTCTGTCTTGCTGGGATTCAGCCGAAGTCCATTGGCCCCCATCCAGACCCCAATGGCCTCCAGACATCCGGATAGGATTTCAACAGCATCACTGGGGTCCCCACGGGCCGAGATGTACAACTGGGTGTCATCCGCGTACTGATGGTACCGCACCCCGTGGGAACGAATGATCTCACCCAGTGGCTTCATGTAGATGTTAAATAGGAGAGGAGAGAGCACAGAGCCCTGAGGCACCCCATATTTGAGGAGCCTAGGGCTGGACCTCTCACTCTCTAACCACACCAACTGGGTACGGCCCTCCAGCCCCAAAATGTCTTATTTTCAAGTTATTTTGTAAATTTTTACTACTGGGTCTCTATGCATTTTGGCCAGTGGAACTTTCTTTGGACTACACATGCACTATTAGACAGTACTGGATATAAGCATTAACATATTTAACTGACACATCATGAGCACTCTCTTTTATCTTGCTTTATTAATAGAAGCTATATTAAGGAATGAATATAAGGGGGAGAACCAAAATATTTACCCAGATTCTTAGCCTTATTTTTGTTTCCTCAGTAGATCAGAGGAAAGCTCTCCCATATGATTGCAGAAGGAGAATGTGCCTAGAGGTTAAGTTGATCAACCTGGCTCTATGAATATTTCTTCATGGCCAAGAGTACTTTTCAATAGGGTAATCTAAAAAGAAATCCAAATGGCATCACATAAAAACCCAACTTCAAGTAGAAGTATATAAAGCCTTGTTGCCTTAGCCTTTTGTAGTCACAAAGGCAATGTGATACTTTTATTCAGCATGGATGACATAGTATTTGTAACTGCATGATTGTCAGTATTTTACATTATTTTGGCAGATGGAGACAACTGATAAGGGAACATTACAATTAGTAGCAGATCTCACTTAGTAGTGATGTGTGGTTATCCTCTAACATTTTTTCACAGTTTTGCAAGTTATAAATTAGCTTGTGGTTGTTGGTTTTTGGTGATTGGTTATTAGAAGGGAACAATGAGATTTCTTTATGTGAAATAGTAGCTGTGAACAATTCATCTCAGCAGCAATAGTTATATCTTCTCCTTCTGATTAATTCCATCTAACTATGGAGTTGTCCTACAACTGTATCATCTCTTTTGGCTCTAGTTGTATGTATAATTTGGAGTGGTGGGGTCATTTGGGAACCTTTCAACTGATCTAGGGTAAATGCTAGGGTATTCAACCATGCTGGTTCTAGTTCAACCACTTTGAGTTTGACTGTGATTTGGTTAAATTTTGATTAAACCTTGCTAAATTAATCTTTCCCACTTAAGCTTGATGAAGGACTCAGGGATGAGCAGAACATAATGGTTGTTAAGTAATCAGATCATTTTTGTCAATGGATTAGACCAGTGTTTCTCTAACTATGTTCCATGGAACAATGGTGGACTTCAATTCCTGAAAGTGCTCAGTTCTTTGGGGAATTGATTTAGGCTTCTGGGAATTGAAGTCCAAAAACCTAAGATTGGAAAACACTTGATTAAACAATGGGATCAATGACCTTCGGACATGCCTGAGTACAAAGTTCATAGGTTCAATCTTTTCTTGAGTGTTAAGTTCCAGGTTCTTAGCTACCTTTCTGCTCATGTCACCTGAATTCTTATTTGTAACAAAGTTCAGGACATTGCCAGCTCACTTCATTTTCCTACACCAGCTCCTAGACACGAAAGAGCATATTGGTGGAGTAAGGTAATTTTAATCATGTTTTATTTATTGTGTGAGAAATAGCTAGAAAAGTAGTAGAAGTTGACTTACAGGAAAGTCTGAAAATAGCTATAAAGAAATTAATTGGAATTCTTAAAGACGTGAATTCTCCCAAGCTTCTTGAGTATTTCTTTAAAATAAACCAGAGTGAACAATTAAATTGCATTTTGGGGAGAGGGAGTAAATGAGATAATGTACGGATTGAGGTGGTGAACAGGATGGAAATATCTACTGAAAAAAAGTTCTGCAATAAAATGTTGTCTTGTGAGGCTTATTTTTGAGCTTTATTATTCTTCATAAATAATTATTAGTATATAGCATTTCATCAATGCAATGGTGCACATATCTATTTAGAAGAAAATCCCCTTCAGTCAGATGACTTATGTAAGTGGCCCACCATACCACACCCACAGTATGGTAGTAAATTTTTTTGGAGCCCACCACTGCTAAGATCCCTCTCCTCAGTCATCCCCATATGTTATAAGAATGCTCATTAGAACAACCTAGTCAAGTAGGTGAATGTTGCAGTTTTTTTTAAAAAAAAGTGAGAGACTGAAAGATGGCTACCCAATGAATTCATGGCACAAGGGAGATTTAAACTGAGAAGATCCTGGCTCACAGCCTCCTTTTCAAACTGTAATTTGGCTAATTTATTTTGGATCCAAATTAGGATTTCAGAGGAAATACTTCTTAGCTTGTTCGTGGTTTTTTAAAAAAATAACAAATCAAAATGCTTCCCAGAAATGCATCTGCTTCTGATACTTTTGTCCCTGCTTTTTTCATAATCAGACTTCATTGGTGCCATGCAAACAGCAGTTCCTGCCATACTCTGTTCATAGTTCTACCTTACACCCTGATCCTTGACTTTCTCAAGAGATTACACTACAAGACCCCAGGCTATTTAATGCTATATGTGTCCTCTATCACTGCTTTTGCTCTTTCTCTTTGCCTTCTACTTCTGTAAACATTGTCATGTGTGTTCTGTCAGCCATTCATGTACAGTGCTTCACTTAGTGGTGATATAGTAGTCAAGGGTGATGATGTCATTATAGAATGTGGAGCGTGCCTTAAAACCTGCTGAAAAGGTCAACAGAGGGAACAGAACATGGATTGAGAAAATGAGTTTCTGTTCTAGTAATAGAACAACATTAATAACCGCTGAGAACTGTTTTGATTCAGCTTCAAACGGCTATGTGTAAATCATGCCAAGACCTTTCCAGAGGACTGAGGGAAGTTTACTGAATTGCACAGCAAGTGCACAGGTTTGCAAAACCTTAGCCACACACATTGCCTGCTCCTTTATTGGTACTTGATGACGCAAGTGCGTAATGGGAGAGGAATTTTGTTTCAGTTAGACCATTAATATCAGCTCGTATCACACAAACGTTCAAAGCCTGTGTATCCACAGTACCATGCCGTAGCACAGAGCTCTCTGTAAATGTTGTATTTCCCACCTACTCATGTTCCTTTACTCTGAGGTGGAACTACCTTACTGAAATGTACACTCGTGGAATTATGCCAATGTAAATATGTAACAGGATTCCAACCATTATTTATATATAGCTTTTCTGTCCAACTACTCAAGATGATTTGCTGCTTTAAAATGCAAAAAGAAACTCATCTTAGCCTGAGTTCTTTTACTGCTACTTTATTTTGCCCCATTCTAGACTGTAAGCTCCTTAATGTAAGAACCTATTCCTAGAGTGGGACCTAGACGTCAGCATTATTGGGCATGTTCCTAAGATCTGTTTATCATAATTGGATCAGTTGCATGGATCCCCTGACCCCAACCCTGTTGCTACTCCTCTATTATTCTTATCCATCAATCTGTTATTTCAAAGTGAGCAAATGTTGAAAAGGACAAGCAAGCAGAGTGGTGAAGTCGTACTGACTCAGTGTTGTACTGTGGCCGGTTCTCACCGGTTCTGGCGAACCGGTAGTAGAAATTCCAGGCCATGCCCACTTGGCCAGCCATGCCCACCTCTTGGCCTTCCCCTCCCAGTGCCGCCGGAAACGCGTCCTATTTGCCTTGCCCAGGGCCAAAGACATGCTTTCATCTCTGCACTTACTTCCCTTGTGCCTTTGGCCCTGGGTGAGGCAAATGGGATGAGTTTCCAGTGGTGCTGGGAGGGGGAGGCCAGCGAGTGCCAGCCCACCAACACCCTGCTCACTTCCCAGCAGCGCCGCTGGCAGGGATGTGTTTCCGGTGGCACTGGGAGGGGGAGGCCAGCCAGCACCAGCCCACCAACTCACCCCACTCACCTCCCAGCAGCGCCACTGCTCTGGGACTCCTCCTCATCTCCGCGAAGCAAGAGAGCAAGGTAGGTTTCTTCCTTTCTTTTTTCGTCTTTTTTTCGGGGGGGGTTGAGGCCATGCCGACAGATAGCCACACCCACAGATAACCACGCCCACCAAGTGGGTAGTGATTTTTTTTACAGTGCATCACTGTACTGACTGTTGAATTGTTGGAGAGAATCAAGCAAATGTGCAATGTCAATAGTAGCTATGGGGGTGGGTGACATGCATGCAATTAGACCAGCTGTAGCATCTTGCTCACCAAACTTAAAAACAAATACAGTGATACCTCATACAACATCCAAACTTGGACTTTATACGGATTTGGACTTTGTATGAGGCATGCAAAATCCTAGCCGCAATGCCTCATACAACGTCCAAATACTTGCCGCGATGCCTTGTACAACGTTGTTTCCATAGAGATACATTGTACTGTAACAGCACAGACTTTAGGGCAAAGTCAAGGAAACAGACAGGAAACTGATAGAACTTTAAGAAATCATTGTCTAAAGGCAAAAAACATTACAAAAACATGTCAAACAACCCTGATTGTCCAAGAACCTGAAGAATGCTGCAAAAATCCCAGGAATGCTTCTAAAAATTATGACGAAAAAAATCAAAAACCACTCCTAAACCCTCTTTGCCTTGTGCAAAACCCACAAGAGCGATGCACACATGTGTCCTGCCTTTTATACTGCCCAGGCACAATGCAACCTGGGAAAAACCCCAATGCCTCATACAAAGTCGCAGTGATTTTGTATGAGAATTAGGCGATGTTGTATGAATCCAATGTTGTATGAAGCGGACTTTGTATGAGGTCTTACTGTACTTTCATTTGAACTCTGTACACTGCTGCATGAAAAAAATTGTATTGTGTCTCTTTTAATAATTATATTCCTGCCTCTTCTTTTTCTTGAAATAGTTTTACCATCAGTAATGGTCAAACAGAGAAAACAGGCCTGCTAGAATTGAAGATTGACCATACCGACCGGATCCCACCTACACTATTTCATAACAAAGGTCTCCATATTGTGGAGGGGGACAAAGGATTTTTAACTCAAGATGTTCTTCAGCTTATAGATGTAGATAGCCCTGTAAAAAACCTCACCTATATTATCACACAGTACCCACAATATGGATATCTATATCTGAAAGAGACAGCTATACACTGGGGACAGTTTACACAGCTGGATGTGAACAATGCAAAAGTATACTACAGACATAATGGAGGAGCTGGGCAAATTGATAAGTTCTCATTTATAGCTACAGACAAAGTGAATCATGGAGTGTTGGTTGATGGACAATTGAGAGATGACCCCATCGAATTTACAATACTGGTATGTAGGGATGGGAGGTTAAACTATCTTCTTTATGTATGTGGTAAATATTTTTTGTGAGTAAACCATTCGTGTGATTACACTTAGCTCATAACCACCTAAGGGGAGAACAAATAGGTCACCTAAAATGATAGCAAGTAGCAATTGCTGGTCACATCACTGTGGATCAATTTATCAGAAATAATCTTCTGATGAATTTACAACTTCAACTGCTTCACATGTTGTATTCTCATGTTGTTTATAGCTAGGAGGCAGACCTTGATGGAAATGTTAATCTAGTCAAGGAGTTCTCAACCTTTTTAAGCGGGGGGCCAGGTCACGTTCCCTCAGACAGCTTCGGGGGCCGGATGGCCATTTTGCCCTTCCTCCACCACATGGCAATTCCTGGTGGAGGCAGTGAGGGGCCACATGAAATGACACCATGGGCCACATTCGGCCCACGGGCCACAGGTTGAGAATCGCTGATCGAGTCTGTCAGACACAGGTGCCTTCATAAACACAAAGAAAGACATGACTTGTGTTATATATTTTTACAACCACACAAAAGTTGCAGTTTTTGTGAGTTTTTCCCACTCACTTCTGTTTCATCATTTTCTTTCTTTCTTTCTTGTTAGAATCCACACTTCAGTTTAATTGCTAAAGATAAAGGGATCTTCCTCTGCACCTGGTTGATTTTTCTGCTGTATTGCAGTTATCAAATGAGAATCCAGGCTCTTAGGTCGACATTCATAATTGGTACTCCTTAAACAACTAAAATTAAACTGGGTGGGAACATATAAATGACGTTCTGTACCAGTTGCATGAATTGATCCTGAATTCCATTGATCTCTATGCTCTAAACATCTGCTGCGTTTTCAGTGCTACTATTTACCTGTGAAATTTAGTTCTGTCCCTTTAAACCTACTCTTCAGTGTTGGGTACACATTTATCTGCTTATTCAGGACTAAGCAGCTTAACAACATGTCTAGTAAATCAGCCTACGATGGCCACTAGAGAGAGGAACCTTTGGCAAAAGTACAGAAATCAGTGTTTCGGAAAAATTGGTTTGACCAGCTCTCATGTGAGCGTGTGTTCCTGACCAAATGCAGTCAAATTCTAAATGACATTTAACTGCTCCCTTGCTACTACTAACTATAGTCAAAAACCCTCCAAAGCCTCACAGGATCCCATGGCAATGTCTATTTATTCATGCCCTTATTGTTCCTTGTTTATGTATTAAGGTGCATTTTAAATAATCTGCATGGTCAAGATTAATTGAGTAATCCAAGGAGTAGCTTGTGGTTCCAAACATGTTTCTTCCTGTTAAAATATTTGAATTGGGATTTCTGCTTTGTGTTGGCCTCTGCAATATGTAGAGCCCAATCCTTTACATTTTTACACAGAAGTAAGTTCCAGTGAACTCAGTGGAAGTTATTACTGAGTACGTTCGCAGCCTCAGCATTGCATTTTTGTATATATATTTTACCAAGAGACAATGTGCTGGCTTAACTCATTCCCTTATTGAAACTGGCAATGCCAGTTAAAGGTTTTGGGACATAAGGAGTTAACAGGAGGTAGTTCCTAAATTGCAGTGTTTCTTAAAACTCATGGCCTAGTTTACTAATCAGTTGTCATAAGATGTCAGATAGAAAACCATCACTTAAGGATGGCAGAATGCACTCAGTCAAGCAGCTAATTGATTGGACAGTGGCATGAAGGTGTATGTCTCAGAGGAGGGTGAATTATCAGAACAGGTGAAGAAAGTTTGGATAGATGAGCATCTCAGTGGTGTAAAATTCAGCACTTGGCTGAATTACACTGTTGTCAACAGGGAGGGCAGCTTTGTTCCTTCTTTGGGGATCACACATCATTACAGCGGACTGAAACACCGTCATTCCCCTTCTCTGGTCTAATTTCAAATGAAACTGCCAGTCAGCTGAATGCTTGGAAGAGCATGACTGAAGCTAGAGCGAGTTGGAGTATTCTAATCTTTATGTTGTTCCTTATGATATGGCCAAGGTATTATATTAAACAGCAATATATATATTAAACAGTGTCAGGGACAACACACAGCCTTATTTGAACCTGCTCTGTCAGCTGCTCTTCAACTCTGACTTGAACTGTCTGATTCCAATAAAGGTTGGTGATGATTCTGATATCTTTATCATCTACACCTATTTTCTTCAGTGCTGTGATCATTTTCTCATGCTGGCATCTGTCAAAGGCTTTTGCATAATCTATAAAACATGCATGCACGTCACATCTCATGTCTCTACATCTTTGTATGAGGACCTGCATTGTAAGTGCCTCTCGGATACCCATAGAATTCCAGAAGTCAAACTGTGTTACACCTGTGCTTTCTTCGGAATTTTTATAAATTCTACTATGGATTATTTTCATAAAGACCTTAAGAGCATGACTTATGAGGCTAATCATTCTGTAATCCTCACAGGACTCTGCCTATGGTATCTTTGACAGTGTAACAAAAGTTGATAGCAACCAATTGCTCGGAAGGATCGCTGTGTCATTTTTTGTTGTTCAGTCACACAGTCGATTCTCACCCTTTGCGACCCTGTGGACCACTGCCCGCCAGGCGCCTCTGTATTCCACCATCCTCCTCAGCCCGCCCAGCTCTGTGCCCATTGCATCTACAATACCATCTAGCCATCTCATTTTGGCCACCTCCTTCTTCTTTTGCCCTCCACCTCTCCCAGCATCAAGGCTTTCTCAAGAGAATCCTCTCTTCTCATTTGATGTCCAAAGTACTTTAGCTTCATCTTTACTATTTGACCTTCTCAGAAGCAGTCAGGGGTGATTTCTTCTAGGAGATTAGAACTCTTTAATTTTCACATAAGCGCTCTGGCCAAAAAACAATGGAACACTTGATCAGCTCTTTAACAACTGTTGGACAAGCAAACAAATTCCCAAAACATGGTGGGAGGCAAAGGTAATTGCTATACTGAACCCAGGCAAAGAACCATCTAAACACCAAAGTGGTATCCAGTTATCTACTTGCAATTTCTTGCTTTCGAACTGCTAGGTTGGCAGGAGCTGGACAGAGATGGGAGCCCATTCCATTGTGCAGTACTCAGGTCTCAAACAGCTGACCTGCCAACTTTAAGTTCAGCATCTTAACCACTTGAGCCACCACAGTCCCACACCAACTCTAGATGGCATCTAAAATCAGGGAATAGTTTTCTGCAGACTTCTCAAACTTGTTTGAAGTGTTGTTTGAGGCTTTGGAAATTCTCTCTGTTGCACTACTAGGAAATGATAACTTCTTCTAGGATCGGCCTATTTGATCTCCTCGCTGTCCAGGGGACTCTCAAAACTCTCCTCCATCACCACATTTCAAAGGCATCTATTCTTCTACGCTCACCTTTCCTAATGCTCCAGCTCTCACAACCATACATTACCACTGGGAATACCATTGCTTTGACTATGTGAATTTTTGTTTGTAAGGTGATGTCTCTACTTTTAACTATGTTCTCCAGGTTTCTCATAGCTTGTGTCATAAACGGTGTCATAAATGGCGTTTAAAAGGTCCGTCAATTCTTTGATGTTAACTTCGGACAAAAGTTTCAAAATTTCTACTGGGATGTCATCTGGCCCTCTTGCTTTCCCATCTTTGGATATTTGCAAAGTTCTTACAACTTCACTCTCCAGTATTGGTGATCCAGTATTGCCATTTATGACAGACTATTCAGCTCTTTCATCACTAAACAATTCTCCTATGTATTCTTTCCATACTTTGATCTTATCCCTTATTTCCACCACAAGATTCTTGTCCTTGTCTTTTAACAATGCATGTGGATTCTGTTGTCTTCTGACAGTACCTTCCATGATCTTTTTATGTATGTTGAAAAAATCATGCTTAATTTGGTATTCCTCTATCTCAGCACATCTGTCAGCTATATATAGGTAAACTTCCTTTGCAGCTCTTCTTTTGCACCTAATCATCCTCTGTAGATCATTATATTTTTCCTTGTCTTGATGCATATAGGTCCTTCTTATTTACATTAAATTCAGTATGTCATCTGTCATCCATTCCTTATTTTTATGGTTTGACTTTTGTCTGCAAAGATGTTTCTGTCTAACTTTCTGGGATAGTTCTTTTATTATCCCCATTCCTCTTCTATACATCCTTTCCCTTGATGTTTTCTCATTTTGTCTAACTCCTCTCTCATTGTTTCTTTTGCTGCTGTTCTACAATCTTTGTCCTTAAGGACATTGACATCAAAACCAGTTTTCATTGTTGTAGTTATGATTTTACACAATTTTAGGTGGAGATGACATATTAATGGGTTATGGTCTCATGAAATATCTACTCCAGAATAGGTCTTTGCTGACAAGATGCTGTTACGAAACCTTCTGTTTATAAGAGAAAAGTCTATTTGATTTCTGACAATATTATTTGGGCTATCGGCAGGGGACTTCCAAGTGTAAAGTCATTTCGGTGGCATCTTAAACCATGTGTTGGTGATCACTAGATCTTCTTCTCTGCAGAACTTTACAAGGCGGTTTCCTCTCCCATTCCTTTTTCCAAGGCCATATAGTCCAACTATATCATTCTCTTTACCCTGGCCAACTTTAGCATTAAAATCTCCCATAATCACGGTAACTTCATTTCTTTTTGTATACTTCAGCATAGCTTTGAGTTGAACATAAAACTCCTCGATCTCTTCATCCAATTTGTCTTCATTTGGGGCATTCCTACAGGCATTGACTTGTATGACATTCATGTTGAATGGTTTGCCATTAAGTTTTATCATAATGATCCTATTTGAAAATGGTATCACACTAAACACAGTGTTCTTTATCGCTTTGCTCAGGATCACTCCAACTCCATTCCAGTGATGTTTTTCATTGTTTCCTGAGTAATGGACCATGTACTCTGACACACTGCATTGGCCCATTGTTGGCCACCTTGTCTCACTCATTCCCATTATATTAACATTCAATTTCTTCATTTCTTTTACTAAATTATAAATATTTCCTTTTTCATAAATGCTTCTGACATTCCTGGTACAGACTTTTATGGCTGACCCAGAGATTCTTAGCACCCTCTGCCCACTGAAGGGCTGCCAGGGACTGAGGGTCATGTATATTTGACTTTCAACCATGAAGATTGTCCTGGGAACAAAATAATGCAGCAGTGGTGGGCATCAGCAGGTTCGCACCAGTTCGCCAGAACCGGTAACAGAAATTCTGTTTGGCCCTGCCCATCCAAGTTTTGAAATAAAGTAGTCCTAATTTGGGTGCAATGCAGGGCTTCCCCCTGGCCACACCCACCATACCACACCCACAGTGTGGTAGTAAGATATTTTGGAGCTCACCACTGTAATGCAGTGATTTTCCCCAACTTTCTGCATCGCAGTATGACACCTGTAAACTGATCCAGCTCTTCAAGTCACTTTCTGGTCCTGAGTTCTTTTGGCACACAAAGTCCTCATCTGCCCCAGTCTGGTATTGATCGAGCTGCTGCCCCCCCCCCCCCAATTAGCCATTTGGTGATGTGGCATTACAAATGAGAATTCTCACATTTAACCAATGTATTTAATCATATTATTCTGTTTATTCGAAGATAATTATACTTGCAAATCAATTTTTAAGTGAAGCAAGATGAAAATTTGTGCCTTACATGTAGTATTCAAGTTGAATAAGTTGTATAAAAGAACACAACTCATTTTTCTTTCACAGATAGAGTATAAAGACAAAATGGCACCAAACCTTCTCATAAAAACAAGACCAACCATCATACAAAACCTCAAAGATGGGAGATTTGCTGTTCCTATCACAGCTCACAACCTGAAAGTCATTGATAATGATAGTAGAGATGAAGACATCATCTTTAACATTCGACAGCATCCTTTATTTGGGTATCTGGAAAATCTCAAAGAAGGTAGGTTGGGTGTAGATAAGTATGTATATTGTCCATCCTAGTGTCCAACAGTCTCCATTTTTCAACCAACCAGAATGATCTCTGGCGTGTTGTTGAAGTAGCCACAACAATCTTTATTGCTTTGGGGGAATTCAGCATTCATGCCGAGGTCACTCAGTCAGGAATGTTGTCTACCATAGCAGCCATGATCCTGTCCCAGTTAGTAGCTGACAATTAATACACCCTCTAATGACCAACATTCCTGCTGTATCAATATAACATGGCAACAGTCATATGTACCTTAGTTATATAGCATCTTGACTACAATATTTTATATGTGGTTTGTTCCTTTAAAATGATCCAGAATCTTTAGTGCAGTTAGACTGCTAAATGGTGCATGGAACTATATAAATCATAAATCGATGGCTCAGTAGTTAAGAAACTTGCCTTATTAGCTTGAAGGCTGGCAAGTTGGCAGTTCAAGACCCGGGTACTACATGACGGATTGAGCATCTGTCTCTGTCCCAGCTCTTGAGGACATGAAAGGAGTCTCATTTGGGCATTCCCTGAACAGTGATTCTTCCACAAAAGTCCTTTCAACCCAGAATAATTTCTGACACAAAATTATTGTTATTAATCATATGACCTAGACACCGAAAGATTTGCACTGGTTACCAGTTGATTACTGGGTCAAATTCAGTTACTTTTATCTGTTGTTTGAGGCTTGCCTACTTAGGTCCACCTCTTTTCTTATGAGGCCCTCCACAAATCAAGATTTTCAGGAGATGTTTTCTTCAGACCATAGACATTTATGGAGTCACTCTACTTAAAGCTGAAATGAGCTCCCATTCTAGCAGTTTTTACATAGTGTGGAAGGTTTTCTGATCCACGAAAAAAAATTCCATTAGCAGCACAAGGGAGAATATTTCATCCTCATATTTCTCCTCCTATGCAGTGCACCGTGCTACTAAAAATTGTTCTCGAATTTCCAGGGAGAGAGGTAAAAAACATCTTGTTCCCTTCCTGCCTGCCAGAATGTCTTGTCCATATTTCTGCTCAGAGATTGTTATTTGTAGCAGGAGAATAATGTGAATCCATCCATTAGCAGTAAGTTATTTGGATGGTGTGGTGAAACTTAAAACCACCCTTCTCATGGTGTCACCCAAAGTAACTAACTTCATGTCGCTGCAGGGTTGGGCCAATCCTGTAAAAGTGAAACATGTTCCTGGATTTCTTCTGAAGCCTTTGTGGAAACACAGGGGAAATGAATTAGCAGCAAAATAATAGATTCTCACACTCTCAAAAAATAAATTGTTTCAAAATAGTAACATGTACATTGTCCTGTAAAATTCAATTCATTTATATTACCGTATAAACTATAATTTACATATGAGTTTGCAGCATTTACCTGAAAGATAAATCCATAAGGATATGTTGTTTTCTGCAAACTTCCTTGCTGGTACAGCTTAGCAATTCCATGACTCATTGTTTATCTAATAATGTAATTAACATTTGCCAGCTTCTACAGCCTAAAACACTGTCTTAAAACATTTGTTTGAAAAGTTGTCTTGTCTCCAAGCTGTCATTTTTAACATGATGGAAGTAATTATCTTGAATAATGTTGGACAGCTTTAAATGATTTGAGTTTCAAAAGGTTTGGAATTGCAGATAAATGTCTTGTCAAGAAGGCAAGTCAGTTTTCACAAAACAATCCCTGACATTCCTACATAGAATAATCTGGCTTTCTGTATACTGTTGTTCCCTCTCTCCTTCCTTCCCTCCTTCTTTCTTCTCCCAATAGGTGGTTTTCTGCAAAACTCTTTCACTCAAGATGATTTAAACCAGCATAACATTCAGTACATCATAAATCCTTCCAGTGAGATAACATCAGATAGCTTTGAATTTGAAGTCTCCGATCTATCAGGGAACAGGATACTTCCAGAGATGTAAGTGTCAAGCTTGAGGGTCAGCATACTTAGTGAGAAAAGACCTCTAAAATCATAACACATGAAGATCTCTCTGTCTCTCCTTTAAAATATTCTCCTCAGTTCCATTTTATTTAGGTTTAGTGCTGGAGAAACAATTCCAGATGCATAAATCTCTGTCTATTAATATTATACTAGAACAGTTGTTTTCAGTCTTTGGTGTTCCACATATTTCAAAATTTCAACACCCAGAAGTTACAGCCAGCATAGTCTATGCTTGGGAATTCTGGGAGCTGAAGTCTTAAAGATCTCCAGGCCCAAACATTGAGAACCGTTCTACTAGAATGACATGGTTGATTTCTGAAAGCCACCACATATTAATTTAGTTTAGTGCTTGGTAGTCCCAAGTTGGTGGTTGTTTATGTCAATATACCAGGGAGAAGAAAAGAGCCTAAAGTGTTTCTTGTGCATTCTTGACTCTTATTCTGTCAGAGGCTAGACCAGTGGCTCCCAAAATGGGGCACATGCCACACAGGGGGCTTCAATTCCCAGAAGCCTAAGTCAGTACATTGGTTGATTAGTGCTTTGAGGGATTGATTTAGGCTTCTGGGAATTGAAGTCCAAAAACCAAAGGTTGGGAAACACTGGGCTAGATTGTCTTGCAGTGGTGCCTGGATCTGTTTTTCTGTGGGGGTGGGAATAGAAAATGAGTGGTGAGGAGCTAGAGATATGAAGCAAAAAATGTGGACAACATTTTTAATAGACATGTGACATGGCTGCAAATGCCCAGTAAGTAGTAATGTTACTAAAAGAAGAAAGTTTTTCTGATACTCTGAAAATGACAGCTAATGTTACAGTAAATCATGTTGATTTAATCAAAGGAAATTATTTGAGAAACCTGAAGTCTGTTGACCAAGATTTAACTGTGATGTTCCTGATATATAATACCACCAGAAATGGGCCTTTTTTCTCCCTCCCTTGCTTTCCAGAGGAGAATCTTAGGAAGCACAGATAGGAGGAAGAATGTAATTATTCTAGTAGAAACAATGGGGTTCAAGAAAAGTATGCCAGTGGATCCTAGCCATAACTAGGACAAATAATATCACAACTCATCTTCCATTTCTCACATTTACATGTATGTAAATATTATATTGGAGTGAACTGTAGTTCCCTTCTGTTGTGATAATCCCAAGGGATGTTCACACATTTTAATTTCTTTACATTTATTAAGTATCAAAGTTCATATAGCATATTCTCCATAAGGTTGAGAATGGATAACTCGATGTCAGCAGCATTCAATACACATACCATTCACATTCCACACAACAAGACCTCATCAAGCATCTGGGTTCCTAAGCAGTATTTAAACACCTGTGAGGGAGCCCACACTTGTGCATTAGCATTTGATCGGAGATGAACCCAAGGTAACAATGGGTCAGTCAACTCAAAGGAGGGGAGAGGAACTCCACCCAAGCCTTAACAGGAAGAAGAACACTTTCACCTGTCATTTCATACTTTGGCATTCACACTTTCAACCATCACCTTAGAAATGGAAAAGGTGACATTCTGATAGAAGTGGACTATGGGATACCCAACACCTGTGAGAGGGGTTACATCATTAGTTACTTCATTGTCTGGGAAAACACCAGGATAAACACCTGTTAGTCAAAACAACCAGATACTTCACATTCTGGGGGGAGGTGTGAGTGGTCAAAATAGGATATAAAACCCCCTAGATTTGAGGGTTCAGAAGCACCAATTGGAAGTCGGCACGAGCCTACGTTCTTTTGAACAAGCACCTATAGACAGGAGCCTATGTTCCATGGAACCCAGAACATGGAACTTTAGGAAGGAAATCTTATGGGGGCAAGAGCACAGCACTTATTTGTCTGAGTCTTTGCTGAAACCATCTGGGGCAAAGTACTTAGAATCTGACAGAAGAAATGCCAATTTAGAAGAGTTAGTTATTTCTTATTTTATTTAGCTTGTTTAAGTTAGGATAGATATGGGGGTCAGATCTATGGACATGATAGTGTATTTAGGGATTAAAAGTAGATTGATTGCTTTGATCTGCATTTTGATATATTTTTGGATGAAAATACTTCTTCAATAAAACGTCTCAAAGCCTCCTCTTTGACCATCAGAAGGAGGGAGTATTTGTGGAGCGGAGTTAGTAGGAATTAGTAGTTTGTGAGCAGAACGTGCTGTGATAGATGTCTGGATAAATTACCTATACCAGAAGCTAGATGTGAGGAGTTAATATATGTTGGGTTTTCTGGATCTTGATACAGCATCCCATAAGAAAGCATGTATCCATTTAGAGCTAAAAACTTTGACCTTAATTGTTCTGTTTTTGAAGAAGCAAGAAAAGCAACTCCTCACCTTATGTTCATTTCTTGCATGTATACTAGAAATATTTAAAAGATGTTATTATTAATTAGTGCAAATTATAGTTAATTATAAAGATCCAAGTATCTTTATGTTTCCCATATGTTCTTTTTATTTTAATTATTGTTTAACAATAGACTTGAAATAAGATGGTCCCGAATAGAACTGGCAGAAACATGTTATCATGTCTGTGAAAATGTTGGATCGTTTCCTATCAAAATTCTAAGGACAGGTGAAAGTGCTGAACCATCATTTATTGGAATAAAAGTAAGCTATAAAATGAATTACATACTAGCAAATTTTTGGTAACCCTCATGCACCAGGACAGGTGTTCTGGTCCCAAAAAAATGATTTACAGTGATACCTCATACAACATCCAAAATTGGTTCCACAAGTTTGGATGTTATACGGATTTGGACTTTTTATGAGGCTTGCAAAATCTTAGCCGCGATGCCTCATACAACATCCAAATCCTTGCCACGATGCCTCGTACAACGTTGTTTCCATAGAGATACATTGTACTGTGACAGCACAGACTTCAGGGCTAAGTCAAGGAAACAGACAGAAAACTGACAGAACTTTAAGAAATCATTGTCTAAAAGCTAAATACATTACAAAAACATGTCAAACAACCCTGATTGTCCAAGAACCTGAAGAATGCTGCAAAAAAAACCAGGAATGCTTCTAAAAATTCCGATGAAAAAATTCAAAAAATCCAAAATCGCACTCAAAACCATTCCTAAATACTCTTCGCCTCGTGCAAAACCCACAAGAGCAATGCACACATGCATCCTGCCTTTTATACTGCTCTGGCACAATGCAACTTTGTATGAGGAAACTTTTTTCAAGGAATTAGGCGATGTTGTATGAAGCGGACTTTGTATGAGGTATTACTGTAATTCACTTTAAGAAGCCTCACAACACATGTTTTGACCAATTTATTTCAAAGGTTTCTTAGGAAGCTGTTAAAAAGAAGAAATAGGCATTGCAGTAGATATTAATGATTATACTTGTAAGCAGCAATTTGTGACATGCTGGAAGAAAGGTCCAAATTTTGAGGCTGGAAAAATATAAGAGGTATATTTGTACTAACCATAACAACACTATAGAGTGACTGTCTGGTTTCAACAACAATTCTAGACCTAATGCATGGAATTCTCATTGGAGTCAGAAAATACTCCACAAATCCTTCATGCAAGTTTTTTTTAAAAAAAATCCTAGTCCATAAGGGTTAATTAAAAAATCAGCAGTAATGCAACCATTTCTTGGGTATCTAGTAATGCTTAATATTGTATTTTTGTTTCAAAGGTCCAAGAACAATCAGCTAGAAGTGGCTTGGATTTTCAACACAGTACAGCAAGATTAGTGCAGTTTGATCCTGGTAAGGCAATTAAAGCTTGCATTGTAGCTTTATTAGATATTCTATCTTGTCCTTTTTTATTCTGACTTCACATCGTAGAGTTAAGTAGACTCCTAGACCATCCAGGGAGGTCCAGTTATAAGGCAGTCTATTAATATGATAAGTTGGTAAATAAAGTTAACTTGAAATGTTTCCATTTGTTTTGGCTTCTCTGGTCAGTTATCTATGAGACATTTAGCTGGTAGAAATTTGGTATCTCGGAATTTAAGGGTGGATATCACATAACTTTTGCTTCCATAGGCAAACTTTATTTTTTTCTGCATTTTTTGGAGGACATTACATATGACCAAATCATCCAGAATTCACATCACCAGGAAAAACATTTCTTGTTTTCAAACTTTTCCTATATCCATTTTAGCATAAATCATAAATCCAGCATTTCTCCATAAATCAAGAAACCCATTGTTAATCTTATGTAATTAAAGACTTCCAAGGCTAAATGTAAATAATCTTAAGTGGTGCTTGTCAAAGAGTCAGAAGACAATGTTACTCTGCTCAAAGAGAAGGGAAGTATATGTTAATGTCGCAGTTTTGTCTGGACACAATAAATCTGAGACTGCCTCCTTCCTGAACATTATATTACTTACAGTGAGTTGTTTGCCAGAATCTTGTTGTGTAAAACTCATTACATCATCCGTGGCAGCCTTTTATCATTATTAAAAATGTCCTATTCCTTCCCTTCAGGTTTTGAGGCTCTGTGTCAACCTGGGTAAACCTTTGGGGGCCTCCAGAAAGGGGGGGGGAGACTTTAATGTTTGAAAATTGCCCCCTCCCCCCACCCAGTGGTAGGATTCAGCAGGTTTGCACCAGTTCACCAGAACCGGTAGCAGAAATTCCAGCTGGCCCCACCCATCCAAGTTTTGAAATAAAGTAGTCCTAATTCAGGTGCAAATCAGGGATTCCCCCTGGCCACACCCACCATACCACGCCCACAGAGTAGGTAGTAAAACAATTTGAATCCCACCATTGCCCGCATCCCAGAGGCCCCCAATGCTTCACAGGGAGCTCTAGAAAGCCTCTAAATCCTGGGAGTGGGGACATGAAACTTTTAATTAAAGATAAAAGGCTGTAGCTGATGATACCATCAGTCTTAATCATGTAGAGCTGAAGCAACAGGATTCCTATCAATGGCTTAAATCAGCCAATAAAACCAATTATTATCTGCTTAAAATAATTGTTATGTACGGTATAAATGGGAAAGTGATGCATGTTTCAGTTATATCAGATGTATTATTGACACATTGCAGATAACAAAGAAGTGACTTATATAACTAGTGGCTTGCCTAAGATCATCTAGCAAATTTTAAAGTTTAGAAGTAGATTGGGATCTGTGTATTCTAAGTCTTTTCTGTTATACACTAATTTACTCGTTTAGTTTTCTGTTTTTGTTCTGTCAGGTTGCAACTGACCTGCATAAACCCTGGCAGGGTTTTCAGGGCAGGAAGAATTTAAGAATTATTTTTTTCTGCCGCCTCCCAATGAGTTTCCATGGTTGTGGAAGGATTTGAATCCAGACCTTCAGAGTCCTAGGCTATTCACTACACCATATTGTCTTGTAAAAAGGATGTGGACAGCAAATATTATATATTGGCTGGTATAACTTCTGTTGATTAAAGAGCACTAAGCTCTATAACTGAGAAGAGCTTTTATAAAATGAATACTTTTAATAACATGAACTAGAATGCCCCCTAAAAGCCGTGAAATAGACTAATTAGCCTAGTGAAATATTTGTTTCTTTTTCTTGGGCTTATAGGTCAACAATCACTGTGAGAGTGTAGGGCAGGGGTGTCCAAACCTTTTCGGCTGTGGGCCGGTCCACTTCCAGGAGCGATGAGGGCTTTGTGGGCCAGATGAATTGGCAATGGGGGCCACATCTGGCCCCCAGTCCATAATTTGGGCACCCGTGGTGTGGGGTACCTTTTATTGGAAAAGCGATTATTAAAATGTGCAAGGTTTTTAGCAATTTATAGGCTTAGTCTATGTAAAGAAGTCATATTGATTTTTAGTACATTCAGACTGAAATGAAAGTATTTACATTCTTATCAGTGTGATGAATAAAATAAGTAGATGGATCACGTTTTACCTGTATCTATTTAGAAACATATTAGAGAAGACAGACATTTGTTAGTTTGGACAGTGCATAACTAATTAATGGAAAAGCTGATGGTACTTACTAAAAAATATACTGAGTACAGTGGTACCTCGCTTAAAGAGCATAATGTGTTCCACAGAATTGCTCTTTAAGCAAGTTTGCTCTTTAAGCAAAACACCATTGTAAGTGACCAATTGTGACTTCTGGCGGGGGAGGGGTATTGTGAACCCTGATTTAGTTGTTAGTTTTTGTTTGGTTCTAGTTGTTAGGTGAGGCAACCATTCAGAGAAAATTCTGCTCTTTAAACAAGTTAGTCTCTAAGTGAGGCACTCTTTATGCGAGGTTTTACAGTATTCACAAACGTTTCTTGTCCTGGGGAAAAAGAGGGGATCTTGAGACACCAAGACATGCAATCAAAAGACATGCTATCGAGCAAGGGTGACCTTTACCTTTTACCTCAATGGCAGCTTTGAAGTAGGGAACAGAAAAAATTGTGAATCATTCTATTATCATTAGAAAATAGCTATTATCATTAGAAAATAGCTAAAAATGTCATAGCAGTGATTTTCCTCACTATGAATCTTGCATTTAGTGTGCTTTGTTTTGGGATTGATTTTCAAGCATAGTTTACAAATCTGACATCTGAGTCATCTATCCTTGAATAATTCTTATTCCTGAAGGGAAAACATGTAAATTGGCAGAAATACACATTAGGTATCCAGCTGCAGAGTGAGTGGTCAGAATTCCATTCCCAACTGTGCCTCCCAAAAGAAGAGCCAACCCATTCTTCTGAGGGAAATTCCGTTGTGTTATAGATGTAGTGAATTAACACTGAAAATTTTAGTTTGGATTGTATTCTGATTGATTTACCATGCATGAAGGCATGGAAACAGTTGGAGAAATTTCTATTGTTGAAAGTCTTATGATTATTTGTCCGTAGCCAATGTTCATACCAATCCATGTACCAAGTGCCATTTTTATTATCTTACATATAAAAGTAAGCATATTGATGTAACTTTTAATTTTTATTTACAGTGAAATCACTGTTTCTCCATGGAAGTCATGGGCTATTTTTTTCTATTATTTCACTGAGAAGGTTGTAATTAATAATTACACACCCACTAATGTTACTTTTACCAAGTTAACACTTGGCAACTGTGTAATTTCTTCTTGACACATCATATTGTGGCTAGGGCTCATCGTTTCACTATTAGCAAATTCTAACTTTTTGTGTCCCTGGCATTGTCTGCTCTACAGACAGGTGTGTGTTTTCTGCCTGTTTTAATCTATGATAATTTTGGCTGAGAGCAGGCTTTTAGCACCATTAATTACTTTGGCATTTCAAAAAGGAAGATTTTTCTCCCAATGTAGTTAACGCCGCCATCTAAAATCCGTTGGCCATGATCCACATGCATTTAGTTTACTCCCTTGAAAATTTAAAATTGGTTTGGCAAGTGGGACTAAAAGAAACAAAAGCATGGCTATTTGAACATGTCTTATTGAATTGTTTAGGAAATGTGGAGGAAATGCCACTGGAAACCATCCTATTAGGCCCAATGGCAAAATGAGTAGGAGGAACCATTTATTCTGATTCCCAATGGTCATCGTAGTGGAAGACGCTGTGAAGGTGCACGTTGTCAATATCCTCAAGGCTGTGGCAGTCCATTGCACTCCCAGTGTTAAATCCTGCATGTCTCATTTCATATGTGCCGCAGGAGATGGCTCTGAGATCATAGTGTGTGGGTCACTTCTTGGCAAGCTGGGATCCACCTTAAACAAATTCACGCCAGTGGCATTTTTACTGTTTGTCATTCTTCTTTCAAAGTCCCAACGACAATGGGATAAGGATGATGGAGTCAGGTTTTGGGTGAGACTGAAGCCTCTAGTTCGGACCTGCACGTTGGCAGCAGATGTGTGATGGTCATCTTTCTTATGTGATTTATTTGTGTGGATCATAGCCATTATCTGGAAGTAAGATTGCTTCAGTAAAATGAAGGCCAACTTGCCCTTTGGTGGTGCTACCTAACACAATAAATTCAACAGAGGCCAAGATAAAACTATGGAAAGTTAAGCATACATCTGTGAATAAAATCAAATGCACAGATAGAAAATAGGAAAAATGATACTTGACTTGGCTGTAAAATATTTGAAAAAGGATCTTTAGTAAGCAGTAAAATTGAGCGTGCAGCTCAATATCACCAGGTTGCATTAATACAGTAATGGGTAATTTTGGAAAGTGTAAGGGCCCAATTTTCATCTCCAGCTGCTGCTGCAACTGCTGCTGGACATTTGCTTCCCTCAACATCCCCATGGTGTCATTACTGTTTTGATGTTGGGGTCTTTTTGACTTATTCAAAATATTTTAAAAGTACATTAAAAAAATCTCATTGCTGGGTA
This sequence comes from Bradypodion pumilum, assembly GCA_035047305.1. Taxonomy (NCBI): domain Eukaryota; kingdom Metazoa; phylum Chordata; class Lepidosauria; order Squamata; family Chamaeleonidae; genus Bradypodion; species Bradypodion pumilum. The sequence continues at coordinate 103,185,130 of JAWDJD010000004.1, read as the reverse complement.
TGGCCATTGGGTGTGGGTCTGTGTGGGCCTGGGAATTGCAGACTTGGCCTTTGGCACTGGGCATGCAGCCCATGGGCTGTGTCTTGTCCTGATATACATTAATGGAATCATTCTTTCCAGATCGCAAGAGGTAATAATAGTTGGGAAATTACAGCTTTGCAGGCTTGTCTTCTAACACAGGATATCTGTGGAATGTATATTCTATACACCAAAATAATAATAATAACCGAATTCCTAGAACATACCATCACTGAATTTTCCATGATACATAATATCTGTGACCAGATGCCCCAGTACTTATGATGTGCTGCAGATCTGATCAGAATAGTGGTATGGAAAGAGAAATTACAAGTAAAACCCCAACTTACATATGCCTTGAGTTACATAAAATTTGACATACATAATGATTTTTGCACTAAAACCATGTCCCGATTTACATAAATGTCCCAATTTACAAAACAAAATTTTCTATGGGTTTGCTTTGAGTTAGGTAAAAAAATCATTTTTCCTATGGGGTTGCTTCGATTTACATAAATATCATTTTCCTATAGGTTTGCTTCAAGATAAGTAAAAAAAAAAATTCCTATGGGGTTGCTTCAAGTTATGTAAAAATTCATTTTTCCTATTGGTTTACTTCGAGTTAAGTAAAAAATCGATTTACATAAAAGCCAACGGAACAGACTTTTTATGTAAGTAGGGGTTTTACTGTACTTAGATTCTTTCCCACGCTAGTTCCCTTAGTAAACCATCCTGAGACAAATGTTTATGCTTATTCTACAGAAAGGAAAATACAAGTAAAGATATCTCACAGGCAGATCCAGCTTAGACCTCCAAGGTATCATAATTTTTGACTTTCAGAGGATAAGCAACTTTGTTTCATTATGAAATAGTTCTGTCTTACAGTAGGTGTCTCGGCTTTAAAATGGGCAAGAAAAATATTACTATGCCTTCTTTCCTTTCATCTATAATCCAAAAAGAAGTATTTGGCAGTAAAATAGTTTATATGCCAAATCTCCATTTTCAAGTCAAAAGAAGACAAAAGAGGGCTGGATGGATTTTTCTTTAGAGTTTTTCCTCCTGGTGTTCTAAAATATTCATATTTGTCCATTCATGTGTGGTGTAAAAGTGCTGAAAACCATTTTTGAAAGAGTTTTCTTTTTAATATGATTTCATATTTTTGGAGAAGTATTGTCGTCTCTATTTACTATAAGTAAAGAAATATATATATGAAACACTTGGTGCTACAAAATCCTGATAGGACCTAAGCATGTGGTTAAGTACTTTGTTGAACCGGAGCCCAGGATGGAAATAAAACTTCATCTGGATCCTAAAAACCTAAAATTGCTCCCACTGTGTTTGCCTGTTTCTGTTCAGTGAAACTGATGCCAGCATTGTGCTTTGAAAATTAGACTATAAGAATCCTTCATGGCAATGGCATATTAGAGAACTTGGGTTTAGAAATATCAAAAAGTCATTTGCTGGGTTGTTATTTTGCAGAATTCGATGCACTTATGTTCAGAATACTTGGAAATCCAAGTGGAGAAAAGATTTTGCAAGCCAGAATGAAGAAACATCAACAGAAAAACAGAACTTAAACTCTGAGACGTCCTTGATATTTAAAAGCCATCGTATTCCCCAGCTTTGCCAAGTTGGAATCTAGGAAAATCTTCTTCTCTAACTTCTCCTCTCAGAGGTTTAGACTCTGTCATTCTTTGTCACAAAAGGCAGCATTCTATAAGAATGATCTGGCTGGTGAAACTTGTATTTCATAAATGTAGAATAAAAGCCAGACCCCTGCTAGGGTAGTATTCTGTGGAGACATGAATTGTGAAGGTCGCTGAAAACCTTAATAGCACTTGACATAACAGTGGATTATTGTTCATTAGGGAATTTTACTTCTAATTGTGCAAAGCCATCAAAGTATGTCAAGAGTCAGATGATTTATTGATCTGAAGGGGTTAATATTCCTTGTAGTGTTAATGACCTGGTATGTGTACACTCATTGTATAAAGGAAGACAGCCAAATGCGCTTGCGTTGAAGTTCCAGGACTTGTAGCATTCTGCTAGATGTTACAAGAGTACACCTGCAGTTACCGCTGGTGATTAACTGCACAAAGACAAAACAAATAAAGCCATCATTGATCAAAATGTCTCAAAGCTAATCATTATTTTGGAAAGTACAATTGCAGAATTTGTCAGTTCTATATCAGAGCAATTTATGGAAGGTATTTTCTAACAATGTAAAACTCTGACTCTTAGCTGTTATGCCTCTGATAGGTGTTTCCATGAAGATCTGGAATATCCTCCTTCAGGATGATGGCCTGGAAGAAAATGATGAAGTTTTTAAAATAGTTCTGAACAACCCTAAAAATGCTCTGCTGGGACATAAGAGGGAAATGACTATTGAAATTCTGGACCCGAAGCTTAGTAAGTCAGACCTTGTTTTTCTTCCCAGGAAAGCTCCTTGCATGTACAGCATGAAATCTTGGCTCAGCATCTTTCAGGACAGGCTGGCGAGATTGTGATTGTAAATTATGTTCAATATATGCCTGCATGCATCTGAGGACACAATGTGGAGGAAATGTGTGAACCACTAAGAGGAACAACATTCTGAGGAATACCTTCCTTTGATCACTGATGAGGACACACAGTAAGGCAATGGTTACCATGCTTTCAGAGCCATTTTGAAATTTTGGATATTTATTTGTGGATTTGTATCGCTGCCAAATTCCAAAGACTCTGGGTGGCGTACAGACGTTAAAACCATCATATATATATATATTAAATCCCAATTAAATACCCATTGAAAACTACCACAAAAATATTCCCCTACCCTCCCACCAATTTAAAAAAGAGGGAGAGAGTGCTCTTAAATCAGACAGCAGGCTGAAGCCACAGCATCACCAGTGCCCCACACCTGCTGTGCCATGTAAGGATGGGAACAGCAAAATGAACAATTTGCTTCTTCACCATAATTGGGCAAACTGTTTCTCCTGGTTTGCTCTCTCCTGGAGCCCTTGTGGTGTAGTGATCAAGTTGCTATACTGCAGCAAAAAAACTGCTGCTGTGGTTGTGAGTTCAGTCCTGATGGGGATCAAGGTTGAATCAGCCTCCCATCCTTCTGAGATTGGTAACTAGCATGCTGGGGGCAAAATGTTAATTACCTTGTGCACTGCCCAGAGGGTGCACTAAGTGCTATGGGTGGTATATAAGTGTGATTGGTATTTCTTGTGATAAAAGAAAGAAAGTGGAGGCAAGGATGTGTCATAGTTCATGACTGAGAACATGTTTTATTTTTAGAAGGTTACAGGTTCAAGTGTTTCACATCTGCTTAAAAGTGATCAGTATCAGTTCTAAATCAATTGGAAAATATGCCTGCTGCATTAAAGGGATTTCTTTTTAAAAAAATTGAAATGAGTAGTATAAAATCTTTTTCATCATTTGAATTAATATAAAAGGATCTAATTTTCTAATGAAAAGAAGCAGTGGAGACTAGTTTTTAAGCTATTAATTAGAAGTATCTTTGGCAGGTATCCTATTGATTTTCCACTGAGTGGAAGGTTCCACTAACATAGTAATTTAAAATAACATCATACACACCTGAATAGCCATTTTTCACACGATTGGAATGAGTTTTCTTCATAGAGATCATGTGTTTTACAGTGGCAACACATGGACAAAAAAATGCAGACCTGCATTATTATACTGGTGGGACATCCTTCTTAGTAGAAGCCCAGTAGGATAGTGGGCTTTGTTTTTAAGTCTTTTACAAATAAACCTGGCAATAGATTTGGTTCTCTTTCTGAGCTACAGGCCTTCGCCTTGGCCTAAACCAATGGTACAGTTCTGAAGCAGAATGGAATTATTGTTTTAATTAAGTATGGTGTTACTAGCATTATGTATTGTGTGTGTGTCCCCGACCCCCCACAAACTGAGGCATGACACATTAATAAAGCACAGATTGAAGGAAAGCACAGTGACCCTTGTGTACATTAAGGAAAACACCTGTTATTTTCCAGAACAGGATGTGTAATGGTTGTGCCAACACACTGGTGTGTCCATAGTCTACAATGAAAAGGGTAGTTCCTGCAGTGGTTAGCCTGAACGTTAATCTTATCCTGATGCTTTATATGGAGACCATGAGAAGTTGTCCTATTCTGAGCCAGGCCACTGCTCCAACTGGCCTAGTATTGTTGATTTTGATGGGCTAACATTGACATTGTTGACAATAGCTGCCATTGGCTTTCCATGATGTCAGGCAGGATTCTTCCTCAACCCTACCTGAAGTTACGGGGTGGTGGTGTGGTGGTGGTGGTGGTAAACCTACAATCAGAAGATGTTACAAATGCTTGTACATTTTTTTTTCTTATCACTGCCTGAGGCTCTATGAGATTTTCCCCCTGTATCAGATCCATGTGAAAACATGACTCCAGCCTATGCGTCCTCAGTGTTTCATCTATTGTCCTGCAGAGAAAACTATTGAATTCTGTACACATTGATGCCCTTTTTTGTTATATTCTGTGCAGAATATACTATTTTGCACATGAATTGTAATAATCCTGTACACCTTGGCCTTATTTCTAGGAAATTTTTTTTTACCTCAAAACAAATTCCCACTAGATTTCTCAGAGGAAAATTTTGCTGAAAAATAACAAGAGTAATTCCACTTGCCCTCTCTTTCTCTCAATAAGCCACTTTATGAAATACAGATCTTAACTATGATTTTCTGCATGCAAAGCAGTGTGTCTTACAACCGTGCCACAGCCCGTACCAAGAACAAAGTCAAGTTGTTGTTTTTTAACCAGAGTAATAGGGGATATTTTCTTCCACAGTTTTGCATGCTTCTGTCCTTTCCCATCATTTTTATACAGCTGTACTAGAATCCTGGAATCTGAAGCTTAATTTGGTATTTCCTCCCGCAGCTGCTCTTTGGTTGAATCAATTTTCTCTAAACAGTCCTTGGTATGTTTCCACTCTGTATCGTTGTTTATCTTCCCCAACATCTTTTTTAGGAGAACATCTTCACATTAAATTATAAACTCAGAGCTTGTCTACAATGGCCCTCTCAATGTCCATCAGCATTTTGCTTCTCCAGTGAGGCTGCAACAGCTCCATCAGCCCCATAGCAGCTGCTTTTCAGCTTCTCCAATCAGTTACAAAGAAGCTGTTCCCCCACATCAGAGTCCATTCAGTGGTGGAGGAGAACAGTGCTTTGCAGCTGATGGGGAAAGCCTTTCCTCCATCTGTTGCAAAGAGGCCGTTCACCCCTCAAAGCTGATCAGGATCTAATCTGTGGCAGTGGGGAAAACACCACTTTGTAGCTGACAGGAGAAAACGCCTTCCAGCAATGCTGATCAAAGTCTGACCAGTGGTGGGAAAATGGCCTCTTTGCACTTGACTGAGGAAAAGCTTCCCTATCAGCTCTAAAGTGGTCTTTTGACTTTCAAGTCTACCATTGGCCAGCTGTTAGATCCGGCCCTTTTTAGTGTAAGGGACCAAAGACAATGAAACAGCCGAAGGGTTGGCTTAACACAGGTTTATTGCATGATGATCCGGAGGAACATGTGGTAATGGCGGATGAGTTGCTCAATATATACAGCTGGCTATACATTTGAATGTGGCTCATCGACAGACTATTGGATGCTGCCTGCGTGACGTCGTAGGAGGTCACGCCCTTCTTGACCAGGTGAAGAGGTAGCGGGGAATCTTCCCGCGCTGCTGAACCAGGTGAATATGATCCATGAGAGCTGGACGCTCGCTACTGCCCTCTGGTGGTCACTAGCTCGCGTCCCCTTATTAGGTTTACATTGATACAGCTGATGGTTATAATGTTGCACACAGAAAGGTTACATTGATAACACATGGCAAAGGTACATTGTTAAAGGCACAGCTTTACAGAACACAACATCCCTCCCCCCTAGGATGAGACGAAGTCTCTCAGCCAAGATGGCTTGTTGCATGTGCGTTTGGGCCGTGAAGAGGGCTGCCCCCCCCGGGGGTGTTATTGCTTCTTTGTTCCCTGGTCCCTTGTCCTGAAATGGGAGAGGGAGACTTGTTAGTGGCTTGCCGCTGTCTGACGGCCTTAGGGGAAGAGAAAAACTCCATTGTGGGCAGACCGGGGGCAGTCGGGGCTAACGAAAAACCCCTCTTCTCGCTTGGACGGGTGGGGGACCACTCCGAAAAAAACCCCCGGTTCTGAAAATCAAAATCTAACTTAGTAGGGGTGTCCGCATTTGTGGGGGCCTTCCGCGAGATATTATGGGGTCGGGTCCCTCCTCCTCGGAAAGATCCCCCAGGGTATCTACGAGGATATCCTCCTCCCCCCTTGGTGGGGGCCCGCAGTCCCTCTTCCCTCCCCCTTGGGCTGAACGGGTGGGGGAGAACCCTAACGCTGACTTATGCCCTGCTTGGTCTGTGCCCTGCTCATCGGAGACCCTGCGTCGGAGCTGGTCCGCGTGCCGCCTCCACAGGAACCCTGTGCTGGTTTCCACGCGGTACGACACGGGGCCGGTTTGCTCCACAACTACGCCCGGTACCCAGGCTGGGCCCGTGCTGGCGTAATTTCTGCAATGCACGGGGGCGCCTACACTGAAACTCTTTGTAGCCTCTAGCCCGATGTTCCTTCCTTTGTCCTCTACCCTCGTGGGGTCTAGCCTAGTAAGGATGGTGGTCAGCTTCCTGCGCATTAAGAGCTCTGCGGGGGAGTATCCTGACGCCAATGGGGTCACCCTGTACCCTAGCAGAAACTGACACACTTGTAGGTTCAGATCCCCTGGGCCCATGCGCCGCAACACGTCCTTCGTGGTGCGGACGAGGCGCTCTACTTGGCCATTGGTGGCCGGGTGAAACGGGGCGGAGGTGATATGCCGAACGGCGTTGATCTCCATGAATGCCCTAAACTCGGAGGACGTGAAACAACTAGCGTTGTCACTAATTAACGTGTCGGGTATGCCGAACGTGGAAAAGAGCCTCCGCAAATGCCTAATGGTCTGGGCCGAGGAGGTGCTCGTGACTGGGATAACCTCCAACCATTTGGAGAAGGCGTCCACTACAAGAAGGAACAGGGTGCCCTGTTGAATGGGCCCGCGAAATCAACGTGCACCCGGGACCATGGCCCCTTAGCCGCGTCCCATTCCCTGTGGGGAAGGCGGGCCTCCTCTGGTCTGTAGCATTGGCAACTATCACAAGTGCCGACCATGTGCTCGATGTCGGCGTCCAGCTGGGGCCACCAGAAGTAACTCCGGGCCAGCGCCTTGGATCGCACGATCCCGGGGTGGCTGACGTGCAGCAGTTTGAGCACCCGCGGCCGAAGGGAAGTGGGAATCACCACCCGCTGCCCCCACAAGAGGCACCCCCTCTCTAGGGACAGTTCTAGCTTTTTCCTGAAAAATGGAGCGAACTCCTCCGCTGGGGAGGACGCCGGCCACCCTTTCTGCACCCAGGAGCTAACTGCCGCTAACGTCTTGTCCTTCTCTGTCGCTTTGGCAATGTCGGCGGGCACTACGGGGGGGCGAATCCAGTACCTCTATCATGAGAACCTGATGGTCCCGCTCTCCCTTGCTCACCTGGCTGGGCGTTAGGGGGAGGGGAGACCTAGATAGAGCGTCCGCATGGTTGATCTCCTTCCCGGGCCGGTAGACCAACGCGTGCTGATACACGTTGAGAAAAATGGCCCACCTGAGCATCCTTGGAGACAGGATCTGTGGGGTGGGCTTATCTGCGGTAAAGATGCCTAGCAGGGGCTTGTGGTCCGTTACAATGGTGAAGGGGCGGCCATACAGAAAATCGTGAAATTTTTTCGCCCCCGCGACTATTGCTAGTGCCTCCCTGTCTGTCTGTGCGTAGTTTCTCTCCGCTTGGGACAGGGACCTGGAGTAAAATGCTATCGGGGCCTCCCTTCCGTTTTCCAACACGTGGCACAGCACCGCCCCCACCCCCACTGGAGATGCATCACAGGTCAGAACTACTGGGCGTTTGGGGTTGAAGTGGGTCAGTATGGCGTCGGACGCCAGGAGGCTTTTTAGCTCGCTAAATGCCCTTTCTTGGTCATCGCCCCACTTCCATGCCTGGTCCTTCTTTAGCAGTTTGTGTAGCGGCTCAGCCACCGCTGCCTTTCGGGGGAGGAAGGAGTGGTAAAAGTTGAGCAGCCCTAGGAACGACTGCAACTCGGGCTTGGAGGTGGGGGGGGGGCTTTCTTAATGGCTGCCACCTTGGACTTGGATGGTTTTATTCCCTCAGGAGTCACACAAAACCCTAGGAACTCAACCTCGGTTGCGAAGAAGACGCATTTGTCCTTTCGCAACCTCAGCCCCGCCTTTTCGAATATTGTCAGGACCTTCCCCAACCTCTTGGCCAATTCAGCCCGACTCCCCCCGTTATTAACACGTCATCAAAATAAGGCAACACCCCCTCCAGTCCCTTCAGGAGGCGTTCCACGAGTGACTGGAAAATTCCTGGCGCCGAATTCACGCCGAATTGGAGGCGCGTCACCTGGAATGCCCCCTTATGGGTGACTATGGTCTGCGCAGCAGCTGCGGCAGGGGACACCGTAAGCTGCTGGTAGGCCTGTGCTAAGTCGAGCTTAGCGAAACACTTCCCCCTGTGTAACCTGGCCAGCAGATGGCTGACTACCGGCACCGGATATGCATTCGGGCGGATCGCCTTGTTGATGGTGCACTTGTAGTCTGCGCATATGCGGACCTCCCCATTGGCCTTTAGTGCGGTTACAATTGGAGTTTCCCACTCCGCAGAATCTACAGGCACAAGGATCCCCTGGCCCACCAACTTGTCCAGTTCCGCCTCTATCTTGTCCTTAAGTGTGAACGGCACCCTGCGTGGTTTAAGGCGAATTGGGCGGACCTCCGGGTCCAGGTCGAAAGTCACTGGGGGCCCCTTGAATTTCCCCAGTCCTTTTTTGAAAACTTCGGGGTGCGCCTCGCACACCTCCTGAATTGGATCAGTCCCAATGGCGTGCATCCCAACGGCGTGCACCCCCCAATAAACAACCCCAGGGGCTGGAACCATTGAGTCCCGAAGAGGCTGCAATCTCCTCCTTTGAGCACGACTAGGGGAAGGCACGCGGCGTGCTCCTTGAATTTGACCTGAAATTCTCCAACCCCCAACACTGGAATACTGTTCCCTTGCACGTCCCGTAGTGTGGACCTCAATGCTTTGAGCTTGGGTTGCTTGTGGGGGGCAATTCCCAAAAACTCCCTCTGGGAAATGATTGAATATGAGGACCCCGAGTCAATTTCCATCCTAATGGGAACCCCTTGGACTAGTACCTCAACAAAGTAGCGGGGGTGTCCTGTAGACACGCTGAACACTGGGGCGTCATCCTTGCTGCCATCGGAGATGCGGCCCACGCCGTCCTGCTTCCACATGGCCTGGGCGCCGTCCTTGGGTCTCGTTGGGCGGTCTTGTCCCGCGGAGCGGTCTGCGGAGCTCCTCCGGGTCTCGCGCTTCTTCCTGCACACCTTGGCGATGTGCCCGCGGTGGCCGCAGTTGTGGCACTCGGCCTTCCGGAAGGGGCACTTTACGCGGTCGTGGGCCGCTCCACAGCCGTCGCATCGCCGGCTCTCCTTCTGGACCCTCCGGACGTCCTCGTCGTCGCTGCTCTCTGTGGACGACCTCGAAGTTCGCCGGGCTGCCTGTACCGGAGCCTCTGCCTTGCTCGACTTTGGCCGCCAGTCCTGAAGTTCTTGGACCCCAGCCTTCGTAGCTTCTGCGGCCTGGGCCGCTCTGACGACCTCCTGCAACGTGGGAGGCGGCTCTTGGTTCATTAATGTGCGCTGGGTTTCGGCGTCGTTCAGGCCGCACAGCACACAGTCCCGGAGGGTGATTTCGGCATTCTCCCATTTGCACGGGCCGGCCGCCAGCCGCAGGGCCGCCACGAATGCGGCGACCGTCTCCCCGGGCGCTTGGACTCGCCTCCAGAACGCACTCCGAGCGGGAAACATCACCGTGGCGGGCCGGACGTGCTCACGCAGCATCTGCATGAGTTCCTTGGCCTTGAATTCGCTCACCCTCCTCGGTGCAATCAGGTCCACCAAGGTCCTTTTGGTTTCTTGTCCAAGCATCCTGGTGAAGATGGCCCTTTTCTTCGCCTCTTCCGTAACTTCGGACTCGATCAGCGCGGCCTGGAAGTCCATCTCGAAGATCTCCCAGTTGCCCAGTTTCCTGATTTCGAAACCGGCGCATGTCTTGGTCCCGTGGGCTGCCATATCCCACCTTCGTCGCCAATTTAGTGTAAGGGACCAAAGACAATGAAACAGCCGAAGGGTTGGCTTAACACAGGTTTATTGCATGATGATCCGGAGGAACATGTGGTAATGGCGGATGAGTTGCTCAATATATACAGCTGGCTATACATTTGAATGTGGCTCGTCGACAGACTATTGGATGCTGCCTGCGTGACGTTGTAGGAGGTCACGCCCTTCTTGACCAGGTGAAGAGGTGGCGGGGAATCTTCCCGCGCTGCTGAACCAGGTGAATATGATCCATGAGAGCTGGACGCTCGCTACTGCCCTCTGGTGGTCACTAGCTCGCGTCCCCTTATTAGGTTTACATTGATACAGCTGATGGTTATAATGTTGCACACAGAAAGGTTACATTGATAACACATGGCAAAGGTACATTGTTAAAGGCACAGCTTTACAGAACAGAACACCCTTATAAGCACGAGTCCAGGACAATGATGAACAAACCGCAACAGGCTTTATTATAACAGTCAGTAGAGATTAGCTTACAAGGTGTTCTAGATCCCAAGATGGCTATACAATCCTAACGGAGTCAGTCCCTCTGGACTCTTACCCGGCAATGGGCAATAACTAGCTACTGATAATTGTAGCATAATGGAGGGACCCAGGCTTAGCGCTACCCAGGCTACCTGTGTGGTGTAGGAAGCATAGATCTGGTCCAGCCCCACCCTTGTTTATCCATGGGACTTATATAGTGTCTTCCCGGCGGTGGCTATTGGATACAAGGTAGCGACCCACCGGACAAACATAACTAACCAATCAGTGTAGGGGATATATGAAGATAACCAATGGAAAGCAGGATCCAAAACTGTAACCAATGATAGGGCTTGGATTAGCATAACTAGTGCACCCTTTTGCAGGGGTTTTCACACCACTTTAGGCTTCTATTTATGATGGCGGGAAACTGCCCTTTTCCTATTGCAAAAGCGCTCCCTGGGCTACTTGCAATAGTGCCTCAATACACAACACCAGCACATGGGAAAATATACATTACAGATGATCCCTGAAAAGGTGTAACATGACCCCACTCTAATTTATTCCGTCCTGCAGCATGCACATATTTTAGGGAAGATATAACATGAAATGGGCTAATCCGCCCCTGATGGGGGCTCAAAATAGGGAGGGTTGGAGTAGGTTGGGGGGTGGCCTAATTGCAGTGTAGATGCAATCAGACCAACCCACCCAAACAGCGAGCTATATGCCATGTAGGCAGTGGTGGCTCAAGTAGTTAAGATGCTGACTGGAAGGCAGCAGGTCAGCATTTCGAGACCCGACTACTGCACAATGGAGTGAGCTCCCATCTCTGCCCCAGCTCCTGCCAACCTAGCAGTTCGAAAGCAAGAAATTGCAAGTTGATAAATAGAGACCACTTTGTTGGGAATGTAAACAGCATCTCGTGCACTCCAGTGTCTAGACATGCCTGCCACATGTCCACGGAAATGTCTGCAAATGCAGACAGCGCTGACTCTTTGGCTATAAGCAGAGATGAGCACTGAACCCTAAAGTTCGATATGACTGGCTTTTGAGCAAGGGCGTCCTTTACCTTTAACAATTCTTCTTCTAGTTTTACACCACCTGAATTCTAGCTATACTCAGAGGACCTTTCCTTCCTCTCTCCCTCCTACTCCTTATTGTCCAAGAAGTTAGTTTCAACCAAGGCTGCCTGAAGACTGCTGACTCAAGTGTCTCAACTAGTAGAGATCACTTACAAGTGAGTTAAGAAGAAAGGGCAGCGTCACCAGAGTGCTCAGAATTCCTCAGGTCAAATTATGTTCAGGGTCAAAACATATTTCTTTTCAAAGTCTGCCCTTTCAAAATATACTTTTAGGTGTTCATCATAATGAACTTTAGTTGAATTTCCGTGCTGAGTTAAAGAAGTTATGTTGTGGGGATTAACAAGTAATAGGAAGTATGCATTTGTAAAATTTAAACCCAAGATGAACCACTGTGTTGTACTGGGTGAAAGCCAGAGTGCCTGGTGATTCCTAAACCAAATTTCTGGTACCACTTGACAGTGACATGGACTGACCCAAATCTGGGTCAAGAGTGACACCCTGTGGCCAAATGGTTATTTTTCTGGTTGCTACTTTTCTTCCCTTCAGTGTCTCCCAGCTTTTAAATATTTTGCCTTTCCTTTTTGCTAGGAAAGAAGCCTCCTATGTTGCACCTCTGCTCTATGTCCTCATCCTCAGCAACCTTCTCTCCTGGCAGTTCCTAAAACAGTAACTGAAACCTGAGCTGACATTGCAGCAGTGAACTGAAGAGCAGGACGCTGCTCTGGCACAAAAAAACAGCGCTGTTGTTTTGGCCTTTTGTCTGCAGCATCTGGCTTTGAGCCCTTTCAGAAATGAGTTTTCTGAAGATGAAGCTGAGATTGCAAAATTAATCTCATTTGTGGTTTATTTTTGATTTGACCTTGGTTGGTAAAGTTTGCAGACCACCATGCAAGAAACTTCCCGTGAGCTGCTGGGGACCGGGGGGGGGGGAGGAGCGTTCATCTGCACAGCAGAGGTGAAATACTGAAGATTCCCACTCTTTAAATATTATCCCAGGCAAAGGGGTAGGAAAACAAAACCAGAATTGCTTGCAATCTGCTGTTTGATACTCAGTCTGTCAAATTTATTCTTTCATTTCAGACCGCTGTGATTCTCCTGCAGTCTTCCAAACTGGAGACACCCAGGAAGTACCAGAGAGGGCTAGCAGTGCCTCATTACATGCTGGCTATTCATTCAGGGGAGGAGACACTCACCATGAAGACTGGCATTTGGGCAAAAAGAATCCTCTTCAACCTCATTCTTCTCCCAGGGGAGATATTTCTCAGGTAGAACACCAGTTTAATCACATAACCATGGATTCCCCAGCAACTTAATTTGTTGCTGCAGCTGATCCAGAACGCGGCTGCCCGGGTGGTGTTGGGGTACAGTCGTTTTGCCCGTGCTTCGCCACTGCTGCGGGAGCTGCACTGGTTGCCAGTATGCTTCCGGGTGCAATTCAAGGTGCTGTTTTTGATTTTTAAAGCCCTTCGTGGCAACGGGTCAGGATATCTAAGAGACCACATCGTCCCAAGGTTTTCAACCCGTCCTCCAAGGGCGGACCGTAGGGGCTCTCTGGTGGTCCCATCAGCCAGTGACTCACATCTTACTGGGACCAGGAGGAGAGCCTTCTGAGTTAGAGTTGCCATAATTCTCTCCCACAAAACCGGGACAGAAGTATACTTGACAAAAATGAGTGGATTATCTACAAAATAGCCTTATTAAAAAACAAACATAAAATAATGACAGCTATAAAACACTTTCACATTAAATATATCAATACATAAATGAATTTATTTACAACAGTTAATTCTTACTATAACATGATCTGTTGTTCTGAGAAGTCACGTCACGGTCAACTCTTAACATCCTCAGTTCCAGGAAACACACCGGTCACACTTATCGGGTGGTGGCGTGAGGTGAGGATGTTACGATTTGTCTCCAGGTATGCTCCAACTCTAATGTGGCAGGAAATCACTCGTTTGATGGCGAGAGTTCGAATTTATTTTAATGGTGTGTTATAATGCACAACCAGTAAGTTTTACAAATCCGGGACTTTAACATGATTTTTATTGAACTGGCCTGGACAATTTTTCTGACCTTGAATCCGGGACAATCCTGGTTTTCTGGGACATATGGCACCCCTATTCTTGGTGTCTGCCCCTGCCCTTTGGAACCTCCTGCCACCAGAGCTGCACCTCCAGGCAGAGCTGTATCCCTTCAGGAAGGCTCTAAAAACCTGCCTCTGCCAGCAGGCATGGGGTGCATCTGGCAGCACAACCAAGCCGTGCTGCCTCATCTAGCCCTGTTTGGGTTTTTAATTAAGAGGCTATTGGTTTTTAGATTTTAATCATTTTATTGTTTTAGTGGTTAGTTTTTAATGTACAAGATGGTTTTGATTGATGTGAGCCGCCTTGGGCCACCGAGGCGAGGAAGGTGGCCTATAAATCTAGTAAATAAATAAATAAACTTATGGTGCTCCACTTAAGGGAAAGCTTCAAGCCACTAAACATAGCTCAATGATGGCAAAACCAAGCTATATAAAAAGAGTTATCAATTTTATGTGGAATTAGAATGCTATAAGCAAGCTACTTCAACTGTTAATTGCTTTATTGAATTTCAATTATTTCCAACAAACAACAGTTTAATAATTCCTTAGTAAAGGTAAAGGTCGCCCTTGCTCGAAAGCCAGTCGTATCCTACTGTATGGGTCGGTGTTCATCTCCATTTACAACCAAATGAACCAGTGCTGTCAGCGTGTGCAGATGTTTCCATGGTTATGTGGCAGGCATGACTAGACACTGGAGCATATGGAACACTGTTGCCTTCCTACCAAAGTGCTACCTATTTATGTACTTGCAATTTCTCACTTTCAAACTGCCAAGTTGGCAGTAGCTGGAACACAGATAGGTGCACACTGTGTCATGCAGCACTCGGGTCTCGATTTGCCGACCTTCCAGGCGTCATCTTAATCACCAAGCCACCCCAGACCCCATAATTTTTCCTTAGAACTGTGCAAATTTGTAAAACCCGGTATTAGTTCCTTGTGAGGTGTAAAGTATTGTAGCCTCCCTCCTTTAATGGCCTTTTTAAAATTACAGCAGCTTATCGTGTCCCCAAACACATTTTCACCCCTCTCCCCTGAACTAAAATATTCAAGGGTAATGTTTCTTTAGTAGAAAGAATGTATTAAATTCCATTCCCCTCCCCACTACATCAGGATAAAGAATGAAAAGATATCCTATTAATAACATTCCATTTTCCTGCTGATGTTGCAAAATAAAGTACTATAATTCCTTTCTGGGTGAATTAACTACTTAGAAAAGTTGTAATGGGAAGGGATGGAAGACTTACTAATGAAAAAGAGCAATGAAAGTAATGCTTTAGGTATCTTCCACGGCATTTTCTCTGCCAGATTAGAGCCCACTCCTCCACGTATAATGCCATAAGTAGGGAGATGGTTTTATATTGATATTGTTAGTAATTGTATTTTATGATCAAAAATTATTTTACCAATGCTTGTACATCATTTTAAGTACAGGTCGTTAATAGTTAAGCCAAGCAGAGAAAACAATTCTAGACCAAGTGGCTGCATGGCATCGATCTGGCTGTACTATCAAAGAAGTTATTCTTTGCACAAGAAAAACCTTCAGGAGGATAATTTCACACCCCTTTTTCCACCCCTTTTTAGCACTGGCACCTAGGTGCATGTTTCAATCATAATGTAAAGAAGCTGGGGAAAGAAATTCATCGCCTGAAAATTAAGTACATGCCACTCCCCTGTCAAAACATGTTTCTGGTTCTTCATAGTTGAGATGCAGAAGGCAGTCAAACAATGAGATTAGTCCTTGAGAAAATGTTAGAAATCAGTATTCCTATCCTTAATTTTTCATGTTCATTTTCAGCACCAAGGCAAAGATCCCCTTATTCTTCCATCTGTCATTGGGAGAGCTACAAAACAGCCCTTGTCTGTTTTACCTTTTCGCCTACAAAGCAAACATGACCTTCCTCAGAGGGATTTGGCTATGTGGAGTGAACAGATCCTGTCACAAAGAGGCACAAAACAGGTAGAACTAAGTTATAGATGGAGCAGGGAACAGTGGGGAAAAATATATCTATATATACAGTGTTGGGCATCAGCAGGTCCACCCCGGTCCGACTGGACCAGTAGCAGACAAGGCTGGCCACCCCACCCCACCTCCCTCCCACACCACACCCACCTCCTCCTCCTCTCCCCGCACTTCAGGCGTGACCAGGAGCCAGGAAGAAGAGGAGGAAGAAGATGGAAGAGGTGCCACAGCCAGAGACAGGGAAGAGGAGGGGACACCACTCCACCCGCCCACCACCACTGCTTGCCCAGAGCTGCATGACTGAAAGGACCTCACTATGCCACTCTGGGACACCGTGCTGGGCTCAGGAAGAGCCTCGTTGTCCTCCAGACAAGGAGGAGGAGTCCCATAGCAGCCAGGCTCACAGTCTGGGCACGCTTTCACCACCGCACGTCTTGCGTGCCTTCGGTCTTGGGCGAGGCGCATGGGAAGCATTGCTGGTGCTGCTGGGAGGGGGAGGCCACCAGACCACCCCCCACCCTGCCCACCCCCGAAGGCGCGTGGGAAATGCAGAGGTGAAAGTGCACCCGGACGGTGAGCCTAGCTCCTCTGGGACTCCTCTTCCTTGTCCGGAGGACAACGAGGCTCTTCCTGAGCCAGGCGCAGCATCCCAGAGTGGGATGTTGAGGTCCTTTCAGTCATGCTGCTCTGGGCAAGCAGCGGCAGTGGCTCCTCCTCCCTGGCTCTAGCTGTGGCACCTCTTCCATCTTCCCCCTCCTTCCTGGCTCCCCCAGTCATGCCACTCTGGGCAAGCGGCGGCAGCACCAGTTCCTCCTCCCTCGCTGTGCCGGGGTCTCCCACCTCTCCTTGGAGCGATGCTCTGAGAGCATGGTAGGTACTTGCCCGGTTTCTTTTCTTTTTTCTTTTTCTTTGGGGGGGGGGGGAGGAGGGAATGAGGCCATGTCCACAGTTAGCCACACACACAGTTAGCCACACACACAGTGCGGTAGTAAAAATTTTTGGAGCCCAACACTGTATATATACCTTAAGAACATTTATCATTGATGTTCAGTCGTACAGTCGAGTCCGACTTTTTGTGGCCCCATGACCACCGTATGCCAGGCACCTCTGTCCTCCACCATCCTCCGCAGCCCACACAGATCTACGCCCATTGCATCAACAATGCCATCTAGCCACCTTATCCTCCGTCGCCCCCTTCTCCTTTTGCCCTAGATCTTATGATATTCTACACTACTATGGTGAATCCTTCACCATACTTGAGGGCAGTAGTCTGCTATCCTCAAAGAGAAAGAAATGGTTAGGAGGCTCGGAGCATCTGCTGAGTGGAAACCACTGCTATTTCCCAGGACCTGCAACCTGCAACAACTCCATTCCTTTGCCTAATGGTAGAGCCACCCCTGCAGTTCTCATTCCCATAGCTACATTTGATGTTTTCTTTGCAAATTCAGAATAGTCAGTGGCTTTCCCTGTCTCATGTAGATTGGCTCTTAGGCACATTTACCTAGATGTAAAACCTACTGAACATAGTTTGTGCATATGCATATGACTGGGTGTTAACTGATTTCCATTCCTGTCAAAGTCCTTTAAGGGATGGTCTGGGATTGCTGACTTTCAGGTCACTTGAGGACAGAGAAGGAGCTATATCACATTTAGCCTTCACCCCCATCCAAGCACTCCAAGCAACCTTTGCCATTCTCTCCCCCCCATCCCAATTTTCCCCCTGTAGCATCAAATGATACCACAGTTTCTTGATTGGTGCTACGTGGAAAAATGAATTGAAAATATATTCTTACCCTTCCAACTGATGCAGTGCCATGAAGATCAGCTAGGGGAAAAATAATTACACTTTCCCTATATCTCCACAGAAGAGCAGGAGAAGTGTTTTACTGCAATATCCAATATGTTGAAGAGATTGGTAGCCCCTTCAGCATACCAGATATTTATCCCAGAAGCAGCATTTGATGGCTGCAAAGCTCCCATAGATGTCATTCTGAAAGTCCACAGGTGCTTGGAATGGCATATATTGGATATCAGGGGAAAAAAGTAGAACTCTAATGGAGATTCAAAAAGAAGCACTCCATTTTCTGAGATGTCTGGACACTGAAGGCAGAAGCTCCAGTGAGTGGGCTAACTGTCCTGTTTGGATATGCCCTCAGTGAATGAAATAAAAGTTTCCTAATTCCAATGAAAACTTGGAAACAGGCCTTATTTCTGAGAGGTGGGCTAAAAAAACAACAGTAGACTGGATCATGTAGCTACTGGCTGGATATCATCCCCCACTCCTTAAACAAACAAAACCAGATATATGTATATGCCCACTCCTCCAGATAGCCTTCTTTTGAAACTGAGTTTCTGTTTGGCCGGGGAGCAGGGCAACGGCGCGTGAGATTGCAAACTAGTAACAAAAGAAGAATATAATCTTACTAGGTAGAAAGGTAGTAAACGTGTACATTTTTGAGGCCCAGAATACTGCACTTGTTAAAATGGATTCTGAGGGAACCGTTGTAGTTACCTGCAATACTTGTGCCATGTTTGTGTTCTTGCCAAAGCTTATGGAGAACTACACTTGCAGCAAGTGCAAGCTGGTTGCACTACTAGAAGAGAAGGTCCAGCAGCTAGAGGCCCGCATATCTAACCATCAACAAATTAAAGAGCTTGAGCTGTTCTTGGACAGAGCGGAGCAGACTATGCTGGACAAAGAAGAGACAGGGCACAGTTCTGAGGGAGAAGGCCCTTCACTAACTCAGGAGGGAGATGGTTGGAGGAATGTGACTCAAAGGAGGAGAAGAGTAGGGGATCACTCTGAGAGTCTGAAATTACAGAATAAATTTGAGGCTCTTTCCCTCATCACACCTGATGAGGAACACACAGAGGAACAACTGGTTCCACCTGATGATCTCTCCTTCATCACACTTGATGAGATCCAGGAAGATGAACAACAGGAACAAACTGAGGTTCTCTCCCTTAATATGGTTGATGAGGTGCATGTAGATGAACAGATTGCAGGAGAAAGGCTCCTTGTACTAGGCGATTCAATAATTAGAAATACAGAGAAATGGATTTGTGATGCACATGATAACCGTATGGTGACTTGCCTGCCAGGTGCAAAAGTTGCAGACATCACAAGAAATCTAGATAGATTGTTAGAGAGAACTGGGAAAGAGCCAGTTGTCATGGTACACGTTGGTACCAATGATGTTGGGAAGGCCAAGCGGTCTGTCCTGGAAGCCAAATTCAGGTTGTTAGGAAGAAGATTGAAGTCCCGGACTTCCAAGGTAGCATTTTCAGAAGTGCTGCCTGTCCCTCGCGCAGGACCTACCAGGCAGGCAGAGCTCAGAAGCCTCAATGCGTGGATGAGGCGGTGGTGTCGAGAGGAGGGTTTCAGATTTGTCAGGAACTGGAGAACATTTTGGGACAAGCCAAATCTGTTCAGGAGGGATGGGTTGCATTTGAACCATGATGGGACCAGATTGCTGGCACTCAACATCAAAAAGGCTGCAGAGCAGCTTTTAAACTGATAACTGGGGGAAAGCCGACAGGAGCTGGGCAGCATCCGGTTCGGGAAAGTGTGTACTTGGGTAGTGAGGAGGATGCAAAAATTACTGAGCAGAGCGAGGAGCTAGTCACTAGCATTCTAGCAGAAGGATGCAAGAAGCAGTTTAACAAT
The DNA here is from genome assembly GCA_035047305.1 of Bradypodion pumilum. NCBI lineage: Eukaryota > Metazoa > Chordata > Lepidosauria > Squamata > Chamaeleonidae > Bradypodion > Bradypodion pumilum. The sequence goes on along the minus strand of JAWDJD010000004.1, from coordinate 103,165,602 downwards.
GCAACTGGACACAAAACACTGTGTCAGAAAAGCATATATAAATGCTTGTATACAAATGCCAGAAGCTTCCAGAACAAAATAGGGGAGCTGGAATACTTAGCAATAGATAAGAATATTGATATTATTGGTATCACTGAAACCTGGTGGACGGATGATAACCAATGGGATACAGTTATCCCAGGCTACAAACTGTACAGGAAGGATAGGAAGGGGCAAACGGGAGGTGGTGTAGCCTTGTATGTCAAAGAAGTGATAAAATCGTATGAATTGGAATATCTAGGTGATTTGGAGTCACCATTAGAAGCTCTGTGGGTAAGAGTACCAGGCCACAAGGATGGTCTAACAGTAGGCATATACTATCGGCCTCCGACCCAAACTCTTGAGGGAGACAGGCAGTTGGAGAATGTTATAAAGGAGGCATCCAAGAAAGGAAGCCTGGTTATAATGGGGGACTTCAATTACTCTCACATAGACTGGGTGAACTGTTGTTCAGCACATGATAAAGAGATAAAGTTCCTAGATATGCTAAATGATTGTTCCCTGGGACAGATGGTTGAAGACCCAACTAGAGGTACAAGAATCCTTGACTTGATCCTGAGTAATACTCAGGATCTGGTGCAAGATGTTAATGTGACTGATCCAATAGGGAACAGTGACCACAACTCAATTATGTTTAACTTGATCATAGACCGCAAGTCACTGATAAAATCTAACACAGAGACCTTAAATTTTCAAAAAGGAAATTTCCCAAAGTTGAGGAAACTAGTAAAAAAGAAGCTGAAAGGGAAAATTGAGAGAGTCCAAACACTTCAAGAGGCATGGAGGCTGTTTACAAAAACAATAACAGAGGCCCAATTGGAATGCATACCCAAAAGGAAAAAGGGCACTGCCAGGTCCAAGAGGACTCCGATGTGGCTTACAGGAGCTGTTCGGGAAGTGATCAAGAGCAAGAAAAGCTCATTTAGAAGATGGAAGGCTTGTCCGAATGAGGAGAGCAGGCAGAAACATAAATTCTGGCAGAACAAATGCAAGGCAACAATCAGGAAAGCAAAGCAAGACTTTGAGGAGCGTATAGCTAAAAATACTCAGAGAAATAACAAAGACTTCTTTAAGTACATTAGAAGTAAGAACCCAACTAGGAAGGCCAGTGGACCATTAGATGACAATGGAAGGCAAGGGGTTATTAAAGAGGAAACAGAGATTGCAGAGAGACTCAATGAATTCTTTGCTTCAGTATTCACTGAAGAAGACAGAGGCCACATGCCCAAAACAGAGCCTATCTTCGTAGGGAGGGAAACCGAAGAATTAAGCCAGATAGAAATAACCAGGGAGGAGGTCCTTGCATGTCTTGTTAAACTAAACACTAACAAATCACCAGGACCAGATGGCATCCATCCACGAGTTCTCAGGGAACTTAAAGATGAAATTGCTGATCTCCTAGCCAAAATATATAATCTTTCCCTCAAATCAGGCTTTGTGCCTGATGACTGGAAGGTAGCGAATGTAACACCAATTTTCAAAAAAGGATCCAGGGGTGATCCAGGAAATTACCGACCTGTCAGTTTGACATGTGTCCCAGGTAAAGTGATGGAAACCATCCTAAAAGATAGAATTAATAGGTACATAGAAGAGAAGGCGCTGCTAAAGGAGAGCCAACATGGCTTTTGCAAGGGCAAATCATGCCTCACTAATCTGTTGGAATTTTTTGAGAGTGTCAACAAGCATGTGGATAAAGGGGATCCAGTTGACATTGTTTATCTGGACTTTCAGAAGGCTTTTGACAAGGTCCCACACCAAAGGCTCTTGAATAAACTTACCAGTCATGGAATAAAGGGACAGGTCTTGTCCTGGATCAGCAACTGGCTAAGGGACAGGAAACAGAGGGTAGCACTAAATGGACACTTCTCCAAGTGGAGGGAAGTAAAGAGTGGGGTTCCCCAAGGTTCAGTACTGGGACCCCTGCTTTTCAACCTCTTCATAAATGATCTAGAGGTAGGAGTAAAAAGCAAGGTAGCCAAATTTGCTGACGACACTAAATTATACAGGGTAGTGAAAACTGTGAGAGATTGTGAGGAGCTCCAGAGGGATCTCTCGACACTGGGGGAGTGGGCAAAACAGTGGCAAATGAGTTTCAACATTAGTAAGTGCAGAGTGATGCATGTTGGGGCAAAGAACCCCAATTACATTTATAAACTGATGGGGTCTGAACTCTCTGAGACAAACCAGGAAAGGGACCTTGGTGTCCTGGTGGACAACTCAATGAAGGTGTCAACCCAGTGTGCCTCAGCAGTGAAAAAAGCAAACTCAATGCTAGGGATCATTAGGAAGGGTATAGAAAATAAGTCAGCAAGTGTCATTTTGCCTCTTTATAAATCTATGGTGAGGCCCCATCTGGAATACTGTGTACAGTTCTGGTCGCCATACCTCCAGAAGGATATTATGGAGCTGGAAAAAGTGCAGAGGAGGGCAACCAGAATGATTAGGGGACTGGAACACCTTCCTTACCATCTGAGGCTGCAACGGTTGGGCCTCTTCACTCTTGAACGACGACGTCTAAGAGGTGACCTGATTGAAGTTTATAAAATCATGCACCGTGTGGACAAAGTAGATAAGGAAAAACTGTTTTCCCTATCGCATAATACTAGAACTAGGGGACACTCCATGAAACTTTTGGGTACTAGTTCTCAAACAAATAAGAGAAAGTACTTTTTCACCCAGAGGATTACTGGTCTATGGAACTCCCTGCCAGAAGAAGTGGTGACAGCTGTCAGTCTTGACAGCTTTAAGAAAGGATTAGACAAGTTCATGGAGGAGAAGAGTATCAATGGCTATAATTATGGATACTTAAGGACAACCTCCGGGTTGGAGAGATAGGCAGGATATCTCTCAATATCATTTCCAGGGAATCCTAAGCAGGTGAAGGCATCTGCTTGGGAATACCCTGAAGGAAATGGTGAGCCACTGTGTGAGACAGAATGCTGGACTGGATGGGCTGTGGCCTGTTCCAGCAAGGCTGTTCTTATGTTCTTATGTTCTTATGTAACTCAAAGACGCGGAGCCCTTCCTTAGGGAATTAGGGTTACAATTTAGTTTAGTGTCAATTACAGCCAAATCAAAGTCAATGAGTAATATTACCTATTTGGGAGTGGCTGTTTCCTTCAGTGTGTTGTCCTGCTGAGCTGACGTTAAAAAGTCCATGTAGAGTTCTTGAATCATGAAAGCTCGTATAAAGTTTGATTCCCCTCCCCGTGATCTAATAAAGATATCACCTTGTTCCTGCATTTGCATCATGTAAGGATCTCACAGCTCTCTTTGTTTGTTGTTGAAAGTAGAGTAGCTCAAGCAAGCAGCCACAAGACACACATATTTATCTTATATATTTATTATATTTATATATCGACCATCTGTTTCCCCCACTCTGGATGATGTACAATATTGTAATTCAATTCAATTTTTAATTTATATACCGCTCTATCTCAGCCCATCAGGCGACTCAGAGCGGTTTCCAACATTTAATAATACAGAGGTGCAAAACAGCAAAATACAATCAATACACAATATATAAAGTCCACAAAAACATCAGTCAACAAAATACAAGCTAAGATACAATAATATAACAGTATATATATAGGCCAATCAATCATTAAAAAATTACAAATTACAATACAACATGGTCCCATCTGCTCTCCCGCTGAGGCAGGGCCAGAACGCAGGTGGAAAGGCATTCAATAAGTCCAAAGCCTCCCTGTACTATCAGTGGAGTCATTGAGCAGTGACAGAGTCCAGCTGTCTTAAAGTTCCAGTAATGCTGTTGTGAGTGGTTTGTTCTTTTCTTTTTTTCTCCTTTCAGAGAGCTAAATCCAGGCGTTGCCCTTCTGGTTGGACACTCCAAGTCAAGTATTGCTACATTTTGAGTTCTGCTTTCAATGTCACATGGGAAAGTGCTGAAAGAGCCTGCAGAAAATGGTAAGAGAAGGGTAGCAATACTGCCTCTCACTTCCCATGCTTTTGAGGTCTAGTCTTCCACTAGAACAAATATACGTGAAGCAATAGGAATACAAGCAGCATGCTCTGGGGGTTGAGGATGAAAGTAGAAGACATGAAATAATCACTGGGGTGTGTCCTTCCTTGTTTTCCAGGGGAGACCTGGTGAAGAACTATAGTCTTAACACTCTCTTATTTGGATTATAACTCCCAGAATCACTTATTCATCCTGGTCACTGGGGACTTTAGTGCCAAAAAAGGCTATATGTTTATGGTGGTGATAGCAGAATTGTGTCTGGCCAGACATCCCGCTACGGTAATGGAGTAGACCTTACAGCCAGTGACTCAACATCGAGTGTCAGGCAGTGGTTAACTAACCTGACTCCCTAAAGGGGCCAATGGCTATGGGCGGATGAGCCCTTTAGGTAGGGTGATGGTCCCCCTCAGTAGAGGAAATGCCACTTAAAATCATCATTTCCAGCCAAACGGCAAAATGAGTGGAGGAGGAACCACTTCTGATTCCCAACAGTCATGGAGACGGAAGAAGCCATGCCAAATGGACTGACTGTGAAGGCATGCCTTGATGATATCCTCAAGGTAGAGGCAGTCCATTGCAGTCCTTGTGTTAAATCCTGCATGTCTCATTTCATGTGTGCTGCAGGAGATGACTCCAAGGTCATAGTGTGTGGGTCACTTCATGGCAAGTTGGGATCCACCTTAAACAAATTCACACCCATGACATTTTTCCTGCTTCAAGAAAAAATGCATTCTTGGATACGAGTTGCAGTCAACAACAATGAACAGAATTTCATATATGCATACCACAAGTTGAAACAACAAAGAGCTGTTTGATATTTACACACCTGTCAACTAAAAATAAATGGGGAATAAGTAGAAGCAGTGACAGTTTTTACTTTCTTAGGATCAAAGATCACTGCAGTTGGTGATTGCAGCCATGAAATAAAAAGGCGACTGATTCTTGGGAGGCAAGCTATGAGAAACCTGCGGAACTTAGTGAAAAGTGGAGACCTTACAAACAAAAATTTGCATAGCCAAAGCAATGGTATTCCCAGTGGTAATGTATGGTTGTGAGAGCTGGACCATTAAGAAAGCTGAATGCAGAAGAATAGACGCCTTTAAAATGTGTTGGAGGAGAGTTTTGAGAGTCCCCTGGGCAGCAAGGAGTACAAATAGGTCAATCTTAGAAGAAATCAACCCTGACTGCTCCTTAGAAGGTCAAATAGTAAAGATGAAGCTAAAGTACTTTGGACATCAGAAGAGAGGATTCACTTGAGAAAGTCTTGATGCTGGGGAAAGTGGAGGGCAAAAGAAGAAGGGGGCGGCCAAAAATGAGATGGCTAGATGGTATTGTAGATGCAATGGGCACAGAGCTGGGCAGGTTGAGGAGGATGGTGGAGGACAGAGGTGCTTGGAGGGCAATGGTCCATGGGGTCTTTAGTGTATGGGACCAAAGACAACCGGACAACCGAAGGGTTGGTTTAACACAGGTTTATTGCATGAGGTTCCAGTGAAGCATGAGGTAATGGCGGTGATACATCTCAATATATACAGTAGCCCTCTACATTTGAATCTTGTAGCACGGTAGCTCATTGGCTGCTACCGGCGTGGCCTCGCCCAGGCACGCCTCTTTCTTCTGCTGCTGAATGCGGGGAAGGTTTTCCCGCGGCTGTCCGTGATTGAGCAATGTGAACCATGTGAGGCTGAACGCTCGCAGCTGCCCTCTATGGGCTGTCTGCTCGCGTTCCTTTACAGCTGATATCGTTTGTATCTGGAGTGGTTACAATCTTGCCTTTACAGTATAATGAACATGCATACATACATACATAACAGGGTCGCAAAGGGTCGGAATTGACTGTGTGACTGAACAACAACAACTTTAAAAAACCAATCCACAGCACACCAAGCAATTCACATGTGCACCAATATAACCAAAAATCAGGAATATTTCTGTCTATTTCTTAGGCAAGTTCTATGTATGTTTAGTTTGATTTTAGTAAGGTGAAGGTAAAGGTTTCCCTTGCTCAAAAGCCAGTCGTATCCAACTCTAGGGTTTAGTGCAGAAATTTATCATTAAATCTTAATGGGGACTTCCTTCTTCATAAATGATTACATAAGAAAAGTAAGATGATAGGAATTCATTCTCCATTAACTATATTTGCACCAGACAGGTGACAGGAAGAGTCCAGCAACTCTGCTGGGAAATGTTAGTTTGGGGGTGCACCATTTATCCTCGTTCAAGGATAAATAATGCAGTGAACTTGGAGTAACTTCATTCCCTCACCCACAGGTTCAGTTTTGCTGTGCTACCAACAAGTTGTGTTACTTCCATTAGAACTGCACAACCTAGTGCCCTCCCCCCAAAAAATAAAAAATAAAAACACCCTTGTTTTGCAACAAAGAACGTAACACTGAAAATTAAAAAGGGATCATATTTGAAACCTAAATGATAGAAATTAAGTTCTGCTGTACGTAGCCAACTTGTAGAACTATGGCGTATGGCAGCTTTTGTCAAACTAAATAATACCAATCTCACTGGAAAGCAAGAGTCAAAGTATATAAGACATCAGTCTCACAAGTAGAAACTGATAGCCTACTTTCACTTCAGGGACATAATTCCATTAATGCTCTGTGTCTGAACAATCAGACTTGCAAAGGAAGCCCATGTTTACTCCTTGATAACTATACACAGGTTAATCTATGAGAGGTGGAAGTGATGTAATCTCATGGTAGGTTAAACAAATGTGTTTTACTTCTTAAGGAATTTCTCCTTCTAAGTTTGTCTTGCTATGATTTAACTTTATATGTTTTCCCCCCAAAGGACAATTGTAAATGTGACTGTAAATGTGATATCTATCTGTAACAATAGTACCGAATGTTTTAAATCCAGGTCACATGTATCCTACCATTATTTTCATTTCTTTGTTTGCTACATACATTTATGCCTTGCCTTCCTATAAAAATCCAGTGTGGCCAACAGCAAATAAACCTTTAAAATCATTTTGGTTCATAACAATTTCTACCTAATAAGCAACCTATATCTGTGCAAATATCAGATAAAAAATATATAAAAGTGGTAGCCTGTTGAAACATAATCAAATTGTAAGCTAGCTTAAAACACAAAGCAGGGAAGAAGAAAAAACAGTCAGTTTTGTAGATCCAAGCCCTGTATAAATAAGAAGGGTTTGCCTGCTTATAAGAGATAGGAAACAGCCAGAATAGAGAACATGAAGCTGTAGCAGTTTCTCTCTTTTTGTGCCAATAGTCCCTTTACCAACTCTTTCCCTCTGCCTCTATATCATACAGAACTCAAGTTGTATCCCTGAACAGACGACATGGAAATATCAGAGAAAGAGTTACAGGAATTAATTGTGTGGGAGAGGTACCATGGATATATACTCCCTCTCTAATTCTGCCTTCTTAAAATCAAACACATATTCTGTGGGCTACCTTGTTTACAAGACCAGACTGTAATGCCCTATTTCTTGTTATGATAAATCCTCCCAGAAGCACTTACATTTCTAAATACAACACTTCCAAAAAAACACTCCTTAGCTTCTAAATACTGCCCAGCAGAATGTTAATTGGGCACAACCTAAAATGGTTTTCCCCCACCCATTTTTGGCCTTATTAGTTCCTGCCTGTTAGCAAAAAAGTAAGTAGGTAAACTAATCAATTGCTTTTTTTCCCATTGATGGTCTCCCAAGTGTTTTTGTAACACTACTATGTACTAGTTCTGCATAAATATTTACCTCACAGACCAGGGGAAGCACTATGGTGCTCCCAGTTTCCCTAAGGAGGTGCCCCAGTATACCTGAATCCCCTCAGTACCCCTCTTTCTTGAACACGTGGGCACGCACAAATATAAAGGAGAAATGGCTAAAAAAATCACATTGTGTCCCTCTAAGGAATATAGGAGACAATTTCCCAGATTTTAAGGACTCTTATCCCTTTGTTTTAGCTATTAGAGTGTAGAAGGAGGCTTTGAAAAAAAACATATGCAAACATTTCTGTAGAGTTATATGTTTGGCTGTTTAAGATCTGGAAATGGGTATATATGGCCTCTGGGCCTCTAATCTCTGTCCCCATATCTCTCAAGACCAAATTTACTCCCATACAGCTATGTCCAGCTGTTTTGGAACTTCAATTCCTAGAAGCCCTGATCAGCAGGAGTGCTGACTTGGGCTTCTGGTAATTGGAGCCCAAGAACACCTGGAGTGCCAATGTTTGCCATCTTGGCATGTAGTCATACAGAACATTTCCAACATGTTTTTTTAATTTTGAAATATTGTGTATAGGTAAATAGTAAATATATTTATTTTTTGCTGCAAAGCACACAATACACTGAAATTTCCAAAGTAAATGTAGATGACTATTAGATATTATTGCCATTAAGGGTTAATGGGAGACCTTTTACCTCAGATGCAGGGGGTCCTTCCCAAAGACACATTTTGCTACAGAAGGAAGTCATGGTGATGTCAGCTTCAGGTGAATGATATCAGTTGGGGCAGTCAGGTAGGAAGGCAAAGATTAGACGTATTGTCTCCTGTACCATGGCTGCTTTTATTCAAAACTGGAGCTTCAAATAGAAAATCTCAGTATAACATATGTTGTGGATTTTTCCAGTACTGTATGTAAATATAATATGTGAAGAACTTGCTTCTTATGTCCTGGTAAGCAGAGCAGAATGTGTTAGACCAAACTGATTGCAGCAGGTGGAGATGGTTTCATCTTTGAAGAGCAATGATCACATGTGTTTTCCCCAGCATGCCATCTACCAGTGAAACCAGCTTGATTCATAGTACCTTGCCTTGAATGGAATCAGAAGATTCCTCCCTACTACTGATTTTCAGTCTTTTAGGAAAAGATATATTAGTGGCCAGTAGCTTAGTTTCAAAATCTACAGTTTTCTGTATTTTCATGTTTAGAGATCAGAACACCATTTGTTGTGATTAATTTTGAGCGATTTGGATTCTATCCTGGTAGGGGATTTGAAAGAACCCTTGGCACTATGCTAGGGTTAGTTGGTAGACATTTTGAAGTTGCCCCCTACCTCCTCTGAGAAGGATTAAATACCAAAGTAAAACAAATAATCAACGTTCATCTGGGTATCAAATTATAAGTTACTTACTTGCTGCTGCCTGGCTCACCAGGAATGTCAAAGAGTAGTAATTAATCAATTTGGTCTTGGCTTCCAAACTGATTCATCTCTCTTCAGAGGATGAGAATAAATCACCGATTCCACCCATGGTGGAGTAAGCAGAGAAAAATGAGTCCAAGCAATATTAGGTTGCCTAATTTTACAAGCTCTATTCATTTGCATTTCTTATGTGATCCATAAGCATAAAAATATTTCATATACTGAAGTATATGACACCAAGAATGCCATGTGAAGAGCTGCTATTCTGGCTCCAGCTCAATTTTCAGCTTGTTGCTGGCACAGGGCTGCCTCTTTAATAACAATAAGGTAAATCTGGAGCCCCATATTTCACTGGCTGAATGGTGAAGGAGTGTTAGAAATGATAGCACTCTAAGGGGTTAATTCACATCTAACCATTTGACAATAATATATTTATTATGTTTCTATCTGCCTCTCTAACCAATCTATCATGCTAAAAGCTTTTTTAAAATTACTTTTGAATTGACTTTGTTTTAATCCGGGGCTTCTCCCCTCGGCCGGTCCGGCCTTGAGGGGAGAAAGGAGGGCTGCGCAGGGCGGCGGGCCGCCCATAAGAACGCTGCTGATGCTGCCACCGGGACTTCTCCCTCAGCCAGTCCGGCCTTGAGTGGAGGGAAGAACTATTACCAGACTTTTTCACTCAGCTGTTTAGCCTTGAGGGAAGTGGACAAGTCTGAATTTTTTCAACAATTTTTTTTCTCTGTGTATTGCTTTGAAATGTATTGCTCTTGAAATGTTTCTTATATTGTGTTGATGTTACTTTGTAATTGTAATTTGTAATACTTTATTTCTTTGTCAGCTGCCCAGAGTCGCATTTGCCAGTGGGGCGGCATACAAGTTGAAATATAATAATAATAATAATAATAATAATAATAATAATAATAATAATAATAATAATAATAATAATAATAATAATAATAATAATAATAATAATAATAATAATAATAATAATAATAATAATAATAATCCATTTTTAAGGCATTCAGGTTTGGGCCTTATAATAGGAATCCTGATATTCTGTGTAATGAGTTACAAAGTCTGGGAGCATTTATGGTCTGTAGTTTTCATCCCTACTGCTAATGAACTGGAAACTGAAATAAACAAAAACAGTAATGGTTTTAGTCACACTTGTTCATAAACTCTTTGTTCCATTGTGTACTTGGGCTGAACTTGGATCAGAAGTCTACAGATAGGCTGCCCAGAAAGAACTGGAAGCAAATCAAGACCTGAAATTGTATATTCCTGTCATTCAGATAGTTTACATTACTTTGCAAAAAAATGCAGAACATTTCATTTTTGTTTGTGTGTGATTTTTTTCCTTTCAGGTGTTTTTCATAAAAAATAAATAGCCATGCAGCTTTAATTATTTTATTAGATTCAGACAGGAAAGAAAGAGGATGTGATTTTTTTTTATTTTAAAAAAAACCACACACCACATGCTGCCTTATTCTACACATTTTAAAATGCATTTTAAAATGAAAAATTAATTTATTACCTGCATTTCCTAGCAAATCCAGCTTGCTTTGCAGTTTTCATGTTATTTTAATGGCATTGCCTTAGTTTATTCCTTAAAAATTAATAGTCCTTTTTGCCACTTTAAATTTGTTAAAAGTGTGGAATAAGAAGGGGGGGGATGAATATCAGGGCAAATGTATTCAACACGACAGTGTTACTAGCAATGTTGTATGCATCCGAAACATGGGCAATAACAAAATCAGAGGAAGAAATACTGGTGGTTACTCAAAGAGCAATAGAAAGATAGATGTGCAGAATAACAATCAGGGATAAGGCCGATGAATTATATGTGGCAAAAAGAAGATGGGCAGGCCATATCACCCACCTAAAGGATGACAGATGGACCTGTAGGCTAACATACTGGATACCAAGGAACCACAAAGGACCACGAGGCAGACCCCAAAATGATGGGATGAGCTGATATTCGGCCAGAGATGGAAACAGAAAGCAAAGAATAGAACATTTTGGAGTTCAATTGACTTGTGCTAAAAGTGATGACAAATCAATACTGGATTGGATGTTGTTAAAATTTCTAGCTGGCAAAATCTCCACCATTGTTCGCAGTTGCTGGCTTGGTGCACGTGTGCACATCCCTGAAAATCACAGCAGAAATTTACTGGTTAGGAATGGAGTGAAAGTTACAGGTTTTCTTATGGGATTTAACCTTCTCCCCCTGCCCCACCAGACTTACATTTTACCCAGTGTAGCACCTAAAGGTGAAGTGTACAGTCTGAAATAGAAGACAAATGTAGGCTGAGAAGAGCTTTTAATCATTTTCTTTTGCCAATTGTCCACAGAAATGCATGCTTTGAGGAAAATAATTAGAAATTTCTATCTTCTCTTTAGCAATTTAAAACCTTTTCTTTAAGTTTTTCTTCCCTTACCTGTCTTGAGCTTCAAACCATAGTCTAAGCAGGTACATTTTGTGAAAAATTGATATTTTTGTAAAGAAACAAGTTATAAGTTTATGTTCCATGTGTAGTTTGTGGGTGAGAATATGTGATCCTCTGTTGGAAATGGTTCTTTGCCATCCTTCACCATTGGATACCTTCAGCCTAATGTCCTGATTTATTTTTCATTAAGTGTTAAACTCTTAATTCCAGAGGTCATGACACTCAGCGAGTGTGAGAAACATGTTCTGAGAGATTTTGGCAAGGGTTCATTGGTTGGTAACAGAGCATATGGTTTGCATGAAGAAGGGTGGACCCAGATTTAATCCTTGTAATTAGGCACCAACTGATGGGGCAGATGTCTGCCTGAGTACCCTGTGAGCTTCTACCAACTACTATGAACAGCTAAGAATAGTATAGTATAAGCAAAATATAACCCAGTTTCCCATCAATTTCAATAAACATCTTCACTACAGCAGTTCTAGAATCCAAATACCTGACATTTTATTCTGACCTTTAAAAATGGCCATTCCAAAGGGTGGGGTGGGGAACATGATGTATAGGGAATGCACCCCTCATCAGAGCAGTAACCACGATAAACAAATACAGTAACACATAACGAACACTTCACATAACGTAAAAACCACATAACAAAGTGTTCGTGCAGCAATCGCAATACCCTGCATAATTAAAAAAATGTTTGTTATGCGGCGTTTTGGGTATACCTGGTCAATGGGAACCCTGGATAACGAACATTTTTGTTCGTTATCAGGGGCATCTCCCATTCACTTTTCATAACAAAAAAATCTGCATAGCGAAGAGCTCCGCGGAACACTTTTTCATTATGTGGGGTTTTACTGTAAACACCTCACCTCACCTGGACTGTTACTTATTCTTCTGTGTCTAGGCCAGACGTGAAACACTGAAATGAAGCCACCTTTTGGTGAATTCATTTCACAGTTCCTTTCACCTGACCTAGTATGAAAAAGCTTAGCCGGCATAAGGTGGCTGTTGCCCAGGGTACGTCCAATTGTGGTTCAAAAATATCACAATCTGACTGTTACTGATATCCTGTATCGTCACTTTCTGTTCTTTTCTTAAAAGCCCAATAATGTTTCATTTGCCAGATTTTATTCTCTTACTTACAGGTCCCATGGCCATCTAGCCAGTGTGCATTCCCAAAAAGAGATGGCATGGCTTTGGAATTTTGCCAATAAACAGCCATTTTGGATTGGTAAGTAAAAATAATTATTGCAGGACACCACTGCATATGGTTTCAATTGCTTTTTTTTTTTTTTTTTGAAAAAAGCTACTGAAATACTGAGTGTAGAAATGTATAACTGTTTCCATCCAATGAACACAGTATAAACAATTTGCAGTTTGTGCCTGTGGTAGACAATTTTGATGAGACTTGGGTCCTCTTGTGCACCCAGTACCCAGCATAGGCCACTTGAGGCCATGAAATGTCCACCAAAAGCACAATCCCTAGAGATTTACAGGAGCAAAAGACTCTATTATTATTTTTGGAAAAGCACTTGGAGGCATACAGGCCTCTGTGGTGACTTGTAAGCCATAAAATGCCAATCCCAGGTGAGGGGACATGGAGTCTGAAGGCCCTAGATTGCTCTTCCTGATCTATCATCATGTTTATTTTGTGGAATAATATGATAATCTGTATTTTGTTCAAAGACTGCTTCCCTGCAGCTTTGTCTACAATAACTGTGTTCAGATTTCCAAAATAATCTAAAAGGACTCCCTGCATCTAAACCTGTCATTCTATAGCAGTGGTGGCAAACCTATGGCACATGTGCTAGAGGGAGCAGTCAGAGCCCTCTCTGTGAGCATGTGTGTCATCACCCCAGCATAGAGTTTGCCCCACCCCTCTGCCCAGCATCCCAATGGGAGCACTTCCTTCTTTCCCCCAGCACAGAGTTCACCCTGCACCTCTGCCCAGCAGCCCAATGGGAGCACTTCCTCCCTCCCTGTCTGGGCTAAGGTGGGCGGCTCACATGGCAGCCTGTTGAGTCTGTGGGGAAGGTGAGTTTGGGCACTTGGTCTCTAAAAGGTTCACCATCACTGCTCTATAGTTTTGACAGTATCCAGCTTCTTTCAGCAGGAATCTTATCCTTGCCTTCTCAGAGTTAAACATCATGATACCATCTGGATGAATGAAGCAAGTTTTTCCTCTGTTCCTTTAAACAATAAGCTGATTTAGACTGTTTAGTGTATGAGAAACAAGACACAGGAACAGCCGTAGTACTGGCTTAACACAACTTTATTGCATGGTGGTCTAGGGGAACATGAGGTAATGGCGGACGAACAGCTCAATATATACGGTGGTTATACATTTGAATGTGGCTCCACGATAGCCCATTGGTTACCGCTGGCGTGACGTCATTCCAGGTCACGCCCTTCTTGTCCAGGTGAGGTAGTGGCGGGAATCTTCCCGCGCTGTAGTTCTTTGGGGATTGGAACCTTGTGAGCTTGGGCGCTCACTATTGCCACCAGGTGGATATTAGCTCGCGACCTAATTACACGGAATACATTGATACAGTTGGTGGTTGTTTTAATGCATAGAACTCAGAACACAACATCCCTCCCCCCTAGAATGAGACGAAGTCTCTCAACCAAGATGGCTTATTGCAAACGCGCCTTGGGCGAGACGCTGACTGGCTTGTCCCAGGGGTGCTACTGCTTCTCTGTCCCCTGGCTCCTTGTCCTGCAACGGGAAAGGGAGACTCGTTAGTGACTGGCCGCGGCTCCGCGGTCCTCGGGGAAGGGACGGAAAAACCGGGGGCACTGGGGACTAACGGAAAACCCCGCTTCTCGCTTGGATGGGTGGGGGACCACTCCAGAAACCCCCCCCGGTTTTGTAAATGAAAATCAGAATTATCACCTGGGGTGCCATTCAAAAGATTCCGCAGGATATCTATGCCCTGGGTACCATTAGAAAGATTCCGCAGGATATCTATGGGGACAGAATCCCTCTCCTCCCTCCTAGGTGGGGACCATTGGCCCCCCTCACCACCTCCTTGGGTTGAACGGGTGTGGGAGAACCCTAACGCTGAGTCCTTTTCCTCGCCGGCCGTGCCCTGGTGCTCCTGAACCCTGCGACGGAGTTGGTCAGCGTGTCGTCTCCATAGCAGACCCGTGACGGTCTCTACGCAATACGACACGGGACCCGTCCTTCCAACGACAACACCCGGGACCCAAGCCGGCCCCGCGCTGGCGTAATTTCTGCAATGCACCGGGGCACCAACTTCGAAACTTTTCGTGTCCGCCAACCCGATATTCCTCCCTGTGTCCTCCACCCTAGTGGGGTCTAGCCTGGTCAGGATCGTGGTCAGCTTCCTACGCATTAAGAGTTCTGCGGGCGAGTACCCAGAAGCAAGGGGGGTGACCCTGTAACCTAGCAGGAATTGGCACACTTGTAGGTTGAGGTCCCCAGGGCCCATGCGCCTCAGCACGTCTTTGGTTGTGTGCACGAGGCGCTCGACCTGGCCGTTCGTTGCCGGGTGGAAGGGGGCGGAGGTGATGTGCCTAATGGCGTTGATCTCGGTGAATGCCCTGAACTCTGCGGACATGAAGCAACTAGCGTTATCGCTAATTAGGGTGTCGGGTATGCCGAACGTGCAAAAACCCTGCGCAAATGCTTCACGGTCGTTGCCGAGGAGGTGCTCGTGACTGGGATGACCTCCAACCACTTGGAATAGGCGTCTACAATGAGGAGAAAAAGAGTCCCTCTAAAAGGGCCCGCAAAATCAATGTGCACCCGGGACCACGGCCCCTTCGCCGCGTCCCATTCCCTGTGCGGCAGGCGCGCCTCCTCTGGCCGGGAGCATTGGCAGCTCTCGCAAGTGCCTACCATGTGCTCGATGTCGGCGTCTAACTGGGGCCACCAGAAATAGCTCCTGGCGAGAGCCTTAGAGCGGACAATTCGAGGGTGGCTGACGTGCAGCAGTTTAAGCACCCTCGGCCGCAGGGATTCAGGGACCACCACCCGCTGACCCCACAGAAGGCACCCTCTTTCTATGGACAACTCTAGCCTCTTCCTGAAAAACGGGGCAAACTCAGCCGCCGGGGAGGACGCTGGCCACCATTTTTGCACCCAGGAGCAGACTAGAGCTAGCGTTCTGTCCTTCCCGGTCGCCTTGGCGATGTCTGCGGGTACAATGGGAGGCGAATCTAAGACCTCTATCAGGAGTACCTGGCGGTCTTTGTCTTCCTCGCCCACGGTGCTACTCGTGAGGGGAAGGGGGGACCTCGACAGGGCGTCCGCGTGGCTTATTTCCTTCCCAGGGCGGTACACCAACGCGTGCTGATACGCGTTTAAGAAGATGGCCCACCGTAACATCCTAGGGGACAGGATCTGGGGTGTGGGCTTTTCTGCAGTGAAGATGCCTAGCAGGGGCTTGTGGTCGGTAACTATGGTGAAGGGGCGGCCGTAGAGGAAATCGTGGAACTTCTTAGTCCCCGCTATTATCGCTAGCGCCTCCCTGTCTGTTTGGGCGTAGTTTCGCTCAGCCTGGGACAGGGATCTGGAGTAAAATGCTACCGGGGCCTCCCTCCCATTTTCCAGCACGTGGCACAGCACCGCCCCCACCCCTACTGGGGACGCATCACATATCAGAACCACCGGCTTCTTGGGGTCAAAATGGGTGAGGATGGCATCAGACGCTAGGAGTTGCTTCAGTTCTTGGCTCTCGCCCCACTTCCACGCCTCGTCCTTCTTGAGTAGCTTATGCAGCGGCTCCGCTACCGAAGCCTTCTGAGGCAGGAAGGAGTGGTAGAAATTTAAGAGCCCTAGGAATGACTGCAATTCGGGCTTGGAGGTGGGGCGAGGGGCACCTTGAATGGCGGCTACCTTTGATTTGGAGGGCTTGATTCCCGCAGGGGTTACCCGGAAACCCAAGAACTCAACCTCTTTCGCGAAGAAGACGCATTTGTCTTTCCGCAACCTCAACCCCGCTTTTTCAAACACCGCCAGTACCTTGTCTAGCCTTTCAGCCAACTCCTCCTCACTCCCCCCCGTTATCAATACGTCATCAAAGTATGGCAAGACCCCATCCAGTCCTTTCAAGAGGTGTTCCACAAGCGACTGGAAAATACCGGGCACTGAGTTCACGCCGAACTGTAAGCGCGTCACCTGGAACGCCCCCTTGTGCGTGACTATTGTTTGCGCAGCAGCTGCTGCAAGGGTTACCGAGAGTTGCTGATAGGCCTGCGCCAGGTCAAGTTTTGCAAAACACTTTCCCCCATGTAATCTGGCCAACAGATGGCTGACTACCGGCACCGGATACGCATTAGGGCGGATCGCCTTATTAATGGTGCACTTATAGTCAGCACATATGCGGACCTCCCCGTTGGCCTTCAGTGCAGTTACAATCGGAGTCTCCCACTCCGTGGAATCAACAGGAACAAGAATCCCCTGGCCCACCAGTTTGTCCAGTTCCGCCTCTATTTTGTCCTTTAGTGCGAAAGGCACTCTGTGCGGTTTGAGTCTTATTGGGCGGACCTCCGGATCCAGGTCGAACGCTACTGGGGGTCCCTTGAATTTTCCAAGTCCTTTCTTGAACACTTCGGGGTGCGCGTCGCACACCTCCTGTATTGGGTCAGTCCCAACGGCATGCACCCCCCCCAATGAACAAACCCAGGGGCTTAAACCATTGAGTCCCGAGGAGGCTGCAACTTCCCCCTTTGAGAACAACCAGGGGCAGTTCTGCGGCGTGCTGCTTATACTGGACCTTGAATTTTCCAACCCCCAACACTGGAATGCTATTACCCTGTACGTCCCGCAGCGTGGACCTCAACGCTTTGAGCTTAGGGCGCACGTGGGGGGAAATTCCCAAAAACTCCCGCTGGGACATGATTGAATAGGAGGAACCCGAGTCTATCTCCATCCTAACAGGGGCCCCTTGCACCAGTACCTCAACAAAATAACGGGGGTGTCCCAAGGACACGCTGTACACTGGGGCGTCGTCGCCGCTGTCGTCAGAAATGCGGCCTACGCCATCCTGCTTCCTCGCAGGCCGGGCGCCCTCCTTGGTCCTCGGCGAGCGGTCTGGCGAGCTTTTCCGGTCCCTGCGCCGTCGTCTGCAGACCTTGGCGATGTGCCCCCGGTGGCCGCAGTTGTGGCACTCGGCCTTCCGGAATGGGCACTTGACGCGGTCGTGGGCCGCTCCACATCCATCGCAACGGCGGCCTTCCTTCCGCACCTTCCGGACATCCTCGTCGTCGCTGCTCTCCGTAGAAGATTTCGGCGCCCGCCTGGCTGCCTGCACCGACCCCGCTGCCTTGTCGGCCTGTGGGGGCCTTTCTCTGAACCCCTTGACTCCGGCCCTCGTGGCTTCCGCGGCCTGCGCCGCCTTCACAACCTCGCGCAGCGTCGGGGGTGGCTCCTGGTTCATTAGCTTTCGCTGAACCTCCTCGTCCCACAGGCCGCACAGCATGCGGTCCCTGAGGGCGATTTCCAGGTTTTCCCACTTGCATGGGCCGGCGGCCAACCGCAGGGCCGCTGCAAAGGCGGCAATGGACTCACCGGGCGCTTGGACTCTCTTCCAGAACGCGTCTCGAGCCGAGAACATCGAAACCGAGGGCTGGAAATGGTCACGCATGGCCTTCAGGAGCTGCTTGACCGTCAGTTCGCTCACCTTCTTCGGTGATACCAGGTCCACCAATACTCTCTTGGCGGCATTTCCTAGCATCCGGGTGAGGATGGCCCTCTTCTTTCCCTCGTCCGTGATGTCGGACACCACCAGCGCATCTTGGAAGTCCATTTCAAAGAGCTCCCAATCTTCCGGCTTGTTGATGTCGAAACCGGCATGACTAGCGTGTGTCTTGATCTCATGGGAATCCATAATCCCATCCTCGTCACCAATTTAGTGTATGAGAAACAAGACACAGGAACAGCCGTAGTACTGGCTTAACACAACTTTATTGCATGGTGGTCTAGGGGAACATGAGGTAATGGCGGACGAACAGCTCAATATATACGGTGGTTATACATTTGAATGTGGCTCCACGATAGCCCATTGGTTACCGCTGGCGTGACGTCATTCCAGGTCACGCCCTTCTTGTCCAGGTGAGGTAGTGGCGGGAATCTTCCCACGCTGTAGTTCTTTGGGGATTGGAACCTTGTGAGCTTGGGCGCTCGCTATTGCCACCAGGTGGACATTAGCTCGCGACCTAATTACACGGAATACATTGATACAGTTGGTGGTTGTTTTAATGCATAGAACTCAGAACACAACAGACTGGCATGCTAAACTGTAGCTTTTCTTTGTAATAGTCAAATAGACTTTATATTGATTCTGATGAATGTTCAGAACACATAAAAGAAAAGGGTTCTTACTGAAATCCTGCTGCACAGTTACACAAATTATATAACATTAGGAAGCAAATGACTATATGAAATCTCCATAGATATTATCTACGACATCTGCAAAACTCCTTTGCTCAATTCTAGGTGTAATAGAAAAGGACTATGAAGATTTCTTAACTCAGGGCAATTCATATCTAAAAGTTACACACGGTTTGTGTAATTGCACAACAAAATTTCATTCAGAGAATCTTGGCCAGACCTGTTATTAAAAATTCTTATAACTGGAAGAGCTGTCACTATCTGTGCCCAGTAAATACTCAGGCAATGATCCTTGTCATTATAATGAAGCATGGATTTGCTATAAGCAAGATAGCTGTGTTCAACTGCTTTTACCCTTTTGTGGAAATTCTTTTAAAATCAGAAGGCCTGTCTGAAGAGTACCTGAAAAAAAAAACAATGCTTTTGAAATATTTTTGTTTATGACTCTATAGTTTTGCTAGGTACAGAATTTCACAACAATGTTTCCAATTTCAGGATTAAAAGAAGAAAGTAAAATGGGCAGCTGGATGTGGACTAATGGCAGACCAGTGACCTTCCACAATTTCAAAGAAGGCAAGGCAAAGCCACACAAGACCAATGAACAAAAATGTGCTTTTGTGAAAAAGAAGGAGGAATGGGTTGTGAGACCGTGTAGACGGAGGCTGAAAGGAAGATTTGTTTGCTCTGTTCCATCCTTAGCTGGTACTTTCCTAAAACCGCAAAAATGATTTAATTGGAATGTGAAGTTGGCAAGGGAATTACGTGAGACTATTACGTTGAGAAACAAAGCTGCCGCAAATTCTAGAAGTGTTCCTAACAAAGTAACAGAAGATAGCTGGAAGTGTGTAGATTTGTGCATTGGATATAACTCCAAGAATTCCCAAGGCAATAGAGTCATCTGGGAATTCTGGGATCTGGAGTCTAAATACATAAATCTCCACACCTTTGTTAATTGTAAAACTGCTTCAACAATATTGATGGAGAAACTTTATTGTCTTCAATTTATCAGAACATTTCTGTTTTCAGGGAACAGCTGGTGAGTTCCACCTTGCTCATCTCCTGCCAGATTCTACAAGAAAAAAGAGCAAAAATCTTTGCATTGAATGCTACTGGGACATTTCCTGGAGCATAACAGTCTAATGTTGGTGCAGGTTGACTTTACTGGCCAACAAATTCTTCCAAGCACTGGTGTATATAGAAGTTTTTCCCCCAGGTTATGCCAAAATGTATAGGGGATGAGAATTAGGCAGACAAAATGCAGTACTAGGTTATGAATTAACTCAATGTAGCATATGTAGACTTTCTTAGAGGGCAAGAGAAATTTGCAGAACCTGTTCTTTGACTACTTCTGCACAATTTACTTCATTTGGCAAAATTCTTCAAAATCTGCAAAATTCCTTTGGCATGTACTTTAAGGTATTTGTTTCTCAGTGTTTCCTCTTCATATTTGATGTATTCATTAATAATGGAATAAAGTATTACAGTATATTAAAATTACACTAGAATTTTTGGATAGGTTCTCTAAAACATGTCTAGAACTCTTAAAATCAAAGACGTTATTTTTGCTTCAAATCACTTCAATAAGATTATTTCATCTTTACAACATTAGGGAGTGTTAAGTGAATGTAATGAAGCTACATTGGTAAAATGTCCCCTGAGAATGAATTTAATGGTGCTATCCTTCTTCACGAAGCCCTTGGGAGCTTGAGATCCATATACCCATTGGAAATCTAGAGACTGTTGAGTTGTGGCAGCACTGTGTTTCTAAATTCTTCTTATAAGCATGAGTGCCAGAAATATTTTGAGAAAGTGAATGGTGACCAAAGAGAAGTCACAGAAGGCCAAAGTAGATATGGCATCTGCCACATGGTTCTTACGTAGCTGATTTTTTTTAAAAAAATGCTAGAATAATCAGGGCTATATTTGTTATGAGGCCAGATTCAGGGACAGCCTGTGTTTGTCAGTCTCTTGAAGGCTAAGGGAAGAAGAAAAGTTTCATTTAAATCACAAGTGTCCTTTTAATTTTAAATCCTGTTCTTGTGATAGACATTGACATCTTGCAGCAACAGTGTGATTTGACAATGACATTTTAATTCTTTTTCGACAACCATTAACTGATATGCAAGTATTGTTATTCTATGAAAATATGTCATTTTTTTCTGTCAGTTTTTGTTTATACAATATGCATATATGGCATGCTCAATTAAGGAGACAGAAGCCTTCCTCAGCCCACAAAAGAAACTTCCACCAAGTATGCCAAAGATGTTTAGCCTTTGTGGACTTTGTAGTTAATTTCAATAAAGTATCTCACATGAGACTGGTGGCTGGTAATGCCATTTCTTTTAGTAAAACAAACCATGCTATATGTATATGCAGTATAAGTTATTCTTCTTTCCTATTGGACATTGTCATTAAACACACACTAATACATGTTAGGGAAATTAACATGCTTGCGTGCACCAACACTGGGTATCAGTGGGAGCAGACTTTGCAGCTTAATGTGATTGTCCTTTGCCATTAGCTTGACTGGGACTTTTTCCCCCACACCTAGAATTTTAGGCAAGCCCAGACCCATCTTCTTGTTTGTTCTTCATTGCATTGTTTTATTGATAGTTCTCTCTTCTTCCTCTGACCCAGCTTGAAGCAGCAAGTATGTGGGGTTCTCTCCACATGTTAGAGACTCAATGCCCCTTATTTATCTATTTACTGTTAACTAACTCTAAGTAAAGATACCATTTTTCTGACTTGAAATATTTCTGGTCTATTTTTACCATACAAAGTGTTAGTCAGTGTGAGAGGCAAGGGTTAAGGAGAACTGATCTAATCTTTCCACATTTCTCTGTGCTACTGTCACCATAGTTTTGCATTTGATATTCTACTAAATAAGAGGTATAGCCAACATTCCCAAATAATATCGTGCGGTTAAATCAAAATATTGAAGCGTCCAGTTGAATTATGAATGAAGAGTTCAAGTGCAATATTTGTTCCCATGGCTAAAATACTCTGGGCTTAACTCTCATGAGTCTAGATCAATGGTTCCCAATGTGGGGCCTATGCACCACAGGGGGAATTCAATTCCCAGAAGCTTAAGTCAATACATTGGCTGATCAGTGTTTTGGGGAATTTATTTAGGCTTCTGGGAATTAAAGTTCAAAAACCGAAGGTTGGAAAACACTTGTCTAGATGCAGGGACAGTTGTATCCATCAGCCTCTTGAGGCATGAAACAACACATAGCCTGCACGCAGTGTGCCTGAGGAAGGTGCAGCCTGATCTCTATATTGTCACCTGGGAAGCTGAGACAGAAATTCCAGTGATAACCATGCTGGGTCCAGGGGTTTTCAGGTGTAGGGGGTGCCACCAGTGTAGGGAGCTGTGAGTAAACTTGGGTAATGGGAAATAACTGGACACATTTCTTCTTAATAGCCATAGTGATGGTGGCAGCAACAGGGGAGGGTGTGGGGTGCCTGGAATTGTTCCTTCTGCCTTTGTCATTTTGTCTTTCTCTCCATGCAGTGGCAGAGATCTACCCACTGTCCTACCACTGCTCCTCCCTCCTGAACTCCTTCAGAGCCTTTCCCTCATTCTTTTCCCTCACCCCCTCTCTCTCTTACATTTAGCTCAACCCAACCCTTTTTCTTTCTTTCCTTCCTTTATTTTTTGAGGGATGGATGGCAAATAGAAGGACATAGAGGTGGAGGTTCATTCTCACCCAGTCTCTTGCCCCAAAAAGTTAAGGAAACATTGATGACAGCTCCGACCCAACTCCCTGTCACTCCCCTGGCAGCCTTAACCAACCAAGGAGGGGCAGGGGTCCAACAGACAGGCAGTAGCACAGACAGATCCAAGGATCCTGTCCACTCCATCAGGAACAACTGGATCAAACTGATCCCAGATAACATGGCCAGACTGTGCTCCAGTCAACTCCCACATCTCATGGTTAATTCTGGAGTCAAATTTGAGGGAGGGTATGTTTCCAGCACCCTTGAAATAGGCACTAATGTGCCCCCTCCTTAAGAAACCATCACTCAACTTGATAGTATTTGCCAACTTCCGCCCAGGTTCCAACCTCCCCTTTTTGGGGAAGGTGGTGGAGAAGGCGGTTGCAAGGCAGCTCCAGGG
Source organism: Bradypodion pumilum (assembly GCA_035047305.1). Lineage (NCBI taxonomy): Eukaryota > Metazoa > Chordata > Lepidosauria > Squamata > Chamaeleonidae > Bradypodion > Bradypodion pumilum. The sequence goes on along the minus strand of JAWDJD010000004.1, from coordinate 103,142,536 downwards.
TGACCTGGATGAAGCAGATTCTCTGGACCCTTTTCAGTCAGGATTCAGGCCTGGATATGGTACCAAGACTGCTTTGGTTGTGCTTATGGATGATCTCTGGCAAGAGCGGGATGGGGGTAATGCATCTGTCCTTGCTCTTCTTGACCTCTCAGTGGCCGTTGATACCGTCAACCATAGTATCCTTCTGGATAGGCTCTGAGGGATGGGGACAGTGTGGTCCTGGTTTTCCTCTTTCCTTAGGGGTGGAAGCCAGTTGGTGTTATTGGGAGATGAGAGGTCCAGTCTTAGGCCCCTCCTATGTGGGGTGCCGCAGGGCTCGGTACTCTAGCCTCTCTTGTTTAACATCTACATGAAGCCACTGGGGGAGATCATCCGTTCCCACTGGGTGAGTATCATCGGTACACTGATGACACCCAACTTTACATCTCTGCCTGTGGTGATCCTAGCAAGGCTGTAAAAGTTCTTTTCAGGTGCCTGGAGTCTGTGAGGGTCTGGATGGGAGATAATGGGCTACAGCTGAATCCCGGCAAGACTGAGTGGCTGTGGATAAGGGGTCCTATTTTGTCAAAGGAATCACCACTTTTGGAACAGGATGGGGCTATTTTGCCTCAGAGAGGCCCGGTGCATAATCTGGGGGTCCTCCTGGACTCATGACTCCTGCTTGATGAGCAGGTGGCAGTTGTGGACAGGAGGGATTTTGCTCAAGTTTGAGTGATTTGCCAGTTACACCTGTTCCTGGACCGGGACATCTTGCTCATGGTCACTCACAAACTGGTCACCTCCCAGTTAGATTATTGTAATGTACTCTACATGGGGCTGCCCTTGATGACCATTCAGAGGCTGCAACTGGTGCAGAATGTGGTGGCCTGCACGGTGATGGGGTGTGGCCATTATGACCATGCCGCACCTTGCTGTGGGAGCTGCATTGGTTACTGGTGTGCCTCCAGGTGTAATTCAAGGTGCTGGTTATGACCTTTAAAGCCCTATGTGGTAGCGGACCATGTTACTTAAGAGATCGCATTGCCCTGAAAACATCTGCCCGTCCCACTAGGGCAGACTGAAGGGGCTCTCTATGAGTACCAATGGCTGGAGAAGCTCACCTCTCCAGCACTAGATGGAGGGCCTTTTTGGTATCTGCCCTGGCCCTTTGGAACTACCTGCCGATGGACCTCTGCCTCCAACTACAACTACTGGCCTTTAGGAAAGACTTAAAGACATGGCTGGCCCAGCAGGTGTGGGGTACTGCTGTTCGATCTACTCCACTCCACTGGCTTACATGACCATCTGACAATTTTGTTATGGTGATTTTAGATTTTTAGATTTGAGATTTTGTGATTTTAAGAATTTTAGATTTCAGAGATTTATGATATTTTATCTATATGTATGGGTTGTCGGAGTGTGTTATGTTGGGGATGTTTCCTGTAAAAAAATAAAAATAAATCTACAATTGATTTATGAAATAATGCATTTTGAAACTCCATAATGAATTTATATTTACAGTTGGCCAGCGCACTGCAAAATTTAAAAGCAGCTTCACAACTATGGAATGTGAATAAAATCTATTTAGTTGAAGTTAAGATTTCATCTGTTTCTTCTAGTTTTTCTACCCAACATGTTATAAGCATACCAATAGCCAGATGTGATGTCAATTTTATATACACCAGCAGATGAGCTGTTAACCTCATAATAAAATTTACAAGATACATTTCCTTAAATGGAGATTATGCAGAAGTAAAGTTTTCTATTTCTTTCTCTGTATGTTCTTTCTAGAAAATCAAGTAAATTTACCATTTCTCTTCCTATGCTATTGTGCTTTTTCTCTCAAGTTTCATATTCAGAAATGGCCAGATCTAGCTTAAGTATTTCTTTGGCACAAATAAATAAACAATTGTTGTTTCAATTTATGCTAGGAAGAAACTGCATTGGTAAAGGTTTGCTGGTTTGTTTGTTTTTTGCAAGCCAGAATTTTTCAAGCAGACTACCACAATGGACTCTGAATGTCAGACTATCTAGAGCAGGGGTTCGCAACCTATGGCCTGTGGGCCGGATCCAGCGCCCCCCCCACCCCTCCATGGACATTTGAGAAACAAAATGGCCACATCTTTGAAGCTCTTGGGACAAAATGACCATCCCTATTATGCAGGCAGGGCAAAGTGGCTGTCTGGCTCTCGAAGCTGACTGAGAGAGCGTGTCGCGGCCCCCAGCTTGAAAAGGTTGGGAATGTCCGATCTAGAGAACTCTCAGGCTTAGCTTGATAATGTAAAGAGAAAATAATTATAAAACACTGACATTTCTAGGCATCTGTGCAAAGACAAATCATGCATCTTGCCATAAGGAACATGTGTGAATTACCAATTTGCAGAAGATTTGAGATCTGTGGAAAGAGTAGAGACTAGATGTAGCGACTAGATGAGAGCAAGAACCTTTCCTCTAAAAACTCCTCCACCATTCTATGTACCAAGAAAAGATGGCAAGTGTGGGGCATCACATGCATTACATGTGCAAAACTTTGTAATAATAATGGGATTTTGTCAGTTGAAAAAAGATACCATGTTACTATTCTGTTAGGCTGGCCAATTACTGTGTGCTTATGTGTATAAATTGGTACAATGAAGTCTCACTCTTATGTCTGATGAAGTGGACTTGGTCCGCAAAAGCTCACAGTTAAATACAGGAGTTAGTTTTTAAAGTGCCACAATGTTTTTTTGTCTTTTTTTTTAAAAAAAATTGCTGTTCTATTTTATTTATTCTCAGATATACCTAAAATTGACTGGATCAGAAAATGAAGCAGATGGTCACGTCATCAAAGCTAATATTCAGCTGGACATGTGGGCTTGATCATCTGAATTTACCTTTCATGTCAGTCTTCTCTTGTAAATTTATTTAGTTATTTAGTTATTTATTAAATTTATATACCACCCATCTGGATGTTATTCCACTCTGGACAGTGAACAAACAGAAAATAAATGGCAACAATACAAATCAAAACCCACCACCAACAAATACACCTAAACTAAACTAAACTAGTTGGCAACAGAGAACATTGAAACTGAACCTACATAAGCGCTCCTGAACAGGAACTTTCTTAAATAACCCCTCTCTGAATATTGATGGTAGTAACATGTTAAAACACAAACACATGTATGATCTCCTATGCTCGGGGTTACTTAAGCTGGATAAGTAAAATAAGGGCCTCATATTATTATGTGGGGGCATTAAAGTGGATACCACATTTTCATCATATGAGTAGTATACTCTATTTCACCAGCATGTATCGAAGGGAGCACCTACTCCCTCCATCACTGTTGTTGCTTCATATCATGATCATGAGTGGCACCTGTGCCAGGAAAGCGGGAAAGAAATAAAACTTAATAATAATAATAATGATGGTGATGATGATGATTACTCCTTTCATATGAAAGAGAGTTACTCTTCCCTGCCACAATACAGAGTTGGGGTTAATCATACTTGGAGAAGTTCTAAAACAATGGAGCTTAATTCTTCATTGCTAATTTAAGTCCCATAGGAAAGGATCCAGAAGAACAGGAACCTTCCAAGGAGATTTCCACTGACAGAACTATGGAGTCCAGTGGAAGCTATATGAGGTTCTCTGCAGTCTTAACATGGTCCAGCTGCCTGTGAATGGCTCCAGGGCTGAGTTTCTCCCCTTCAACCAGAGCAGAGAGGGAACTTCTGTTGATCGGATGCTGCAATTCCAGTAGTATATTGGCTTTAGGCTATTGATTCCAATGGGGAATAAAACTAACGCGAATATCTGATAATTTGTCCTGAAAGATAAAAAATCTCAAAAATAAACAAGAATGAATTCAAACCAGAATCTACACTGAACTAAAACCTGTTGAGAGCTAATTTGAAATATTGCAATATGGATCCTGTCTTAAACGTGTCCTGCTTTGGATGATTTCCATGAAAACATAAGAACTGCCAGTTCGGACCAATATATTTTCTTGGTGAATTTCTGTTTCCAACATCAGATATTTGGATGCTTCCAGGATATTTATAAATAAGTTAGAAAGGTAACGTTCCCTTTTACTTTGTCCCCCAAATGTGGTATGCAGAGGAATATTTTCTCCTGGACACAGAAGTACCTTTTAGTCGCCATAACTAACACCTTTGAAGAACTCAAGCTCCATCATTTATTTAATTCTTTAAGATATTAAGAGCTGACACTTGCACATCACCATGTTGTACAACTTACAAAACACATCACGACTTCAAGGCTTACCTTTTAGAACCTGGTCAGGTCCCAGTGGAAACAGTACTGGAAAGATGGCATATATCAGGCATGTGATCTGCTAATCCCATCAGCATTAGGAATGAATCATTTATATACAACATTCATAATCACACTAATGGATTATGCTCATAAGAAACATGCATTATTAAATGAAGTATTTCAAATGTGTCTTAGGCAGCAAATTCATTTTTGACTTACAGTCATGTAAATCAAGGATTCATATTTCTCACAGATCCAATTTGGCAGGGTGATTGTGGTGTTATAGCCCAGAGCAAAAACTCTACCCAACATATTTGGACTGTTACATTTTAATCTCCTTTGCTACATTTCATTCACTTTTATCACTTTCTTTTCTGTCATTCCCTTGAATGGAAATCTTCTCCTGGTTCTCTGTTCTTTTTATTAGTGAAATCATACAATAGTAACATCTTGCACTTAACATCTATCTACACCACCCATCACCTTGATATATGTATATTTCTTTTCTATACAGAAATGACCAATCACTAAAAATTCCGAATATTGAAAAGGTCAAATTACTACAAAATTCTATTACTATCACTTAGCCATATGAGACATAAAAATTGTAATGGTGGGAAAGATGTAAAATGTAACTTGTTCCCCTGATGGTACTAGCATTGGTACTAGAGGACATCTGCAGAGTTTTTCAGCCTATTTTATTAAGAATTCATCTCTTAAAAGCATTACAGTTATACCATGTAGACATCCAGTAGTATTACAACAGACAATGCACACTTAAATAATAGGGTACACAAAAAGAGCTTCCTTAAAGATTGTGGTATTTTTGACCCACAATCGGGCATACCCTGGTAAAGGTGACCTTATGTTGCCAGCTAATCTTTCTCACACTAGGTCAAGCAGAAGGAACTGCAGAAGGAACCCACCAAAAGGTGCCTTCCTTTTGGCACTGTCATGTCTGGCCTAGACATGAAAGGAGGACCTAAATAATACTATAACTCCCCTCTTCCAAAAATATATTGCTTCTTAGGCATTTAATATCACAAAATGAAGAGGGAAACCTAGATAAAAATAAATACAAAGATTAAATTATGTAGATAGATAGATAGATAGATAGATAGATAGATAGATAGATAGATAGATAGATAGATAGATAGATAGATAGATAGATAGATAGATAGATAGATAGATAGATATTTATTGTCATTGTCCTGCACAGAACAACCCAAAAAAACCTAAACAAAATACAACTATACTGTATGTATTGAACAACCTTCTAGTAAGCTATAGAAAACTCTGTAGGGATACTGGTAGTTATATCACCAATTGTGTGTTGTCATCAGTAAAGCTTCAGAGAGGATGTTCTGAGGACAGATTTTGAAAATCCTTGTATCCAGAGGATCCCAACTCCCTGTGGTTGCTAAAATGCTGTATGGAAAGTAGGAGAGTCATTACCATAGTTCAGGAGCTAGCAAAGCCTCCCTATTCCTTTCCTAAAGAAAATGATGATTTTTTTAAAAAAAATAGCCTTAAATAGTTTATTTTTAATGTTTTAAAATGTTTTAATGTTTTTAATGTTCTTGTGATGTTTTATTGTTTTTGTATGTAAGCCGCCCAGAGTTGCCTCAGTGAGGGGGCAGTGATAGAAATGTGATTTATAAATAAATAAATAAATAAATAAAATTTCCTTTTAATTTGAGGAAAGTGTCAGAACTCTTTGAGAGATTTTCTGGACCTTACTCACAGGGAGACCTTACTAAGGCAGACTTTCTGGAGTGACTCACAGCTGACAATTTTTTAATTGCAGTGTTTCCCAAATCAAATTATGTGCTCTTTTAAAAAAAACTGAGGAAATTCTTTTTTAAATTTGAATGTTTCCTGTTTGGGGTATGATGCATTCAACATGACAAACTGAATGTTCAGAAGAACTTTCTCCTTTTAAATATTTATTTAGCAAGCAAAGCATAGCATTTTGTTAATGAATTGTATATAAGTGCACATGTGAATTAAAAATCAGAAACTCTGATACAAAACTTCACGTGTTCATAGGTAAGCAGGAATAAAACAAAATAAAACAGAACAGGTCTTTGGAACCTAATGAAGTGTAAATATTACATAATATAACTTCTGTAGTATGAGGAAGACTTAACTTTCAAAATAATCTGAAAATAATGCTTCAGACGATCAACAACTTCTCCTAAGGTACTTAAAATTCTTAGCTACAGAATTTTCTAAAGTCAAGTCACTTAAAAATGCTTGTTAGCAAAATATAATTCCTTTTTTTAAAAATAATTTAAACAACAGGAAAAAAGAAAAACAATAAGACATAAAATAATACAAAAGCTTCAATATATCAAGTCTCTTATTTCTTCTATTTTATGTCTAACTGAATTTCCCAAACTTCTCTAATAATTTTAATGTTTGTTCAGATATTTAATATATTCCCTGATGTATTTTTACCCATAACTAGCTTTTTTTGCCTTGCCTTGCCAGGCATGTATGAACTTTGTTTTGGTGGTAGGGTGGTTTGGGTGGTGGTGGCTAATTTTGGAAGAGTGGCGGTTTTTTTTAGTTTTCTCTGTTGTTTTTTGTTAGTGGTGAGAGTTTTTCTAAAATAAATTAGATTTTATGGTTGTGGATTTTCTGTTTTTTTATTTTATTTTATTTTTATTTGTTTATTTAAATGTTATTTGATATATATTTTTTGCAATTTTTAGTTGCCTGTAGGTTACTCCTCCGGCCTCTTGGTGGGGCTGTCATTAAGTGTTTTTCCTTTAGTTGGAATTTCTTTGTTTTTTCAGTATTGCTGTGGAGGCATGGTGAGAGGATGTGTTCTGTAAGTTGTCTTGTGTTATTATTATTATTTTCATTTTGTGGGGCTGTTGGGGTGCTGTGCTGGGTGGTTTAAGCAGAGTGTGTGTGTCTTTAATTCGTTTTGGCTTGTTGTTTAATTATGGTTTTGGATTTTCTCTGCATTTTTTTGGATGTATATTTCTTGTAGGTATTTCTTATTTTGAATTTCTCCGTTTTTAATTTTGTACACTGAGGTTTTTTGGATTTTGAGTTAGGTTTTTTTGGGTTGCTGTTATGTTGTAGATAGGTGTTTTTAGTGAGTGTTTCATTTTTTGTTAGCTTATTGGATTTTGGATGTGCTTTATTGTATTTGTTGTTTCATGATTTGTTGTTTACTGGGTTTATTTGATTTTTTTTGTTTATTTATTTTTGTTTGTGTTTTTGATGTTTGTTTTTTAAAAAACTGGTTTGTTTTGTTGTGCTTGTGTTTTCCGGGGTGAAGTACGGCCTGACTGCCATTGCCTATTTTCCCCATCGCTGTGTTGAGAGTAGCTTTCGTCCGGGAACATGTGTTAGGTCGGTCGGGGGAGAAGAAGGCCGAGAAGAGAGATCTGCATCACAAAGGTTCTCTTTGGCGGTCCTAAATAGCTACTTCACTGCTTTTTTCCTTTCGTGTTGTTGGTCTCTCCTCTTGGCCTCCTTTTCCCCTGGCCGACCTATCGAGTGAACTGTGTGTGAGGCTGTGAAGCAGTTAATTGGGAAATTCTAAGGTGGCAGGCAACGACCCGTAAGGGGCGGCACTCTCCCTGATGGATCGCTAGCTGCTGCTTTTCTATTACCCCCACCGCTGTTCCGTGTTAGTTCTCAAAACAGCAGTGTGGGTAATACAAAGGCGGCAGCCATCCATCCATTAGGGAGGATACCCCCTGACGAAGTGCTTTCTGCTGCTTTCACCCACCTCAATTTACCTTGAGGCCTGTGGCAGCCTCGACATGGCTTCGACAGGGTAGCGGGGAGGAGGGGGAGCCCCTCTTCTCCCCATTGCTCCGGGGAAGAAGGCTGGCGGTGGCCTCACCGTGGCTTTGGTAGGTCTGGAGAAGCAAGGGCGGGAAGCGATGCATCCACCTTTGGTGACCTTGCGCTCCTGCTACGTGAGGCTTTTTTATTTTATTTTTCACATGCCGGCTTTCCCAACGTTCTCTGTGCTCACACCCTTCAGCCTGATTGGCTGAGGGGTGGCACGGCGCAGAGGATGCTGGGCCTTGTAGATTTTTTCTGTTTGCATTCATGGGGCGGTTGCCCCACTCGCGGCTGGCTGACCCTTGCGGCAATGGTCAGTTGGTCTAAAGGCAAGTGTAGGCAGCTCTGTACAGGATAGTAGGGACGGGTGTGGGCGTGCATGCCAGACACCAATGGCCCACACACCTTTTTATAGGTATAGATCCCATTCAAATGTTCATTTTAAACACCGTTGTGCTATGATACAATGTCTTTAGATCCACCAATTGTCTCTTATGCCTCTACTTATTTTCCCCAAAAACTCATTACATCTGTTACTAGTTTGTCTCCTTTATTGTTTTCCAAGGTGTATTTCAAGAATGGCCTCAAAATATCCCAAAAATTATTCTGTTTTACTATACCCTTTTTAAAATTGAACTCCCAAAATACATAAGAATATATTAACTGGGAAATATAAAATAATAATATGAGCAAAAACAGTAAAGCATCTTATTTTTTAAAACAAAAATTCTTACCCAACAGCAAGGTTAAAAAAAAAAACAATCTATCCTGAGAGTCCCTTGGATAGCAAAGAGAGCAAATAGGTCAATACTGGAAGAAATCAATACTGACTGTTCATTGGAGGGACAAATAGTGAAGATGAAGCTAAAGTACTTTGGACATCAAATGAGAAGGGAGGCCTCACTTGAGAAGGCCTTGATGCTGGGAAAGGTGAAGGGCAAGAGAAGAAGGGGGAGTCCAAAGATGAGATGGATAGATGGTATTGTGGACACAGTGGGCACAGAGCTTGGCGAGTTGAGGAGAATGGTGGAGGACAGAGGTGCCTGGAGGAAAATGGTCTATGAGGTCGCAAAAGGTCGGAATCGACTGTGCGACTGAACAAAAACAAATCTCTTTCCCCCAAATATCAAACAATGGTTCTATACATACGCTTCCAAGTATATAATAATCACTTATGATGATAACAGTCACTTATCTCATACTCAGATGTTACTTTTCTCCCACTGTTAAATTGACATAGACAGCATAACTGATTTACTGTATATGGTCAAACTTCCATTCCCACAAGACCTTTCACTTTTTGCAGCTGCTCACTTACTTCACCTTGACCTGAGAATCACAGGCCTTCTCTTTACCCACAATACCTTCACCCATAATACCTGTACAATTTCTCAAACATAAACAACTCTGGCTTTCATAGTTCATAGATGTTTTCTCACAATCTTGACTCATAAAAAACCCATATTTCCACCTCCATAAACAATTAAATATCTCTTCCCTTGTCTCTCATTTCAGCTACTGATGGTGCATAAGATTTGACAAAATTAAGGAAAAGAATTACCATCATCTTTCCCTCTGATTAGTTTGAACCAGGCAGCACTTGCCAAGCCAAGATTCCACCATCTTGGCTTTACAAGTGCTGCCTGGCTCATACTAGTCAGAGTGAATGATGATGGTAGCTGGTCACGTGCTTGTCACGTGGTTCCTCCCACCAGAAGTGGAAGTAAAATGCACATGCATGTGTAAATAATGTGCCCATGCATGCACATAATGCTGCTGTAAATGACCCACAGTGGTCGTAAATGCGTTTATGACAGTCGTGGATCATTTATGGCAGCGTTATGTGCACATGTGTTTTACTTCTTTTTTCAGGAGTGGCAAGGGTGGTGTGGGCTGGATGTGGCCTGTGGGCTGTAGTTTGGGCACACCTGCCCTAATGGAATTAAATGGCCCATCTCTTTCATAAAATATACAATGATACCTCATACAACGTCCAAACTTGGTTCCACAAGTTTGGACTTTATACGGATCTGGACTTTGTATGAGGCATGGAAAATCCTAGCCATGATGCCTCATACAACGTCCAAATCCTTGCTGCAATGCCTCATACAACGCTGTTTCCATAGAGATACATTGTATTGTAACAGCACAGACTTCAGGGCAAAGTCAAGGAAACTGACAGAACTTTAAGAAATCATTGTCTAAAGGCTAAATACATTACAAAAGCATGTAAAACAACCCTGATTGTCCATGAACCTGAAGAATGTTGCAAAAATCCCAGGGATGCTTCTAAAAATTCTGACAAAAAATTCAAAAAAATCCAAAGTCACTCTCATAACCACTCCTAAACACTCTTCGCCTCGTGCAAAACCCACAAGAGCAATGCACGCATGTGGCCTGCCTTTTATATTGCCCAGGCACAATGCAACCTGGGAAAAACTCCAATACCTCATACAAAGTCACAGCGACTTTGTATGAGGCAGGTTTTTTCAAGAAATTAGGCAATGTTGTATGAATTTGATGTTGTATGAAGCGGACTTTGTATGAGGTATTACTGTATTGATTATTTTTATAAAATGTATTCCCAGCAATTACAAGTACTGAAAATGAACCAAAGAGCATTCTTATCTGCATATAAAGAGTAGCTCTTGACAGAGAGCCAGAAAGATGCAGATAGGAGAGATCGGGAGATGGGCTGGTTCATGCTAGCACTGACATCATTTGGTCACTGAAATCTGCAGTGGCTCAGTGGTTAAGAAGCTCACCTTGTTTGCTGGAAGGCTGGCAAGTCGGCAAGTCAAGACCCAGGTACTGCATGATGGATTGAGCACCTATCTCTGTCCCAGCTCTTGGAGACATGAAAGGAGCCACGTTTGGGCATTCCCTGAGTGGAGTTTCTTTCAACGCAAAATAATAATAATAATAATAATAATAATAATAATAATAATAATAATAATAATAATAATAATAATAATAATAATAATAATAATAAAAAAAATAAAAAAAATAAAAATAAAAATAAAAATAAAAATAAAAATAAAAATAAAAATAAAAATAAATAAATTACCATCAGTCAGCTGCAAAAGGCCACCCTTCTGGGATCTGCTCGCATAATTCGCTGATACAGCACACAGTCCTAAATGCTTGGGAAGTATTCAACTAGAGATTTGTGATATAAAATGCAGCATAGTTATCTTGTTGGCTGTGTGTTTGAGGATAATAATAATAATAATAATAATAATAATAATAATAATAATAATAATAATAATAATAATAATAATAATAATAATAATAATAATAATAATAATAATAATAATAATAATAATAATAATAATAATAATAGCAGCAGCAGTAGCAGTTGTTGTTGTTGTTGTTGTTGTGGAGTCGCAAAGTCATGGACCATTGCCCGCCAAGCACCTCTGTCCTCCACCATCCTCCTAAGTCCACCCAGCTCTGTGCCCATTGCATCAGCAATACCATCTAGCCATCTAATTTTCTGCCGCCCTCTTCTTTTGCCCTATATCACCCAGAATCTCTGGACTAGCATGGTTACTGACCATCTGATCTTCATAATTTAGGAGCTCCTTCCACAAGTAACTGTCTGGATGGTCTTTCTTAACAACCAACACCATGGGTGTCCTATGTAGTGTGGTCCAGTCAACTCCTACTCCAATTGAATAGACACAAAGGATCTATATTTTATGAATTGTATCAAAGTGAAGTAAAGAAATGAATATAGCATAGGAAATGAGACTTGCAGTCTAGTCATTCAAAGTGCACAAAAATAATAAAACTTAATTTAGGTCGGCCCCTCTGGCCTGCTTTACTCACAGCTCCATCACACGAGGCCCTTCCACAGTTAAAGATAAAGTAACTCCCTCACACTTTCCTTTTATTCTCACCATATCTGCCTTCCCACATGTGGGACCTCATCCAATTGCAATTAATTTACTCTAAGGAGCACATTCCATTCCCAGGGTGTTTTGCCGGGCAAAAGCATCAGAAGAATGTACAGACAAGGGCCTGGACTTTCCCCTGACAACCTGTGCCTTGAACACGATTTTTTTAAAAAAAAATTATGAAATAAAGAACTCAAATGAAAATCACGGCATTCTCAAGATTAAAAATAAAAGGAAATGTGTGTCATTAAGTGGCTTTCTCTATTAATCTGATATGGCAAAAGTTTGCTTCTGTTTATTAAATCCCATGAAAGGTTAATTATGGTAAGCGACTATGGGTAGAAAACAATTCTTGGAAGAAGCTTTTTTAAACAACAGGTTGGCAGCTTGCAGGAGCCATCTGCTTCTCACAAATGTTAAGGTACAATCTTAAACTTGTGAGGTTAAAAATTACAGATTGCACTGTAGTTTCAGAGAAGGAAAATCCATGCTGTGATTATATGAAAGTTCTGATTCTCCTTGACATGCAGTCTGGCAGGACTGCCACATTTCCTAAAGATGGTGGATGGCTGTTAGTAGCTTTCTTCTTGCTTCCTCTGCACCATGCAGGTTACCGGGGAACGAGTCAGCAAGATGGTTCCTGGTCTCTGTTTCACTTCTAATAAAAGGGGTTGGGAGCCTAAAATAATGCAGTTTGATCTTTTGAAAAACAGGTACCCATATAATATCTAAATGGATCTCTTTGTCAAAGTAATGACAATCTACATCTGGGTCCTGTATATTTTATTTCTAAAACTTTTGAAGACACATTGCCTAAATTTGTTTTGTGAGTCAATTAAATTGTCAGTAGTTCGCATCACATCCCTGTGTCATGAAAATTGTTCCAGGATTCTATATGCAATGAAGTGTATCTTGATGGTTATGTAGTGACCCAGTATAGTGAGGGTTCAAAAAGAGCTTGTTCTAGAAAGCTTTCTATAACCATCTATTTTAGGCAGACTGGAACAGTGTCATGTTCTCTAGGGAGACATTCACCCCTCTCTCTACCTACTTAGTGCAGCAGGCACCATTTTGTAAGCCAGAAATTGAAAGATCCAATATAGAGTAAAACCCCAACTTACGAATGCCTCGAGTTACATAAAATTCAACTTATATAATGATTTTGTGCTAAAACCATGTCCTGATTTACATGATTTCCTATGGGTTTGCTTTGAGTTACATAAATATTCTTTTTCCTATGGGTTTGCTTCAAGTTATGTACAAATTCATTTCCCTATGGGTTTGCTTCAATTTACATAAAAACTCCATTTTTCCTATGAGTTTGTTTCAAGTTACAAAAAAAATCAATTTAAGCAAAAGCCTACGGAATGGACTTTTTTCGTAAGTAGGGGTTTTTCTGTATATGTAGTAATTCTCACCTTTCATGGGACGCTGCCCTCAGGATGAACACGCTGAATTCATCAATAACACAGTACAAGCAGAAGCAAAAGTTATATCCACAGCAGGACTCAAGCCATTGTTGGGATTTGGACGCTATCCATCCAGACCAGGCTTGTCAAATATCAAACCAATAATCAATCAGACAAGGAGAGATCTCAATCACAGTGTCTTTATTTGACCAATCAATGACACTGGGCAATACACTTCATTATGGAACAAGAAAGTACAGCTCCGCACTCTTTCATGCAAGGCTTTTTATACCTCCTCCCCAGGTTACTCTCTTACTCCTCCCTAGATTTTCTACCCTCCAATCATTCTCTGTGTAATCTTCATATGCTGGGATTATTCCATTCTTCTTCTGCCCTTGCTCTCCCCTCTCCCCTTACATTCCAGAAGCCTAAAACAAAGAACTGCTATACTCTATGAGCAAAAGCTGTCACATGACCCCACATGATGCATAAGGGGAAAACATATTTCTAAGGAAAGTTTTTATATGGTTACAAGCAATAACAATATTACATACATACATACATACATACATACATACATACATACATACATACATACATACATACATACATACTGAAAGCGCGGCGCCAAAATGGCCGCCGCGCTCTTTGCGGGGGGCCCCCACCCGGACTCAGACATCCGGGTGAGTTAGGGGGCGTGGCCACCCCTCTATAAAAGGGGTGGTCACGAGGCAGCCGAGCTGCCATTTTGGAAAAGCGACGGAGAGGAGAAGTTTTCTCCGTCGCTCTTCGTTTCTTTGAGAGCCGCAGTTGGCTGTAGAGCCTTAGCGGGTATTCCGATTCTCTATCTTCGGCTTTTCAGCCATCTGGTGCTGATCCCCGGAACGGGATCGTTTTTTCATTATGCCTCCTAAGAAGAAGGCTGCGGCGACTCAGGCGTGCCCGAAAGGGAGACAGCAGTCGGGTCGGAGGACCGTGACTGCGCCCCCGCAACAGGACCCCTTATCGCATTCACCCACTGGGACCGGTGGGATGGGGCAGCTTAGGCCATGGCCTGCGGCTCTCCAGCCTCAGACTGGCCCTACAGGGGCTTCGGCCCCCGGCCCGCAATTGCCGGCCATGGGCCTTGATCACGGGGGAGGGCCTGGTGCGGTTGCACAGCAGGGCTTACCCCCGGCCCCTCATGGGCTGGAGTTTTGGGCATGGCCCTATTCGGGACCTGGCTCTCAAGTCGGGGGCCCTGGACCATTGCCCAGCGGGCCGTCCAGCCCACCTGGCCCCCTTTATGCAACGGGATCTGCGACAGTGGATGCATTACTGGCACGCATAGCTGCGCTGGAGACATCCCTAGGGATCACCAATAACCCCATTGGGGGGGCTTCACTGCCATCTGGGGCCCCCTTTTGCCTGCCTGCTACCACGACAGCCGCCACTCTGCAGCAGGCGGCCAGTCGGGTTGAGTTGCTCGAGGCGCGCAGGCCTGTGCCCGCCGCAGTCTCGCAGCTCCCCGTACATCCTGAACTGCAGACAGGTAGTGGTCGGATGTGTCCTCAGAGCTCGATTGCGGTCATGAGCTCCGACGCCAGCCGTGGGCCGGAACCCCCAGTGGGGGCGGCTCACGGGGGTGCACCCAGTGAGTATCAGGTTCAAGCTAATGTCCCCACATCACACTCCACTTCCGGGGATAGGTTTCAGTGGCCATGGCCTCATAATGTCGGGGCGGGTGGGCATCAGTTCCCAGCTTACCCGGGTGCAGCTTGGTCCCATACTGGCATAACATTGGGCGGGGGGGTTTCCGCTCCCAGGGCTACACCGGGTGTCACAGGGACTGCCCAGCCTCCTCTCCTGATACCCTGTGTAAATACTGTGCCGGTGTCGGCATTGCCGACGGCCGGGTATTCCTTGCCCCTCGGGGATCATTTGGCCCAGGCCACAAGGGAAAAGATTTGGCGGGGGGAGTATGTCGATATTTTCTCCCTATTGAACCGGGAACCCACCAAGGAGGAAAAAGAGGGGCAGGATGAGAAGGACAAAGAGCTGTCTCGCCGTCGCAAGCCACCACGTACCTGGGCCAACTGGTTACCCGCATATCTCATTTATGTGGCGGTGTACCTTAGGGCTCGGCCTGACCTGGCCATTCCTATGGTCCAATATTTGGACAATATTTACAGGGCAATGGTGGATTTTCCTGGCCCATCGTGGTTGGCTTACGATGAGGAATTTAGAATGAGAGTGCCCTTACACCCGGAGATGAGGTGGGATGAGCCATGTCAGAAATTGTGGCTTTTATACATGACCCCCATGCACCCGGTGCCTGGGGAGAGGTACCATTGTGGCCATGTGGTCCAGCGAGCTGCTCCAACACAGGCTCCCCGCCAGCTGGCGGGGCAGGGGGTTCCAGCCCGCTTGCTGTGTTGGAGTTTCTCGGCCAATGGTGTATGCAATAGAAAACAGTGCCGATACAAACACGAGTGTCCCTCTTGCGCTGGCCCCCACGCCGCCGCTGCGTGTCCGCGAGCCGGTGGGTCACGGGGCAGAGGTAGAGGTGGACAAGGAGCGGGCAGACCTGCCGTTGATGGAGCTGGTCACTCAAAAGGCCCCCTCCCCGGTTAACGTAGCTATGTTGGAGCGGTGGCTCTCAACTTACCCGAGGAGGGAGGATGCTAGGTATCTCCTCGAGGGTTTCCAGCGGGGCTTTCGCATCCCATTCAAAGGGGAGCGGTGCCCCCAAGATGCTCCTAATTTACTTTAACTGAAGGGTAGGGAGGAGGTGGCTGCCCTAAGTATCGCTAAGGAGGTTAATGCAGGTAGGGTTGCTGGCCCCTTTCCTATGCCTCCCTTTCCCAATCTGAAGGTTTCCCCTTTAGGGTTGGTTCCCAAAAAGACCCCTGGGGAGTTTCGTTTAATTCACCATCTGTCATACCCGGCGGGCCATTCGGTCAGTGATGCCATTCCTGATGACCTTTGTTCTGTCAGGTATACGTCGTTTGACCAGGCCCTGCGCATGGTGCGCTCTTGTGGCCCGGGTGCACTTCTGGCCAAATGTGACATTAAGTTGGCATTCCGGTTGTTGCCAGTGCACCCGGGTGACTTTGAGTTATTGGGTTTTAAATTCCAAGGGAAATTTTATGTTGATAAAGCCATGCCTTTTGGCTGCTCTATTTCCTGTTCAGCATTTGAACGTTTTAGCACTTTCCTTCAGTGGGCCTTTGTTTGCAGGTCTGGGTCCCGGTCTGTAGCCCATTACCTCGATGATTTCTTGTTTGGGGGTGAACGGGGCTGGGACACGTGTACGCATCTCCTCAATACATTTCAGACGCTAATGCAGGAACTCGGTGTCCCTTTAGCGCCCGAAAAGACCGAGGGCCCATCAACTAAGCTCACATTTCTGGGTATTGAAATTGACACGGTCTCGCAGGCATCCAGGTTACCCATGGATAAGGTTATCCGGATCACTGCGTTGATTTTGGCCTTACTGGCCAAACGCAAGGTGTCACTTCGTGAGCTCCAGGTTCTCCATGGTCACCTTAACTTCGCCTGCAGCGTGGTCACGCCTGGCAGAGCTTTTGCTCGACGCTTATGCGACGCCATGGCTGGGCTATCCAGGCGCTATCACAGGGTCCGACTGAACAAGGGCATGAGGGCTGACATGTTGGTTTGGCTTAAGTTCCTGAGGGACTTCAACGGGGTGTCATTTTGGAGATCTGACCTTTTGGTTTCCCCTAGGTTCCAGGTTCAGTCGGATGCCTCGGGGTCCCTGGGATATGGGATTTACTTTGAGGGGAGGTGGGCCTACGGCCGATGGCCTCCAGCATGGCGGGGCACGGATCGTCTACGCGATCTTACATTCCTTGAGTTCTTCCCGATACTGGGAGCTTTGATGCTATGGGGTGAGGAGTGGGCCAATTCAGTGGTTCATTTCTGGTGTGACAATGCTGCGGTAGTGCACATCGTCAATTCCCAGACATCTAAATCACCCAAGGTCATGGAGTTAGTTCGCCAGTTCGTGTTGCGCAGCCTACGCCTCAATGTGCTCTTCCGGGCCAGACATGTACCAGGTATTAATAACGATATTGCTGATGCTTTATCCCGCCTGCAGATCCCCTGGTTCCGCGCCTTGGCTCCGGACTCAGAGGAATTCCCCTCGCCACTTCCGGATGAGATTTGGACGTTTGGCAAGGAGAGGTGAACCGGGCGATCGGCATGTCGCTGGCGCCCCGCATGCGTAAGGCGTATCACCATGCATTCAGTCAATTTAGAAATTTTTGTGCGCAACTCCGGTTGCCCGAGGTGTGGCCCATTCCAGTTGCACACGTTCTCCAATTTATGGTCTACCTACACAGTCAGGGCATTGTAGCCAATTGCTCATCGCACCATAACATCCAGGCTGTCAGCACTGGCATTCATGGCCAAAGTGAGGGGTTCTGCTGACAACACGAATGATTTCCGTATACGACATGTTTTGGAGGGGTGGACACGGGAACGTGGACGCCGCCCGGACAATCGCCACCCTATTTCTCCAGGGGTTCTTACCCACCTTGCACGAGGCTGGCATGACCTGTGTTTCGACAGGTATGAGGCAGCTCTGTCGGATGCCTCTGGCTCCCTGGGATATGGGATTTACTTTGAAGGGAGGTGGGCTTATGGCCAATGGCCTCCAGCATGGCGGGGCACGGATCGCCTCTGCGATCTTACATTCCTTGAGTTCTTTCCAATCCTGGGAGCTTTGATGCTATGGGGCGAGGAGTCCATTTTTGGTGTGACAATGCGGCGGTAGTGCACATTGTCAACGCTCAGATGTCTAAGTCACCTAGGGTGATGGCGTTGGTCCGTCAGTTTGTGTTACGTAGCCTACGCCTGAATGTGCTTTTTAAGGCCAGACATGTACCAGGTATTAATAATGATATTGCTGATGCTTTATCCCGCCTGCAGATCCCCCGGTTCCGTGCCTTGGCTCCGGAAGCAGAGGAATTCCCCTCGCCACTCCCGGCCGAGATTTGGACATTTGGCAAGGAGAGGTGAACCGGGTGATTGGCATGTCTTTGGCACCCCGCACGCGTAAGGCGTATCACCATGCTTTTGTTCAATTTAGAACCTTTTGTGTGCAACTTCAGTTGCCCAAAGTGTGGCCCATTCCAGTGGAACAAGTTTTACAATTTATGGTTTATTTACACAGTCAGGGTTTGGCTCCTCGCACTATAGCATCCAGGCTGTCGGCACTGGCATTTATGGCCAAGGTGAGGGGTTTTGCTGACTGCGTGAATGATTTCCGCATACGACATGTTTTGGAGGGGTGGACACGGGAACGTGGCCGCCGCCCGGACACTCGCCACCCAATTTCACCAGGGGTGCTTACCCACCTTGCACGAGGCTGGCATGATCTGTGTTTTGATAAGTATGAGGCGGCTCTTTTTCACGCGGCTACCATGGTGGCCTTCTTTGGAGCGCTCCGCATCAGTGAGTTGGTACTACTGTCTAAGGCGGATGCGACTTGTAGGGCACTGGAACTCGACGATGTCTATGTCTCCAATGAGTGGGCTCAGTTGAGGATACGGTCCTCACAAGTTGATCAGCACGATGTAGGCAGTGGTGTTAGACTGCTACGATGTTCCATTGCAGACATCTGTCCGGTTGGTGCCCTACAAGAGTTCCTTGCAGTGCGTGGTACACACCCTGGCCCGTTTTTCTGCCACCAAGATGGGTCTCCCCTTACTAAATTTCAATTTTGGAAGGTGACCGGTAAGGCACTGTCCAGTGTTGGCCTCCCCGGGGCTCGTTACGGCACCCATTCTTATAGAATAGGAGCTGCTTCTACTGCGGCTGCATTTGGATACTCTGAGGCTGATATACGCCATATGGGGAGGTGGGGATCGAAGTGTTTTGAATTATATGTTCGCCCTCTTCAAGTATGAGTACCAGATAAGTCACTGTCCTATCTTTTTTATCTTACAGACCCTGTGTGTCCCCGCACACTGGTGGCAGTATGGCTGGTGGGCCATATCTATGTGCACTGGGCAGCGCAGTACGCTGTGGCGACAGAGTGGGGACCCCAGCTTGGACTACGTGCCTCCGCATGTATCAGGTGGTATGGTAAGCGCGGAATGTTATGGCGGGAACTGTTGCCATTCCTTTTCTCCATCAGGGATGCTGAACCGCCTGATGTCTTGGTGCTGCACCTCGGGGGCAATGACCTGGGCCAGGTCACTGGCCTTTCCTTAAAACATACGATCTGCAGTGACCTAGCTTATTTGCATTATGTGTGGCCTGCCACAACGCTGCTATGGTCGGAAATCATACCGCGTCACGCTTACAGGGGGGTATCAACCTCCAGGCCCTTGACCGCGCTCATCGCTCGGTGAACAGGGCAGTGGCCCAGTTCTTTGCTGACAAGGGTTTGGGGCGGGTCATCCAACACCCCACCATTAGTCTCCAAAAATTACGATCTTTACACAGGGGAAGGGGTCCATCTGTCGCCCAGAGGTATGAACCTCTTTTTTGGAAGATTTGCAAGCAGGCCTGTTGACTGAGCTGACGGTCTGGGGGGGGGGCGGTGAGTCTTTATCAAGCCTCCCCGTGTGGCGGGTAGCACTGGTAAGGTAAATATTTATGACCCACAGGTATCCGGCAGGTTTGCAATTGACTGGCCAACACTAGATAGGTACAAGTTTGTTAACGTTGACCGGTCAACCACGAACCAGGCAATGGGGTGATGGCAGGAGCTCTTCAGCATGCATCACCCCGTGATTTGACGGATACACGTCAGAGGGTGGGGTCAGTAGATAGTTTATTGACTACGGTCAACAATTTGTTTGTTGTAAACAAACAAATTGATACAAATGGATACATTGTAGCCAATTGCCATTGGCAATTTTGGGAGGAACCTTACCAGTGTTACTGCAGCCTGCTTGCCTTAAGAATTATAATTGGCTGAGTACCAATTGAAATTTATAATTCGGACTAGGGCATGAATCAATAAATGTGGCCCAATGCCGTTATCCATATACCAGTGTCTGAGTCTTTTTTGGGGGGTGCGCCTGCAAATACATACATACATACATACATACATACATACATACATACATACATACATACATACATACATACATACATACATACATACATACATACATACATACATACATACATACATACATTGATTGATTGACTGATAATTCTTATTATTCCGAAGTGAACTCTTCATGTGGAGGAAGCCTAAAAGGCCATTAGCTTGGTCTAAACAAGCTTCCAAAGTACATGGCTCATTCTTGAATTGCCCCCCTCAAAAATCAAATTGCCCCATGTAGAAATCACAGTGTTAGACTAAAACAAATCCCTAGTCAATCAAGAAAGACCCTAAGTGATATTGTAGCAGTTATCCCTCTGCTTCAGAATTACCTTAATCACAATTGTCATGCAGATAAAATGGCAGAAGGCATATTTGTGCGCAAGGAATGAATAATTACATTGAATTCTGGAGCACATAAATCAGAAATACTTAACCTACTTTCAACTGCTAGTCCCAACTCTTGTAGATTTGCTGAATCAATTACTGAATGGTTAAGACAGTGGTCTTGTAAGCCCTACTGGGTCAATGAAATTCTTTAGCTGGAACTAACTATGGGGACTTTAGTTCAGGGGTCGGCAACCTATGGCCCGTGGTGCCATATCATCTAGCCTGCTCCCTTGCTCCAGTTGTTACTGATGCCAGAAGCAGCCAAGGACATGTTTACGGCCACCAGTCTGCCCCCCTCAACTGTGTGAGGGAGCATGACCCGATCCCTGACTTTAAAAGGTTGCAAACCCCTGCTTTAGTTGGAACAAACAACTGGATTTGAGCCCATGAGTTATTGATCTGCATATTGATTTTATGAGAAAGCAGAAATTTATTATGCCCATCACATGGACCAAAAATAACCACATCACTGATATCCATTTATATGCTATGTACATTTGAACTTTTAATTCTAAACTTTAGTTTTAAAGCTTTGCCTTTTTAATAGTAACAGGCTACTGACAGACTGGGTTTGTCATCTTTCCCATTTCTTCTTGTAGCTTGTACTTAAGCTTTATACTATATCTTTCACTCCCGCAACCTTTCTCTTTAACCTATTAATCTTCTAAGCCATTACCACAAAAACCATTCTTCAACACACAAAAAAAGGAGGGGTCGCATTTCTGCCATTGTTAAATTCGGTACCATTAACCCCTTGTAATATATTTTCAATGTAGTAAATAATTCCTCCTCCCCAAGAAAAGAGAAGCAGCCACAATCTCTTCTATGGCCCAATTTTTCACTCTTATAGGTTTTGTTTCCGCCTTGAAAATTGTGGTTTGAGGTAATGGACTAAGACTCAGAAGTTACTTTGTTGAACTTTTACTGAACCCCAAGTGCAACTCATTTTTCACAGCATAGTCCTTCTGAAGTATCTCAGCCCTGTTTATGTGCAATTGAACAAGCTCAGCTGTATTCTGTTGTTGCCCTAAATACCCACAGTCTGCTGACCATGCGGAAGGAAACATACTCTTAGGGCAGGACAATCCAGATAATCTTTAAGCAATTGGTACTGTACAAACCTGGCAACCAGTCTCCCAGCTCGATCATTTGCAAGCTAACAAATGCCTCCTGCTCTGCTGACTGTCGAATGACTAGTTCTGCCCAGCCCAACAACACTGCTGCGTCCTTAGTAACAGATTGCTGGTGAATGTGGAGAGCTATTTACTTATTCTGGTAGTGACACTTATAGCAACAGTTGGACACCTTTTGCCTTTACATTTAAGAAAAGAAAACAGAGAGAATACAGTGGAGGTGAGTGATCTCAGACCCTGGCCGAGACAGAGAAAAGGATTTATTTGGAATTAAAAATATTATTTCATAGCTGACCCTATCATTTAGACACAGTGAGACACCTGCTTAATGTATCTGATTTTGGTTCTTATGAAATGGGGGCAAATGCTTGGTTATTTAAATAGCAGTGGTGCTGGTGGTGGCGGCGATAATGCTGCTGCTGCTGCTGACGAAGAATTTACTCTTACTGACAGATATATATGTTTGTGGGGTTTTCTGCCTTGTGTGTGAAAATGACTTTACTAGCTTTGGGTAAAGTGCACACTTACTTTTTGGAGGGGATTTGCTTATTTTCCTCAAACAGCAAAATTGCTTTGGTCTGGTTAATTATTCAGCAGCTTGCTGCAGTTGTTCTTCAGTCACACAGTCGAGTCCGACCCCTTGTAACTGCATGGACCATCACACACCAGGCTCCTCTGTCCTCTACTATCCTTCACCAAGCTGGCAACCTTCAGATGAGTTGGACTACCACAGCCATCATTCTCCAGCAATTCCTTTGGGGCTGGGAACAACAGTGGTTTGACTGCAAGTATTTGCAGGACATCAGGCTGGGGAAGATTGTGTTGAAAGCACAATCAATTGGCTCAGTATAAGATAACCAGTTGGCCCAGTTGTTTCAGTGACCAATGGTCATCCAGGAGTCTACTAAATGGTCGAAGACCAGCATTTAAAATGGGACAGCCGTAGTGAATGCAGTTGTGTCATGAGAACAATGTATTTCCTTTTTCTTTCTTGCTATTTTACTAGTCTAGTCTGTTTTCCCCATCGCATAACACTAGAACTAGGGGACACTCCATGGAATTTTTGGGTACTAGTTCTCAAACAAATAAGAGAAAGTACTTTTTCACCCAGAAGATGACTGGTCTATGGAACATCCTACCAGAAGAAGTGGCGACAGCTGTCAGTCTTGACAGCTTTAAGAAAGGATTAGACAAGTTCATGGAGGACAAGGGTATCAATGGCTATCTTAACCTATAAAACCAAGGGTTAACCGTTGGAACTTGGTATAGGTTCCTACGGCTGGCCCCACTTGCCTGCACTCATCCTTCGGGAACACGGGTGGACTGGGTCCGCAGGTCAACGAAGGATTGAGTAAAGCGGCAGTGGGGCAACAGCCCCACAAATGTGAAAAAAGGGAAACAACTTCATTTCCCAACATTCTTTGCGCCGCGCTGCAACACAACCAATCAGGCTGAGAGGCGGAAGCACAAAGAAGGTGGGGAAACGCGGCACGGCCAATCAAAAATGAGCCGCACGGGAACAAAAGAAGCACAAAGGGAAAGCAAAAATGAAAAAATACAATCCCCAGTGTCCTGCGTGCCACAAGGCAGCCCACGGTAAGGGAAGCCAACACCCCCCCCTCGCCGCTGGGCTTCCTTACCGCGGGCCGCAAGGCAGCCCATGGTAAGGGAAACCCCCACACACCCCCGCAGCTGGGCTTCCTTACCGCAGGCCGCAAGGCAGCCCACGGTAAGGGAAGCCAACACACACACACCACCGCTGGGCTTCCTTACCGCGGGCGGCAAGGCAGCCCGCAGTAAGGGAAGCCCACACACACCCCGCCACTGGCCTTTCTTACCGTGGGCCGCAAGGCAGCCCACAGTAAGGGAAGCCCACACACCCCCGCCACTGGGCTTCCTTACCGTGGGCCGCAAGGCAGCCCATGGTAAGGGAAGCCCACACACACACCCCGCCGCTGGGCTTCCTTACCTCGAGCCAGCCAGGGAAGCCAGCCCCTTTCTCTCTCACACACACACAGACACACTCACAGCTTCTCTCTCTCTCACACACACACATACACACAGCTTCTCTTTCTCTCTCTCTCTCCCTCTCACACACACACAGCTTCTCTTTCTCTCTCACACACACATAGCTTCTCTTTCTCTCTCTCTCACACACACACAGCTTCTCTTTCTCTCTCACACACAGCTTCTCTTTCTCTCTCACACACACACAGCTTCTCTTTCTCTCTCCCTCTCACACACACACAGCTTTTCTTTCTCTCTCACACACACAGCTTCTCTTTCTCTCTCTCACACACACAGCTTCTCTTTCTCTCTCACACACACAGCTTCTCTTTCTCTCTCACACACACACAGCTTCTCTTTCTCCCACACACACACAGCTTCTCTTTCTCTCTCTCACACACACAGCTTCTCTTTCTCTCTCTCTCTCTCACAGCTTCTCTTTCTTTCTCTCTCTCTCACACACAGCTTCTCTTTGCAGGCGCACCCCCCAATAAAGGACTCCGACACCAATGAAAGTGGATAACGGCATTGGGCCACATTTATTGATTCATGCCCTAGTCCGAATTATAAATTTCTATTGGTAATTGACCAATTATAATACTTAAGGCAAGCAGGCCGAAGTAACACTGGTAAGGTACCACCCAAAATTGCCAACGGCAATTGTTACAATGTATCTATTTGTATCAATTTGTTTGTTGACAACAAACAAATTGTTGACCGTAGTCAATATCTAACTAATGACCCCACCCTCTGACGCGTATCCGTAAAATCACGGGGTGATGCATGCTGTCTAGCTGTAGCCATCACCCCATCGCCTGGTTCGTCGTTGACCGGACAACGTTTAACCAACTTATACCTGTCTAGTGTTGTCCAGTCAATTGCGAACCTGCCGGATACCTGTGGGTCATAAATGTTTACCTTACCAGTGCTACCCGCCCATGTGACCAAAGTCAACAGCAGCAACAGAAAAACCCCTATATCAAACCATAGCAACAGTGTGGGATGGGCGAAAAAACCAGGACCCAAGAGCCAATTGTGAGTCCCAGCCAAAAATTCCCACCCGGCCCCGAAGCGACCAAAATATCACACTGTTAACTAGGGAGGGGGTGGAGGGGAAAAACTTCTCCGCTCCGTCGCTTCGCAAAATGGCAGCTCGGCTGCCTCGTGGCCGCCCCTTATATAAGGGTGCTGGCCACGCCCCCTAACTACCCGGATGTCTTCGTCCAGTGGGGGGGCGCAAAGAGCGCGGCGGCCATTTTGGCGCTGCGCTTGCATTGCAGGCGCACCCCCCAATAAAGGACTCCGGCACCAATGAAAGTGGATAACGGCATTGGGCCACATTTATTGATTCATGCCCTAGTCCGAATTATAAATTTCTATTGGTAATTGACAAATTATAATTCTTAAGGCAAGCAGGCCGAAGTAACACTGGTAAGGTACCACCCAAAATTGCCAACAGCAATTGTTACAATGTATCTATTTGTATCAATTTGTTTGTTGACAACAAACAAATTGTTGACCGTAGTCAATATCTAACTAATGACCCCACCCTCTGACGCGTATCCGTAAAATCACGGGGTGATGCATGCTGTCTAGCTGTAGCCATCACCCCGTCGCCTGGTTCGTCGTTGACCGGTCAACGTTTAACCAACCTATACCTGTCTAGTGTTGTCCAGTCAATTGCGAACCTGCCGGATACCTGTGGGTCATAAATGTTTACCTTACCAGTGCTACCCGCCACACGGGGAGGCTTCCCAAAAGGCTCACCGCCCCCCCCAAGACCATCAGCTCGGTCAACAGGCCTGCTCGCCAGTCCACTAACAAGAGGTCCATACCCCCCTGCGACAGATGGGCCCCATCCCCTGAGTAAAAGCTCGTAATTTTGCAGACTGATGTCGGGGAGGCGAATGACGCGTCCCCCACCTTTGTCGAAAAGGAACCGGGCAATAGCCCCGTTCACGGAGCGTCGGCTCGGCCAAGAGCCTCGAGGCCGCACGCCCCCCTGTAAGCGTACCGCGGTATCGTGTCCGACCAATTGAGGGTTGTGGCAGGCCACACATAACGTGAGTGGGGCAGGTCACTGCAAATCGCAAGCTTCCGTGATAGGCCAGTGACCCGCCCTAAGCCATCGCCCCCAAGGTGCATAACCAGGACATCAGGCGAGTCAGCATCCCTGATGTAGAAAAGGAATGGCAACAGTTCCTGCCATAACATGCCGCACTTACCATACCACCTGAGACGTGCGGATGCACCCAGTCCCAGTCGGGGTCCCCACTCTGTCGCCGCAGCGTAATGCGCTGCCCTGTGCAGCGTAACGCGCTGCCCTGTGCAGCGTAACGCGCTGCCCTGTGCAGCGTAACGCGCTGCCCTGTGCAGCGTAACGCGCTGCCCTGTGCAGCGTAACGCGCTGCCCTGTGCACATGGCTATGGCCCACCAGGCACACTGTCACCGGTGTAATACGACACCCAGGGTCTGTCAAGGAAAAAAGGGGGGGAGAAACAGTGCAGTGACTAAACTGGTACTCACGGTTGAAGAGGGCGAACACAAACTGAAAACATTGTGATCCCCACCCTCCCATGCGGCGTATGTCAGCCCCGGAGTACCCAAAAACAGCTGCAGTAGAAGCCGCCCCTATCCTGAATGAATGGGTGCCGCAACGAGCCCCAGGGAGGCCAACACTGGCTAGTTCCTACGGGCACCCTCCAAAATTGAAATTTAGTAAGGGGAGATCCATCTTGGTGACAGAAAAAACGGGCCATGGTGCGTGCCACGCAGTGCAAGGAACTCCTGTAGGGCACCAACCGGACAGATGTCTGCCAAAGAACACCGTAGCAGTCTTACTCCACTGCCTACGCCATGCTGATCCGTCTTAGAGGAGCGTATCCTCAACTGAGCCCAGTCTTTGGCCACATAGACATCTTCGAGTTCCAGTGCCCTACGACTAGCATCCGCCTTAGACAGCATCACAAGCTCGCTGATGCAGAGCGCTCCAAAAAAGGACACCGTTGTAGCCGCATGAAACAAGGCTGCCTCATACCTATCAAAACATAGGTCCTGCCAGCCCCGTGCCAGTTGGGTAAGAACCCCTGGGGAAATTGGGTGGCGGTCGTCCGGGCTACGCCCACGCTCCCGCACCCACCCCTCCAAAACATGTCTCACACGGAAGTCAGCGGTACTGTCCGCATGTCCGCCTACTTTGGCCATAAAAGCCAGCGCTGACAGCCTGGATGCTATGGTTCGAGGTGCAAGGCCCTGGGAATGCAGGTCAACCATGAATTGAAGTATAAGGGCCACCGGGATCGGCCAGGTATCTGGCAGCCGGAATTGGGCACAGAATGCCCTGAAAGAATTGAATGCGTGTTGATACGCCTTACGCGTGTGTGGCGCTAGCGACATGCCGATCGCCCGGTTCACCTCTCCTTGCCAAAGGTCCATATCTCATCCGGGAGTGGCGAGGGAAATTCCTCCGCATCCGGGGCCAAGGCGCGGAACCGGGAGATCTGCAGGCGGGACAAAGCGTCAGCGATATCATTATTGACCCCCGGGACATGCCTGGCCCAGAACAGCACATTAAGGCGCAGGCTGCGCAATACAAACTGGCGCACCAGGTCCATTACCCTGGGTGATTTGGAAGTCTGTGAGTTGACAATGTGGACAACGGCCGCATTGTCACACCAGAAATGAACGACCGAGTTGGCCCACTCCTCACCCCATAGCATCAAGGCCCCCAGGATGGGGAAAAATTCCAGGTACGTAAGATCCCGCAGGCGCCCCGTACCTGACCAGGCTGGCGGCCACCGACCATAGGCCCACTTCCCATTGAAGTACATCCCATAACCCAGGGACCCAGAGGCATCGGACTGTATCTGGAAACGAGGGGAAGCCAGAAGGTCAGACCTCCAAAATGACACCCCATTGAACTCCCTCAGGAACTGGAGCCAGATAAGCATATCTGCCTTAATGCCCTGGGTTAGTCTGACCCTATGGTGGGGCCTGGATAAGCCTGTCATGGCGTCGCACAAGCGCCGAGCAAATGCCCTGCCCGGTGCGACCACCCTGCAAGCGAAATTGAGATGACCATGCAACACCTGCAGTTCCCGCAGTGATGCCTTGCGTTTAGCAAGCAAGTCCGAGATAAGGGCCACTATCCTTGACACCTTATCCCCTGGTAACCTAGAAGCCTGCGCTACCGTGTCAATCTCCACCCCCAGGAAGACTAGCTGTTTAGATGGGCCCTCGGTCTTTTCGGGCGCTAAAGGGACACCGAGTTCCTCCATTAGCGTCTGAAATGTATTGAGGAGACGTGTGCATGTGTCCCAGCCCCGTTCACCCCCGAATAAAAAATCATCCAGGTAATGGGCTACAGACCGGGACCCAGACCTGCGGACAAAAGCCCACTGTAGGAAGGTGCTAAAACGCTCGAAGGCCGAGCACGATATGGAACAGCCAAAAGGCATGGCCTTATCGAAATAATATTCACCCCGGAACTTAAAACCCAGCAACTCAAAGTCATCCGGGTGAACCGGCAGGAGGCGAAAGGTAGACTTAATGTCGCACTTAGCCAACAGCGCACCCGGGCCACATGAGCGCACCATGCGCAGCGCTTGGTCAAAAGATGTATACCTGACCGAGCAAAGGTCATCAGGGATAGCATCATTGACCGATCGGCCGGCTGGGTAGGACAAGTGATGGATCAGGCGGAACTCGCCCGGTGACTTCTTGGGCACCAAGCCCAAGGGTGACACTTTAAGGTTGGGGAACGGGGGTGCAGGGAAAGGGCCAGCGACCCTGCCCGCATCAACCTCCTTAGAAATGCTGGCGGCAGCCACCTCCTCCCTCCCCTTAAGGGACAAAAGGTTGGGGGCATCTTGGGGGGACCTATCACCCTGGAAAGGAATACGGAACCCCAGTCGAAAACCCTGAAGCAGGTAAACCGCATCTGCCCCCCTCGGGTACGATGCGAGCCAACGCTCCAACATGTCCACATTAATTGGGGAGGGGGCCTTTCGGTGGACCAGCTCCCTCTGTGGCAGTCTTGCCAGCCCCTTGTCCGCCCCTACCTTTGCCCCGCACCCCTCCAGGCCTGGGGCAGGCGGAGGCCGCATGGGGGCCAGTGCAAGAGGGACACTCATGCCTGTACCGGCAATTCTTCCTACTGCAGGAACCATTGGACGAGAAAGTCCAGCACAGCAGGCGGGCTGGAACCCCCTGCCCCGCCACCTGGCGGGGTGTCTGTGCTGGGGCCGCTCGCTGGACCACATGTCCACAATGGTATCTTTCCCCAGGCGCAGGGCGCGTGGGAGTCATGTACAGAAGCCACAGCTTCTGGCAGGGCTCGTCCCACCTCATCTCAGGGTGCAGGGGAATCCGCATACGGAATTCCTCGTCGTAAGCCAACCACGACGGGCCCGGGAAGTCGACCATCGCCCGGTAAATGTTGTCCAAATACTGGACCATCGGAATTGCCAAATCCGGCCGGGCCCTGAGGTAGACCGCCATGTATATGAGGTACGCCAGCAACCAATTGGCCCACGTACGTGGCGGCTTACGACGACGTGCCTGTTCCTTATCCTTCTCATCCTGCCCCTCCCTCTCTTCTTTGGTGGGCTCTCTGTTAAGAAGGGAGAAGATGTCCACATACTCCCCACGCCAGATCTTCTCTTTGGTGGCCTGGGCCAAATGGTCCCCCAGGGGCAAGGAAATACCCCGCTGTCGGCAATGCCGACACCGGCACAGTGGGAACCACGGGGATCTGGAAAGGAGCCTGGACCAACCCGGCCAGCCCTAACACATTCCCAACTGAATAAGAGGTACCACCCAAAACGGGGCCCTGGTTGAGCGGTGAAGTCACCGGGTGGGACGTTGGCGACTGAACCGTCGCGACACCCATGCGAGGCCACGGCCACTGGAATGCCCCCCCCAACGTGGGTAGGTGTGTGGGTGCACTAGATTGAACCGCATACTCACATGCAGCACCCCCGCGGGCCGCCCCCACCGGGGGTTCCGGCCCGCTGGGGGCGTCGGAGCTCACGACCGCAATTGAGCTCGTCGACGGGGCCTGACCAGCATCAGCCTGTTGAGTGGGGAGCTGCGAGGCAGTGGCTGAAGCCGGCCCACACGCCTCGGGCAGCTCGACCCGTCCTGCCGCCTGCCGCTGACCGGCAGACAATGGATCAACCTGCACCCCAAAAGGCACCCCCGGGTGGTTAACCCTCGCGAGGGATGCCTCGAGGGCCGCAACGCGGGCCAGAAGGGCCTCAACACTAACGTAGCCCCCTAAGCCAAGTGGGGGCAAAGGGCCAGCCGGCCCACTGGCTGCAGGCGCCGGTCCAGGTCCCTGGACCCCGAGGCCCATATACGGCCACGACCCCAGGCCCAGCCCCTGCAGGGCCGGGGGGGTACCCTGCCAGGGGAGGGAACCCAGCCACCCACCATGGCTGAAACCCCCCGCAGGAAGCTGCGCACCCATGGAAGAAGGCCCCGCAGAATGGGCCATGCCAGAGGCAGTGGCCACTGCTTGCGGGCCGGGGGCTGCGGCCCCAGCTGGGCCGGTACGTGGACCCCCCGCCTCGGGCCAAGGGGCAATTAACCCCATCCCACCGGTCCCGGTGGGCTCAGGCAAATGAGGCTGCTGGGAAGGTGCACCCGGCTGGCGCCTCCGTGCAGAACGAGCCGCGTTCGCAGTCGCCTTCTTCTTAGAGGGCTTAGCAGCTAAATTATGGGAAGCCGGAAAAGTCAAGAAAATCAGCAGCCAGAGGCTTCCCTAAGAAAGGCAAGAGCGACGGAGGTAAGAGGGAAAAACTTCTCCGCTCCGTCGCTTCGCAAAATGGCAGCTCGGCTGCCTCATGGCCGCCCCTTATATAAGGGTGCTGGCCACGCCCCCTAACTACCCGGATGTCTTCGTCCGGTGGGGGGGCGCAAAGAGCGTGGCGGCCATTTTGGCGCCGCGCTTGCATTCTCTCTCTCTCTCACACACACAGCTTCTCTTTCTCTCACACACACAGCTTCTCTTTTTCTCTCCTTCTCATACAGCTTCTCTTTCTCTCTCTCTCACACACACAAGCTTCTATTACTCTCTCTCTCACATACACACACACATACAGCTTCTCTCTCTTTCTCTCTCTCTCTCTCTCACACACACAGCTTCTCTCTCTCTCTCTCTCTCACAGCTTCTCTTTCTCTCTCTCTTCCTCTCTCACACACACAGCTTCTCTTTCTCTCTCACACACACACAGCTTCTCTTTCTCTCTCTCACACACACACAGCTTCTCTTTCTGTCTCACAGCTTCTCTTTCTCTCTCTCTCACACACACACACAGCTTCTCTTTCTCTCTCTCACACAGCTTCTCTTTCTCTCTCACACACAGCTTCTCTTTCTCTCTCACACACAGAGCTTCTCTTTCTCTCTCTCTCTCACACACACAGCTTCTCTCTCACACACACACACACACAGCTTCTCTTTCTCTTTCTCTCTCTCACACACAGCTTCTCTTTCTCTCTCTCTCCCTCTCTCACACACACAGCTTCTCTTTCTCTCTCTCACAGCTTCTCTTTCTCTCTCACACACACACACCTTCTCTTTCACACACACACACACAGCTTCTCTTTCTCTCTCTCTCACACACAGCTTCTCTTTCTCTCTCTCTTCCTCTCACACACACACAGCTTCTCTTTCTCTCTCACACACACACAGCTTCTCTTTCTCTCTCTCTCACACACACAGCTTCTCTTTCTGTCTCACAGCTTCTCTTTCTCTCTCTCACACACACACACACAGCTTCTCTTTCTCTCTCTCACACAGCTTCTCTTTCTCTCTCTCACACAGCTTCTCTTTCTCTCTCACACACAGAGCTTCTCTTTCTCTCTCTCTCTCTCTCACACACACACAGCTTCTCTCTCTCTCACACACACACACACAGCTTCTCTTTCTCTCTCTCACACACAGCTTCTCTTTCTCTCTCTCTCCCTCTCTCACACACACAGCTTCTCTTTCTCTCTCTCACAGCTTCTCTTTCTCTCTCTCACACACACACCTTCTCTTTCACACACACACACACAACTTCTCTTTCTCTCTCTCTCTCTCTCCCTCTCTCACACACACACACAGCTTCTCTCTCTCTCTCTCATTATTTGGTAAAATAAAAAAAGGAAAAAATTATATCATCCTTGGTTCTTTTTTTTAATCCCCCACCCCACCCCACCCCAAAAAAACACTACTGATCACAGTTTATAACAGCCCGGCAACGCGATCCTCCTCAGTCCACACAACTCCGTACCCATTGTATTTACAATGCCATCTAGCCATCTCATTCTTGGCTGTCCCCTTTTTCTTTTGCCCACCACCTTCCCCAGCATTAAGGCCTTCTCAAGTGAATCCTCTCTTCTCATTTGATGTCCAAAATACTTCAGCTTCATCTTTACTATTTGACCTTATAATGAGCACTCAGGGCTAATCTCTTCTACTATTGACCTATTTGTTCTTCTCGCTGTCCAAGGGACTCTCAAAACTCTCCTCCAGCACCACATCTCAAAGGCATCTATTTTTCTTCGCTCAGCCTTTCTAATGGTCCATAATTTTTAAAAAAAAAAAAACATTTTAAACAGCCCGGCAATGCCAGGCAACCTCTGCTAGTAATTATGTATACCTAAGGACAACCTCCGGGTTGGAGAGATAGGCAGGATATCTCTCAATGCCATTTCCAGGGAATCCTAAGCAGGTGAAGGCATCTGCTTGGGAATACCCTGAAGCAAATGGTGAGCCACTGTGTGAGACAGAATGCTGGACTGGATGGGCTGTGGCCTGTCCAGCAAGGCTGTTCTTATGTTCTTATCATGTTTTAAAACTATCATGTTTTAAAAATCATGTTTTGTTAAAAGTACGTGGAAACAGAATTTACTTTTTACACCAAACTTTGCCTTAAAATCACCCAAACAATGGAGTAAGGGAAATGGTTGGATGTATTTTTGCAGGTATGCCTTTGAAGTATTTAATTTATTCCTATGGAACAGCCATAGGAACAATAGGTGCATCCTGAAAAGACAGCATAAAGAAAATTTAATTGCAATTATGAAGCAGCGTCTTCTGACCATGACCAGGGCCAACATGAAAACAGGTTAACTCATTCCCGCTTCTAAAACTGAGTCCTCACTTGGGATTCTTCTCAACCAGAAATTACCATCTTGCATTTAAGAAGGAATAAAATGGTTTGGCTTTCTGACAGCAATAGTGATTAGTGAGATTAGGAGATTCCTAAAAAACATTACAGATCTATAAGGAAACTTGTCCAGATATGTGTTACTGCATTTGGTCACAGTCAACCTTTCTTATCATGAATTCTCTGTCCCCTTCTCTCTGCAACATAAAATTCAACCTGCAAACTCTTTGAGTTAAAGGTTTATCTTATGTTTTCATTACTTTGTTAAGCACCATGTCCACTGCTGTATGCAAATTAAGAAGATCAAGGCAAGCAGAATTAGCCTGATTGCCTTTCTTCCGTTTTGTTTTGGAAGAGATGGAAATGTTATTATGGGTGAGAAATTCTAAAGTTATGTGCTCTGGCGTTACAGAGCTGTGAGAGAATACTGATGATGGCTTCTGTCAGAAACATTCCTTATGGATTCAGTGCAGATTATGAGATTGTGACAAAGATTATTGGGAGCAAATACATACGGTGCCTGGTAGAAAAAAATGGGGGGTAAGTGTTATATCTGGGGGTGGGGGATGGGAGCCTTGGACATCCATCAAAGAAGTCATAAAATGTAATGCATTTTAAAAATATTGTTTGAAAAATTGGTTATGCAAATATTGCTTATGCAAATATTGCTTATGCAAAGTTTATGTTACTAATTAAATTGTAGCAAATGCTGACCCCTGTGTTTTAAATGATGGCCTATATTACCCCAAGGGGGGATACAGGCCATCATTTATAATTTTCAAGGAAACAGGTGTTTAAAGTAGGTGGGCACTTAAACTCTAGTCTAATAGAAGCACACATACATCTTATACGTGTCTACCAAGAATTAAACCCCACTGAGCTTAGTTCAACCTACTGCCATCTAAATTTGTGAATGATTAGTTACTTAGTTTAGTTGATTAAATGATGTGAAAGCACTGAACTGAATTTAGTTACAAAGCCATCCTCAGACTTTTGAGTTGAACATGCCAAGGTCTAACAACATACTTCTTAATACTTTGGAACCACGTCTAAAGAATGCCCCCTAGAGTGATTAAATCACATAACGTATAGGTTTTTAAAGAAAATGGTGCCCCGCATAATGAATTTTCTTATGGAAAAAAGTGTATAATGAATTTTCAATGGGGAAATTTCCATAGGAAAATCGTATGACAAAATTGCATAGCAAACAGACTCGTAGAATGAATTAAAATTATTATACGGGGTTTTACTGTACTTCACATCACTTTGAAATGGGGCTCATCTATACACTTCAAGTCTCTACCATGGGTTCCATCTGACACATGTTCATGGAAAAGATCGACATTGTTCTTGAAAGCAATTCTTCCAAGGTTTACTCTGGACATCACATGCTGGCATCTGGCCAATAGTGTTGTGAGGTTGAGGGATATATTTATCACATGTGTCCATACTATTTGTTCAACTATTCCCTATTTGAACAAATGGAGCTGTGGTGGCTTAGTGGTTAAGGTGCAGAGCTTGGCAACCAGAAGGTCAGCAGTTTGAGACCCAAGTGCTGTGCAACAGACTGAACGACCGTCATCTGTCCCAGCTCCTGCCAATCTAGTAGTTCAAAAGCAAGAAATTACAAGTAGCTAAATAGGTACTGCTTCAGCAGGAAAGGTAAAATTGTTCCGTGTGCTCCAGCATCTATTTATTTATTTATTTACTGAATTTCTATACCACCTATCTAGATGTTACCCCACTTTGGGCAGTGAACAAGCAGAGAAACCAATAACAGAAATATCCACAACAAATTAAAACCCATCTAGTCATGCTTACCACATGACCACAGAAATGTCTGCAGATGCAGACAGCAGTGGCTGTAAACAGAAATGAGCACTAGCCCCTAGTGTCAGACATGACTGGCTTTCAAGCAAGGGAGATGAAATTTAGTTTGTAATATATTTTTTATTTTGTCTCCTATCAATCTGAGTAAGTCTTCTGAAAATCCCTATTAATGCCACACTGAGAATTTTTATGAGTATACCTTTTAACCACTTCTTAAAAAGAGCATGCTTTTACACATCACTTTGCAGCCCTGGTAGACAAAGAAGTGATTCTTTTATATATATATATATATATATATATATATATATATATATATATATATATATATATATATATATATATATATATATATATATATATATATATATATATATATATATATATATATATATATATATATATATATATATATATATATATATATATATATATATATATATATATATATATATATATATATATATATATATATATATATATATATATATATATATATATATATATATATATATATATATATATATATATATAAGAATCACTTCTTTGTATATATATATAAGAATAAGAATCACTTCTTTGTATATATATATATCAAAGCCTTTTCTTTTGAAGATGCATTCTTTCCTGCCAAATAGTACACATAATACCCTCAAAACATGACATCCATAAGCTAGTAACTTTATTTTATGAACCTTAACCTCAGTCTCAGAAAATTTTACAAAATAATCTTAGATTTTTTCTGAATTTCCTCTGTCCAGAATTACACAATAAACACAGTGATTGAAGGCTGACCCACAGGTTTCATTACACCAGCTAAACTACTCATTTCTGCCATTTTTAAAAAAAGGTTTCAGGAAACAATATTTGTAATATGAATGTGAAATGTAAACATGGTTTGTCTACATATCAATAGATGCATTGTATACCTGTTTCCTCACAGTGCAAAGCAGAGTGTGAAAGCTGACACACAATCCATGCTGAGCACATTGCTCCCTTCTAATGCAAGACAGACACATGGAAACCTTCCAAACCAAAATAAGCCTCCTTCTCAACAGGCCTGTTCTGGTCTCAGGGATGAACAACAGAACAAAGGTGGAAAGGAAGAACATAAGTCAAAACAGGCAGAGGAAACTGAGAGCAGATTTGTGGGCAACCCGGTGAGTTACTACAACCACCATGGTTGTTTATTCTAATTTGTGTCTTGCAGGGATCTAGGAAAACTGTACTGTACGTGGTATGAGCTTCCATCCAAACTACACAATACCAAGTTTCCAGACAACAAGATGAAGCAAATTACAATAATTTTACAGTTTTAATATCTTCCTTGGAATTTTGTAAGACAATTTTTCTGAACAAGCAATGCATAGCATTGTATATAGGCAATATATATCTTGAGGAAGTGTGTCTGCAACAATATTTATGTTAGGAAATGAGTATAGAGTCATGTGCAATTTTTTGTAAAGACTTTTTAAAAAAAGATTCATAAACTGAGACAAAAATGTACCTGATGAAAAGTGAATACAGTATTACAGAAAGAAGAATGAAAAGATTTGTTTTCCTATGCTTTCTTATTCAGACAAGATGCCAACTTCCAAATTAAAGGTGACAATTATTGCTGTCAAGAGACACATTTTCATTGTTTCCATGTCTGTGCAATGTGGTGTGCTTATCTCTGGGTGGCCACTGAAACAAGCGAATGTGCAACCAATGGAAGGAATATCAAACTTCCTTTAACACTTGTGAGAATTCTGTGTCTAACTGAGAAGCTGCCAATTCATCTGGTTCTGCCCTCAGTTAATTATAAATTAATTGTCACTAGGCTCAGTTTTATCTCAACCTGCGACCCGTGGGCAGGATGCGGCCCATGGTGCCATTTTGTGTGCCCCCCCCACTGCCTCCACCACACCGGGAAGTGCCATGTGGTGAAGGAAGGGCAAAATGGCTGTCCGGCCCCCAAAGCTATCTGAGGGAGCATGACCTGGCCCCCAGCTTTAAAAGATTGAGAACTCCTGCTCTAGGTAAAAGTTGCTCTTACTCAAAAGCCAGTCTTATCCAACTCTAGGGTTTGCTGCTCATCTCCATTTATAGCCAAACAACACTGTCTGCATCTGCAGACATTTCCATGGACATGTGGCAGACATGACTTGACACCTGAGTGCATGGAACACTGCTACCTTCCCACCAAAGTGGTACCTATTTATCTAATTGCAATTACTTGCATTCAAACTGCTAATTTGACAGCAGCTGGGACAGAGTTGGAAGTTAACTCCATCATGCAGTACTCAGGTTTCAAACTGCTGACCTGCCAACCTTCCAGTCATCAAGTTCAGCATCTTAACCACTAAGCCACCACAGTCCAGAACCCTCTACCAGGAGTTTTAAAAAAGCATTCTGGAGGAGATTACGGTATTTCAGCATCCATGAAATCTGGAGCACCTCTGTCTCATATTTGGATTCTGCTCAAGGCACTGGATCCAAAGTTTCTCATATTATTCATATTCATATTAAATTACAAACAAAGTGAGCTTCTGAGTTCCACTGCACTGTTGATCAGACAAAGGTAGTATTTTGTTTGTTTATTTATTCAATTTGTATAGCCACCCCAATTGACGTGCGACTCTGAGCAGCGTACATAAAATCCCCAATGTTTAAACTATAAAAACCCTTAAAATTCCTAAAAACACTAAAAAAACGACCTCCCACTCGCACCAATTAAAAATCTAGATTAAAAACTATTAAAAGCATGAGTGATCCTGCTCTAAATGAGCCGGGGGGTAGTGGTTTGCTCCCTCTCCACCTCCCCACACCTGCCCTGCCAGCCAGGTTTTCAGCTCTTTCCTGAAGGGCAGCAGCTCTGTCTGGAGACACAGTTCAACTGGCAGGAGGTTCCATAGGGCAGTTTAAATAGAAGGACCAAAATTGGATTAGATGTGGGTGTGACTCTATTATTATATTATAGTTTTGTATTATGCTGTTGTATATTATTATGTGTGGGTTTTTTTTGTAGATTGAATATTGTATCATTGTGTATATCATACCTGTCAGGTACACAGAAGTGGCCAAACAGAGTGGCAATGTTCAAAGATAGGAAATCTGTTTGAGGCTTGAATATGTAGTAATAGGTAATATAATATAATGTTTTATTCTTAAGTAGTATATTGAATTAATCTTGTAGTTAATATATTCAGAATCTTCCAGTAGAGCAATACAACAAGTCCAATACATTATGAAAGTCAACCGGTATGCAGACTCTTTCGGGAGAATTTCCCTTCATCAGACAACTTGACTTGCTAACTTTCCAATATCTGAAAATACATACAATATATATAAAAAATTAATTCTGAACTGGAATATTGCTACTGAGCTAAGTATAAAAGAGAAACCCACCTGGATATACAACATTTAGTTTTCAAAGGATATCTTGTTTTCATGTTGCATCCTAACCTCTTTTCGTTTATTCATTTTGGGCTGTGGATGTTACTGACTCAAAATATTACTCCCCTTATAAATCCTGCTGATAGGAAACCAGGTGTGCATAATCTAGCATTCCCCTCCCATGCCTCCTAATTGATGTAGCGCTTTCCCCGCATGCGAGGAAGGGTTTTACCCCTTCCTCGCATGTGCGGAAAGCGCTTCGCCACTTGCGTAGGGGCTGCGCAAGTGGCGTAGCACTTCCGTGCATGCGTGGAAGGGGTAAAACCCTTCCACGCATGCATGGAGACCGATCTGCGCACAAGCGATGTGCGCAGGTCCCGTTTTTGCGGAGCCGCGGGTTGACAGGTATGGTGTATATACTTTGTATATTGTTGATTTATGTTGCGATTCTTGTGAGCTGCCCTGAGTCGGCGTATGCTGAGTTGGCGGCATACAAATCGAATCAATCAATCAATCAATCAATCAATCAATCAATCAATCAATCAATCAATCTTACAACAGCCCTAGTGGTTAAGCTGAGACATGATGAGGAGCTGGAGATCATGCAACAAGCAGAAGTGGGATATTTATGCCTAGATCTTCCCTGTGTTAGCCTAATCTCAATTTGCCTACAAATAGCAGAATACTTCATATATTCTTATAATGAATGTCTTTTGTTCTGTACTTCAAAAATATCCTTTTTTTACTATAGCTATTTTGCTATTCCAGGGTTTAAGACCACTAAATACACACTGTGTCACTGCTCCTTCTGGAGATAAGTCTTTGTCCTATATTCATACACTCCAAAAATCATCCATTGGGCCTCAGAATTTAAGGCAACATGAAGGACAACAGGTAACAACATTTAGAATAACATTGAAGAGAATTGTATTCTCAAGTGTTTAATGTGTGACTGTTGGATCCATTCTTTCAGGTGCTAAAATAGCTCAGCATAAAACATTTTATATTTTGGATGCTTGATATACACGCCCACCCCTATGCTGTTTCTATTATATCTGACTAGACATGCAAAATTAGATGATTTTAGGATTAATATTCTTTGCTAATATTCCTGTTTGAATGAACTCAAATTTACTACCTTGAATGCTTAGAAATCCAGATTTTTATTTTTATGTTTTGCTGTTTTATACCTATTCTGAATGTAGAAAGAATATATTTTCATCCATGATCCAGTGTAATCTATCCCTTCCCATCCCATTTCTCATTATAACTCAAAAACAGCTCTAGGTAGTTATTTACTCCTCTGAACCAGGTTTCTGTAGTGAATGAATAACTGTGCAAAAGCAAATTTATCAGCAGATGCCCTCACCAATTGGATTAAATTTGTTGTGTTTTAATGCCCAGAAGTATTCAATTTAAATTATATGTTTAATTCACTTTGATATTGTTAGTTTCCATGAGTCTCATTTTGGAAGAAAGATGGGATACAAATCCAATGGATGGATGGATATTGATGGTGACAATTTTTACAGTTATCCCTGTACACTATATATTTTTTCATTTCAATCACATACAAATGTGGCAAGTAAATAGTGCTGAAAATTTAATTTCCCCTGCTGCTTTTTTTAGGATAATCAGGAATCAACAGAGATATATCAAGAGAATGATTCTCTTTTGGCTGTCCTCAGAAAGGAGCATGAGATAACTCCTCTCAGTGTAATCACATTAGACAACCTGCAAGAAGAATGCAAAGTTTTGGATCCCAAAGCTTCTGGATCTCTGTCTCGGGCACAGCTGAGTCACCTGCTTTTAAAACATGAAATCCCTCTGCTATTACCAACAGTTAAACAGCTGTTCAAGAAATATTCAAAAGCAAGCAATCAAGAATTGGTATGTTAATACAACATCAACCACTATGATTAAAAAAAGTTTTATATCATGGCTGCAGCAGGTTGGATCTTTTTTAAAGGTTTGTTGGGCATTTTGGAATAGAGATTTTAAAAACGTGGCTTTAAAAACTATGGCCAGTATACTGCTCATTATTGAAGTGTGTACAGAGATTTGATGGCACAACTGCCATAGTGAGTCAACAAGGACCCTGCTGCATGAGACCAGGCACATGAACACCACCTTGTCAATGCGTCTGTGGTTGGAACAGTTTTCCAGCACATGCATTGCTAACATTTACAGCAGGTGGCAGCCTTGGCTAGGAGGGCCTTTGCACAGCTCCGTGTCATTTACCAATTGCGCTCACTCCTGGACCAGGACTCCTTGCTCACGGTCACTCATGCTCTGGTCACCTCCAGATTGGATTATTGTAACGCGTTCTACATGGGGCTGCCCTTGGTGACCATTCGGAGGCTCCATCTGGTCCAGAATGCGGCTGCCCAGGTTGTGATGGGGTGTGGGTGTTATGCTCGTGCCTCACCACTTCTCCGGGAGCTGCATTGGTTGCCAGTGTGCCTCCAGGTGCAATTCAAGGTGCTGGTTTTGACCTTTAAAGCCCTTCATGGCATTGGACCAGGCTATTTAAGAGACCGCGTCGCCACAAGGAATTCAGCCCATCCTACTAGGGCAGACAGGAGGGGCTCACTGGTGATCCCATCAGTGAAAGCAGTACATCTTATTGGGACCAGGAAGAGAGCCTTTTCCGCGTCTGCCCCAGCCCTGTGGAACCTCTTACCACCTGAGCTGCGTCTCCAGGCAGAACTACTCCCCTTTAGAAAGATGCTGAAGACATGGCTCTTTCAGCAGGTTTGGGGCACGCTTGACTCCACTAGTCAAGCCCGCTCACTGATTTAGCCTATGTGAGGGACTGTCCCCCAGTTTAGTTACTCTGTTTTAATGTGGGTAAGGGTGGGGAGGATTGGTTTTTTAATGATAATTTGTTTGTTGTTGTGTTTTAATGCTGGTTTTAGCTGGGGTTTGGGGGCCTCGGTTTTAGCTGTTGTTGTTAAACTGTTTTATATTGTAATTTTTACTTATTGTATTTTCTCCCTCTTCCCTTTCCCTTTTTGTTGTTAGCCACCCTGAGTGGGTTACCCACCAGGAGGGCAGGATATAAATGTGCAAAATAAATAAATAAATAAATAAATAAATAAATAAACTATTGCCATAGGACTCACTCCTTCCATAGTATAAGTATAAGCTTAATTTTAATTTTCCATTTTTGATAGATTTTAAATAAAGATAAATTACAAGTCCTCCAGTGCCTTGTTTGTAGACATCTTGCTGGGTGCTGCAGGAGACATGATCCAGGACTAGTGTTCTAATGTAGGGCCCAATTATGTTCTAATACAGGGTTTCTCAACCTTGGGCCCACCCCAGATGTTCTTGGACTTCAGTTCCCAGAAGCCTAAGTCAGTACACCTGCTGATCAGGGTTTCTGGGAATTGAAGTCCAAGAATATCAGGTAGCCTAAGGTTGAGAAACCATGGAGTAAAGCATACTGCCAGTGACACAATATTGATCATCAGGCAGTAGTTAACTAACCTGACAACCCTGAGGGTTAATAGCCTTGGGGGGTGGTGCCTACAGGAAAGGGTGATGGTCTCCAAGTAGATCAAATCCCATTTGAATCCATCCTGATGGAGGGCAGCAGCTGATGAAGACTTTGTGTGCCAAAAGGACTCAGGACCAGAAAGTGACTCACAAACCCGGATCTGTGGTATGAGTATAACACGGTAATTCAGAAGGCCAATGGAAAACTATTGTTCCCAGGACAATCTTCATGGCTGATTGCCATGAGGATAGCTGATATTTGGAATTGGATACAGCACTTGAAGAAGAAGTAACTTTCAGGCTATGCTATATCTTTGAACTTGTTTGGCTTAATTGTTAGATTTATTTGCTTATTTCTTTTTGTGAAGAAACCTCACAAAATGACTTCAGTTAAATCCTTTCCGTCAATCACAACATTATTTTTGCACAGCTAAACATTGTTGTTATCCTGACAAGTTATCAAAGTTCATTTTCAGCTATCTTTTAAACCTCTTTGCCTTACTTGCAGGTAAATTATGAAAAATTGATTCAGTTTTTAAAACTAGTACCAGGATGTGAAATACAGCAAAGACTGGACCATGCACAGAAGAGTAATGTAAAGAATCAGAGCAAAAGGTACAATTTTAAGATTAAGCGTACACTTTGCTCTTAATAAATGAGCAATGAATCTAACAAAAAAAATCTTCCTCTTCATTTCCATCTGTTAAGAGACTTGTTATTATAAACTACTCACAGTGATTCCAAATAAAAAATTGGCTCACTTATAACTTTGAAAATAGTACTTAAGAGCACAGATTTCTCTCTCTCTCTCGCAGCTATTCAAATCGTCTGCTATGAAATATGTTTTGTGTTTGTGAACACCTACTCTACAAACTGCTGGGATAAATCTGTCGAGATTATATAGACTTCCTTTAATTAACCTTGACAGGGAAAACTGGCAAGGAGATGTGGACATTTGTGTGATATATGCATGATTTGTGGTACTTTGGCAACTTGGAACTTGAGGCTGCAATCATTTACCTTTTTACCTAAGAATAAGACCCACTGAACTCAATGTACGGTGGAATCCCGACCTCCTGTACAAATGGTTTGACTTACAAAAAAAATTTGACATACAAATAAAAATTCTGGCTAAAACAAATTTGGCATACAAATTTTTAATAGGGAAAATTCGACATACAAAAAATATGGTGACATCTAGTGGCCTCTTCTGGTAATGCAATGCGTTTTCAACATACAATGTTTTTGACATACAAATAATCTTGTGGAACGGAAATAATTCGTATGTAGAGGTTTTACTGTAATTAACTTCTGACTAGATTATAAGACTGTGGGTGTTTTTAAAGAACACTTTTACTACAGCATATACCAGTGATGGTATACAGACTGAGTGCCCAAATAGAAAGGTGGGGCAAACTCTCTGCTGGAGGAAGGGAGGAAGTACTCCCATTGGGCTGCTGGGTAGAGTGGCAAGTGAACTCTGTGCTGGGATGATGGCGCATGTGCCAACAGAGAGGGCTGGGAGTGCTATGTCTGGCACACGTGCCATAGGTTCACCGCCACTGGCCTATACATTCACCCCTCATACTATAGCATTCCTCATACCTAGATGGAGAAGAAGTTATGAACACATTTACCAAGTGAAATTATGAATGCACACTATACTAGTCTCACTGTTGGATATGGACAATTTGTTATAAGATGGCAATTTTTCCAGAGGCTGCTCTAAGACTGTGTAGCATGTAAGACAGGTATACACTATAATGTCTTTCTTTCTTTCTTTCTTTCTTTCTTTCTTTCTTTCTTTCTTTCTTTCTTTCTTTCTTTCTTTCTTTCTTTCTTACTTACTTACTTACTTACTTACTTACTTACTTACTTACTTACTTACTTACTTACTTACTTACTTACTTACTTACTTACTTACTTACTTACTTACTTACTTACTTACTTACTTACTTACTTACTTACTTACAGTCAGCCATCTTGCATAGAAGAGAAGGCGCTGCTAAAGGAGAGCCAACATGGCTTTTGCAAGGGCAAATCATGCCTCACTAATCTGTTGGAATTTTTTGAGAGTGTCAACAAGCATGTGGATAAGGGGGATCCAGTTGACATTGTTTATCTGGACTTTCAGAAGGCTTTTGACAAGGTCCCACACCAAAGGCTCTTGAATAAAGTTACCAGTCATGGAATAAAGGGACAAGTCTTGTCCTGGATCAGCAACTGGCTAAGGGACAGGAAACAGAGGGTAGCACTAAATGGACACTTCTCCAAGTGGAGGGAAGTAAAGAGTGGGGTCCCCCAAGGTTCAGTACTGGGACCCCTGCTTTTCAACCTCTTCATAAATGATCTAGAGGTAGGAGTAAAAAGCAAGGTAGCCAAATTTGCTGACGACACTAAATTATACAGGGTAGTGAAAACTGTGAGAGATTGTGAGGAGCTCCAGAGGGATCTCTCGACACTGGGGGAGTGGGCAAAACAGTGGCAAATGGGTTTCAACATTAGTAAATGCAGAGTGATGCATGTTGGGGCAAAGAACCCCAATTACATTTATAAACTGATGGGGTCTGAACTCTCTGCGACAAACCAGGAAAGGGACCTTGGTGTCCTGGTGGACAACTCAATGAAGGTGTCAACCCAGTGTGCCTCAGCAGTGAAAAAAGCAAACTCAATGCTAGGGATCATTAGGAAGGGTATAGAAAATAAGTCAGCAAGTGTCATTTTGCCTCTTTATAAATCTATGGTGAGGCCCAATCTGGAATACTGTGTACAGTTCTGGTCGCCATACCTCCAGAAGGATATTATGGAGCTGGAAAAAGTGCAGAGGAGGGCAACCAGAATGATTAGGGGACTGGAACACCTTCCTTACCATCTGAGGCTGCAACGGTTGGGCCTCTTCACTCTTGAACGACGACGTCTAAGAGGTGACCTGATTGAAGTTTATAAAATCATGCACGGTGTGGACAAAGTAGATAAGGAAAAACTGTTTTCCCTATCGCATAACACTAGAACTAGGGGAAACTCCATGAAACTTTTGGGTACTAGTTCTCAAACAAATAAGAGAAAGTACTTTTTCACCC
This sequence comes from Bradypodion pumilum, assembly GCA_035047305.1. Lineage (NCBI taxonomy): Eukaryota > Metazoa > Chordata > Lepidosauria > Squamata > Chamaeleonidae > Bradypodion > Bradypodion pumilum. Next base: position 103,097,643 of record JAWDJD010000004.1, on the reverse strand, counting down.
AGAGGATTACTGGTCTATGGAACTCCCAGCCAGAAGAAGTGGTGACAGCTGTCAGTCTTGACAGCTTTAAGAAAGGATTAGACAAGTTCATGGAGGACAAGAGTATCAATGGCTATAATTATGGATACTTAAGGACAACCTCCGGGTTGGAGAGATAGGCAGGATATCTCTCAATATCATTTCCAGGGAATCCTAAGCAGGTGAAGGCATCTGCTTGGGAATACCCTGAGGTAAATGGTGAGCCACTGTGTGAGACAGAATGCTGGACTGGATGGGCTGTGGCCTGTTCCAGCAAGGCTGTTCTTATGTTCTTATGTTCTTATCCCAATACTGAGAGAAAAGTTACACATTTAACAGCAAAAGTTATTTTATTCTACCATAAACTTTCCCACAACACAGCAAATAACTTAAATTAGTTCAGTGTGACTTATCTACATGTAAGTATATATAGAGTATCAGAACAGAAGTAGATGAGATGAGATTCTCCCCCCCCCCCCCGGCTTTCTATTACTTCTGCTTTCCCAAAGAATTGTCCCTTCAGAGCACTACAAAGGTGTTATGAAGGGTCAAGGAATAAAAATGTTTTCAATGTATCATTGTTGTCTTTGTATTGTCCCACAGAGATAGTTGTGGGATTTTGTGCCTCAGGTAACAAAATAACTTGACCAAACTTGTGTATTAATGCTGACTATGGGATAAGCCAGGAGTGCTCAACCTTTTAAAGCCGGGAGCGGGGTCACACTGCCTCAAACAGCTTCAGGGGCCAGATTACCATTTTGCCCTTCCTCCACCAGCATTTCCGGGTGTGGTGGAGGTGGTGGTGGGCCCACATGAAATGGCACCATGGGCCGCATCTGGCCCATGGGCCACAGGTTGAGAATCCCTGGGATAGGCTGTTGCAGAAGCATATTGCTGCATTGCCTCAGGTGACAAAATGTGTTTGTTGGCTGTTCCCTGTAATGACTTTCTCCAACTGATGTGCTTGCTTCAAATTTCTAGCAGTTTTGTTTCAACTAAAGAGAGCCTATTATTATACTGAAAATTTCCTAGATAGCCATGATGGCTGGGAAACTCTGGAAGGTGTAATACAAAAGAAGAAGATGAAGAAGTTTTCTAAGGATTGGACAAATTTTTATACTTTATTTAAAATAACTAAATAAATTGTACAGCTGCTTGGACCCTGAGTTGAATAGTGGGTTGGACTCAATGGCCTCACTGGCAGCTTCCAACATAATTATTCTATGATTCTATGCCCCTGGAGGAGTGAGACAAAATTGTTGTTTTAAGGTACATCTGTATTCGACTCAATATATGTCTGTATACAGAACTAGACAATATACATCCAGCTTAATCACTGAAGAAATTATTCCAAGTGAAACTACCGGGAGGCTTCAGCCACCTTCCCTAGTTTCTCAAGGAAACTCCCGTAGCTTACAAATCATACTTCATGATGATATCATAGCTGCTTAGAAGACTGTATTTCTCCATTTCATATCTGGACCTTTGTCCGTTAACTGATTCTCTTCCCAAAACAAAGTAATTATCATAGCTGCTTTTCAACAAATGACAGGTTATTAGTTCTATATTTTGAAAAAGGATTTAGTGTTTGGATGTTCTAATTTGTTGTTTAATTTTAAATTGTTTTTAATATTTTATGTTTTAAAATTGTTTTATACAGTTTTGTAACCTGCCCTGAGATCCTATGATATAGGTTAGGCTGTAGATCAGGGATTCCCAACCTAAGGCCTGTGGGCTGGATCTGCCCCATGGTGCCATTTCATGTGGCTCCCCACCCTTCCAAAGGCATTCGGGAAACAAAACGGCCACCCCTTTGAAGCTGTTGGGACAAAATGGCCACCCCCATCATGCAGGCAGGACAAAATGGCTGTCTGGCCCTTGAAGCTGACTGAGAGAGTGTGACCTGTCCCCCGGCTTGGAAAGGATGGGAACCCTTGCTGTAAATATTTAAATAAATAAACAAGACGAAATGAACAATTTCCACAGGATGGATTTGGTCCAAATAAAGGAAAGCGGATAGGATAAATCATATTGTTTTAAGATAAGAAAGTCTGGTATTTGAAGTCTATTTGAGGACTTTTCCATCTTCTGGAGCTTATGGTCACTTATGTCAATGTCAGGGGAATAAATCAGTTGTGTGTTTTTTTTTTAAATAATAGCTTGAAAAATATTTGCCCAAACTCCCCCAAATTTGGGCAAGAGCAGACTGTGTACTCCTGCCATGCCAAATTTGTTCAGGATCTGAAGCTCAGTTACAAGCATTTAAATATTTTTGGCTCCTTTTTAAAAACTGTCTTATGGACTTTTGTTTTGACTGGTCATGCAATAGGCAGACCTGTAGTTCTGTGTACCTTCAATGATAATTCTATAGCTGGGTTGCCAGATGTGCAGCATTGCTGTTTAATTATCCTCTTATCATTTCATCTGGATTTTTTGGGGAAGTGGGGACATCTGTTTTTTTGTGCCAGGAGGCAACTACAGATCAAAACAAGGATATAGAGTGATACTTAACAAATTTTCTCTCTACTCTATGCATTATGGTTTCCTAGTTCTTGGACTCCAGAGGATGCATTTCATGCTTTAAAGCAAATACTGAAACAATGTAAAGGAGAACTAGACTTAGAAAAACTACGCTTGAGTTTTCTACAACAAGACAATACTTGCTCCGACCTTCTGTCGTTCTCAGAGGTAACCATAGCTATCATACTTTATTAGCTATGTTGTTCATTGCACAAATACTTTCTTAGTATATGGATTTCCTTAGTAGGAATGCATTTCTTATTTAATCATTGCAGATGAACGACAAATGTAAGAACTAGACAAGATTATAATGGTCTGGGGGGCATTTTTTGTATTTCAGGACTTTGCTTGCAAAAATTATATGGAAACATTTTGTGCAATCAAGCCCCTTTTGTTTAATGAAAAACCCCTTTATATACAAAATGTGTGCATCATATATGCATTGTGGAAGAAACTTTCTTTGGCTGAAAATAGTTGCTGGTCATTTTACTCTTGTGCAACAGAGAAGAAACCCTTGTAGATAATAATAAGGTTCTTGTTTTTCAGTTGGTGCCCAAAGCTGTCAGGAAACATTTTTTTTGTGTGTGTGTGTGTGTGTTGAAGTAGAAAAAATTATGAAAATTTAACTGCATCCTTTCTCCTTAGTATATAAGTCAAGATGGGCAAGCTGTGGAATTCAAGATACCACTGTGACTGTAATTTCTATCAGCCCTCCCCATTAGATATGATGGATGGGACTTGTTGGGTGTTGCTGTCCAAATTAATCCAGAGGCCATAAATTGCTTTTGGAAGCTGTCCAGCCCCATACAACAATTGAAGGAACTCCCAGTTGCAAAATTAATATTGCCGTGCCTTTTCTCCTGTCATGTTCTGGGTACAATTATATAGTGCAGCCTCAACTGATGAGATGGTAAATGGTTGTAAAGGGACTTAGTGGTTAAGACAATGAGCTTGACTACCGGAAGTTCGGCAGGTCAGCAATTCGAGACCTGAGTGCTGTGTGGCAGAATAGGTTCCTGTTGTCTGTCCCGGCTCCTGCCAACCTAGCAGTTCAAAAGCAAGAAATTGCAAGTAGATAAATAGCTATCACTTCAGCAGGAAAGGTAATAGCATTCCATGCACTTCAACATCTAGTGATGCGAGCCACATGACCATGGAAACATCTGCAGACACAGACAGCACTGGCTCTTTGGCTGTAAATGGAGATGATCGCTGCCCCTTAGAGTCAGACACGATTGGCTTTCAAGAAATGGAGACACCTTTACTAAATTGTTGTAAGTCAGGGCAAATATAGAAGGACCCAGTTCAGAAGCTGGATAACCAGAATCAGCAATCAGAAAGTGCTTCTACAGAGAATTTTGGCACTTTAACATGTGATAAGTAAATAAAATTATACTGATTTATGTCATCCTCCATGGCTATCAAGAACTATCATGGGTTGGAAGTCAATGCAGGCTATTTAGTTTTATATAACAGCTGCTTGATACATCTAATTTCCTTTTTAATAAAATTATTTTGCACTTTTAAAAAGTGCTGTTGACACTGGGTACCCAATGTTTGTATGTACAGTACACCTACCTCCTGTTTTTAAATTTTTTATATAATTTCAAGCTTTCAAAACTGTCACGGTTGAGTGACATGTTTCCTAATTAAGCTCTCTACTGACATTTTTGTTACAAATTATATAAAACTGACTGAAGGCAAGTGGGCAATGTTGTAAGAAGCACATGGGGATGAGGCCATCTCCCATACCAGGTGTAGCCTAGCCTCTTAGAGGCCTTTTAGATGAGCCATTTCTCAAGGAAATGGAGTGTTGATGCATGCGTTAGAAAATGGCCTGCCAAATGGATTAGCACTTCTTTCCCAATAATTATATCTTACACTTTATGTCAATTCAGACCTGGATTATACACTTTAAAGCAGAGATTCTCAACCTGCGGCCTGTGGGCCAGATATGCCCCCCCCCGGCACCATTTCATGTGCTACCACCACCACCACCATCTCCACCACACAGGCAGTGCCATGTGGCTGAGGAAGGGCAAAATGGCCATCTGGCCCCTGAAGCTGTCTGAGGGACCGTGATTCGGACCCCGGCTTTAAAAGGTTGAGAACTCCTGCTCTAAAGGTTGGAGTGCCGAAACATTTTTGTTATCAAGGAGGGTGATGTCTTCTGCAACCCATTGCTTTCAAGCGACCTTCTGTCATCTGAGTTTAGCTGTAATCCTAACATTAAATTTGTTGGGGTTAATTTTTGTGGGGCCGAGTTGTGGGGGTGGTTCCCTCAATGTACTGAACTCTCTTGCAATCCAAAATATTCTGGGATGACTTTGCCTTGGACAGGCATTTAAAACTCAGTAGATTTACACTAGTCTTATGATGGAGAGATTAAAAGCACTTGAACTGGATAACTGACATGTGTTTGTGGCTGTGGGCTCTATCATAATAAGCGCTTGCAAAATTTGCCATTGTACTACTGTGTACTGGTAACAGTCAGCTAAACAAACTAACCAGTAAAATTTACCTTATTTGCAGATAGAAATGATTTGTCAAAAGCATGGATTACCTCTGCATCCTGGGATGATAGAAGTTTTGGTTAACACTAATGATTTGAGTAGAAGAGGCAAAATAATGTGAGTTTTATTTTTCTTATTTATCTTCTAATACAAAAAAGAAATGACATTTTGCACAGAAAACACTATGGAATAAGAAAGATCCAAATATAAAAAAATAATTGTACCATACACCAAATTGAAGTCTATATTTAACTTCCTGGGTTTTGCAATCAATAATCTCACTGCTGTTACTAAATTAGTAATTAATAATTTCCTTGTCCACTTTTGTTGAACACTTTCATAAGTTGACAAAAGTGTAATTTTCAGACATGCCTGGTATATCATTCATTTCTGTGAGTTTCAATGCATGCTTCTGTTCTTGGCTCTTGTATTTTTGAAAGGCTTGCAGTGCTTCCATCTTGGATGTTTCTTCACATCGAGTACTTGCGTTGCAACTGATGTCTTATTTTCATGAATGGTCCCTGTTTCATATTCTCCACTTGAACTTGAGGCCAACAAGTGTGCCAAATGTCCAGCCTATTCAAATATTTCCCTTGTTTATGTGGGTACACAAATATTGCACCTACATCTACTGCTCTGCTTTTTCTGTCCTGACAAGGTTGAGTGGGAAAGGCAAAAGGGAATTTGCGTTTGCAGACAGGTGGACATAAATCTTCGCAAACCTGGATACTCTGTTACATCAAGAATTTCTCACTGCAAACAGAAATATATTCACATTTTTTAAAAAAAAACACAACACTCTATTTAAGTGCCCCAAAAAAGGAAGAGAATGCCAAAATGTACCTACATTTTAAGAGATGTTATCTACAGTATGTCTTACTTTTCAAGGTTGAATTGAATTACAGTAGCAAAGTGTAGTATGATGTTCGCTCCAAAAACTGAATGCTAGCATCACTGTGCAACAGGCAGGACATTCAAAGAAAATGGCAGAAGCATGGTTGATGTTTAATGAGTGCAAGACCATTTTGAAGTAGTATTTGAAATTTGAGAACATTGTGGAAGTACAATGGCAATGGAGGCGCAAATATTCAAAAGAACCTACCACATACTTAACAATTACATGCACCCTAACTTCTACCTATGGGGAACATATCGATCTGCAAACATCAAAGGAACCTTAAAGGATGTGGTGTACCGTAGAAAACCAGCTACACTGGGAGTATTTTGGGAAGAAATTGAAACTGCACACACAGCGATACAAGTGGATACTTCGGTCAACGTTGCTCAAGCCGTAGTTTGCTGAAATCAGAAGTATCTGGGTGCTGATGGTAACCACTATGAGCACCTCTTGTAATGGCAGAAGTCAAATTTGACTTGTATTCATCTTTTGTTATCAGTATATATTAAGTATTACAATTTTAATGCAGTTTTTTTCCCTTTCTTAAAATGTGTATACAGTTTGGCACCCTCTGTAGATTAACTAAATCTACTCAATTAAAAAAATAACAGAAACATTAGCAGTGCTCAACATTCACAAAATTATCTCTTTTAAAGATTTTTTTAAAAATCCAATAAAAACAAAATAAAATTCTGGGGGTTTTTTGTGGTTTTTTTTTTTTTTTTTTTGCATGTTAGAGTACTTTTGCTATGCATCATCTGTTCTAATTGTAAGTCCCACTGTGAATTAAACTTAGTAATTAGCAAAATCCCTGCTCTGAGCCATTTTGTGATTAAATGTACTTAAGATCAATAAACCATCATGAGTGATTGCAGTCACATGAGATTAATCCCATTGCACAAAGCAATGCCCTCTTTTTAACCTGTGAGGGAAAGAGAATAGGACTGAACATACAAACTGAGGAAGACAAAGTCCTAGATTTCTTTTCCTTATAAGAAAATAAGAGAAATAGATTGATGGTCCCATGCATGGATGCAAAAACTGGCCAGTAAAGAAAGATGACAAGAAAAAATATTAATTTGAAATGTGGTGGAGCTTTATGGATACCCTGGACTGCCAAGAAGATGAACAAGTGGGTTCTGGAGCAAAATAAGCTTGAACTATCTTTGAGGAAAGTATGATTAAATTGAGGCCATCATCCTTAGAGCACACCATGTGGAGAGAAGATTATCTGGAAAAAACAATAATGCTGGGGAAGATGAAAAACAGCAGGAAAAGAGGAAGGCCAAACAGGAGATTGGTTGACTCTGTAAGGCAGGGGTGCCCAAACTATGGCCCATGGGCCGGATCCGGCCTCAAACACCAATTAATCCAGCCCATGCTGCCCTCGCTGCTCCCAGAAGCATAAGTAAAATGTGCCTGTGCATGCACATAACGCTGCCGTAAATGCACCCACAGCTACAGGTGCATTTACAGCAGCGTTTTGCTCATGCGCGGGCACGTTTTACTTATGCTTCCAGTGGAAGGAGCCACATGACCGGCCTGTGGTCCGAAAAGTTTGGGGACCCCTGCTGTAAGGGAAGTCATAGGCCTAAGTTTACAAGAGCTGAAAAGGGCTGTTCAGGACAGGACATTTTGGAGAGTTCTGATTTATTGGGTAGCCATAAGTCAGAGATGACTTGATGACATATAACAACAAATTGATGGTGTTGCATTAAACAAAATAAGAAAATAATAGGAGCTACTTTTTTCTTCCAACGTCCAAAACAAAATTGATTTGTTGTCACTTTTAGCACAAATCAACTGAACTCCAAAATGTTCTATCCTTTGCCTTCTGTTTCCATCTCTGGCTGAACAGCTTTACCATTGGCTCATCCCACCATTTTTGGGGGCTGCCTAGTGGTCTTTTGTGGTCCCTTGGTATCCAGTCTGTTAGACTACAGGCCCATCTGTTATCTTTTAGGTGGGTGATATGCCCTGCCCATCTACTTTTTGCCACATATAATCTATCAACCACATCACGTAGTACAGTCCTTTGGTGTAGTTTCTTATTGCTGACCTCATCCCTGATTGTTACTATGTACATCCTTCTTTCCATTGCTCTTTGGGTGTGATGTATGGGTCCTCTGAAATGTTGTGGCAGCCATAGTATCCATGAACTCCAGATTTGCTCTAGTCAGCTGCACCTCTGCTGAAGTTCCCACAAGCATAACTGGAGGTACCTCAGAGCAGCAGTAGTAGTATATTCCATCAGTTCTGGTAGGGAGTTTGTTGGGTCATGGGAGAGCAGTACACCAATATCAGTCCTATTCTTGTCTGGTGGTCCAACATTAGGATTCCTATTGTCTTTCCCATCTCAATGTATTTCTCTAATGAATGCCAGGTTTATTATTTTCTTAGAATAGTAATGTGGATGTGATTTCTTTTCAAAGGTGTAGTGTGTTCTGCTAATCATTGTGATTTTCAGGAGCTGCTTGGTAGCTCTGCTAACAATGTAAAGGAAATTGGCTTTTCAGCTGTATGATTAATTCTGAGATATTTCATTATTTAGATGGAAACAATTTGTGGAATTTCTGAAGAAAGTCCAGACTGGGATAGATCCTGCCTCATTTACTTGTGGAAGTAAGTTACACAGTGGCCAGTTTGTCATATTTAATCATAAGAAACTGATAATAGGATTTTCCATTCCTGGGAAGATGGTTGGGATGCCTCAGGTTTAGACAATAAGGTAACAAGTGTCCTGTAGGTAGTGTCCTCTATACCAGAATATTATTTAGTAACAATTTTTGTAACCTCATTTCCGTAGGCTACACAACTAGGCTACACAACTGAAACCTTGGAAATAATTAATGATAAAATGATGAACAGTCCTTAATTTGGGTCTCATACAAAGTTGTAACTTGAATTGCCACATATGAGTGGTGAAATTCCGCACTTCATAAGCAGCAGCAATTACACTTAAACTGTATTTATTTATTTTATTTAAATATTTCTATCCCGCTTCCCTCACTCGAAAGTGACCCCAAGTGGCTAAACAACATAATTAAAAACAGGAATAAAACAGATTAGCAAACCTCCATTAAAAAACCCATCTTAAAACCAACTAAAAATCCCAAAACCACCCAGAACACATAAAAACAGTCGGGACAAGAACCAGTGTAGGCTAAATAAGCCAGCAGGACTGGGAAACTGATGCATCCATGCCCCATGCCCGCTGGCATAGCCATGTTTTCAGTTGTCTTCTGAAGGGGAGCAACTCCATCTGGAGGCGTAGTTCAAGTGGCAAGAGGTTCCAAAGGGCCGGGGCTGACACAGAGAAGGGCCTCCTCTGGGTCCCTGCAAGGTGAGCTTCTTTTGCTGAAGGGACCACAACCGAGCCCCTCCGGTCTGCCCTCGTAGGACAGGTATTATACCTAGGGGTGATGTGGTCTCTTAGGTAACCTGGACCACTGCCATGAAGGGCTTTAAAGATCAAAACCAGCACCTTGAATTGCACCCGGAGGCACACCAGCAACCAGTGCAGCTCCCAGAGCAGTGGTGAGACACGAGCATAACGCCCCTGCCCCATCACAACCCGGGCAGCCGCATTCTGCACCAGCTGAAGCCTCCGAATGTTTGTCAAGGGCAGCCCCATGTAGAGCATATTACAATAATCCAATCTGGAGGTGACCAGGGCGTGAGTGACCATGAGCAAGGAATCCCGGTCCAGGAGTGGGCGCAACTGGAAGATGACACGAAGCTGTGCAAAGGCCCTCCTGTATACTGCTCCATGGTGCTTAGATCACTCTCTGGGTGGTTTGTAAGGTAATTAGCATTCCCTCCGCTCAACATTTATCTACAAGAAATTACAAGTAGATTAATAGGTACCATTTTGGCGGAAAAGGTTTCGTGTGCCACATGACCACAGAAATGTCTGCAGACATTTCACACAGTGGTGGCTCTTTGGCTGTAAGCAGAGGTGACTGCTGCCCTCTAGAGTCAGACATGACTGACTTTGAAGCAAGTTAAACGCGCCACAAGAGCCTAAAGGTCAAAAAGGTCCCTTTCTGCTTGCAAAGTAACAGAACTCTGTCAACTTTCTCCATCAAATGTATTTAGTAGTATTATAGCAGATTGTCATAATATCTAATGTTTCCTTTTTAAAAAAATTCAGAGCTGACATATAAATAAAAATTATAAATAGAAGTTAGTAACAGTTATGTTAAACTGCTTACTTGAAAGCAGAAGTCATCAGAAGTTCCTTTCAGCTGGTTTGAGGTGAAAAGGTCTAGATATTTTGCATGTCAAAAAGCATAACAGCTCACTTCTAAATATAACCCTGTAGTCCAAAACCTCCCTCTGACAATTAAGCAGAGATTTTTTAGAGAATTTGTACACAAGCACTTCATGAAAGAATTGTACACTGCGGTGACAAGGACCTTGTGCATTCTCCTAGTGGGTTTCAGTTATGGTGCCACTCCCTTCAATTCACAAGTAATGAAATGGGGAGTTCTTCTGTCTAAGTCGGAGGCCTGCCATCTGTTTGGAGTAAACTATACATGGAATATACCTTCAATGCAGGAAAGTCAGATCCAAAAAAAAGAGAGAGAGAGAGAGAGAGTGAGAATGTTTGAGTGGATCCAGATGACTAGCTGATAACATAACCTCTTTATATTTATACTATATTTGACAGATGAAAAAGGTGTTCTGTGGGAGGTCACATAGTGATGAGTGTTTGGAAACAGATACCATTCTGTGAGAATAGCAGGTTCCATGCCCTTTTTTTAGTGCATGGGACCAAAGACAACAGAACAACCGAAGGGTTGGTTTAACTCAGGTTTATTGCATGAGGTTCCAGTGAAGCATGAGGTAATGGCGGTGATACATCTCAATATATACAGTAGCTCTCTACATTTGAATCTTGTAGCATGGGAGCTGATTGGCTGCTACCGGCGTGGCCTCGCCCAGGCACGCCTCTTTCTTCTGCTGCTGAATGCGGGGAAGGTTTTCCCGCGGCTGTCCGTGATTGAGCAATGTGAACCATGTGAGGCTGAACGCTCGCAGCTGCCCTCTATGGGCTGTCTGCTCGCGTTCTTTTACAGCTGGTATCGTTTGTATCTGGAGTGGTTACATTCTTGCCTTTACAGTATAATGAACATGCATACATACATACATACATACATAACATCCCTCCCCCCTAGGATGGGACGAAGTCCCGCAACCATTGTGGCTTGCCGCACGTGCGCTTGGGACGCGCTTGCGTCTGACCTAGTACTGGAGAGCCTGTGATCCCTGACTCCGCGGGTGCTTGTCCTGCAACAGGAAACGGGGATTCGTTAGTGGCTCTGTGGGGTGTCCGTGCCTGCCTCGCGCCCGGGGATGGGAAGGGAATGAATAGTTGGGAGGTGAACCCCTGCCTGTTGCTCTCTGACCCCGGGGACCCTCCTAATGTGAACCGCGGAACCGATGAGGTCGCCCTTGTGGTTCGGCTACCTTCTGATTCCTGCTCGGGGGACCTTGAGACTGTGGTGGGCGGACTCGCTGACGCCTCCCGTCTTGGGGGTGTCGGTCTCCGGGGAAATGGCGCTATATCGCATTCTGACTCACAGGGGCTACTGGGACTGGAGGTACCAGGGGCTGAACTGAAACCCCTCTTTTCGCTAGGACGGGTGGGGGACCACTCCGCTAACTCCCCCTGGTACTGTAAATCAACGTCTAAGCTTCTATGGGCATCTGTGTTTCGGGGAAACTCCCGCGGGGTATGTGTGTGGTCGGGGCTCTTCCATTTTTTCGGGGACTCCCGCAAAAGATTTCTGTGGATCGATTCCCTTTCCTCCCCCCTTGGTGGGGACCCATGCTCCCCTTTTCCTCCCCCTTGGGTTAAGCGGGTGGGGGAGTACCCTAACGCTGACTCGATACTATTCTCGTCTTCGTCCTGCTCTCCGGGGACCCTGCGCCTGAGTTGGTCCACGTGCCGCCTCCACAGGAAGCCTGTACTGGTCTCTACGCGGTATGAGACGGGGCCGGTTTGTTCTACTACGGTGCCCGGCACCCAGGCTGGCCCCGCGCTGGCGTAGTTCCTGCAATGCACCGGGGCGCCTACGCTGAAACTCTTTGTGGGTACTACCCCTATGTTCCGCCCTTTGTCCTCTACTCTCGTGGGGTCTAGCTTGGAGATTCCCGTGGCCAGCTTCCTGCGCATCAACAGCTCCGTGGGGGAGTACCCTGATGCTAATGGGGTGACTCTGTATCTAAGCAGGAATTGGCACAATTTCAGGTCGAGGTCTCCGGGGCCCATGCGCAGCAGGGCGTCTTTCGTGGTGCGCACGAGGCGCTCTACTTGGCGTTGGTGGCCGGGTGAAAAGGGGCAGAGGTGACGTGCCGAATGGCGTTTCGCTCCATGAATGCCCCGAACTCGGCGGACGTGAAACAGCTAGCGTTATCGCTGACGAGGGTGTCGGGTAAACCGAACGTGGAAAAGACCCTCCTTAACTGTTTAATTGTTGTGGCCGAGGAGGTGCTCGAGACTGGAATGACCTCCAACCACTTGGAGAACGCGTCCACCACGAGGAGGAAAAGCGTTCCCCGGAACGGGCCAGCAAAGTCTACATGTATCCGGGACCAGGGCCCCCTAGCCGTGTCCCACTCCCTAGGTGGCGAGCGAGCCTCTTCTGGCCTTGAGCTTTGGCACGCTTCGCAAGTGCCGACCATGTGTTCAATGTCGGCGTCTAGCTGGGGCCACCAAAAATAACTGCGGGCCAGCGCCTTTGAGCGGACGATCCCCGGGTGGCTGACATGCAGCAGTTTAAGCACCCTCGGCCGGAGAGGCGTGGGGATCACTACCCGCTGTCCCCACAGAAGGCAACCCCTCTCTAGGGACAACTCTAGTTTCTTTTTGAAAAATGTGTCGAATTCCGCTGCTGGGGAAGACACGGGCCACCCTTTCTGTACCCAGGAGCAAACTGTGGCCAGCGTCTTGTCCTTGCCTGTCGCTTGGGCGATGTCGGCCGGCACTACTGGAGGGGAGTCTAGAACCTCTATCATTAAGACCTGATGGTCCCTCTCTACTCCGCCCACGTGGCAGCCATCCCGGGGAATGGGGGACCTCGACAGGGCATCGGCATGGCTGATCTCCTTCCCGGGCCGGTATACCAACGCGTGCTGATACGCGTTGAGAAAGATGGCCCACCTGAGCATTCTCGGGGACAGGATTTGGGGTGTGGGCTTATCTGCGGTGAAGATGCCTAACAAAGGCTTATGGTCAGTCACTATGGTGAAGGGGCGGCCGTACACAAAATCATGAAATTTCTTGGTCCCCGCAATTATTGCTAGTGCTTTCCTGTCTGTCTGGGCATAGTTTCTCTCCGCTTGGGACAAAGACCTAGAGTAGAACGCTATCGGGGCCTCCCTACCGTTCTCCAGCACATGGCATAACACCGCCCCCACCCCCACCGGGGATGCATCGCAAATCAGGACCACTGGGCGTTTGGGATTGAAGTGGGTCAGTACGGCGTCTGATGCCAGGAGTCGCTTCAGGTCATTGAAAGCCTTCTCCTGGTCGTCGCCCCACTTCCATGCCTCGTCCTTTTTTAACAATTTGTGTAGCGGCTCTGCCACGGCTGCCTTCCGCGGGAGGAAGGAGTGGTAGAAATTGAGCAGTCCGAGGAACGACTGCAACTCGGGCTTGGAGGTGGGGCGAGGGGCCTTCTTGATGGCGGCTACCTTGGATTGTGCTGGCCTTATTCCCTCGGGCGTGACACGGAACCCTAGGAACTCAACTTCTGTAGCGAAGAAGACGCATTTGTCTTTTCGCAACCACAACCCCGCCTTTTCGAAAATAGTCAGGACCTTTCCCAACCTTGTTGCTAACTCGGCCCGGCTCCCCCCTGTAATCAATACGTCATCAAAATAGGGCAACACCCCCTCTAACCCCTTCAGGAGGCGTTCCACAAGTGACTGGAAGATCCCGGGCGCCGAATTCACGCCGAATTGGAGGCGCGATACCTGGAACGCCCCTTTGTGGGTGACTATGGTCTGCGCAGCAGCTGCGGCGGGGGTCACTGGGAGTTGCTGGTAGGCTTGGGCCAGGTCGAGTTTAGCGAAACACCTCCCCCCGTGTAACCTGGCCAACAAGTGGCTGACTACCGGCACCAGATACGCATTAGGGCGGATCGCCTTATTGATGGTGCACTTGTAATCAGCGCATATGCGGACCTCCCCGTTGGCCTTGAGCGCTGTTACAATCGGAGTTTCCCACTCCGCAGAATCAACAGGAACAAGAATCCCCTGGCCCACCAACTTGTCCAACTCCGCCTCTATTTTGTCCTTTAGTGCGAAAGGCACTCTGCGCGGTTTAAGTCTGATTGGACGTACTGCAGGGTCCAGGTCGAAAGTCACTGGGGGGCCCTTGAATTTCCCGAGCCCTTTTTTAAAGACCTCGGGGTGCGCATCGCACACGCTCTGTATTGGATCAGTCCCGGCGGCGTGTGCTTTCACGGCGTGAACCCCCCCAATGAACAATCCCAGGGGCTGGAACCATTGAGTCCCGAGGAGGCTGCATTTACCTCCCTTGAGGACGACTAGGGGAAGCGTTGCGGTGTGCTTTTTAAACTGAACCCGGAACTTCCCAACCCCCAACACTGGGATGCGGTTCCCTTGCACGTCCTTCAGTGTGGCCCTCAACGCCTTGAGCTTAGGCCGCATGTGGGGGGCGATTTTCATAAACTCCCCCTGGGAAATAATGGAGTATGAAGAACCCGAGTCCACCTCCATTCTAACAGGGGCCCCTTGTATTACTACCTCAACGAAGTAACGGGGGTGCTCCGTGGAAACGCTGCAAACCGGCGCGTCGTCCTCGCTGCCGTCGGAGATGCGCCCTACTTCGTCCCGCGTCCTCGTGGTCCGGGTGCCGTCCTTTGGCCTCGTGGTGCGGTCCTGCCTCGTGGTGCGGTCCTGCCTCGCCGAGCGGTCTGGAGAACTCCTGGTGGCCTCGCGCCGTTTCCGGCAGACCTTGGCGATGTGCCCGCGCCGGCCGCAGTTGTGGCACTCGGCCTTGCGGAATGGGCATTTGGCGCAGGCGTGGGCGTGGGCGGCGCCGCAGCCGTCGCAGCGCCGGCCCTCTCTCTGGACCCTCCGGACGTCCTCGTCGTCGCCGCTCTCCGCAGACGAGTTCGAAACTCGCCGGGCCGCGCGCACCAAGCTCTCCGCCTTGGCGGTCTTCGGGCGCCAGTCCTGGAGCTCGTGCACCCCGGCAGAAGTGGCCTCCGCGGCCTGTGCCGTGTCGAGGACTTGTTGCCACGAGGGAGGCGGCTCCCTCTTCATCAGCGCGCGCTGAGTCTCTCTGTCCCTCAGACCGCAGAGCAGGCAGTCCCGGAGGGTGATTTTGGGGAGCTCCCACTTGCATGGGCCGGCGGCCAACCGCAGGGCCGCGGCGAACTCATCGACCGATTCCCCAGGTGCCTGGACTCGCCTCCAGAACGCGCTCCGAGCAGGGAACATCGCTATTGCTGGCCGGAGATGGGCGCGCAACGCCGCCAGGAGCTCTGTGGCTTTGAGGTCGCTCACCTTCCTTGGCGCAATCAGGTCCACCAAGGTCCTCTTGGTCTCGTGTCCGAGCATGTGGACGAAAATGGCCCTCTTTTTTGCCTCATCTGAGACTTCGAGCTCCACCAGCGCTGCGTTGAAGTCTATCTCAAACAGCTCCAAGTCTCCCGGCTTCTTGATCACGTAGCCGGCGCATGTCTTGGTCCCGTGGGCAGCCATTATCCCACCTTCGTCGCCAATTTAGTGCATGGGACCAAAGACAACAGAACAACCGAAGGGTTGGTTTAACTCAGGTTTATTGCATGAGGTTCCAGTGAAGCATGAGGTAATGGCGGTGATACATCTCAATATATACAGTAGCTCTCTACATTTGAATCTTGTAGCACGGTAGCTGATTGGCTGCTACCGGCGTGGCCTCGCCCAGGCACGCCTCTTTCTTCTGCTGCTGAATGCGGGGAAGGTTTTCCCGCGGCTGTCCGTGATTGAGCAATGTGAACCATGTGAGGCTGAACGCTCGCAGCTGCCCTCTATGGGCTGTCTGCTCGCGTTCTTTTACAGCTGGTATCGTTTGTATCTGGAGTGGTTACATTCTTGCCTTTACAGTATAATGAACATGCATACATACATACATACATAACACTTTTCTTAAGCATTATAGTAATTTACAAAGGCCACAGGTAACTTAATTGTGGGACAGTCTGTAAATAACACAGCTAACAACAATAATAAATCTGACTGTTCATTGGAAGGACAAATAGTGAAGATGAAGCTAAAGTACTTTGGACATCAAATGAGAAGGGAGGACTCACTTGAGAAGGCCTTGATGCTGGGAAAGGTGGAGGGCAAGAGAAGAAAGGGGCGTCCAAAGATGAGATGGCTAGATGGTATTGTGGACGCAATGGACACAGAGCTGAGGGGGCTGAGGAGGAAGTTGGAGGACAGAGGTGCCTGGAGTAAAATGGTCCATGGGGTCGCAAAGGGTCAAAATCGATTGTGCGACACAACAACAACAACAACATACTCTCCCTAACTTGTTTAGAAAACCTCCTTAGTACAGCATGGTTGTCATAACCATCAACCTTTCCCAAGTTCCTCATCTATTAAGTAGTAAGAGAAGCATACTGCCTTTTCTTATGTAAAAGAATAGAGAGCTTTGGCAGATCAGATCAGAGACCTATCAGGATATAAATGTTACAGTTCTTTCCCCAGTGTTTCTTTCCAGCAACTGGCAAAACAGAGAAACTTTTTTTAAAGTAATCACAAGTGTGTGCTGGTATTTTATTTATTTATTTATGAATTTATATCCCGTCCTCCTGATGAAAAACATCACTCATATCGGGCAATCAGGCTTTGTCCCACCCCGCCCTCACCTCTGGCACCCTGGGGCACCAATAGCAATGTATGGGACTCCCCCCCCAACCACCACCACCCAGGCACCCCCAGCACCCCCTGTCCAGTGCCTTCCCATATTGTTGATGAGGCACAGCTGGGTAGCTCAGTGGGTTAGGTATCTGACTGCAGAGCCAGAGGTTGGGGGTTTGATTCCTTACTGTACCTCCTAAGAGAAGAGCTAGTTTGTGTGGCTTTGGGCAAGTCCCAAAGCACCCCCAGGTCAAGTGTATTCTGTACCTGGAAAGGATCACAATAAGTCAGAATTGGCTTGATGGCATGCAATTATTACTGTTGTTGATGATGAACTTACCACATGCTAGTTTGTTTCATGAGCACCCAAATTATCCTGGTTTTGTAAAGGTAAAGGTTTCCCTTGCTCGAAAGCCAATCGTATCTGACTCTAGGGTACAGTGCTCATCTCTGTTTCAAACCCGAAGAGCCAGCGCTGTCTGCTTCTGCAGACGTTTCTGTGGTCATGTGGCAGGCATGACTAGAAACCGGAGCACACGGAACACTGTTACCTTCCCACTGGAGTGGTCCCTATTTATCTACTTGCAATTTCTTGCTTTTGAACCGCTAGGTTGGCAGGAGCTGGGGGAGCTCATTCCATCCTGCTGTTCCCGTGGAGCTGCTCCATTCCTCTATCTCCAGTTACACAATGTCATAAATCCTCTTCTATACATCTTTCTAAAACTATGGAAGATCTCTGAAATAGCCACATTATAATGCTCGTATCATTGATAAAACAGATTAGAACTGTTCATCAGACAATTTACAGAATGTTAGTTAACTGCATATATTTTTTTAAATGGTGAAAGCAAAGATGCATTGAACACGATACATTCACCAAGACAGTGCATTAATCTAATTATTTTTAGAAAGCTCTCTAGGATATTTAGTATGCAGGAAAAGACTTGATGAGAAGGTGAGGCACTTGCAATCATTGCTACAGAGACTGATCAGGGTGCAACAGTTGGCCTTGAACTTTAACCATCTGGCTGAAGGCAAACCAGCTGTTCTTCCAATTAGAAATGATATTCATTCCCGGTATTTGATTCATCTTTCCCACCACTGAATTTTATGGCTCGCAATCTGGCCTGCCACCTATACCTTCAATACAATGGCCAATGAGTGCAGATGAGAAGTTGTAGAGCTTGGGTGAAGAATCAAACACTCCAAGGATTGATACATAAACCGGTGGGATATGTGTGATGTGCAGTACTGGATTCTGTGGAATATTAGAGATAAATAGGTGCAAATATTTTGTGGGGGTGACTGTTTAAAATGAAGATTGCAAGTGAGCTCACGGAAATAGCTACAGATATCTGTAGTTTCAGAAGGTCGTGAAGTTGAGAAATATCAAGTTGCGTCATGCCTGACATCTCACAAAGATCTTCTATGCTGTCATCTGGTTAACCTTCTTCTCCATCATCATTTCCTCAGTCCTTTCCCAAAAAATGATATGTTTGTCTCCTGTCAGTTGTTCTCAGGGTTTTTGGGCAGTCCTGTTTGCTACTTCTGCAAACCTGGGGCCAATTGACTCCTTCTGCTACTATTTTACTGAGACTGTTGGAACTACATAAAAAGAAACATGGTGAAACATGGAGAAGAGAAAGAATAATGGCTTGGGTTTTGTTCCTTGCCTGTTCCCATAGTAATCTTCCATTACCTAAAAACTATTTCACATCTCAGCTACAAAGCAGACACTGCCTGGGAATCCTATTGATATTTGTGTAAGGTCTGTACAACTTGCTGTGGCTAATTGTAGCTAATTGGTGAAGTGCCAGAGCTTATCTCATTTGCTTAGACCAGAGGTGCTCAAACTATGGCCTGTGGGCTGGATCCAACCCATAGCATCAAATCATCAGGCCTGTGCCCTAGCTCCAGTGGATGGGGCCCAGGGAGGCCTCCCACAGCTTTTTCGGGGGCCAGGCCAGGAATGTGCAGCTTTTACGGGAGGCAGAGAGGTCTCCTGCAGCTTTCCCAGGGGCCAGGGCATGCATGCGTGGCTTTTCTGGGAGACGGGGTGGGTGCATGTGGCTTTCCCAGGGGCAGGGGAGGCCTCCCACAGCTTTTCTTGGAGCCGGGGTAGGTGTGTGTGGCTTTCCTGAGGGCAGGGGTGGGCATGCACAACTTTCCTGGGGGGCACGGAGGCCTCCCATGGCTTTCCTGGAGGTCAGGGACCTCCCATGGATTTTCTGAGGACCAGGATGGGCACGTGCAGCTTTTCTGGGGGCCAAGGAGGCCTCCTGCAGCTTTTCTGGGGGTTGGGGCAGGCACATGTGGCTTTTCCAGGGGTCAGGGAGGCCTTCTGTAGCTTTCCCAGGTGGCACAAATGAGAAGGACAGCCTGGACCCCTCCTTCACCCATGCCATTCAGCTCCTCCAGGCTGGTAAGCAGGAAAGCAGCGGGGGAGTGGGGGTGCTCATGGGGGGAGTGGGGGGCTCAGGGTGGTTGCCACCACTGCCAGCAGTGGTGGGACAGCAGTGGCACCACCAGTCTGTCTGAGGGGTGTGAACTGGCCCCTGGTTTTAAAAGGTTGAGGACCCCTGGCTTAGACAGGATGCATTATCAGGTACAGGACCAAGACATATTTTTCTCATCATGTCATCAATTAGCCACACCAAGTTATGCAATCCCAGTATGCACTCTGCTGTACGTTTTTGCTATAACTTTTTTTTTACAGAAAATGAACACCTCCCTAGCCACAAAAGCAGGATGAAAAGAAACAGGCAGGATAGATATGGGTAGACAAGACTGAAATAGGTACTCAGGTGATTTTCAGTTTCTTAATGGTGTGAGTGGAGGTAGAACAGGAGTAATCACTGCAGGGGGGGGGGGAATGGAAATGGCAGAAGAGAAAGGAGAGACATGTACCCTTTTACCAGGCATCTTCTGGCCTCATTGTACTGGTTGGTAGTCAGAAGGCCCCATATTGCCATGCCAAGTAACTGTTACAAGAAAAAGGGTCCAAAAATCTAAATTGAGAACATGTTCATTCCACACACAAACAATCCATAGCTGACCTCACCAGTTTCTGACTGCGACTATGTGCCTCCCTCTCTGGCCACTGGATTGGGTTATGAACTATGCACTCAACTATGCACACATTACAATGGTACCTCGAGTTATGAATGCCTCATGTTGTGAAATTTTCACAATACAAATGAAAATCCATTGAAAATAATGCCTCGAGATGAATTTTTTTAATACAAAACATCCCAGGGAACGCATTAATTTCATAACTTGAGGTACCACTGTATATGAGGCTTTATGTCAATCTCATGACATATACACAAGACTGGTGCAAGGTGTCCCACTGCCCAAAGCAGCAATAGAAGTGCTTCTACCCCTTGTATCAATGGATGTAACACATATGCAGAGGAAAGAAATGAAGGAGAAGATGTGGAATCCTGTAGCATTGCCTTCCTTTGTTAGAATGCTCCTTTTGAAGTGCGGCCATTTTCTCTGCCATCTCTTTGGATTATGTTTGGCTCCAGGTGTCTTGAGGGTAAGAAAGTGTGGAAGGAATAGATGAACAATTACCTGCCCCATGGAGTACCTGTCCTGCAGACAAAAGCTCCAGAAAAAGAAGTGGTCAGCCCAGTGGTAAATGGGTTAAAGTGGCCGTTCCATACCCATCAAGCATGGCTCTGGAAAATACGGGACCTGCACAGAAACCTTCTGCGCAGAAGGGTTCTGCGCATGCGCAGTAACTACTTTCCCTGCCGGTCAAATTACAGGTTGGCAGCGGGAAAGTGGAGGAAGCAGCGCGGAAATGCGGGAAATCCCAGCCAATCCGGGATACTAGACATGTATGGGCCATTCTGCCACTATCCTCATGCCTTGTCACCTGATGTTACCACTTTGTCACACCTGACAAGTGGTCAGCCCAGCCTTATGTACCTGCGAACTAGCTTCTGCATTTGTGTATCCTCTAGCTGGATAGCTGACCTCACCAGTTTCTGATTGTGACTATCTGCCTCCCTCTCTGGCCACTTGGTTGGGTTATGAACTATGCACTCAACACACATTACAATGGTATCTTGAGTTATGAATGCCTTGTGTTACAAAATTTCTGCAATACGAAAATGGAAAATCTGCTTGCAGTGGCAGTTACCGCTATTCTGACCAGAAGTATTGGTGGTCAAAATGGACCAAGGACCCAATCCCTGGTCTATGTTGTACTTTTAAATCTGCCTTGTTTGTCACAGTTTCTGTGATTATGCATTTGGGCTTCATATCATATTTCCAACAGATCATTCATACTTGAAAGAATGTGCAAAAAATGGCTGTGCTTTAATAATAATAATAATAATAATAATAATAATAATAATAATAATAATAATAATAATAATAATAATAATAATAATAATAATAATAATAATAATAATAATAATAATAATAATAATAATAATAATAATAATAATAATAATAATAATAAGCACAAGAGAAAACATAGTCGGCTTCTTGATGTGTGACAGTAATACCTTTTTCAGGGTATTTTTAAAAATATTTTGCTAGGGAGATAATGCAAAGTTTAGTCAACTGAAAATTCAGTCAAAGTTAATTTGTCTAATAATAATGTAATCTTCAAGCATTGGTAACAGCAGCATTTGCAGCTTCAGAAGTCTTTCTAAATGTCCTAACTCAGGGGTGCCCAAACTTTTTGCGCCACAGGCCAATCATGTGGTTGAGCATGCCGGTCATGTGGTTCCTCCCACTAGAAGTGGAAGTAAACATGCATGTGACCGCACATGCAGAGAACACTACCATAAATGACATGTGGCTGTTGTAAACGCGTAAACAGCAGCGTTCTGTGCATGCATGTTTTACTTTTGCTTCCAGGAGCAGGGCAGCATGGGCTGGATGAATTGGTGTTGGGGTCTGGATCTGGCCTACGGGCCATGCTTTGGGCACCCCATCCTAACTAGAACTACTCTATTTCAAACAAATAGAAGTCATGCTCTTTCAAGTGAATAAATGACATCTTTGTCATTGTTTTCATTTTAGAGAGAAATAAGGAGAAGGGTGAAGACAATTCTCAGGTACTGTCAAAACTATGTTGATATATGCACCAATTCTTAATGAAGTCTGATTTGTAAAGTGCTTGTATGTGAAAGGTTTAATACCCCTACATTAATTCAAAGTTCTTACCAGAAGTCCATTCTCTCTCCCCCACCCCCCACCCCTTCTGACTACAGTCTTGTCAGAAGAACACTTAGTCTATTTTGTTCATTCAAAGTAGGGAATGAGATTAATTGCAATAATCTAGAACATCCCTTGGAGCTATATATTTCAATCTCTCCAGTGATCAGAAGCCAGAAATTTAATTAGGTAAAGGTAAAGGTTTCCCTTGCTCGAAAGCCAGTCATATCCAACTCTAGGGTTTCAAAGCCAAAGAGGCAGCGCTGTATGCATCTGCAGACATTTCTGTGACCATGTGGCAGGCATGACTAGACACTGGAATGCACAGAACGCTGTTTACCTTCCCACCGAAGTGGTCCCTATTTATCTACTTGCAATTTCTTGCTTTCAAACTGCTAGGTTGGCAGAAGCTGGGACAAAGACGGGAGGTCGTTCTGTCCTGCAGTACTCGGGAATTGAACTGCTGACCTCCCGCCTTCCAGTCAGTGTCTTAGCTACTTGAGCCACTGCCCTTTCAAATCAACTATCTGGCCAAAATAATCTAGTGAAAACTAGGAGGAGCCTGAAGAACAGGTTTGTGATTATTATACATCCTCTAGTTGCTGGCGGGTGGGGGGACGCCAAAAGCTAGCCTTTTGAAATTTTAATTTATTTTCTTTGAAGAAGGACAAAGAACAGCAAAAACATATTGCTTCCCAAACTTGTAAGCAAATAAATCAAGATGCATCTGGTAAATTTGAGGAACAAGATGTTTGGATAGACCGCTTCAGAAAACTGGAGCGAGCCCTTCATTTGTCTGATGTCAAAAACACAGGTAAGCATGGACACAGTTGGATGTAAGCCCCCCAAACAGATATTCTCTCTTGTGGAGATGGGTTTTTCATTTTGCTGTTGACTCGTATTCTTGACAGCCTTACAATCATCTACAAATGCCTCAAAGATTTAGGCGGCACCAGCCAAATGGAACTAAGGGTGACTGGATGGCTTTGTGAGTTAAGTAGCAAGCTGCTGATTCAGAGGTTGAGAGTTCAATTATCCACTGTGTTTCCCAGAAGACGAGTCAGTGTGTAGGTGCACAGTCCCAGGATGCCCTGGGAAAAAAGGGATGATAAACCACTTATGAGTACTCTATACCTAAAAGACTCTGAAAAGGGTCACCATAAGTCAGAGCTGATTTGATGGCACATAGTTATTATTATTGTTATTAGGCCCTTGTATCTGTCTTTGGAGCCAGAGCCTGGGTGTTCGATTCCCCACCATTGGATATTTGATTCTTCACTGTACCTCCTTGACAGGGACTGGACTTGATGATCCATAGGATCACTTCCAGTTCTGCATGTCTAGGATTCAATGATGATGATGATGATGAGGATATCCGTTCATCCATATATCAATGGGTAATGATTCATCACTAGGGAAATGCATGCAAACAGCATTTAAGCTGCTTTTTCATGCTGCCTCCAATTCACAATTTAAGAATTTAGAAACCAAAATTTGATTATCCCTGAAATCCTGGTTTGGAAGGTAAGCACAAACCATAACTCAGTTTTTCTAATGACAAACTATTGTCCAGTTCAAGCAGATGACCCCATTACATGAGGCGAAGGGTTGATAAAGATGAGGCTTCACAGCTCATATAGAATATGATTTTACTGGGAGTTTTATTGTGTATAATTTTTAACTTTTGATTGTTATATGACTGGTTTCATGATGCTAGCTGCGCTGAGTAGAGATGATTTTTTTCCCCTAGAGCGGCGGGATATAAGTTTGAATGAATGAATGAATAATTTCCGAAATTAATTCCAGTGTAGATAGGGTTAGAAGGAGACAGAGAAATGGTGAGAACAATGTCTACAGCTTTGCTGTCTCTGTCCAGACAATTTGAATAGGGTGGATCAATTCTTGAATAGAAATTAAAGCCTGCTGCAGAACAGAATATACAATTTTAAAAAAATGTACATGTCGAAAAAGAAATGAGAACGTGCTCTAGTAGGTTAGTGATATAATTTCCTGCATCACTGAACTGTGTTTCAACATTAAGTGGAGATATATTTGCTCAATATTCAAGTCTTATTTTGTGCAAATGGAAAAATAAGCATTCTTTTTTTAAAAAAAACAACACAGGGAAGCTGGAGAAGGAAAAGGCCAAGCGTTTGATCCATAACTACAACCAGATTTATGATTTGTGCCTCAGTCCACTGAAAATTGATAAAGCATTTCGACCTTTCTATTCTGGACAAGAAATGCCACTGGAACCTCTGCTGGATTACTTAAAGGAGCTGTAGAATCATAATTAACACAGTAATCATTGTATTTGTATTCACCATCTGAGATTCTTACTCCTTCAGTAGTTGCTGTTATCTTCTACATGTTCACAAGTCTTTATTTTGAAAACTAAGCAGAACAAGGATTCGTTATTACTTCTGTTGGGGACCCCCAAGGAAAAGAAGGGATTCTCCAGGTAGGGTTTGGATAGATTGAGTGGTGGCTTCTGCCTTGAACCCTGGAAAAGTGGGGTTTCTGCCTTGAAACCTGGTTAGCTCCTGCCAGTTAAGGCTGATACCACTTGATTAGATGAGTGAAGAAACCAAATCAGCAAAAGTTATGGCTACTTTCTATGCTACTACGTAAAGTCAACCTGATATTTTGCACTGATGGATTCCCAGTGTAAATGTTCTCATATTGAAATGTTCTTTGCTGTGAAGTCTGGATCATGTCGGTTTCAAATCTTGACAATGTTTGTATTCGAGAATTGTGTTGTCTTTCCACACAAACCTGGGGTCATATCTTTTGGAGTTTATCTCCGTAGTTCTAATAATGACAACAGTAATGGAAGGAGGTTGCATGTGAAAATTTGTCTCAAAGAGGAGGATGAGCAACAGAAATGTTGTGTGATTTATTTTTATTCTTATTTTTAAAGGGAGATTAATGTGGAGTTTTCCATCTAAAATCTGAACCCCTGTTAAACTCACTGCACTGACAAGCCAAGTGGAGGACAGTACAGTTATATCCAGTGATGGGCATCTACTGGTCTCCACCGGTCTGGGCGGCGGCAGGGGGATATTAAAATTGGGTGACCACGCCCACCTCCCTGCCCTGCCCGACCGTGCCCACCACCTCCTCCACCTCCAAGTCCAGGCACGCCTTGCACGAGCTCATGGAGTCGATGGCCTGTGGGTGGCAGCCTGGCTTTGGTGTAGCCACCTCCCTTGGGGTCCCATTCTCCCTGTGCACCATGCTGCCTTGGCCTCAGCTATTGCACCTGCACACCTGGGAGCACTCTGAAGCCAGCGGCCGCCTCTCGGACCTTCTCCAGGCAGGTGGAGCAGGGAGGCAATGGCGGGGTGGGGGTGGCCGCCAGAGCAGTGCAGCGGCTGGGGCACAGCATAGCTAAGCCCGAGATCTGAATAAAGAACTCAGGGCAGCAGCAGGAGGCCCTGGCTCTAATTGTGGTCAGAGCTGTGCCTTCCTCACGATGAGAGCCAGGGTCGCTGCCTCCGCCTCCTCCTGCTCCGAGTCCTGGACTCAGAGCAGGAGGCAGCGGCATTGGCAGTGGAGGCATTGTGGGGAAGCCTCTGACCTGTGTAGATCACGAGCTAAGCTAGCCTATGCTGCTGCCCCAGCAGCTGCCTTAGGCGCTCCCCTTTTGTCGCCGCTGCTGCCCACCCTTCCTTCTCCACCGTGGCCTCAGGGTGTCATCACAAGAGAGGGGGAGGATGGTGGCTTCAGCTCCCTCGTCGTGGCCCGCGTCCTCCACTCCTGTACCTTCTGGGCCAGGAACTGAGTTTCCTGTCTGAGTGTGTGTGGGGGGGGGGGGGATGGAGAGGGAGCTGTGTGTGTGTGTGTCCCTCACCTGTGGCACTCTGTGTGTGCATGTGTGTGAATGTGAACTTTATGACTGGAAGATTAGCAGGTCAGCAGTTTGAGACCTGAGTACTGCACAATGGAATGAGCTCCCATCTCAGTCCCAGCTCTTGCCAACTTAGCTGTTCAAAAGCAAGAAATTGCAAATAGATAAATAGGAACCACTTTGGTGGGAAGGTAGTGTTCCGTGCACTCTGGTGACTAGTCATGCCTGCCACATGACCACAGAAAACAGCGCTGGCTCTTCGACTATAACCAGAGATGAGCACTGAACCCTAGAGTTGGATAGGACTGGCTTTCAAGGAAGGACAACCTTTACCTTTACCTAATAACAGAAGATCCCTGATTGGCATTCAAATTTGCTGTGAAGTTTGGCCCTGTTTATGCAAGTGGTTAGTAAAGGTCTCCCTCACTCAAAAGCCAGCTGTATCTGACTCTAGGGGGCAGTGCTCATCTCCATTTACAGCCAATGAGCCAGTACTCTCTGTGTTTACAAATGTTTTCACAGCCATGTGGCAGGCATGACTAGATTGGCCAGCAAGTCACATGGCCTGATTTGGCCCCACCCACAGATTTGGCCCTGCCCACAGAGGTAGCCCTCCCCACAGTGTGGTAGTGAAATTTTTTGTTGCCCACCACTGGTTATATCATTATAACCTAAGTAGACAACTAGGATGATACTGCTATTAAGACCAAGCACTATGACCCAAACCTGTGCAATCTTCTCCAAAAGCTATGCCATTTTGTTATGCTTGTGGGTTTAACTAGGTCTAAGAATAAACCATATGACCTCTGGATGTTTTGTGCTTGTTTTTATTGGGAAATGGAGCAGTTTCCTCACTTGTGATGCCTTCAGGAATAGCAACCATTACTACTTATCATTTTGTACAAAACAGAAATAGTGAAAGCACAACTTGGGCATCTACTGTAAGATTTGCTCTCTCAGCTTGACACAGTTGGTGCTGAGGTGTTGTACTTTTGTTTCATTATTCTTTTGAAGGGCTTTTTCTGTTTATGTTCACACCCATAGCAATTCCTGCATTCCTTCCCTGCAATAGTATCATATATTTTTCATTTATATTGGTTTCCAGTTTTATAAGCTAACGCTGATACCTGAAATTTGGGGGTACCCATTCCCAGGATACCCTTACCTGTAAATACCTGAAAGCCAAAGTTTAGAGCACCCTTCGTGGATGGGTGCAACTACCCTGGAAACACATATTAGTTAAATACCTGAAAAGGAAAACATTTGGTATATTTCAATTTACTTTAATTTATGACCTTCTGGCTGAAACAAAAGCAAGACCATGAGGCAAAGGACTGTGGGAAAAATAAAAGATTTACTGCACCATGTGCCATATGGATCAATGCATAAACCTCCCCACAGGGCTGTCTTATAACGCGAAGGATCAGCCCTGTGCAGAGTACGCCAAGAATATTTATACACAGAAGATAAAAAAATGAGAGGGGGAGCAGGGGGAGCTTGCCACAGGGTGAGTCAAGTGGTGTCACCAAAGCAGGAAATGGCACTACATTATCAAAATAAAGAGATTTCAATGTTCACACATCACCAAAGACAAAGGGGTTACAAAGTTTTCAATGTTCAAACTGTTATACAATAATAATCTAAGGAAGGTCCAAATTTCCACACAGAAGTCCATGCTGGCATTCCAGCCCCCTGGATGGGGATGTCTCAATGTGATGCAAATGTCCATAATCTCCTGAAGAAAGAGTGAGCTTCTCCCAGCCAGTGCCTCAGGGAACAGCCTGGAACTTCATGGAATTGATAAGATGTCAACAGCAATTGTCTCTATCTCTGGAGTCCATCCAAGGATGACAGGATTATCTCAGAGTCTCAATTGTCCATAACAAGCCTGCATCCGGTCAGCTGGCTTCACAGGATTCTTGGTATGTCTGTGAAACCACTGTAATTGTTTCCTCATGGAGACAGTGTATTCAATGTCTTACTGATAAATCTGCAGCTTGATCATACCCTTTTCAGGCTGGGAAATCTTTCACATATTATCATTTTTATGTACCCAGTTTTGATCTTTCATTCTTAGCTGGAAACTGACAGGGGGACCACTTTGCTTCTTTTCCCTGGCCTGGGGTTCCACCAGGGCAGGCAGACTTTAACCGAAGCCTCCATCGTTGGTTCCTATGGGAGTAGTCTAACCATCATTTCCAAGAGCTGCCAGCGGGGGTTCGCTGAAGTTGAAGCCAATTTTAGTTCCAGAGAACCAGCCGTGTCTTTTTGAAGGTGCCGGTCTTTATGACAGTAAAGTGGGACTTCTCCTGGTACCATGTAGCCGGTTAACGGCCAGAACACAATCCAACATTCATCGGATCGTCCAACTGGCCGGTTTCACGGGGAAATGGCTGTGTTGGTGACATGTTGTGCTTGTGCAACAGATGTGCATGTGTAGTGTTTGTGCAACTCTACTGTGAATGGTCAGGGCCGATCAATGGTTAGTGTGGGAAACCTCTGGGATCAGCAGCAAAAAGCAAAGTCTTTTATTCAATGTATCAACACCATCTCAATCCTGACTACAAAAAGGCTCTGTCACCATAAAGTAATTTCTTTCCCAAAGTACTGGGATTACAGATGTGTCATATAAAATTACAGTAGATGGACAGAGGCAGCTGTCCACAAGAAAGAAAGAAAGAAGTCCTAGAAATGTGAAATATGTTCTAATAACACAGGATCTAAAATTCACACACAATGGGCATAGCTCACACTTTTTTCTACATACATGGTTCTGTAAAGTATAACCTACAAGACTGCATAGTTGTGTGTATGTGTATGATTTAAATTGATTTAGGATTCTACAGATCCTTAGGAATGAAATATTTATTCAGAGTACCTTAGATTTTACATATCAATTCTCTTTCCTGCTTTCAAGAAGTGAGGTTTTTCCATCTGTTTGTTCTGCTTCCCCATCTGTTCCTGAAGGCTCACAGTTTTGTTCAATATGTTAGCAACTGCTGATTTTTGAAAGGGATTCTGATAGTGTAGTAATTTGCTACTTCAAAGATAGATTGCACAGAATAAGGGTCAGCTAGAATTCTAAATGGAAGAATGGCATGGTTGGTGAATCCAGTGGGCAAGAGAGTAAATGATACAACACTAAGTGAGATATGTGTGTGTGTCAGTTCTGTCTACTGTTTTTATTGTCTCCAACCTCTTCTTCCCCACTAAATATCAAAATATTAGCTTATCTGCTTTACAGACATTTTTGACTGAATTGTGGCAGAGGTACTATGCGGCTGTACTAAGAATTTGCACTTCCATTGTGGTGCTCAGATTTAATGTTCTTACAAATAAACAATTGTATTCCAATTGCAACTTTATGAGGAATTGTGATTTTTTAAAAGTGTGACCACAATTCTTAGTTACTTTTATAGTTACCGAGAAAGGGGGATATCAAATCATTCAAGTGCTGGCCCAAGCAATGTCTTGTGCTTTTGTGTTCAGTGTTTTTTTTTTAAAAAAAACTAAAAAAGAACAACTCTATCTTATTTTGAAAATTGGGGACGTAACTTGCCCATTGTAAAAACTATAACTAGTAACCAAACTACTTTTGGGGGTGGGGTGGGGGAATCTGCCATTACCAAAGAGTGTTCCATCTGAAGAACCCATCTTCCCTCCAGTGGCAAGAGAATATGCTTAATTTTGACTCCAAATAGCAATAGCAACTACACTTATATACCATCCCATAGCGCTTAGTGTACTCTCTGGGCGGTTCATAAGTTAACTAACATTTTGGGTACTCATATTACTGACCTTGGAAGGATGGAAGGTTGAGTCAGTCTTGATCCCCTCTAGGAACAAACTCACAAAGCTTTGTCTGCAGTACAACTTTTTACCCACTGCACCACCTGGACTCTTCAAATGACATTGTTTGCATAGTGTTCTAACTAAATCTATTATCCTGTTCTTTTGATTTGAAGATTGCTATGGCTTTTTGTACCTTTGCTCCCAGCTAAACAGGAGCTTTACAGTTTGATTCAAGACAGTAAAAAAAATGTCCAGGATGATTGGCAACCCTTTACCTACAGAGATGAGGAAAATGCAATCAATCCTACATCACCTGAAGGGAAGCCCGATGCTTCACACAGAACGGGATATGTGTGAGGTTGTTGTTGCTTTGAACCATTCTGCTTCTCCCTCGCCTTTCAAGCACTGCAGTGCCTAGCCTGATGAAGGGTCCCTCTCTATTTAGACATTTGTCTGTTTTTAATATTTTAAATGCTACACCAAAGCTATTACTCAGCTTGCTTTTGGTTTTCCAAACTCTGGGATAAATATGGTCATTCACATATGCTCATCCACATCAGGCTGACAGATTTGATGGGATTTATTTTTCTCCAGCTCTAATTCAAACCTGAGGTACAGAATAATTCTGGGGACTCTGATGTTTACCTTGAGGCCCTGTGGATAGAAGTGTCAGGCCACCTAGGTTCAAATTCCTGATTGGCCACAGAACTACTTTGAGGTGGCAATGGTAACCCATTCCTCGAACATCTCAAATATATCAAAAAACTCATTAGGGCCTTGACATCATGTAACAACAGCCACAAAACTTTACCTTGTATTTCTGATCATTTCTTGGGACTAAGTCCTGAAATACAAATCTCAGCAACATCCCAAGCCCCATTGAAGGCCACCATATCTTGTAAAAGAAAGTGTGTGCAAGTATAAAATGAGCCAAGTGGTTTAAATGGTTCTCAGGTGGCTCAGTGGTTAAGAAGCTCACCTTGTTAGCTGAAAGGCCAGCAAGTCGGCAGTTCGAGACGAGGGTACTGCATGATGGTTTGAGCGCCTGTCTCTGTCCCAGTTCCTGCCAACCTAGCAGTTTGAAAGCAAGAAATTGCAAGTAAATAGATAGGGACCACTTCAGTGGGAAAAGATCTTGGGGACATGAAAGGAGCCTCATTCGGGTGTCCCATGAATGGAGTTTTTTCAGCAAAAATCCTTTCAACCCAGAAGAATTTCTCACATGAATTTATTATTATTATAGTCCTGACCACAATTTGTCATGGACAAAGTGGATGTTGTGAAGATGGAGGATAAACCTTCCTTGCATTTGTGCCAAAGCAAATGAATATGCTGTTCCATGATGTTTTTAATATTTTGAATTCACGCTGCTTGTGCAGGCCAAACATCTGCTCCAGCTTTTTAGAATTCCTCAGCAACAGTCACACTCTTGCACATCATCAACACCAGGATTTAGAATAGCCGAGTGCCAATAACACCCTTCCCAAAACTTGTGAAAAATCCAGTTGCATTTCAGGCTTCCATTCAAGCCTTGCAGATGCCAGCATATTAATAAATCCACCGTTTCTTGTTTTACAATTCAAAGGTACCTTTCAAACATGCTGTTACCAAAAGAGTATTCCTTTTTAAAATGCATATTACTCATTAGCAGCCTAATAGGAGTTTCAGACGGCGCTGTAGTCCTCTGCCAGAAGGGCATATGTGCGTGGCCATGTGCTTGAGACAGATAAGTACATAAACAGCATATTGGCACCAGACAGGCATCTGTGCCAGGAAGAATGCTTGTGATGTGTACATGAATGACATTTTAGCTTTAATTAAATCCACATAGCACTCTAAGGATGTCTTGACTGTTTCCTTGCTCTGAACAATCAGGAACACGTTTTGCAGGTTTGCTTTACAGTCTGTATGCAAGAATCTAGCTGGGGAACTCAGTGGTTTAAGTATGTTGTTGTTGCTGCTGCTGCTGCTGCTGCTATTACTATTCTGAGATACTATAACCTATATCATTGCATATATAGCACTGTTGCAGTATATCAGGGCTTGCATGGTTATCTTTAAAATATATTTCATTCTAAATTTTAATATCATGGCATAAAAGTTATTGACGTACTTACAGTTTCATACAAACAATTCTTTCCCATTTTCCAAAAGTAACTAAAATGGTGAGTTTGCTTTCAAAATCATCTGAACAGTAAAAGCTGCAAACCTGTGAGGCAAAAACATTTTTCTTCCATCTCCATTTTTCTATTTTAACACTGAAAACAGGGCCAAAAGCAAGTACTGTACAAGTGTTGTGTTCTGTAAAGCTGTGCCTTTAACAATGTACCTTTGCCATGTGTTAACAATGTAACCTTTCTGTGTGCAACATTATAACCATCAGCTGTATCAATGTAAACCTAATAAGGGGACGCGAGCTAGCAGCCACTAGATGGCAATAGCGAGCGTCCAGGTCTCATGGCTCAGATTCACCTGGTTCAGCAGCGCGGGAAGATTCCCCGCCACCTCTTCACCTGGTCAAGAAGGGCGTGACCTTCTACGACGTCACGCAGGCAGCAACCAATAGTCTGTCGACGAGCCACATTCAAATGTATAGCCAGCTGTATATATTGAGCTACTCATCCGCCATTACCACATGTTCCTCCGGATCATCATGCAATAAACCTGTGTTAAGCCAACCCTTCGGCTGTTTCATTGTCTTTGGTCCCTTACACTAAATTGGCGACGAAGGTGGGATATGGCAGCCCACGGGACCAAGACATGCGCCGGTTTCGAAATCAGGAAACCGGGTGACTGGGAGATCTTCAAGATGGACTTCCAGGCCGCACTGATCGAGTCCGAAGTCACGGAAGAGGCGAAGAAAAGGGCCATCTTCACCAGGATGCTCGGACAAGAAACCAAAAGGACCTTGGTGGACCTGATTGCACCGAGGAGGGTGAGCGAATTCAAGGCCAAGGAACTCATGCAGATGCTGCGTGAGCACGTCTGGCCCGCCACGGCGATGTTTCCCGCTCGGAGTGCATTCTGGAGGCGAGTCCAAGCGCCCGGGGAGACGGTCGGCGCATTCGTGGCGGCCCTGCGGCTGGCGGCCGGCCTGTGCAAATGGGAGAATGCCGAAATCACCCTCCGGGACTGTGTGCTGTGCGGCCTGAACGACGCCGAAACCCAGCGCACATTAATGAACCAAGAGCCGCCTCCCGCGTTGCAGGAGGTCGTCAGAGCGGCCCAGGCCGCAGAAGCTACAAAGGCCGGGGTCCAAGAACTCCAGGACTGGCGGCCGAAGTCGAGCAAGGCAGAGGCCCCGGTACAGGCGGCCCGGCGAACTTCGAGGTCGTCCACAGAGAGCAGCGACGACGAGGACGTCCGGAGGGTCCGGAAGGAGAGCCGGCGGTGCGACGGCTGTGGAGCAGCCCACGACCGCGTAAAGTGCCCGTTCCGGAAGGCCGAGTGCCACAACTGCGGCCGCCGCGGGCACATCGCCAAGGTGTGCAGGAAGAAACGCGAGACCCGGCGGAGCTCAGCAGACCGTTCCGCGGGACAAGACCGCCCAACGAGACCCAAGGACGGCGCTCAGGCCACGCGGAAGCTGGACGGCGTGGGCCGCATCTCCGACGGAAGCGAGGACGACGCCCCAGTGCTCAGCGTGTCTGCAGGACACCCCCACTACTTTGTTGAGGTACTAGTCCAAGGGGTTCCCATTAGGATGGAAATTGACTCGGGGTCCTCATATTCTATCATTTCCCAGAGGGAGTTTTTGGGAATTGCCCCCCACAAGCGACCCAAGCTCAAAGCGTTGAGGTCCACACTACGGGACGTGCAAGGGAACAGCATTCCAGTGTTGGGGGTTGGAGAATTTCAGGTTCAATTCAAGAAGCACGCCGCGTCCCTCCCCCTAGTCGTGCTCAAAGGGGGAGATTGCAGCCTCCTCGGGACTCAATGGTTCCAGCCCCTAGGTTTGTTTATTGGGGGGGTGCACGCCGTTGGGATGCACGCCGTTGGGTCTGACCCGATTCAGGAGGTGTGCGAGGCGCACCCCGAAGTCTTCAAAAAGGGACTGGGGAAATTCAAGGGGCCCCCAGTGACTTTCGACCTGGACCCGGAGGTCCGCCCAATTCGCCTTAAACCACGCCGGGTGCCGTTCGCACTCAAGGACAAGATAGAGGCGGAACTGGACAAATTGGTGGGCCAGGGAATCCTTGTGCCTGTTGATTCTGCGGAGTGGGAAACTCCAATTGTAACCGCACTAAAGGCCAATGGGGAGGTCCGCATATGCGCCGAATACAAGTGCACCATCAACAAGGCGATCCGCCCGAATGCATATCCGGTGCCGGTAGTCAGCCATCTGCTGGCCAGGTTACACGGGGGGAAGTGTTTCGCTAAGCTCGACTTAGCACAGGCCTACCAGCAGCTTACGGTGTCCCCTGCCGCAGCTGCTGCGCAGACCATAGTCACCCATAAGGGGGTGTTCCAGGTGACGCGCCTCCAGTTCGGCGTGAATTCGGCGCCAGGAATTTTCCAGTCACTCGTGGAACGCCTCCTGAAGGGACTGGAGGGGGTGTTGCCTTATTTTGATGACGTGTTAATAACGGGGGGGAGTCGGGTTGAATTGGCCAAGAGGTTGGGGAAGGTCCTGACAATATTCGAAAAGGCGGGGCTGAGACTGCGAAAGGACAAATGCGTCTTCTTCGCAACCGAGGTTGAGTTCCTAGGGTTTTGTGTGACTCCTGAGGGAATAAAACCATCCAAGTCCAAGGTGGCAGCCATTAAGAAAGCCCCCCGCCCCACCTCCAAGCCCGAGCTGCAGTCGTTCCTAGGGCTGCTCAACTTTTACCACTCCTTCCTCCCCCGGAAGGCAGCGGTGGCTGAACCGCTACACAAACTGCTAAAGAAAGACCAGGCATGGAAGTGGGGCGATGACCAAGAAAGGGCATTTAGTGAGCTAAAAAGCCTCCTAGCGTCCGATGCCATACTGACCCATTTCAACCCCAAACGCCCGGTAGTTCTGACCTGTGATGCAACCCCGGTGGGGGTGGGGGCGGTGCTCTGCCACGTGTTGGAAAACGGAAGAGAGGCCCCGATAGCATTTTACTCCAGGTCCCTGTCCCAAGCGGAGAGAAACTACGCACAGACAGACAGGGAGGCACTAGCAATAGTCGCGGGGACGAAAAAATTTCACGATTTTCTGTATGGCCGCCCCTTCACCATTGTGACGGACCACAAGCCCCTGCTAGGCATCTTTACCGCAGATAAGCCCACCCCACAGATCCTGTCCCCGAGGATGCTCAGGTGGGCCATTTTTCTCAACGCGTATCAGCACGCGTTGGTCTACCGGCCCGGGAAAGAGATCAGCCATGCGGACGCTCTATCAAGGTCTCCCCTCCCCCTAACGCCCAGCCAGGCGAGCAAGGGGGAGCGGGACCATCAGGTTCTCATGATAGAGGTGCTGGATTCGCCCCCCGTAATGCCCGCCGACATTGCCAAAGCGACAGAGAAGGACAAGATGTTAGTGGCAGTTAGCTCCTGGGTGCAGAAAGGGTGGCCGGCGTCCTCCCCAGCGGAGGAGTTCGCCCCATTTTTCAGAAAAAAGCTAGAACTGTCCCTAGAGAGGGGGTGCCTCTTGTGGGGGCAGCGGGTGGTGATTCCCACTTCCCTTCGGCCGCGGGTGCTCAAACTGCTGCACGTCAGCCACCCCGGCATCGTGCGATCCAAGGCGCTGGCCCGGAGTTACTTCTGGTGGCCCCAGCTAGACACCGACATCGAGCACATGGTCGGCACTTGTGAAAGTTGCCAATGCTCCAGACCAGAGGAGGCCCGCCTTCCCCACAGGGAATGGGACGCGGCTAAGGGGCCGTGGTCCCGGGTGCACGTTGATTTCGCGGGCCCGTTCAGAGGCACCCTGTTCCTTCTTGTAGTGGACGCCTTCTCCAAATGGTTGGAGGTTATCCCAGTCACGAGCACCTCCTCGGCCCAGACCATTAGGCATTTGCGGAGGCTCTTTTCCACGTTCGGCATACCCGACACATTAATTAGCGACAACGCTAGTTGTTTCACGTCCTCCGAGTTTAGGGCATTCATGGAGATTAACGCCGTTCGGCATATCACCTCCGCCCCGTTTCACCCAGCCACCAATGGCCAAGTAGAGCGCCTCGGCCGCACCACGAAGGACGCGTTGCGGCGCATGGGCCCAGGGGATCTGAACCTACAAGTGTGTCAGTTTCTGCTAGGGTACAGGGTGACCCCGTTGGCGTCAGGATACTCCCCCGCAGAGCTCTTAATGCGTAGGAAACTGACCACCATCCTTACTAGGCTAGACCCCACGAGGGTAGAGGACAAAGGAAGGAACATTGGGCTGGAGGCCACAAAGAGTTTCAGTGTAGGCGCCCCCGTGCATTGCAGGAATTACGCCAGCTCGGGCCCAGCCTGGGTACCGGGCGTAGTTGTGGAGCAAACCGGCCCCGTGTCGTACCGCGTGGATACCAGCACAGGGCTCCTGTGGAGGCGGCACGCGGACCAGCTCCGACGCAGGGTCTCCGATGAGCAGGGCACAGACCAAACAGAGAAAAAATCAGCGTTAGGGTTCTCCCCCACCCGTTCAGCCCAAGGGGGAGGAAAAGGGGACCGCAGGCCTCCACCAAGGGGGGAGGAGGATGTTCTCGTAGATATCCTAGGGTATCTTTCTGAGGGGGGGAGGAACCCGACCCCATACATATCTCGCCGAATGTCCCCACAAATGCGGATGGCCCTACTAAGTTAGATTTTGATTTTCAGAACCGGGGGGGGGGGGTTTCGGAGTGGTCCCCCACCCGTCCAAGCGAGAAGAGGGGTTTTTCGTTAGCCCCGATTGCCCCCGGTCTGCCCACAATGGAGTTTTTCCCTTCCCCTAAGGCCGCCAGACCGCGGCAAGCCACTAACAAGTCTCCCTCTCCCATTTCAGGACAAGTGACCGGGGAACAAAGAAGCAGTAGCGCCCCCGGGGGGGGTCAGCCCTCTTCACGGCCCAAACGCACATGCAACAAGCCATCTTGGCTGAGAGACTTCGTCTCATCCTAGGGGGGAGGGATGTTGTGTTCTGTAAAGCTGTGCCTTTAACAATGTACCTTTGCCATGTGTTAACAATGTAACCTTTCTGTGTGCAACATTATAACCATCAGCTGTATCAATGTAAACCTAATAAGGGGACGCGAGCTAGCAGCCACTAGATGGCAATAGCGAGCGTCCAGCTCTCATGGCTCAGATTCACCTGGTTCAGCAGCGCGGGAAGATTCCCCGCCACCTCTTCACCTGGTCAAGAAGGGCGTGACCTTCTACGACGTCATGCAGGCAGCAACCAATAGTCTGTCGACGAGCCACATTCAAATGTATAGCCAGCTGTATATATTGAGCTACTCATCCGCCATTACCACATGTTCCTCCGGATCATCATGCAATAAACCTGTGTTAAGCCAACCCTTTGGCTGTTTCATTGTCTTTGGTCCCTTACACTAAAACAAGGTAGCATTTGAACCATGGGCCATTCCACCTCTGCTTTCAGTAAAGATATGCTTGCAATTGACAAAAGGTTACAGTTCAAATGAAAGCGCTCTTTGTGGGCCCCCCCACCCGGACTCAGACATCCGGGTGAGTTAGGGGGCTTGGTCACCCCTCTATAAAAGGGGTGGCCACGAGGCAGACGAGCTGCCATTTTAGAAATAGCGACGGAGAGGAGAAGTTTTTTCCGTCGCTGTTTGTCCATAGTCTTCGGCTGTTTAGCCCTTGATCCTTCCCGGCTGGGAAGGGAGGATTAGCACAGAGCCTTTAGCTTGCTGGCTGCTCTGTGCTTTTGGTGCTAGGTTTTCGATCCCTGGAAAGGGATCCTGCTCTTTCTTCAAAGATATGCCTCCCAAACGGAAGGCCCCGGCGATGAAACCGCGGCCAAAGGGGAGGACTTTTTCAGGCCCTGCCCAGGACGGGGGGCAGCCATCAGGTCGGAGGACCAGGGCTGCGCCCCCGCGGCAGGGCACTATTCCAGCCTTGCCCACCGATACCGGTGGGGTGATTCAGGCTGGCACTTGGCAGCAGGCCTTGGCTAGCCAGCCTCAGGCCGGCCCCTCAGGGGCTTCGGCCCTCGGCCCGCAGTTGCCGGCCATGGGTCAGGACAGCGGGGGAGGGCCTGGTGCGGGTGCGCAACCCGTTCCTCCTCCGGCCCCTCATGGGCCAGAGTTTTGGGCATGGCCCTATTCTGGCCCAGGCTCTCACTTCGGTGTTCCTTTCAAAATGCCTAGTGGGCCTTCCGGCAAACCCGGCCCGCCTTATGCTGGGGGATCTGTGGCAGTGGATGCTTTACTAGCACGTTTAGCAGTGCTGGAGGCATCCTTGGGGATTGCACAGCCTCCTATGGGAGGGGGCCCTTCTCTCTCTGCCGGGGGCCCTTCGTGTCCACCAGCCACCTCGATGGCTGCCACACTGCACCAGGCGGCCAGCCGGGTTGAGCTGCTTGAGACGCTCCGGCCTGCGCCTGCCGGTGTCTCGCAGCTCCCTGTTCATCCAGAGCTGCAGACAGGGACCAGTCAGGTGTGGCCCCAGAGCTCGATTCTGGTCGCGAGCTCCGACGCCTGCTGTGGGCCGGAACCCCCAGTGGGGGCGGCTCACGGGGGTGCACCTAGTGAGTATCAGGTTCAAATTAGTGCACCTTCATCACAGCCCACTCCCAGTGGCGGGGTTCAGTGGCCCTGGCCTCGTCAAGTGAGGCGAGTGGGCATCAGTTACCAATCTATCCCAATGCCCCTTGGTTTCAAAATGGTACCTCATTGAGGGCGGGGGTTTCCGCCCCCGGGGCAGTGCCGGGCATCGCAGGGGCTGTCCAGGTCCCGCTGCATATGCCCCATATACCTAATGTGCCGGTGACGGCTTTGCCGACGGCTGGTTATTCTTTGCCCCTTGGTGATCATTTGTCCCAGGTCACGAGGGAAAAGATTTGGCGGGGGGAGTACGTGGATATATTCTCCCTATTGAACTGTGAGCCCACTAAGGAGGAGAGAGAGGGACAGGACGACAGAGACAAAGAGCTGTCCCGTCGTCGTAAGCCACCGCGCACCTGGGCCAACTGGTTGCCGACATATCTTATTTATATGGCGGTATACCTTAGGGCCCGGCCTGATCTGGCCATTCCTATGGTCCAATATTTGGACAATATTTACAGGGCAATGGTGGATTTCCCTGGCCCATCGTGGTTGGCTTACGATGAGGAATTTAGAATGAGGGTGCCCCTACACCCGGAGATGAGATGGGATGAGCCCTGTCAAAAATTGTGGCTATTGTACATGACCCCCAGGCGTCCGGCGCCTGGGGATAGGTACCATTGTGGCCATGCTGTGCAGCGAGCTGCTCCAACACAGGCTCCCTGCCAGCCGGCGGGGCAGGGGGTTCCAGCCCGCTTGCTGTGTTGGAGCTTCTCGGCTAATGGTGTGTGCAATAAGCGGTAGTGCCGATATAAACATGAGTGTCCCTCTTGCGCTGGCCCCCACGCTGCCGCCGTGTGCCCGCGGGCCGGTGGGTCACGGGGCAGAGGTAGAGGTGGACAGGGAGCGGGCAGAGCTTCAGCTGATGGAGCTAGCCAGTCAAAGGGCCCCCTCCCCAGTTAATGTGTATATGTTGGAGCGATGGCTCTCAACTTATCCAAGGAGGGAGGACGCGAGGTACCTCCTGGAGGGTTTCCAATGGGGATTCCATATCCCATTCAAAGGAGTGTGGGGACCCCAAGATGCCCCCAATTTACTTTCTCTGAAGGGTAAGGAGGAGGTGGCTGCCTTGAGTATTGCCAAGGATGTAGAGGCTAAGAGGGTGGTGGGCCCCTTTTCCGTACCACCCTTCCCCAACCTGAAGGTTTCCCCTCTGGGGTTAGTACCTAAAAAGGCCCCGGGGGAATTTCGTTTAATCCACCATCTATCGTACCCGGCGGGTTAATCTGTCAATGATGCTATTCCTGATGACCTTTGTTCGGTCAGGTATACGTCGTTTGACCAAGCCCTACGGATGGTGCGCTCTTGTGGTCCTGGTGCCCTCCTGGAAAAATGTGGCATTAAATCGGCATTCTGATTACTGCCAGTGCACCCGGGGGACTTTGAGCTATTGGGTTTTAGATTCCAAGGGAAGTTTTATGTAGATAAGGCCATGCCTTTTGGCTGCTCTATTTCATGTTCAGCATTCGAACGTTTTAGCACCTTCCTCCAGTGGGCATTTGTTCGCAGGTCCAGGTCTCGGTCTGTAGCCCATTACCTCGATGACTTTTTGTTCGGGGGTGAACGGGGCTCAGACACGTGCACGCGTCTCCTCACTACATTTCAGATGCTAATACGGGAACTGGGTTCCCTTTAGCGCCCAAAAAGACCGAGGGCCCATCCACTACGCTCACATTTCTGGGTATTGAAATTGACACGGTCGCACAGGCATCCCAGTTACCCATTGACAAGGTCACCCGGATCTCCGCGATGATTTTGGCCTTGCTGGCCAAACGTAAAGTGTCACTTCGTGAGCTTCAGGTACTTCATGGCCATCTTAACTTTGCCTGCAGGGTGGTTACGCCTGGCAGAGCATTTGCACGGCGCCTATGTGACGCCATGTCTGGCCTGTCAAAGCGCCATCATAGGGTCCGACTGACCAGGGGCATGCGGGCTGACCTTTTGGTTTGGCTTAAATTCCTGCGGGAATTTAATGGGGTCTCCTTTTGGAGATCCGACCTTTTAGTTTCCCCTAGATTCCAAGTACAGTCAGATGCCTCCGGCTCCCTGGGATATGGGATTGAAGGGAGGTGGGCTTATGGCCAATGGCCTCCAGCATGGCGGGGCACAGATCGCCTCCGCGATCTTACATTCCTTGAGTTCTTTCCAATCCTGGGAGCTTTGATGCTATGGGG
This sequence comes from Bradypodion pumilum, assembly GCA_035047305.1. Lineage (NCBI taxonomy): Eukaryota > Metazoa > Chordata > Lepidosauria > Squamata > Chamaeleonidae > Bradypodion > Bradypodion pumilum. The sequence goes on along the minus strand of JAWDJD010000004.1, from coordinate 103,057,099 downwards.
CGAGGAGTGGGCCGACTCAGTGGTCCATTTTTGGTGTGACAATGCGGCGGTAGTGCACATTGTCAACGCTCAGATGTCTAAGTCACCTAGGGTGATGGCGTTGGTCCGTCAGTTTGTGTTACGTAGCCTACGCCTGAATGTGCTTTTTAAGGCCAGACATGTACCAGGTATTAATAATGATATTGCTGATGCTTTATCCCGCCTGCAGATCCCCCGGTTCCGTGCCTTGGCTCCGGAAGCAGAGGAATTCCCCTCGCCACTCCCGGCCGAGATTTGGACATTTGGCAAGGAGAGGTGAACCGGGTGATTGGCATGTCTTTGGCACCTGCACGCGTAAGGCGTATCACCATGCTTTTGTTCAATTTAGAACCTTTTGTGTGCAACTTCAGTTGCCCGAAGTGTGGCCCATTCCAGTGGAACAAGTTTTACAATTTATGGTTTATTTACACAGTCAGGGTTTGGCTCCTCGCACTATAGCATCCAGGCTGTCGGCACTGGCATTTATGGCCAAGGTGAGGGGTTTTGCTGACTGCGTGAATGATTTCCGCATACGACATGTTTTGGAGGGGTGGACACGGGAACGTGGCCGCCGCCCGGACACTCGCCACCCAATTTCACCAGGGGTGCTTACCCACCTTGCACGAGGCTGGCATGATCTGTGTTTTGATAAGTATGAGGCAGCTCTTTTTCACGCGGCTACCACAGTGGCCTTCTTTGGAGCGCTCCGCATCAGTGAGTTGGTACTACTGTCTAAGGCGGATGCGACTCGTAGGGCACTGGAACTCGACAATGTCTATGTCTCTAATAAGTGGGCTCAGTTGAGGATACGGTCCTCAAAAGTTGATCAGCACGGCATAGGCAGTGGAGTTAGACTGCTACGATGTTCCATTGCTGACATCTGTCCGGTTGGTGCCCTACAGGAGTTCTTGGCAGTGCATGGCAAGCACCCTGGCCCGTTTTTCTGCCACCAGGATGGGTCTCCCCTTACTAAATTTCAATTTTGGAAGGTGACCGGTATGGCACTATCCAGTGTTGGCCTCCCCGGGGCTCGTTACGGCACCCATTCGTTTAGGATAGGTGCTGCATCCACTGCGGCTGCATTTGGGTACTCTGAGGCTGATATACGCCGTATGGGAAGATGGGGATCTATGCGTTTTGCATTGTATGTTCGCCCTCTTCAGGTTTGAGTACCAGTTAAGTCATTGTTCTCTTTTCTTCTTTTACAGACCCTGTGTGTCCCCGCACACCGGTGGCAGTATGGCTGGTGGGCCACAGTTACGTGCACTGGGCAGCGCAGTATGCTGCGGCGACAGAGTGGGGACCCCAGCTTGGACAGCGTGCGACCGCACGCATACGTTGGTACGGTAAGCACGGAATGAGATGGCGGGAACTGTTGCCATTCCTGTTTTCCATCAGGGATGCTGAACCGCCTGATGTCCTTGTACTGCACCTCGGGGGCAATGACCTCGCCCAGGTCACTGGCCTTTCTTTAAAATTCACGATTTGCAGTGACCTAGCTTATTTGCATTATGTGTGGCTGTCCACAAGGCTGCTATGGTTGGACATCATACCGCGTCATTCTTACAGGGGAAGTATTGACCTCCGTGCCCTTGACCGCGCTCGCCGCTCGGTGAACAGGGCTGTTGCCTGGTTCTTGGCAGACAAGGGTTTGGGGATGGTCATCCGACACCCCACCATTAGTCTACAAAATTATGATCTTTATGCAGGGGATGGGGTCCACCTGTCAGCTAGAGGTATGAACCTCTTTTTGGAAGATTTGCAAGCAGGCCTGTTGACCGAGCTGACGGTCTGAGGGGGGGGGCGGTGAGTCTTCATTGAAGCCTCCCCGTGTGGCGGGTAGCACTGGTAAGGTAAAGATTTATGACCCATAGGTATCCGACAGGTTCGCAATTGACTGGCCAACACTTAGACAGGTACAGGTGTAATAACTTTGACCGGTCAACGACGAACCAGGCAAGGGGTGATGGCAGGAGCTTTTCAGCATGCATCACCCCATGATTTGACGGATACACGTCAGAGGGTGGGGTCAGTAGATAGTTTATTGACTCCGGTCAACAATTTGTTTGTGTCAACAAACAAATTGATACAAATGGATACATTGTAGCCAATTGCCATTGGCAATTTTGGGAGGAACCTTACCAGTGTTACTGCGGCCTGCTTGCCTTAAGAATTACAATTGGATGAGTACACCAATTGAAAGTTATAATTCGGACTAGGGCATTATTCAATAAAAGTGGCCCAATGGCTTTATCCATATACCAGTGTCTGAGTCTTTCTTTGGGGGGTGCGCCTGCAAAGGAGTGCAGTGATCCCTTATTCAATTACAACCCTAATGTAATAAAGAAAACGTTTACTGGTGGGGAAATGAATTAATAACAAGTACTGTACTTAGGTGACTGGTTACTCCCAAGCACTGTAATATTTTATACACCAATGAAATGAGTGTACTTGTGTCTTTCCAGAATGCCTATTGTTAGGGCACGTAGAAAGCAATGGATCAAGTACATTGGCTGGAAACAGATGTTAATGAGGATTAATGGGAGGAATCCCCTTCACAACAGAAGCTACTTTGAGAAAGAGCATATGATGGAACAAAACATGCTTACACTGCACCAGGCCCTTCTTTACATCCCATTTCCTTAGCAGTGACCCATCTTATGGCCTGCTTTGAAGCTTAGGGCAATGTGGTTTCCCCACCCACCCAGGTCAACCAGAGCCAACCGAGCTATTTCGGTACTTGAGACTGAAAATCCTGTAAACACCACTTCCCTGGAAACAGAAATTGAACCAAAAAGAAGTAGCAATTTGCTGTCCTTTCATAAGATCCCTCCCCTTTATAACTTGCCCCTTTAGGTGGGCACTTTACACTAAAATACCAAAAGGTTTGATTAACAAATCGTGTGACTTCCACTCCCAAAAGCCCACCAAGGTTGGTCAAAAGGCAGGGAATTCTGGGCAACAAAGTTCCAAGTGAATGACAAAACAAAGTTTAAGTATATTACCATAAAAATTGCAGAGTTAAATGTGGTAACTGCATTTATGCAAATGACCAGGAATATTAGTTTGTAAGAAGCTGCTTGTACATTGGTGTACTTTTCAAAATTTTAATGCATAATGGCAGAATATTCAACAAAAATGCTGGATTACCTCTATGTCCTTTTAAAAAAATTCTGTTTCTTGGTCAAACGTTTCCTAATGAAAAACATCTTGCTGTTTTGCATTCAAACTGTTAATAAGAAAAGCAAGTGAGAGACTGGCCACGAGAGTTTGACTGCAGCTGCAAGGCGGCCCGGCGCAGCCATAAGAAGTTCTGCTGTGCCGGGGAGCCACCAATGCTGCCAGACCCGCCAGACGCTTCCCCTTGGTGAGAGCAGGGTTGGCGGGATCAAGAGACTGGATGCAGCTGTGAATTGTATTGCTAATTGTGATTTTGTAATTGAATAATTAATTGTATTATTGACTGTAACTTGATATTTTTAGTAAGCTTATTGTGATTTGTATTATTATGGTATTTTGCATTGTATTTCTGTATGGTGTTGTATTTCCCCCTCCATCTTCCCTTCCCCCTTCTCCCACCCCTCCCCTTCCCCCCTATTTATTTTTGTGTGTATTTATTGGATTGCTCTGTAAACCGCTTTGAGTTGACAGTGGACAAGTAAAGCGGTATATTAGCACAATAAATAAATAAATAAATAAATAAATAAATAAATAAATAAATAAATAAATAAATAAATAAATAAATAAATAAATGATGATGATGATGATGATGATGATGATGATGATGATGATGATGATGATGATGATGATGATGTCCACAATCTAAACAACAGGCCAAGTGAGCTGAAAACCCCTAAAATAAAAAGGCTTAATCATACAACTAGGTACTTGTTATGTATGTTAACTGTGTTTTCTGACAGGAGCGGAATGTATCTTTTCTCATGTATCTATTCTTATGCAAATAAGTGGATTGAAAAATGTGCACACTCTGTTAGCCAATGGGCTTCTTGTATTATTGTTACTGCTACTGTTTATAGTGTATATAAGTCAGAGTTTTGTCCCATCCAAACTGTGTTCAAACCCCACTATTAAAGAGCTGAATTTCACTACTTCATTCGTCTGCTTCTTCATTCCCTGAACACGAAACTGGCGACGAAGGTGGGATGGCATCCCCACACGGCAGCAACATCGGCCCATTTGACCCAGTGTGTCCAGAGAAATGGGCAACATACGAATGCCGATTCCGCCACGCAATGGCCACGCAGAAGATCACCGACGAAGACCAGAAGCACTCCTGTTTCCTCGCTCAGTGCGGTTCTGAGATGCTTGAGCTGGCAACCCACCTCGTTCTCCCAAGGGACGTGTATGTGGTGCTGCTCGCAGAAATCATGTCCGCGCTGAGGAAACACCCGCAGCCAGAGGTCTCGATCTTCCTGGCCAGGGTGGCCTTCCACAGAAGGGAGCAGTGACCTGGGGAGTCAATTGCAGACTGTGCCGCGACTCTGCGCATTGCTGCCGCCCTGTGCAAGTGGGACAACATAGAAGAAGCACTCCGGGACCGTCTGCTGGCTGGCATGAGGGACGAAGATGCTCAATGTCGCCTCATGATCAGGAAGACACTAACTTTCAAGGCTGTCCTAGAAGAGGCGGTAGCGTCTGAGGCCACACAGTCCAGCATCAAGCTTTTTTGGCATCGCGACTCCACCAAAAGTGCCACCGACTCAGCTGTGCAAGCTCAGCAAAATTCATCTTCATCCTCCTTTGTTTTGCCTGGTTCCACCTCTTCATTGGAGTACAGCAATGCAGAGGGAGAAGTCCAAGTGGTCCGATGAAAGTACCAAGAGCATCGTGACGATCGGGAGAAGAAATTCCTTTGCAAGTGTGATGGCTATGGAGCCCGGCATGACCGCAGGAAGTGCCCCTTCTGCACCTCGGAATGCCACAACTGTGGGCAATGAGGGCACATTGCTAAAGTATGCTGACAGCGAAAGCAAAGAACTCCAGCACCTGAGTCCAAGAAGAGTCATCAGCACAAAATGTCCATCGCCAAAGTGTCACCAGAGCCTGAGCCGTGCCAAGTGGCCATTGTCAGCGAGCGTTTCTTCACAGACCTGAGCCTTCAAGATGGAGGTGGATTCAGGTACTACCTTTTCCATAATCCCACAGCGGGAGTTTTTGAGAATTCCCGCTGCCTCTCGGCCCAAGCTCAAATCTTTTAAAACTTCCCTCCAGGATGTGCAAGGTTGCCAGATTCCGGTCCTGGGGGTGGGAAATTTCTTGGTCAAATTCAAAAACATTTGCACCTCCTTGCCATTGATTATAGTTAAGCAGGGCACAAACTGTCTTATTGGGACCCAATGGTATAGGCCCCTGGGAATCCGGCTTTCTGGCATTCACACAATAGATGCTGACCCAATCCGGAACGTTTGTGCTGCACATCCTGAGGTATTCAAAAAGGGTTTAGGGCTATACAAAGGACCCCCTGTGGACATTGAGCTTGACCCAACCGTACGGCCCATCCGGATGAAGCCACGCCGGGTACCCTTTGCTTTAAAAGAGAAGATAGAAGCCGAGCTGGACAAACTGGTGGGACAGGGCATCCTAGTGCCAGTGGACTCCGCAGAGTGGGAGACACCAATAGTAACTGCTTTGAAAAGTAATGGGGAGGTCAGGATATGCGCTGACTACAAGTGTACAATCAATAAAGCTATTCGCCTGAACGCATATCCTGTGCCCGTGGTAAGCCACCTTCTTGCCTCCTTGCATGGAGGAAATTGCTTCGCAAAACTTGACCTTGCCCAGGCTTACCAACAATTGAGTGTGTCTCCTGCTGCTGCCATAGCCCAGACCATAGTAATGCATAGGGGGGGGGCATTTAAGGTAACTAGACTACAATTCGGGGTGAATGTGGCCCCAGGAATATTTCAATCTCTTGTAGAACGTATTTTAAATGTTTGCCCGGTGTCCTGCCATATTTTGACGATGTCCTGAACACTGCTAAGGACACCGTCGAACTAGCGGCCAAGCTTGATCGAGTCCTCTCACATTTCGAGAGGGCCAGTCTACGTCTCAGAAGAGACAAATGTGTGTTTTTGGCACAGGAAGTGGAGTTCCTGGGGTACCGAATTACACCCCAAGGTATCATGCCCTCTGACTCCAAGGTGGCGGCCGTGCGAAATGCACCCAGGCCAAAATGTAAAGCCAAATTGCAATCATTTCTAGGATTGATAAACTTCTATCACGCTTTTCTCCATCGCAAAGCCTCAGTTGCCAAACCATTACTTCGGCTTCTTAAGAAAGATACTGTTTGGCACTGGGGCCATTGCCAGGAGAAAGCATTCCTAGAACTTGAAAGGCTGCTATCTTCGGATGCTTTATTAACTCATTTTGATCCTAACAAGGAAGTTGTACTTGTGTGTGATACATCCCCTGTGGGGGTGGGAGCTGTGTTATGCCATGTACTAAATGACAGGAGGGAAGCCCCCATAGCATTCTATTCCCATTCACTCTCAAAGCCTGAGAAAAATTACGATCAGACAGATAGGGAAGCATTGGCAATCGTGGCTGGCACTAAGAAATTCCACGATTACCTTTATGGAAGACCTTTTACCATCGTAACTGACCACAAGCCCCTCCTTGGAATCTTTGTGAACGGGGAAGCCCACGCCTCAAATTCTGTCCACAAGGATGTTGTGTTGGGCAATTTTCCTAAATGCATACGATTTTACTTTGGTGCACAGGCCCGGCAAGAACATCAGCCACACTGATGCCCTGTCACGTTCTCCACTGCCAGGGGTCGGGGAAGCCGATTGCGAGATTGAAAGCGACCACCAGGTCCTTATGATTGAGGCTTTCAACTCTCCCCCAGTCATCCCCTCAGATATAGCCAAGGCTACAGCCAAGGATGTAACATTGACTAAAGTAATGTCTTGGGTATAAAAAGGTTGGCCTGTCTCTCTTCTAGCCGAGGAATTCAGAACCGCAAGCATTTGGAACTGTCAGTGGAATGAAATTGCCTTCTATGGGGCCAGCAGGGGGGGCATTCCTGTCACTCTCAGGAAAAAGGTTTTACATCTACTTCACACAAGTCACCCGGGAAATGTCCGTTCCAAAGCCCTTGCCCATAGCTACTTTTGGTGGCCTCAACTGGACCAAGACATAGAACAAATGGTCGGCACTTGTGCCAGTTGTCAATCCTCTCGCCCAGAGCAATCCCACCTTACCTCTCGGGAATGGGATTCTGCTCGGGGCCCGTGGTCCAGGTTGCACATAGATTTTGCAGGTCCATTTAGAGGTGCCCTATTTTTGTTGGTTGTGGATTCATTCTCTAAGTACATGGAAGTGATTAGGGTGCCTAATACCACTTCAGCCACCACGATAATGCACCTAAGAAGGCTGTTTGCAGCATTTTGACTTCCAGATGTGCTGGTGTCCAACAACGCGTCCACTTTCACATCTGCAGAATTCCAATCCTTCATGGAAAGGAATGCAATTAGGCACATCACTGCCGCCCCATTCCACCCAGCCACCAATGGCCAGGTAGAGCGGCAGGTGCGCACAACTAAAGATGCGCTTCAGCGTATGGGTGAAGGGGATTTGGAGCTCCAGTTATGCCAGTTTCTTTTTACATATAGGCTCACCCCCCTTGCCTCAGGGCTGTCCCCTGCTGAATTGCTCCAGCGAAGGAAACTATCATCCTTACTGGACAGATTGACTCCCTCTAGGGTAGAGAACAAAGGCACAAATATAGCAATCCAACACCAGAAGGGTTTCTCGTCTGGAGACCCTGTACATTGTTGCAATTATGCAGCTGGTGGTCCTACGTGGGTGCCTGGGTTTGTGATCGATCAGAGTGGCCCTGTTTCTTACAGAATCTAAACAGCCACTGGTCTGATCTGGAGGAGGCACGCAGATCAATTGAGACCAAGAGTACTGGACCCACAAGACGAATACAGACACTCAATGTTAGGGTTGGCCCCCACCCGTTTAAACCCTGGGGGCAGAGGTAATAGTCAGCAGCCAGCCAACGTTGTCCCAGAAGTGTCTTCTAGGAACCAATTTCAAGGGGAATTTGTGGAATGCTCCCCTATTCCGGCCAGGTGTAGCCCTACACTGTCCCAGCCTAGCACTCTGGATTCCTTTATTGATGATGACCAATTTTGTTTGGAGTCGCCCTCCACTCTTAGTACACACAGGAGGGACCCTGAGTTGTCTTATTCATCCACAGAATTAGATTTTGGTTTGGAGCGATCCCCTGCTCCTCCATCTGACAAACGGGGCTTTAATTCAGGTTTACAATCCTCCCCTCTAGTCAATCCCTCACTCCAGTCGGGTTGCCCATCCTATGAGCCCCTGAGCTGGCTCAGCCAAGGTCCGACCCAGAAGGGAAACTAGACCGCCATCCTGGTTAAATGATTTTGTTTTTACCTAGGGGAGAAGAATGTTATGTATGTTAACTGTGTTTTCTGACAGGAGCGGAATGTATCTTTTCTCATGTATCTATTCTTATGCAAATAAGTGGATCGAAGATGTGCATACTCTGTTAGCCAATGGGCTTGTTGTATTATTGTTACTGTTACTATTTATAGTGTATATAAGTCTGAGTTTTGCCCCATCCAAACTGTGTTCAAACCCCACTATTAAATAGCTGAATTTAACTACTTCACTCGTCTGCTTCTTCATTCCCTGAACACGAAAGTACTGCAGTGGCTCAGTGGTTAAGAAGCTCACCTTGTTAGCGGAAAGACTGGCAAGTCGGCAGTTCAAGACCCAGGTTCTGCATGATGGAATGAGAGCCCATCTCTATTCCAGTTCCTGCCAACCTAGCAGTTCGAAAGCAAGAAATTGCAAGTAGATAAATAGGGACCACTTTGGTGGGAAATGTTCTTGGGGACATGAAAGGAGCCTCATTTGGGTGTCCCCTGAGTGGAGTTTCTCCAGCAAAAATCATTTCAACCCAGAATTCCCACATGAAATTATTATTATTATTATTATTATTATTATTATTATTATTATTATTATTATTATTATTATTATTATTATTATTATTATTATTATTATTATTATTATTATTATTATTATTATTATTATTATACTCCGCTGGTAGCAAATACATTTTGATTAGGTTATATCACTTTCCAAAATTGTTGCTAGAAATAAGATCATAGACAGTTCGGGAAAATCCAAATTAGTGATGTTCTCATTACTGCAGTAAAAATAACTTAATAGAATGCAATTCCAAATTTTAGCCACAAGGTTGCACCCTTTCAACGTTATACTGTAATATCTACACATAGGAATCCTAGAAGACTAAAGGCTCAAACTGACACAGGGATTATCTGAAAATCCCATTGACCTCATTCAGGTTGATTTCTGGGGAGTGTTATATGATGGCATTTTAAGTAGTCTGTTTAATTCCTAAGTATTACTGGTGCTTTGCCTTACAAATGTTTTAAAATGAAACTATTAAAAAGAGGAGAATCACATCAAAAGACATATGAAAATAATAGGAACCATTTGCTCACGTTATCAGCTTTAGACCATTACATGCTTTTTATGCAAAATTGCCTGTTGTCAGAGAGAGAGTACAAATGACCAGAATGTGAAAGTTTTTCCTCCTCCTTTGAGTCCCAAAAAGAATATAACACAGGAGAGAGATTTCCTTCCATCCATAATATCACATGAAGCTTTTACATCCTGCTTTTAAAACAGCAAACAAGAGGACAGAGGGGAGATTCAGCCTTCATTCTTGGAGACTGCTTGAGGCGGGAATGGCCAGAACCAAAATCAGCTGCAATGTTCTTATACAGGTATAATCGAAAGCAGACATTGTAGTGAGCAGTAAATTTATTCCCAGATGGAAACAAGAACTCAACCTAGTATTAAATGATAGGAAAATCATGGAGAACTTGTTCCTTCAACTATGATTATCAAGAATCTGGCAACGAGCATTTCAGAATGCCAACAGTCTAGCAACATGTCTCATTTAAATCTTGTAAGAGTAATTGCTGAAGACTGGTTTGTGCAGCCCACTTCTTCCATGTGTCTGTTTCTTAAGAATAGTACTTTTGAGTTAACCAGAATGGAGGGAATCTCACAAGATGCTCTTTCATTTACTTTACTTCTGCTTTTGGGAGCGATGAAGGCGGCGTGGACTGGATGAATTGGCATCAGGAGCCAGATCTGGCCCACAGGCTGTAGTTTGGGCACCCCTGGTTTAAGCAGAGAAAATGGCAGCTTAAATTCTATCTCATCCTGTTGCAAAACAGATTGCAAGGCACGTTTTATTTCCGCTTCCAGTGGGATGAACCACATGACCGGCCTGCTGAAACACATGACTAGCATGCTGAAACACATGACCGGCCCACCACCCAAAAATTTTGGGCACCCCTGTCCTAAACCCAAGGGACCCATTTAAACAAACGATGGGTGCAGGGGAAGAAAGAAAACTCAGAGAACTTGGCCAAGCTGCCACCACTGCTCCCAGTTCCAGCAAAATCATTCTCAAGGTAAACCATCAGCCCTGCAAGGCAAATACTGCCCCTTACACCCTTTCTCCCCACCTGGATTTGGAATCCCAGACCTTACAGTGGGATCCAAAGAGAAGTAAAGCAATTAATTCTACTATTCCCTGTGTCTCAAGCAAAACACTTGTCCATTTGTCATAAGACCCCCAAATTACCTGATTCATCTTAAGTCTCCATTGGATAATCTCCCCTCATACATACAATTTGTATTTCAAAGCCATAGGGCTATTATAATCCCCAATGCTGCAGTAGTTAAACTGCAATACTGAAATCAAACTCTTCGCATGACTTGAGTTCAAGCCTGACAGCTTCAAGCTTGACTAAGCCTTCTGCCCTTCTGAGGTAGGTAAAATAAGCTTATTGGGGGGGGGGGGGATTGTAGTTTGCATAATTATGTAGTTTGCATAATTATGTTAAGCACCCTTAGGGTGCTTAGCACTACAGGGGCAGTATATAAGTGGAAACAACAACAAAAACAAAAACAAAAGTATAAATAAAAATCTAAAATGAACACCTGACAAAGAACAACAAAGGGTGCAATCAGATGGGCATTTAGTCTACTGTTTGGGCTGCCGCACAGATGGGTTGGCTTGCACTTCTTCCACTGGTCACACAATGTAACCACTGGAGTGAACCTGCCTATCCTTAGAGCAAGGTTCTTCAAACTTGGTTCTCTAGATGTTCATGGACTTCAATTCCCAGAAGCTCAAGTCAGTACACCTGTTGATTAGAGCTTCTGGGAATTGAAGTCCAAGAACATCTGGAGAGCCAAGTTTGAGGAACCGTGCCTTAGAGCATTCCCAAACCTTTCTGGGCCCTTTTCAGGGCTTCTACTTTTTTGGTGCAGGAAGGAGCACTCTAGTTTGGCTCATTCCCAGTGAATGCAATCACTGGAAATGAACCAGAGCAAGGTTGGTGGCTGTTAAATTGCCTGAAGCTGGGAAATTTCACATTAGGAAGTAGCTTAAGAAGAAAGCCACTTCAGGATATTGGCAAACTAAACACTTCCATGGAGGGGTAGAGAAAGAGTGTGTGTGTGTACATGCTATAACTTTACATATTTTTAAACAGAAAACTTCCTTTTGGAGGGGACAGTGAGAATTTCCTCCCTTTTCATTTGTCTTGAAGCCTGATCAGAACAGCTGAGTTCACTGCAAATTGGGCTGTGAGCAAGTTCTCAAATGGAACTTTAAGACAAGTGAAAGAAAAATGAGGGAGGACCTCATTGCTCACTCCTGCCTTCCCCAGATTCAAGAAGAATCTTTATTTTATCTTTTTAAAAAAATATAAATTAGGCAGTGCATCTAATTGGGGACTCAATAGAACCTTCTAAAAATATTTACTTCCTCTCCCTTCTGCAGAGGAGCAAGGTAAAAGTATTTAAGGTCTCCTTTGCTCGAAAGCCAGTTGTATCTGACTCTAGGGTTTGGTGCTCATCTCTGTTTATAGCCAAAGAGCTAGCGCTGTCTGCATCTGCAGACGTTTCCGTGGACATGTGGCAGGCATGACTAGGCACAGGAGTGTACACAACACTGTTTGCCTTCCCACCAAAGTGGTCTCTCACCTATAAAAAGTGGTGGTGCTTTTAGTACTCTGACAAACATGAAAGTGAGCCTCACAAAAAAAGCCTGTTTTTTTTTCTTCATACCAATAATTTGGGATAAGGTCTTATATTATTCCTTTTAACATGCAAGATTTCCAGTCCTGTAGCACTCTTCATCAGACTAGGCATTACAGATCTAATGAGGTGCAGAAGAAGCAGGGAATGGTCAGATATTTAGGCTAGGATATCTTTTCCATAGTAATTTACCTTATAGTAATTTACTTTATATTTAAGATGAGTACTATTGCATCTACTGATCCAAGCATTAAAAATTGTTCTGATTTTTTATTCTGCATCTTTTTTTGGGCAGGGATCCATTTTGTTTACCAGTTTGACATAATTACTATTTGAACAAGGATGAATGGGGCAATACCAAATGTGTTCGATCCCAACCATTTCTTGTATAAATAGCAATTTAGGAAAAGAGATTTTATGCCATTAGGTGAAGGTAAAAAAGGTGACTCTTAAGTACTGCATAAAAACTCTGAATGTATGTCCCATTGCCTCTTTCCATATCTTGGGAAAACTTAGTAACTTCCTACTCCAGACTAGGTAAAGCTTTTTCCTATCTTGGATGTCCCATTTTGACTAAAGGACTGAAGAGAAATCAATCCAACTGCAAACAGAAAGGATAGCGAACACTCCTTTCATGAGATTACTGTGTGCTTTACATTGGAGTGAGAGTTCCACCTTGTGGTTATCCTCCGTGTTCCAAGTAAAAGCAAAAGTATCCTCATTGGCTGTCCTACTGTTATAGGGTTTCTTCTTCTGAGAGATTTCTATTCCTCTGGGATATTTTTCTTTGGCCTGGTCTAGGTCAGTTGACTATTGTAGCAGGGAGAAAGTGGCCTGATAAGACTATTTTCAAACAAATACTGGAGTGAGTCCAGATTGGAAATTCTACCTAACAACCCTCCTACCCCCTATAATTACGGAAGGGAACTGGATTCTCTCAGAGGCTTCCTGTCCTTTGTTTTGCCAATCTTCTCCTTTTCTGATAGACAGACAGACAGACAGACAGACAGACAGACAGAAATAACAAGAATTAACTCTGCAACCTCTTCCTTTACTTTAGCAAAGTTTAATGGAAAGCAGCAAAACACTATGTATCCAACTCATTAAAGTGAATATTTTACATGTGTATTTTGGAGACTAAGCTGTTATTATCTTTAAGGCTTTTTTTGGGATCATTGGTTGAAACACAGAGATGCAAACAATAAACAATAGTTTATTTCAAAGTGCTGTTCTGGTTCTTCTATTTGCCTGAATAGGAAATGGATGTGACAAGTTGTTATATTTTATTATTGAAAAGTGACTTTTCAAGGTGCATTGCCTCTTGATCTGTTGGGATTCAGTTGTCACCTTCACTGCTTCTGTTGCTCCAGCTGGAACCTTTCAGAAAAGCATGGTTCATTGCTAAAACAGGCCAGTACTAACATGACTTTTTTCTTCTAGGAAAGCAAGCCTGTCTTGGAGATTTTTCTTTTCATCACTGCCTTAATGTATAAGAGTATAAGAAAAGCCTTGCTGGAACAGGCCACGACCCATCCAGTCCAGCATTCTGTCTCACACAGTGGCTCACCATTTCCTTCAGGGTATTCCCAAGCAGATGCCTTCACCTGCTTAGGATTCCCTGGAAATGACATATCCTGCCTATCTCTCCAACCCGGAGGTTGTCCTTAGGTATCCATAATTATAGCCATTGATACCCCCTTGTCCTCCATTAACTTGTCTAATCCTTTCTTAAAGCTGTCAAGACTGACAGCTGTCACCACTTCTTCTGGCAGGGAGTTCCATAGACCAGTAATCCTCTGGGTGAAAAAGTAATTTATTTGTTTTAAAACTAGCACCCAAAAGTTTCATGGAGTGCCCCCTAGTTCTAGTGCTGTGCGATAGGGAAAAACAGTTTTTCCTTATCTATTTTGTCCACACCGTGCATGATTTTATAAACTTCAATCAGGTCACCTCTTAGACACCGTCATTCAAGAGTGAAAAGGCCCAACCGTTGCAGCCTCAGATGGTAAGGAAGGTGTTCCAGTCCCCTAATCATTCTGGTTGCCCTCCTCTGCATTTTTTCCAGCTCCATAATATCCTTCTGGAGGTATGGCAACCAGAACTGTACACAGTATTGTGTACATGCAGAAATTCACATTCCAGGTTCCAAAAGATGTAACATTAAATTTTGATTTCAGAATGGGAGATACATGGTGCCCCAAACCCTATGCCCTCTCTTGCTAAGGAAAAACCACAGTGCTCTTCAATACCCAGAAGCCTAAGTCAGTACATTGGCTGATCAGTGCTTTGGTGAATTGAGCTAGGCTTCTGGGAACTGAAGTCCAAAACCAAAAGGTTGGGAAACATTGCACTTGTTGGAAATTTCTTGTGCAAGCCCACAAATGCCTTGATGTAATGTGGTGCTGGGTGACTAGTGCTTCTGATCACAATCCAGTCAACCACATAAACTTGCTAGTATTCTATGGGTAAAGACACAGCCTCCATGTTTAGAATATTCTGTATTTCTCCTTTATCTAGGTCAGACGTGAAATTGCCAAAATAAAGCCATCATTCCATAGTTCCTTTCACCTGGCCGAGTGTGAGAAAGATTAGCCAGTACAAGATGGCCGTTGCCTGGAGTACACCCACAATCTTTGAGGCTCTTTGTGTGTACCCTGTATTTCTCCTGAAGACCCACAACCTGCTCTTACTCAATATATTACAACAAAGACATCAAGAATTTCCACATGCACAGGGGGTGATGGAACTCCCTGCACAAGTGGCAGGAAAAAAGAAGCAGCATGACTGGAAATTAGCATTCTGGCCATGACTGCTTACCAACAAGACACTTCCCTTATCTTCTAAGTATGAAATGATTTACACATAAAATATACAACTACGCATCCAAATACTCTGCTTAATAAAGTGTTTTTCTGTCAAGTTCTACAGTTCCAATCCGCAGATAGCTATAGGTTGGTTGTAGTCCTGAAGCTAACAGTGAACAGAGGTACAGTAGAACCTCGGATAACGTCCAAACTCTGTTCTACAAGTTTGGACTTTATCCAATTTTGTACTTTATCCGAATCAAATGGGTGATGCATCGGATAACATCCAAAAAATGGACGTTATCCTAGGTTCCTATACAAAATACCTCGGATAACATCCATATTTAGCAGTTTTGGACTGTATGCGATGCATCACGTGTGCATGAAAACTGCGACTTTATCCTTGATCCTTATCGGACTTTATCCGAGGTACCACTGTAGAGCCAAAATGGGCAGATCACACCCACCTATCTATATACACACACTTTCTCTCTCTTCTTACCCATTAAGCTACTGAGACAAACCATGGGTCTGCATAGTATACTTGCAGTACATACACACACACTATCTCTACTTACCCATCAGGCTACTGAGAGAGACAAAACCTGCACTACTGCTGTCTCTATTCTGTGAGGTCATCATCTACAACTATCTCCATATTTCCTTACTAATTCATGCCTTTTATAATTAGGCTTTATGATCAACCTATTAGGCTCAAGTTATTAAGTACTGTATTGGATTTAACAATGCTACATATCCAGCTACCAGTTTGATATGTAGAATAACCAAGGACAACAAAACTAATTTTAAATGTTTTTATGTGAATATAAAATAATATCTTGAAGAATGAATAAACCATGTTTACAAATTAGTGCAAATCCCCCCCCCCTCCAATCACTTCTATACAGCCCACAACTTTGTACAGAAACATCAGAGATCAGATCCTGGAAAATCTAATTAAAAATATGTTAGACATATTTTTGTCTTTATTAAAGGATAACATTAGTATTGCTTACATTTATGTCATTTCAAACAAGTAGTATCTCCAAAAGAACATTTAACTTTCATTAAGTTCTATTAAAGGCATTAGCCTAATTAACATAGAGTTCTAAAAGCAAATTTAAAACTGTTCATGATATTCTAAAGTAAGAAAAATCACATATTACATTATAAGCCATAGTGTCAATTCACAAAGTTGTTATACCAACAAAGTACTTTTAAATTTAATGAGAAATCATAGTGCAGTGAATACAGGGAACAAACTATTAAGTACCATTTGGATCCGATATTCCACATCAAGTGAAATAATTCAAAGACAGCTAAATCATTATTCACATTAAAAGCACAATTTCAGAATAAATTTAAAAAATGATTAATCCTGTTACAATATTATTCTTCATCCATTTAAAAAAGAGGGTCAAACTTGTGAATTCATTTGCTGGTGACTAAATATCTCAATATTATTTGAACAATATTATTCAAAGGAGGTAGTTCCAGATTTAAAATCAATGCAATTACCATGTAGTAAACCACATGTTCAGTAGCAAATTATTACAAAGCACAAAAATAAAACACCAGGCATCTAGCCAGTATCAAGTAACTCTGTTCTACCTAAACCATGCTTCTTTGAGCTAGTGGTGGGGCTTATCTGAAATTTGTGGGGAAAGGTACCCAGTATTTCCTTGTGCAAGCAAAAGCCCTGTTGAAAACAATGGTGAGACAGAGATCATGGGAGCATCTTGGGAAGAGTTTTGTGTTCTGCCTGTAGTGCACAGAGTACCGGTATTCGTCTTATACTTTTTTACTATGCCCAATATATTACAACTAGATGCTATGTATCCTGACTTATATATTGCAATACAGTGGGCAAAGAAATAAGCACAAACTCTTGTCACATAGAGGAAAAATCAAATATCTATAGCTTTGTACAGATTCACCCTATGCTCACCATAGCAGTAAAGATCCACTCTATTCTATAGTAATCACCTAATCAACACAGTTAAAAAATCTCACTTTCCTGAAACTGTATTTAGGCATACAGTGCTACAAAACAGGGGGACTGATTTAAGATTTTATTAAAACTTCTCATGACTGAAAAGTAGATATGGTACCAAATGTGCTGCTGCTATTAATGGCAGTTGATCACCTAGTTCCTTCTATTCCATATCTTTCCTCAGATAAGAAGGATGTGGAAGAGCAACTACTAGGAAGGGGAAGAGGCACTAAAAACTTGAAACAACATGCTTACTAGTACATATAACTTGACGTGGTTAAAGAACACACATTTTAAAAAAATCTACCCAGAATTTTTCATCAGGATATATTTAACTCCATCATCGTCTCAACTCAAACAGAACAGAGAAAACCTGCTGGAAAGAGTACCGCTAAACCAGCAAAGAGACCAATTCGGTATTAAAGTACACCTCAAGCTCTTCAGTACTGAGGTACACAATGCTGGTATAATGATGCAGGGGTGTAATTTCTGCCACCACTAAATTATCAGATCTCTGTCCAGTTGAAGTTAGTTGAGATTTAGTCCTCCTTAAACTAGCCAGTCACAAATGTTTTGAGTTTTATTGCTCTCAACAGGACTTAATCACAACTAATTTCAGTAGGTTCAAAGCACTGGTGGTGAATTTCCAGTACTAGCAGACATACAGAATATACTAGGAACTGAAGTCAAAGCAGTCTACTGTGTCTGTGAATCTTCATCTGTGAGCCTAAACACATGTATATTGCAATTAGAACCATACTTGTTTATAGGAACAAATTAAACTATTATAACATCATGCTACAAAATCTGTATTGGTCATTTCTCCCTACAAATACAGACCAAGGAAAGAATTCAGTAAGCTACCATAAACATAAATAGCAGAACAGAAAGATCTTAAAACCCCAGTAGTCAACAAATGTATGAAACATTTTTTAAAAGAACTTGATTGGAGGCTCTGAAAATAAATTGCTCAGGTTGCAATCCAAAACACTTAAATGGAGGTCACACTGAATTCAGTAGGACTTGTGATACAGTATACATGTATGATATTGCACTGCCTATAACCTTTTCAGTTGGTGTTGTGTTTAAAAAATAATAAAGACTTGTAGTTTAAACATCTACACCAGGGGTCACCAACCTTTTTAAATTGGGGGCTGGGTCTTGTTCCCTCAGACAGTTGAGGGGGCTGGACTGGTGGTTCCCCTGCCATTTATGGCTGCCATAAATGAGTCCACAGCCACAGCCAATTCTGAAGGTGGCTGGAACGAGAGCAGGGACCAAATTATTTGGTGCCATGGGCCATAGGTAGCCTACCCCTGATCTACACTAAAGGGTATAATACTGCAGTTTGAGCCATCTCATATTTTAGGCCAGTTTTGCTAAAATGGATAAAAAGTGTAAATTATAATTTTACATTATAAACAATGACTGAAATTTTGTTGCTTTGTGTAGTAAATCACAACCAGAGTAGGCCCATTCATTCAATGGAACCTACAAAGAAGTTAACTCACCAAATACCTACTAATTTAATGGACCTAGTGTAGCTGTGACTTACTATGCTAATCATCAAGATTTTAGCTATTCTGTTTCTTATAAACAAAACAAACCCTACAGGTCAGATTACAGACCTCTTGTTAATTTTGGTGTACAGTATAAATTATTTGCAATAAAAGTTATGTCCAGGGGGTAGCCATATCAATCTGTTCCAGCAGAAACAGCAATCGCAAAAAAATTTATACATGGCCTATGGCCGTGATGACAAACCTTGGAACTCCAGATGTTCTTGGAATTCAATACCCAGAAGCCCAAGGCCCTGTGAATCCACACGAATGGGTTTGCTGCAATTAATCCAGTCTGCGCCGCACCGCCCTCGCCGCTCCTGGAAGCAGAAGTAAAACACGCCCGTTTTACTTCTGCTTCCAGGAGTGACAAAGGCGGCACGGCACAAGCTGGATGAATCACAGCAAACCCATTCGTGTGGATTCACAGGGGCTTGGGCTTCTGGGAATTGAAGTTCAACAACATCTGGAGTGCCAAGGTTCACCATCACAGGCCTATGACATTTGCATGCAGCTCTCAAAACAGTATGTGCCAGAGCTTTGCCTTCCCTGTGCTACTGCTAAACACATTGTGATCCTGCATGAAATGACCACGGCAGGACACTCATGCACCCCTGCTTGGCCAGGCACTCTGCCCTAGGCCTAAATTCTAGGAAGAAGAGAGTTGAAATTAGCTTTGCAACATTTCAAAAAGCTACAATTTAACACAAGCAAGTTCTTTTTAAAGATGCTGCTGATTCCCTTCAGATGCCCAGACATGTCGAGCGATACTAAATTTGCCCTGCTAAAAAGAGAAGCATCAGTCAGCGTTTCCGAAACGTTTGATTTTTTGGACTTCAATTCCCAGAAGTCTAAGTTAATTCCCCAAAGCACTGATCAGCCAATGTACTGACTGAGACTTCTGTGAATTGAAGTCCACTGGTGTTCTGCGGAACATCGTTTGGGAAACGCTATCTGAATAAAATGGTTGGAATCCTATCGATGTCTGAGTAAGTTCTGCATAATTTGTGGTGTCTGTATAACCTGCTGAGCTTCCAGGCCATGCAACAAGGATGCATGCTGACTTCTTATTAATTGACCACATTTAGCTGCAACGTTACACAAATTTTACACAAACACCAATAGAATTTTGGCTACTGGTGCTTAAGTTATTATTACAAAACTGAACAGCTTATTCTGTTGAATGAATGCAAAAGGTCATCAATTTACTGTAGTAAGACTACAGTTTTAGGAATAAAGTCCTGAGTTACTTCATTTGGTTAAATTTGCTGTTTAGAAGCAAACAATCAAACCCTCAGACTGAATAATAATAATAATAATAATGAATTACACGATGGATTACATTTTTTTTCTTAAATTAAAAAAAATGGGTGGGGGCAGAAAAGAAATATATTTTTGTTGGATTATCATTAACTAAACTGATTCCTATAAAGAAATAATAATTCTGATTGAAAACATTTTTTACAGAATTTTAAATATGATTCCAGTTTTGGTATTTTTACATACAACATGTAAAGAAAACAAACCATAAACCCTTTAGGAGTTGTGCTTATCAATATATGCCTTGAATCCATTTAAAAATAAGGAAAAGCATGATATACATTGCTTCTTAACCAAATTCAATTTACCAGCCTATGGTTCTTGCAGATAAATTATCTGATGCCCAGCATCACACGCTTATACCTTGCAAGGGAATTTAAAGCAGACGTTAAAAAATAAGTTAAGGACACTTTAGTGCACGAATATCTTCTGCAGTTTAATCTGAGGCTGTAGGAGGTTCATTTAATGATAGACTTCTTCGTGTGTTGGTCACGTGTCGTTGCTGTGCTAGGAAGGAGTGTGCGGGGAGGCCGGACGCGGGGTCGTTGTAGGCTGTGCTCGCATTTATGAGTCTAGATTCCATGCCCAGTTTATGAATTGCTAGACTCTGGAAAGACACACGAAAACCTAAGTCAGTCTATAAACAATTCCTTGCATTGGAGATTTGCAGTACAGTACTGTAGTTGCAATAATCTCTAAAACACCAAATTATAAATCAATGTCTGAAAGAAATCCTATCATGCATGAAATTCTACCCAATATGTTAACTACATGACTTGAATTAGCAGAGAACATCTGTATGACGAAGTGGAATTGATCCACGAAAGCTAACATTTAAATACAGCAGTTTAAAGTGCTACAACATTTTTTGTCTTTTTGTTTAGTTTTATTCTGTTTACTCTCTGATATGTGAAGAACATGTTTCTTAGTTCCCAAGATTTTCTGTTGACTGAATTCAAAGGCAAATCTGTTGGTATAACTCTTTCAAATGCCATACAACAGTTTTCTGAAAAGAAAAGGCTTTTTTTTCTAGATGGCGCATTTGTTCTTAAAATATCAGGTTCTGCACTGATGTCATCAGTATCCTTCCTCTATCCCAGTGGTTCTCAACGTGGGGCTCATGCTCCATAGAGGGACTTCAATTCCCAGAAGCCTAAGTCAGTACATTGGCTAATCAGTGCTTTGAGGAATTGACTTAGGCTTGTGGGAATTTAAGTCCAAAAACCAAAGGTTGGGAAACATTGCATTAGTCCTACACCCTTCTGCTTACGGTGGAACCTAGCTTAACAAATTTAATGTGTTCTCCAGGACCTTTTGTACTAAGAAAAATTTGTAAAGCAAATTTCCCATAGGAATGCATCAAATTATCATGCCAGTGAAATGAATGTAAAACAAGTTGCGACCAGCAGAAACGTATCCCTTGATAGTCTAGTCAATCAAGGAAAAACGAAATAATACGAAATATTCTATCGTTTGAATAGATGGAAAGCTTCTGAATTTCAACACAAATGTTGTTCAATACAAAATTGTACATTATTTCATTCTCCCCCTTCCTCTCCCCTCCTTCATGCACTTCAGCTCACCTTGTTATACCATGCAGACACAATTAACCTTTCTTCATGGTCATAGAGCTTGGCCAATTTACATTCTCCCTAAAAAAATGTACACAACCGTTAAAATTTTGGAAAACTACATGGGTCTCCCATTTAACTCAGAACTAATCAATTCAATTCAATAAATAATGTTTACATCATTTACAAAGGAAACTCATGCAATTGGAGTTAGTCTCTTAAGTTTATGCACAACAAAAACAGAACTTTAGACAGACCACTATGTGGCAGTAATTTAAATAAAAGACCAAAAAGAAAATACATGTTTAAAATATTTTTTACCTCAAGTGCTTCAATTCTTTTATCTTTCTCAGCCAACTGCTTTCTTAGTAACATGATTTCAGCAGACGCTGGATTTAATTTGGGATCTAAGGTTTTTATTACCTGCATAAAGATTAATGCAAAATGTCTTTAGCAGCCTCATTCAATCAGAAAATATTGTAAATACAGAAGCAGCATAACACATTGCAGTCTAGTTGAAAATGCAATCTATATTAAAAGTACTGTATTAATAAAACTTTCTCTACTGCTATTGTAAACGAAAACTACAGAACTATGAAATTCAAACACAACAAAGAGAATTAATCTACTGTATCTTCAAATTTACTGGAAACTGGCACAACATAACAGTTTCAAGTTCTAGATATATAAAATGCAGAAGATAATACAGAAGGCGATACTTACACTTCTTGCTTTTTCTAAATACATCTTATATCTTTCTTCCATTGATCTCATATCTTCATCTTTCTTACGTAAAGCTGTCTCCAGTTCTTCAATTTTTTGTGCTGTTTCCAAAAAAAACCCAATGTAATGATTAGTAGAGACTCAAAAATAATTTGGGATACAGTAGATTCAATCTAGAGAGTTTCAATGGCTGATATTAATATGGGTGTTTGTGATGAAGACAAAATCAACAGTAATCTTTAATTTAATTAAAAGCCCAATGCCCCCTTTCCTTGGTCCTGAGGCTATTTAGGAATCCCTTTTGACCTGGGGAAGCCTTTGGGAGCTTCAGGAATTGAACAAGAAGTCTTTAATATCCAAAAATCACCATGATCAGAATCCACGAGTGGTCACCTAGTAGCAATTTTCAGATAATAAAGATTCCCTCCCCTACATCATCCTCAAACTCCCAAAGATTTTACTAGATTAAAAGGGAACCCAAAGCAAGGCTCAGAACTTCTTCTTCCATGTCTAGGCCAGACAAAAAACTGCTAAAATGAAGGCACTGTTTGTGAGTTCATTCTGCAGTGCCTTTCACCTGACCCAGTGTGAGAAAGATTAGCCAGCAACACAAGGTATGTCCGATTGTGGTTCAAAATACCACAATCTTCGACGAAGTTCTTTCTGCGTACCTTGGGAATGGATCTAAAACTTTAAATTGAATTAAATTAATACTATGGACTAATGGCATCATCACCATTTATGGTCACAATGCTATATCAACTGGATTTCAGCCACGAGATGCTGACTGGGAGGTGGAAGGTCAGCAGTTCGATTCCCAAATACTGCAGGACGGAAATGAGCTCCCGTCTTTGTCCCAGCTCCTGCCAACCTAGCAGTTCGAAAGCAAGAAATTGCAAGTAGATAAATAGGGACTTCGGTGGGAAGGTAACAGCGTTCCGTGCGCTCCAGTGTCTAGTCATGCCTGCCACATGACCACGGAAATGTCTGCAGAAGCAGACAGCGCTGGCTCTTCGGCTTTGAAAAAGATATGAGCACTGAACCCTAGAGTTGGATACGACTGGCTTTCAAGCAAGGGAAACCTTTACCTTTAAGCTTGACTTTCCCAACATAAATAAAGAAGACAAAAACATTGTGGTGCCTCAAAGACTGATATATTTTAATATGCACTTTGGTGGATCAAGCCCACTTCCTCAGACAAGTGGAGTTGATCCATGAAAGCTCACATTAAAATATATCGCTTAGTCTTTAGTGCCACAACCTTTTTGTCATCTTTGGGTTTTTAAAAAAAATTGTTTTGTTTCTTGCTGTACATGCCTGCACAGGTTAACACTACTACCACTTTGAAAACTTTCCTAACATGGTGTTCGCCAGATGGGCTGGGCTATACCTCTCCTTTTCCTAATCCCTGACTAACATGGCCAATACAACTGCTGCTTGGGACCATGTGAGGTGTATATTCCTTGACTGACCAGAGTATCAAGGAATAAGTTCCTGCTGGTCGCAACTCATTTCCCATCTGTTTCGCTGCTGTGCTGCTCTTTCTTCTCCAGGTTCGACCAAGACTTTTCACGACTGGGTCTTCCCACCTTTTTTTGGGGGGGGGGGGCTGCCAAGGGGTCTTTTTACTCCTCTGTGATATCACTCATTGACAGCTGCTGTCAAACGCCTGTCTGTTATTCGAGAGACGTGTCCAGCCCAGCACAATTTCCGTAGGTGATATTCATCAGCAGCTTCGTTGATTCCGCTTTGTTCTTTTATCTGGGCATTGGGGATGTGGTTGCGAAGGGATACTTTTATCATTGATCTTTCCATGTCCCTTATGGCTCTTGCTAGTTCTTCTTCCTCGGTCTTTGTTAATGACCATGTTTCACTCCCATAGAGGACCGCAGGTAGGACTGTTGAATTTAAAAGGTTGATGCGTTGTATATAGGTCAATATATCTATAGAACAGTATGTGGGTGCATTAAAGCTATAAGTTGCAGTTCCTCGAGTGACAACCCAGGGACATTTTTTTTTTAAAAAAAACTCTTCTTTCTACCATCAGCTACAATTTTCCTGAAGCACAGAACCAAGCCATCACATGTATTGCAAGGAATCATTTCATTTTTAATTACAACAGGAAAGGGAAAACAGATATATCCTTCCATTCATCCCTGTACATTTTATAAACTAGTGGTCACTGCACCACTACGACAGCTTAATCATGAGAATAAACTGTAATGAAACAACATTTATGGTCAAAAGTGGTGATGGGATGGACCTACTCACCGTTCTGATTCACATCTGGCTGCTGGAGGTCAGCGAAAAGAGCCTCCTTTTTCTGAAGCTCATCATGGACTTCACTTAACTTCTCCCTGGAAGATTCAGTATTTTTGAATCAGATGTCTAATCTCATAAGCATTTCACATTCTAAAAGAGACATAATACTGACTAAAATCTCCTTGTATTTATCTTATTATACAAAATAAGCTGTATCAAAAGCAGAAATCATTGACTAAGTTTGCCTTATGTGTATGAACACCAGAGCTTAGGAAGACTTAGAAAACTGAAGAAATTTAACGTTTATTTTAAAACTAGGAAGCCCCCTATGGCAAGCCTTTTTGGCCTTATATATGCAGAACGGCGACAATGTACATGAAAAGTAAAGATGAAAGAATACTTCTGTTGGTAGATCTAGATCAGGAACATTTGTTCTAATTTTAACTGTATGTACAATAAGGAAGTCTAGCCAGGTTATCCTGCTATGGTAATAGAGTAGACCGGGGGTTCTCAACCTGTGGCCCATGACACCATTTCATGTGGCCCACCACCTCTTCTACCAAACCAGGAAGTGCCATGTGGTGTAGGAAGGGCAAAATGGTTGTCCAGCCCCTGAAGCTGTCTGAGGGAGCGTGACCCGGCCCCCAGCTTTAAAAGGTTGAGAACTCCTGGAGTAGACCCTACAGCCAGTGACTCAACAGTGATCATCAGGAAGCAGTTAACTAACCTGACAACCCTGAGGACTAATGGCCTTGAATGGCCAAGTCCACAGGGAAGGGTGATCGCCTCCAAGTGAATTAAATCCCACTTGAATCTATCTTGATGGAGGGCAGCAGCTTCATCAATCCTGGCCTAGGGCTGATGAGAACTTTGTGTGCCAAAAAAAGCTCAAGACCTGAAAGTGACTTGCAGAACTGGATCAGTGGTGTGGGTGTCATGCTGGGATGTGGGGGGCAGATGGAAGGCCACTACATTATATTGTTCCCAGGACAATTTTCATGACTGACTGCCACGATGATTGCCAATATTTGGAATCGGATACAGCACAAGATGAAGAAGAATACACAAAAGGGGGGGGGGCAGTGACTGAATAACCCATCCCCAAGGTTTTTTTAAAAAATTGTTATGACAAAGTGTGTGAGGACTTTTGGGGTAATAAAATCAGAGCAAAGGGACAAAGATGCAGCCTTCTAAGGTCATGAAGTAGGCTTGTGTAGCCTTTGGACTCCTGGAAATCACCAGTCCCTGATACAGAATATTTCCAATGTTTGAACAGCATTATAGACAGGTGCAGGGGAATGTACAGTAAAACTCCAACTTATATATGCCTCGAGTTACGTAAAATTCGACGTACGTAAGGATTTTTCACTAAAATGGTGTCCTGATTTACGTAAATGTCCCAATTTACGTAACACAATTTACTATGGCTTTGCTTCGATTTAAGTAAACATTTCATTTTTTTCTCATGAGTTTGCTTCGATTTACATAAATATTCATTTTCCTATAGGTTTGCTCCAATTTATGTACAAAAATCATTTTCCCTATGGGCTTGCTTCGATTTATGTAAAAAAACAATTTACATAAAAGGCTAGGGAACAGACTTTTTGCGTAAATCAGGGTTTTACTGTACATTTTAAAAATTCAACTGAAAGTAGAGACTGTGTATGCTTGCCTGAACAAGAGTGATGGGGAGCTGGGAGAGACATGAATATATCCTCCCCTTTTAATGGGGAGCTGGGAGAGACCACTACTCATGAAAAAGTTCTCTCCTTTCAATCTAGATCAGATAGCACTGCGGTGGTTTAGTGGTTAATACGCTGAGCTTGGAGTCTGGAAGATTGGGGTTCGATACCCGAGTGCTGCATGACGAATCTTGAGAACATGAAAGGAGCCTTATTTGGGCGTCCCCTTAGCAAGGTTTCTCAAGCAAAAATCCTTTCAACCCAGAGTAATTTCTGACATAGGGTTCCCTTGCTAGAAAGCCAGTTGTATCCGACTCTAGTGTTCAGTGCTCATCTCTTTTTCAAAGCCAAAGAGCCAGCACTGTCTGCTTCTGCAGACATTTCCGTGGTCATGTGGCAGGCATGACTAGACACCGGAGCACACAGAACGCTACCTTCCAACTGAAGTGGTCGCTATTTATCTACTTGCAATTTCTTGCTTTCAAACTGCTAGGTTGCCAGGAGCTGGGACAAAGACGGGAGCCCATTCCATCCTGCAGTACTCGGGAATCGAACTGCTGACCTTCCGCCTCCCAGTCAGCGTCTTAGCCACTTGAGCCACTGCAGGCCCTAATTTCTGACATGAAATTTATTTATCTGGATCAGAACTGTAAGGGTAAAACAAACTAATTCCCATCACAATGTCAAAAAAATTACAAAAAATCTCCCCCTTTATCTGTTTTTCACAAATGCTAAAAATAGTAGGCATTATGCTTAACTTACATATGTGCTGCTATTTTCTCCTTCAACTTGCTGGACTATTTAAAAAAAAAGATTAAAATGCTTAGAAACTATTTGGCTACATCCATAGTGAAACAAATGTACACATACCCACGCCCCATATGTAATTTTCAGTAAAAAGGAACAGATACTGCAAAAATGGCACACAAAATATTATAGCATATCAGCTTAAACTTAACAAAGGGCAGTTCAGAAATGCCAGCTTCAGGGAGTTTTGTTCCTTACATGGTTTCAGCAAGAAAGGCTGTAGAGTGGAACCTTGCTCAACAAATTTAATGCGTTCTCTGGGACCTTTTGTACTACAAAAATGTGTAAAGTGAATTTCCCATAGGAATGAATTGAAAGCCAAAATTTGTTAATCGAAATGCAGTTTCCCATAGGAATGCATTGAAAACCAATTAATCCGTTCTGAATTTCTTTTGTTAACTAAGCCGCTATTTTCTATGGATTTCTTTTTGTTATGCAATTTTTGTGTTAACCGAGCCATTTGTTAGGCGAGGTTCCACTGTACACAAAATACTCTCTCATTTATATACGTCACCACTCTATGAGCTTCAGGATTGACTACAAATTTGATTTTAAAGCTCATACGCAAATCAAACTCTTTGTCACATATGCCAAGCTGCCTAGAAAAAGGACTATATTCACACTGCAAAATTATTGTCATCCTTTTGTTTTCACATGTTCTTACATCACATTCTCACTGTAAAACAAATATTCAGCAACAAAATCATGGCTCCAGGATAAGAAACATTTCTAAGTAGCACTACGGAAATGCATCAGCCTGTAATACGTACCCCTTCTCCTTCTGTCCTAGACTCTTGATCCTGCAAGGTCTTCTGAAGGTCCTCAATTTGCTGCTGCAACTCACCAATGCGCTCCTTGCTCAGTCTATTGGGAAGCATTTTATAAAAACTCGTAACACATACGTACAATTACATTTACATCTAAAACTCAGTCAATTGCTAGCCTGGTGTGTATCATGTGTTCTAGGATAAGAATATAGTCATTTTCTACAGCAGTGGTACCCAACCTTTTTTTGGCCAAGCCCCAGCTAAGCATCTCTAAAATCCTGATTCCCCCCCACACACCCGGTGACATATAATTCTTATTATTCTCAAAGTGAACTCCTTTTCAAGTGGAAGAAGCCTAAAAGGCCATTAACTTGGTTTAAACAAGCTTCCAATTAGTAAAGTTAAAGGTTTCCCTTACTCGAAAGACAGTCGTATCCGACTCTAGGAATCAGTGCTTATCTCTGTTTCAAAGCCAGAGTCAGCGTTGTCTGCTTCTGCAGACGTTTCCATGGTCATGTGGCAGGCATGATTAGACACCGGAGCGCACGGAGCGCTGTTACCTTCCCACCGAAGTGGTCCCTATTTATCAACTTGCAATTTCTTCCTTTCAAACTGCTAGGTTGGCAGGAGCTGGGACAAAGACAGAAGCTCATTTCGTCCTGCAGTATTTGGGAATCGAACTGCTGACCTTCTGCTTCCCAGTAAGCGTCTTAGCCACTTGAGCCACTGCAGTCCAATTGCCTTCTTTAAAAATCAAATTGCACCCCTGTGGTGTGTGTGCCCAGTGGTGGGCTCCAAAAAAATTTACTGCCATACTGTGGCCGTGGTATGGTGGACGTGGCCAGGGGGAAAGCCCTGCGTTACATCCGAATTAGGACTACTTTATTTCAAAACTTGGATGGCCAACCAGAATTTGTTACCGGTTCTGGCGAACTGGGGTGAACCTGCTGATGCCCACCACTGTGTGTGCCCCACGCTGGAAACCTCGGTTCTAGAGCCTTATTTTACAAGGCTTTTTATTATGTATACTCTACAAGCTTGGTTATGGATCTATGAAACATACAGTTCTCATTTTGAAAAGTACTGTTCATTTAAATTTTCGGTTAAAGAATAAATACCTGGTTTCTGTTTCTAATTCATTTATTGACCGATGCTTTTGTTCAAGCTTCTCTTGAAGCTCTGTAATTTGTTCATTTTCAGACCCTTCTTGTTGCAAGTGGAGCATCTTGTTTTCATGCTGCAGCCGAATGAACATTTCTCTGAGGTTCAAAAGGAAAGTTAGTTTGCATTATATAAGAATCTTCTTCATCCAAAAATATGGAAGGGGCATGATTTATTTGTTATATCAGGGGTTCCCAACCTTTTCGTGCTGTGGGCCGGACCACGCCCCCCTGGACACTTAAGCAGACTGGTCATGTGGTTCCTCCTGCCATAAACACTGCTGCAAAACGTGTCCACGGCTGTTGTAAACACGCTTACGACAGCTGCGGGTGCATTTATGGCAGTGTTTATGGCAGGTAGGGCGCATTTACGCATGCATGGGTGCGTTTTATTGCTGTCGTAAATGTGTCCGGTACCAGCAAGGGTGATGGTGGGCCACATGAAATGGTGCCGCAAGCTGGGTCTGGACTGTGGGCCGTAAGTTGGCCACCGCTGTGTTATATGATACAGTTACCAAGTGTATTTTTAGAACTACACACACCATTTTCTCAGTTTAATTCAGTTGCAAAAGCTTTGGAACATAATACACTTTAAAATGGTGCAGGAAAACCTATATATGCTTTTTAAAGCGTGTAAGTCTCTCCCTCCATTAGAACATTGCCACATCACATTATCACTCAAATGCCTCTTTTTTTAAATGTGAAGTTAAGGCAACATCCAATAGAAAATAAAGCTTTCTTCAGAAAGGTAGTGAGGAAGTTCTGGTATCAACCAAATTTGCATATGATCTTCTGGATCTGGGCATTCACATTAAGTTTCTTTCCATTTTAAAATGGGGTTACTGAGTATGACTTACTACAAGAAACTGATTTTTAAATTTTGCACCTTAGAATAAACTCTCTGGATTTTATTTATATAACTGTTTAGGACATTAATACACTTCAATAATATTCCTAAGAAATTTTATAAAGAAAATCCAGAGAACGCATTTTGATACAGTTTAAAAATCATGCTTCAGGACTTCATCCTTTTACATTACTAGAAGTATAGATTTTATATTACTTGGCCTCAACACATTAATATCATTCCCATATCTTTGTTTCTTTTCTTACCTATATTCCACAGGTAAAATTTCAGCAGCAAGATTTTCATGACTTTTCACAATAGAGGCATCTGGAACCAAAAAGCAGGATAAGAAGTTATCTCCAATTTATGCCACAAAACACTTATAAGAAAAGATGGATAAGGGGAGTACCTGTTTGATTCAGGTGATCCTGTTGCATTTGCGAACACCTGAGCTCTTCATTTGTCTCTTTCAGTGCATCACGCTGTACTATCAACCTCTGAAATATTTTTTTTTAAAAAAAATCCAGAAGAGGTAAATAAAATACAGTTCTTTATATACCTAATATAACAGGTTAAACTGTTCCTTCCATCTTCCAACTGGTTTTTCTGGGTAACATTTGGTATTAAAACTCAATGATTAAATGTGCTTATGTACCGTATTTTACGGACCATAAGACGCACCTGTCCATAAGACGCACCAAGTTTTTAGAGCAGGAAAACAAGGGGGGGGGGAATTCTGAACCTGTACTTTCACCATCAACCAGTGGTGGTGCTGCAGGGGAAATGGGAGGGCAGGCCAATTGCACTGAAGCAGGAAGCGATGCTCTAGGCTAGCCTCTTGTTCTCCCTGCAACCAGGAAGCATTGCTTTCACCCTCCATTTTGACCAGTGTAGCAGGGAAACATGGAGCAGGAACAAGAAAGGTAAATGAAACCCTTTCTTTTTATGCACAGGTTTGGTTTCCCACTTAAATGCATTGGGAAAATACAAACAGAAAAGCTGATTGATCTCCAATGCATTTAAATGAGAAATTGCGATTTTTGCCCTCTTGTGGCCACCTGTAGTAATGGCTCTTAAAATATGGTGCCCCCTCCCTTCTTTCTTCCTCGCCTGGAACAGCTGAGGGGTAGCGTGGAGGTCTTCGGCCAGCAAGGGCTGTTGTAAAATATCCTTGTACAACAGCCTTGCTGGACAGCATTTGGACTATAACACACACTCTCATTTCCCCTCCACTTTTTTTTTTTTGGGGGGGGAGAGAGTACGTCTTATGGTCCAAAAATATGGTAATTAACAGGATGAAATCCTCTTGTATAAATGCCCCTAGGTTTTATGGTTTTCAAATGCAGCTCTGCACCTAGATCAGGGTCTTTTCATTAGTATATACAGTAAAACCTCTACATACGATTTTTTCCATTCCATGAGGTTATTTGCATGTTGAATAATTTGTATGTCGAAAACACATACCAGAAGAGGCCACTAGATGTCACTGTATATTTTTTGTGTCAAATTTTTCCTATTAAAAATTTGTACAGTAGAACCCTGAATAAAGGAAACAAACTCAGTTCCATGGAGCTCTTAGTTATACGGATTTTTTGTTTTACGGATCCCTATAGCCGATGCACCATATAACCAAAAAAAGTTTGTTATACGGATCACTATTGGTGATACTCCGTACAACAAACAATTTTTTTTGTTGTACGGGGTATCGCCAATAGCGATCCATATAACGAACTTTTTTTCGTTATACGGTGCATCGCCCATAGCACAAAAACGCTTCGTTGTATGAATTTTTTTGTTATACGAAGCATTCATTATACAGGGTGCCACTGTATGTCAAATTATTTTTTATTCAGGATTTCTATTTGTATGTCGCATTTTTCGTAAGTAGAACTGTTTGTATGTTCCACTCTACTTATTATGTGACGCTAACCTCCCCTAATAAACTATTTAGAATTATCAGATAATTTTCCAGCAATAGTCCTGGGCAATTCTATTTTGATAGACCTTCTGAATTTACTTATGTTTCTTAACATTTTTAAATGGAACTTATTTTCCCATAATTAGTGCTGCATTTTCCCCAATGATGATGAAATATATATTTCTTCTAAACCAACATGGTTTCTCATTTTCAGTGGCAGCCTATCATACATTTTCACAACTCAGTAACAATGCAGTTGCATGGATTAATAAGACTCCAGGTTGCCACATCCTACTTAAACTTCCATGCCCTTGAAATAGGTTGTACTGCAGAAAAAGATCTAACAACTTTCCTTTTTCCTAACCTGTTGCAACCTACAATAGACAGCTCATGAGATTATCTTCTTGAAAACGTAAGAGATAAAAAGTATTGGCTGAGATGGGGAAAAAACCCTATGTATGCTTCTGAGTCTTTCTGCATAAGCATGCAAAGATTCTGCCAAAGATTTTAAAAAATCCCAGGCCTTGATAGCAGTTATTAAGGGTGTATTTGGGTGCATTAGGTGCAGCTGTGGACAGGTAGGCCTTTCAGCATCCATAAAGAAAGTATTTTGTGTTCCTTTAGATATTACCCAATATCTATGAGGAGAAAGGTAACCTGACATACATTTTATTACACTGATTTCAAATAAACAGGGGTCTCTATTTCTAAGTGACATTATTAGTGGTTTGGCTTAAATAGAAATGTTGACATTTTAGAAGTGAGCCTCTGGTTAAAACACCTTTAAAACAACTTTTTGATGACCAACAGCTCATCAATTGATATATGATCTATTTCAATCAGTGTATTCTATATGATTAGCATGGTTCACTCTAATTATATTTAAGAAATAATTGCACATATTTCTGTTTTTGAAAGGCTCAAAAGCTAACATTCTCAGGATGATCTATCTTGCCTCTTAAATATTTGAGAAGTTTGCTAATGTACTTCCAAGACATGTATAAAAGTCTTACTTCTTTCTCTTTAAGTAATGCTTCAT
This sequence comes from Bradypodion pumilum, assembly GCA_035047305.1. Classification (NCBI taxonomy): domain Eukaryota; kingdom Metazoa; phylum Chordata; class Lepidosauria; order Squamata; family Chamaeleonidae; genus Bradypodion; species Bradypodion pumilum. The sequence goes on along the minus strand of JAWDJD010000004.1, from coordinate 103,024,485 downwards.
GCTTTTCTTCTTGTCGCTTTAGTTCAAATGCCAGTGTATCAGCTCTTTTGGATTCTTCAGAGAGTTTGTTATGAAGCTCTTGGACCTTGTTTTAAAAAGCAAACACATCCTTTCTTTAAAATGTAGCTCAGCTTGTTTATCTAAAACAGGGGTTCCCAAACTATGGCCTGCGGGCTGGATCCAGCTGCTGACGCCAATTCATCCACACCGCCCTCATGCGCCCGGAAGTGGAAGTAAAATGTGTCCGTGCATATGCAGAACACTGCTGTAAATCCACCCACAGCTGAAATAAATGCGTTTATGCCAGCCACGGGTGCATTTACGACAGCGTTCTGCGCATGTGTGGGTGTGTTTTACATCCATTTCCACTGGGAGGAACCATGTGACCAGCCTGTGGCCCAAAAGGTTTGGGCACCCCTGATCTAAAACATACTCTTAGGGCTGGAATGGGTAGAAAGATCACAGCCAGAATTTTATTATTATTAAACAAAATGCCTTTTTGAGTTCTGTTTATCAGTTTTGTGTTCCTTCTCAACAACATCTTGACTCTATTTTTCTATTCTCTTGGTTTGTTGCTGTCACTTAACATTTTGGTTCGATCTGCTGTTAGAAAGATTAGCCGGCAATGTTGCCGCCCAGGGTACGCCCGATTGTATCCACAATCTTCGAGGAGGCTCTTTCTGTGTACCCCATTTTTGTGGAGAGATACAAAACCCAACTCATTTACTGGTCTGCCGACTACTAACAGAAACATGGAGCAACAAAGACTTAATTTTGGCCAATGATGAAGCCAAGAAAGTAGCTTCATTTTGGCAATCCAAAGTTTGATCTGGACACGAAAGAAGAAGACTTAACTTTTTATAAGCACCATTTTGTATGGACCCCATAGTAGTAACTTTTTGACAATCATACTTAAGATCAGATAAATAGTGTGAATAGAGGACTAGAAACAAACATTGCCCTCTACCCTCAGGATGCAACTCAAATAGCTGCTGGTTGCACAAAGGCAAATTACAGTGGAATCGGAGCCCATTCACCTACAAGAGTTGCCTCATTCACTCAGAGAAAGGTCAGTCTCCAAATATGCATACATCAACTCTTACTTACAAAGGGAGCACACATACACATGTGTTTCAAATCTCTCCTACCCAAACTTGTAAAGATACAGAGTACATTGCAATGCTGGTACTCATGAACCAGGTTCTCTGTGTGGCATAAACATGCCTCAATGTACATCAAGAATGGGAACTGCTGCTCATTTTGGGAAGAGACAAAAGGCTTAACTATGAATTTCAATCAATTCTGAGCCAACACACTGCACAACAACAATTTTGCTACTGGGAATAACACATGCCATTTACATGCATGCCACCAGGGGACGTGATTCAGCTGAGGCGGCAGCACGCTGAGTGGTAGCTGCAACTGTTATAATGTTCCCATTTAAAAATACATTACCCAATTACCAAACATTTGAACAGCTATAGCACACCTATAACTTAAAATCTGTACGCGATATGCAAATTCCGAGTTCAGATTCGGATTCAGTGCACTTGATTTAGTATAGGACACATGGGTTAGACCAAGTAGCAGACAATATTTAATTTTTTTGTGATGCAGTGATGTTTTTCTAGAACTGAAATAAGAGGGGGAAACCAGCAGCACATATAATATGTGAGGAACAGTTAACTTCTCACCTGCCTTTTGTAGGTCTCTAGCTGGGCACGGGCTGCATTTGCTTTCTTGAGTTCTTCCTCTAGACTAACTGTATTGTGCATATACATCATGTTTGTTTCCTGGAGCGATTTCACCTGCCTGCGGAAGTCATTCAAGTCTTCCAGTTTTTTACGATACACTTCAACAGTTGATTCTAGTTTATTGGCCTTGTCAGCAACTGTCCTGTAGAGAAAAAGCAAAGACTTGGGGTTTTCTTTACTCAGAACTATAAACTGGCTCTAGACAAATTAAGTTAAAATCTCTGTTAAAATCTGTATCTGTAACTGCTCTTGGAATACAAACCACATGGGTGCTAACAAGTGGAATAACCTAGTTTATCAGACTCCCATTCTTTTTCAAAGAAAACAAGCCATAGGACTAACACTTAGCTGAGATTTCAAAAGTTCTCAGTTACCCATCAGTATGTTGAGAAATACAAGCAGCATTTGTGATGGGGATCTAGATATAAATCCTAATGCAAAATGCACTTAATCATGTGACAGTTTAGGGCTCTTTTATGGAAGGAATCTAGAAGCCTATTTTTTTGTTTTTTGGAGTAATTTATATGGACTAAAGCAGCTTGAGATGCTCACTTCCCATAAGAAATCCTAGCAAAAAGCGCTGCATTTCAAAAACTGACAGGGAAGAGAAATACACATTTAATTGTTAAAAACCCAGTAGTAAGCTACAACTAGAGAGGCCCATTAAACCAATGGAACTTACATAGGTGTTAACTGACTCAGTTGTGACTTACTACTGGATTTCAATCATTACAATACATTTTAATTACTAAGAAAATTGGCCAAGTTCCTGGCACCTCTTCTTTGGAAAGCTGACAAAACTGTGCTGGAATAAATAATGCTTGATGCCCTTTTACTGAAAATATAAAATATCCAAAGTAGTAAGTGGTAAGAGATAATGGCATTGGTTGATATTTGTATCTCTTCATACACAGAGATAAGTTAAATGTATGGTCTAATTTACTTAATGTTATAAAAACAAAAACATTCCAATCATTGTTACACCATACAGGAATGGGAAATATTCTTCAGGAAGCTGCATTAGTTCCACTTCAGTGTTGCACTATGATTGCAGGTATCCAGGCTTCCTATAGTCTGAATCTGTTATAACTTGTGGACACTCACTGAAAAGCATAATTTATTTATGTGTGTACATATCCTGCCTTTTTCAAAGTGCTGATCATAGCAATAACATTTAGATACCGCCCCATAGTACTTAGTAAACTCCCTGGGTGGTCCCAACAAGCTGGTAACTCATTTTACTGACCTCGGAAGGATGGATGACTGAGTGAGCTTTGAGTACACTGGTATTGAACTCAGATTGTGAGCAGAGCTTGGTCTACAACTTAACCACTGTGTTGCAGGGGCTTAGTAAATGTCATGATGTTTAATCCCCATTAAAGCTCAGGTACAACTTATCTGAAAACTGTATTCCATAAATGAGCCCCGCACTACTACTAACTACTACTATTATTTCATGTCAGAAATTATTTTGGGTTGAGAGGATTTTTGCTGGAGGAACTCCACTCAGGGGATGCCTGAATGAGGCTCCTTTCATGTCCCCAAGATCTTTTCCCACCGAAGTGGTCCCTATTTATCTACTTGTAATTTCTTGCTTTCAATCTGCTAGGTTGGCAGGAGCTGGGACAGATGACGGGTGCTCATTCCATCATACAGTACCCAGGTCTCGAACTGCCAACTTGCTGGCCTTCCAGCTAACAAGGCGAGCTTCTTAACCACTGAGCCACCACAGCCTCATTGTATTATGTATTAATAGCCTGAGACAGTGCCTTGCCCCAGTCCCACAACTCTCATAAGCCCAACTGAAGAGGACCCGAGAGAGAGTTTTCTGTGGCTACTCCCACGTTATGGATCCCCTCCCTCAGAAAGTGCAGCTGGCTCCTTCTCATCTTTCCTTCTGTTAGCAGCTGAATAAAAATAAATAAGAACAAGAAATAAATGTATGTGTTTGTGTATGTGTATGTGGCAGAAAGATCTGCAGGAGACATAAAGTGATGGTTTTGGAAGGAAAGAAGTGTTCAGCTTCCCTTTTATTTTCTCCACACCAACCACCAATAGAAGGCATGTGGTTCAGTCAGTGTCTTAACCACCTGAGCCACTGCAGTCCCAGAATATTAGTAAAGTAACAGAATATTTAGTATGAATGGCAATTTGATTCAAGTCATACCTAAGAACATCAATTTCATCCTTAAGGGCCCTGGATTCTTCAGCCAGAGAAGTCAATCCATCATTTCGATGCTGAAGCTCTATTAATTGTTTCTCAAGCTCTTCGCAGTGGACTCGATAATCATCCTTTGCAGATTCAAGCCTTTGCAAACACAAAATGGATTTACTAGGTTTCTTGTTATTTGCTTCTGTAAGTATTAAGCATTTTTATTATTTTACATTACAGTACTGCACATTTATTTCAGACCTGCAAAGGTGGCAGGAAAATAAGTGATGCTCTAGCACAAAAAGAATCTTTTCTTAATTTTTTTCATACATAAAAATTCAAGGAGCAAATTAAATGTAGATCATGGCTGCTTAAACTTGATTACTATAACTTAAAAACAGACTTCTGCTATCTATTTCTAGACTAATTAGGAACATTACCTTATTTCAAATAGATTATCTAAATAATGGAAAAAGAGAAACATAATGAAGAGTCTTTTTGCACAATCAAAAGTTAGATGGCCTTGGCAATAAAGTAATTAACTGAAAACTACTGAAGGGCAGGAGAAAAGCAAACAGGAGGAAATGGTTGTATATTCAAAAAATGTTTGTATGTTTAGAAGTTATAGCATGTAGGTAAAGGTAAAGGTTTCCCTTGCTTGAAAACCAGTCGTATCCAACTGTTGGGTTCAGTGCTCATCTCTGTTTCAAATCGAAGAGCCAGCGCTGTCTGATTCTGCAGACATTTCCGTGGTCACGTGGCAGGCATGACTAGACACCAGAGTGCACGGAACGCTGTGGTACCTATTTATCTACTTGCAATTTCTTGCTTTCGAACTGTTAGGTTGGCAGGAGCTGGGACAAAGACGGGAGCTCATTCTGTCCTGCAGTACATGGGAATCGAACTGCTGACCTTCTGCCTCCCAGTCAGCATCTTAGCCACAGCTACATGTAGCATGTAGACTACACAAGACCATATACGAACTAGAAATTAATAATATAAATATAAACTGAAAGCAACTTGGACATTATAAAATATATTACTATCCATTATTAGAATATTTATTTATTTATTTGTTTGGATTTCTATTGCCGCCCCCTCGCTGAAGCGACTCCGGGCAGCTCACAATCACCATAAAAACATTCAAAAATAAAACATCCCAGTGACAATAAAATCACAAAAACATTTAACGTTTAAAAACCATTAAAATACCCTCCCAGCCACAATAATTTTAAAACCTGAAACTAAAAACCCAACAGCCTTCATATAAGCCAGCGGGGGGGGGGGCTGCCCCCCCCCCGGCTGCATCCCACACCTGCTGTGCCAGATGGGTTTTCAGATCTTTTAGATCGATAGGAATTTACATAGATAGGAACAGCATCACATTTCTCAACAAGGGGTGGGGGGGGGGGAGGAAGGTTTGTGCAAGGCATCTAGAAAGTACATAAAACAAGTCCTGCAAACTCCTCTAGAGACTACATTGCCTAGTTCATCTGCAACTGTTGGACAGGAAAAATAATTAATCTCTAAAAAGTGTAATGCCCTTCGATACAGAACCTTAAGCAAGACCTCTTCAGATTATATTCACCAATGAGCAGATCAATATGAGAGTAGTCATTCCAGAAGAATTCTGCCGAAGCTGTTCTTAGCTTTATTGATGACAATCAGTATTTGAAAGCAAACCCAAAAACATGCAGGCAGAGAGTATAGCCATGACAAATTGTTTTAGTACTGTAGTTTACTTCTATTTAAAAAAATCAAACTGCATCAGTTCTAGCACCTCAAAGTACAATTTAAGAACCTGTGACTACATCAATGGGATGAACAGGTTAAACAGATTACATTAATCCATACCTGAAATTTTCTTCTTGCAGTTGTTCTAGCCGCCAATGTGCATTGAAATATTTTTTTGTAACAGTATTTGTGTCATCAAGAGAGCCATCCAGTTGGTTCAACTTGCCATTCATGTTCTCATTTTCAGCCATCAAATTGCTCTTTTCATCCTGAAGAGTTGCCACCTAAAGATGAAGAACACACTTCAGTATTACAGCTCCAGGAAGACACCTGATAAAAATATTTTAATGATTGAACTACTGGCTTAGAAAGATTTATACAAAGCCAGTGCTAAATACTGGATTAGGCTTAATCTATAGCTGCCTTCCAGAAACCTGTACACTCTGTCAGTTGTTTTGGACAACAAATTAAATCAACTTTAGCCAACAATGAAAAGATGAAAGATGATGGGAGTTATAATCTAAATATCGGGAGAGTACTGGACTGGGAAAAGTTGATTTAAGGACATCAGAGGTTTTTTAAAAAAAAAAACTCCAGAGAGAACTATTAAAGTTTACATACTTTTGCTATCCGGTATTAAATTACAGCATTTATGCACCTGCTTAAATCATTTTGAAGTAAGCTCATTGATTTTAGTAAAGGTTTCCCTTGCTCGAAAGCCAGTCGTATCCGACTCTAGGTTGCAGTGCTCTTCTCTGTTTCTAAGCCGAAGAGCCAGCACTGTCTGCTTCTGCAAACATTTCCGTGGTCATGTGGCAGGCATGACTAGACACCGGAGCGCACGGAATGCTGTTACCTTCCCACCGAAGTGGTCCCTATTTATCTACTTGCAATTTCTTGCTTTCGAACTGCTAGGTTGGCAGGAGCTGGGACAAAGACGGGAGCTCATTTCCGTCCTGCAATACTCGGGAATCGAACTGCTGACCTTCCGCTTCCCAGTCAGCGTCTTAGCCACTTGAGCCACTACAGTCCCATTGATTTTACATTGGTAAATATTTCTAACTTTGTGCTAAGTGCTTCAAGCTTTACATTAGGTTTGAGCAGTCAAACCTCGAATGACTGCAAAAAGCATTATAACACGCAATAACCCACAGACTTAATGTCTCTCAAGGTTTAATTTCTAATGCTATTATTTACAAATCTGCAAATGAAAAAGTCAAATCAATTTTTCTCTTGATGTTTTTAATTTTGATCAAATTATGTATATCTTTTTATTATTGTGAAGATTTTTATTATTGTTGTTGTTGTTATTGTGTTGTAAGTTGCCCAGAGTGGGAAAATATCCCAGATGGGTGAGGTATAAATGTAATAGATAGATAGATTTATTTGGCCAGACACACTGTCATAAATTCAAGGTTATCAGTCATGATGACAAAATGAAATCTCCAAGGAGTCAGGTACAGTTTGGGAAAAATCTTTTTTCTGGATTGCAACTCCCAGAATCCCAACCACCAGCAACACAGCCACCGACTGTTCTGGTTGAGGGATTATAGACCGTAGTTCAAAAACAGCAAATTTTCCAAATTCTGGAAAGGGGCACTATACTTCTTCTCATATACTGTACTTCACTGTATTAGCTGCAGGTCACAATGAATAAAGAGAAGCCTTCACTATCATGTTTATCTTATGAATGTTCAGGGTCACCAGCCTAATGCAGCTGGAAACTTATTGAAGAATCAGATGGACTCCATAGTCTTATCCAAGGATGTAATTTCCCCTCACCTGATAGAAAAATGCAAAAATTGCCTTGCTAGACCAAAGCAAAGTCCACCTAACCAAAACTTCCAGCCTACTGTGGATTTTAAAATAAAAGGTACATGGCACAGGAATGCCATGATTAAAGACAAGGAAAATTCTCCCAAGTTTTTCAAATGAAGGCACAAGAGCAGTAGTGCGCTAACGGTTTGAGCAAAAAGCAATTCCAAGAGCTACAAAAAGCCAGAGCTATAAAAACAAAGCAAAACCACCGAGACAACATAATATACATAAGAGCATGCATTTGCCACTTCTGGAATTGCCGCTAGCTAGGAAACAAGAAAGCAACAGTGAATATATAATCGGTTATAAAGGAGACAGCAGAATTGCAGAAGAGAGCCCTTAAGCTTTTTTTCTTCTAGTGAAAGCCACTGGGTTAATTTTAAGTTATCAAACATCACAGCATGGCAGGTGTTAGTTCACTGAAACTTAGAATGCAATATGTGCTTTGGGTTACTTGTCCCTAAAACAAAAAGAAACCTACCTTTCTTAAATTCTTGTAAAATATCATAGGAGACTGAGACCTTATAAGTGAATTTATTAACAATTAGTTTAATCAAAAAAGAATAATTGTATAGATTTTCAAATAAGCACACATTGTCAGTAAATCAAGGTGGTATTAATTTATTGAGTCAAACTGGACAAACAATCTTCTACATTTCTTCCTGATCTTCAAGTAACATCTTTGGGAGGACAAAATCCACTCAGATATCACAGACTGAAGGAACCGATGCTTAATTCTATGTCTTTGGCTCCAAAAATAAATCTAAATTCTTAAGCAAAGTCCTATTGATATATTCTCATGATATATCATGATGACACGATCAAAAACCTTATTTGTGTAGAAATTTACTTTGAACATGTGTAGAAGCACAATACCAGATGGGAGTAAACATGTTCTCCTTGCTCTCTCCCCTATTCTGTTTAAAGAACACTAGCCAAGATACCTGCAAAGTGATTGTAAATGCACATAAAATCACAGTCCTCGCCACTCTTTCCCAAGTCAAGCTAATGTGATGTTAAGTCACTCTTTAAAGACCCTGGCTGCCTGGCCTCAGATCAGTTCAAGCAGAAACATATTAAATGTCTAGCGCTCACAATGAATTTGTCTATAATTTGATTTTTACATTTATATTTCTGCTTTTCATTTTAACGTTCAATTCATCTTACAGTACTGTAATTACTCGATCATAACTCTGAACACAAAACAAGGCAAAAAAACTAATCAATCTTCACTATTTGCACAAACACAAAATGGGCCTCAATGCAGAATCTTTAAATGTCATAAATCACAGATCATGACATTATACCGGTACCCAGCCTCAGAGCTCCATGGTTATCCAAATGTACAAAATGAGGCCAAAACCTCAAAAGAAACTTTCTTCTTTACAAGCATAGATCAGCAAGTGCCCACAGAAGTTATATAACTAAATGTCAGCAAGACTTACAAGCAGTCTTGTACACTTATGTTTTGTGTGCCCCCAAAACCCTTTCCCTGTTTGGTCCGAGTGCCTTTCTCCATGTCAAAGTATATACATTTTTATAAAGGAAATGGTATACATTTTCATTGAAAAAGGGCACAGCTTAGTGTGTTTGTCTTACTTTGGAAGTACCAGGACACTGCTCTGTCAAGACAATAAAACCACCAAAATTATTGAAAATGTCTCTCAACTGCAGCAGTAAAACTTATCCTTCAGAAAACTCCATACAGTACTGTATTGGGCTTATCTAATGAGAAACAGAAATTCACCAGGGAATGTTTAAACAGTATGACAGTTTTCTTTAAAAGTGAAGTGACCATGGTTACCTAGAATTAAGCAAAGATTATTCTAGAGACCTTTACTCCAAGTTTAGCCATATACCAGATGTAACTAGCATTAATTCTTTTTTAAAAAAACAACCTGTGCAGAAACCAATACATTTCACCATTCACGAAAAGAGGAGAACAAAGTCAGGAGATCTGGTTTAAAATGCATATGATTTTTGAGAAATATAGATGTACTTTAATCTCTTTGTATGAATGTGCTTGGAGCACAGCAATGTGCAATAAGCTTACCTGTAGGTCTAATTCTCGACATCTTCCTTTTAGTTCCTCTTTTTCTGCTGCTACTTCACTAAGCTCTTCCAAAGCTCTTTTTAACTTGAAAAATGTTAAAATTGATATTTTCAGTTATTAAAAAGCATATATTTTGTAACTCATCTACCCAACAACTCTCCCTCCTCCTCCAAAATGATGGACGTTCATTTAGGAAAACCAAGAAATTCTATGTAAATAGAAAGCAAGTCCTTTGAACTGATGACACCTTATAGATTTATTTCTACATTTTAACAATACAGTAATACCTCGGATAACGACCAAACTTGGTTCCACAAGTCTGATTGATATCCGATTTTGGTCCTTATCCGATGCATGCATTGGATACCACTAAAAAAACAGCCGGGTTCCCTTTCTGAAGACCCTCTCGCTTGCCTCCTTGGAAAGGGAACCGGGGCTCGGACCACCTGGTTTGTTTGGGGTGAGAGCGGACAAGCGTGCGTGTGCACCAAACAAAAGGATGCTCAGACCATAACTTCGTTTGGAGAGACGCGGGTGATCGTGCACTCTCCCCAAATGCACCAGTGCTCGGACCGCAGCTTCATTTGGGCAGAGACTGGGCGGTCGCGCGCTATCCCCAAACACACCAGCTGTCCAAGCGGTTTGTTTGGGGCGAAGGAGCGCTGGGTTACACCTCCTCCTCTTCACCCCAAACACACCAGCCATCCAAGCCCCCACAAAAATGATGATGAGATCTCTTACCTTGTCACGCTGTTTAGGGCCGAAAAAATCACCATCCTCGGGTGCATTTTTTCGGCTCTCCGACTCCCCAGCAATCTCTGGGAGGATGGGAGGACCTTTTCCATGCTGTTCCCACCTTCCTAGGAGGTCTTCAATTCCCAGAAGCCCAAGCACCCTGTAAAAATGCATGTGGCAGCCATTTTGTTTTAAAACATTGTGGCTGCAATGATTTTCAGCTGTTGCGCGGCTCAGGGACCTCCTAGGAAAGAAAAATGCACCCGGAGATGGCCATTTTTTCGGCCCCAAACAGCGTGACAAGGTAACAGATCAAACACGATGCATCGGATAACACTACACAATCATTATCAGATGCAATTATTTTCCCCAAATGGCTGGTCATTAACCGATTTGGTCCTTATGCGATGTGGTCGTTATCCGAAGTATTACTGTAATGAAATCTGTCTTCTATGAAGGTATTAAATTTAAACTCCAAGCATCTTCAAATTTCTTTGAACAATGCTGTGGGTGGGATGGGTGGGTGGGATATGGGTCTTTTAAAGTGTTTTTATGTGTTTTTAGAACTTGTTGTAATGCCACCCTGAGTTGGGTTCTGCCTGAGTGGGCGGCATATATAAATATGACTTTTAAATTAAATTAAATTAAATTCTTTGTTTTTTAGTTGCAATAGAAGGGAATCTGAAATTGTAGGTCCCTTCCTTAACACAGACTCTCACAGTTCACAATGCATAGTTGAAAGGTAATTTCATCAAGGGACCCTTTGCTTGTGTCACCAGGAAGAAATGTCATTAAACACATAACCATAACTTTGCTAGTTGGAAATCACTAATTTCATTATGTCTAATACATACCTGTTGCTCTAGATCTCCAGGTAAATCACATGAAACAAAGAACATTGTTTCTTTGCTCATTAACTGCAGCAATGAAACAAAAAAACAACAGTTCAGACATTATTATTTATGCTCATAGGTTTAATTATCTATACTAGAATTATCTGTCATAAACACTGTCCTCAACAGAACAAGTTTCATCCTCATGCAGGATATAATGAGATCTGCTTTGTTTTTTGGGGGCGGTGGGCGGTGGGGGGAGGGATTAAAATCTTCTTACATAAAAATGAAGTCTTGTGAGTCACAAGACCTAAGAAAGTATGTTAGAACCCTGTGCAGACTTATTCAGAAGCATAACTGTATACCACACTATTCCATACATGTCAAGTTTCGGGAAATTTTACACTCTTTCTTGCTGTCATCCCCGTATTAGTTAGACTGCAATTAGACTGGAATTAGACTGGAGGCCAGCACTGGATAAGCATAGCTGTCCAGTTTCCCGTTTTGGCCAGGAAATTCCCTTATTTGACAAAAATTTCCCGAAACTTGACAGGTATGCACTATTCCTTTTAAATTTTTTATTGCAGTGACATAATTTCAAAAAGCTTTTGAGATGGCCTTCCCTACATACAAAGAGAGGTGCAAATGGTACCTAGTGTCTTTGGGCCTGACAGAGAGAGCAGGGAGAAGGCAAAAGATACAGAACTCTTGATCTAATGCAGGGGTGCCGGTGATGTGATCACTATGGCCTGTGGGCCGGATCGACCCCCAGCACCAATTCATCTGGCCCACGAAGTCCTCGTTGCTCCCGGAAACGGAAGTAAATGTGCAAATCCAGGCACATTTTACTTCTGCTTCTGGGAGCGATGGGGGCTTTGTGGGCCGGATAAATTGGCACCAGGGGCCGGATCCAGCCCACATGCCATAGTTTGGGCACCCCTAATCTAACATTTTGTGAGAAGTTAGTCATCCCTTAGAGGCAAGAGGCATGATAGGATGGAAACATAAGCTCTCTAAACTATAAACCTGTGCAGTATATTTAGATGTAAATTCTTCTGACTAAAAAGAAAAAGCTTTTTAAAGCCATGTCATAATGATGATTTTCTTTTCCAGCCCCAGAAGTCTGATTATGGTTATTATTATTATTTTCATAAAAATGCAAAGGATGCAGGAGGAAAGCGATACTTTTATTGGATCACTTAAAAATAAAAAAACATTGTGCGAGCTTTCGAGAGCAAGGACTCTTCAATGAAAGTTCATGGCACAGTGTCATTGTTCCAGGTGCTCTTCATAGAAATGCATGTTTAACAAACAGCAAAAGATTTCATGGTGTTTTCATACCCGCCCCCACAGGAAGTTGGGTATTTGGTCCTCCTTCTCCACATGGTCCTCTCTGAAGTATTAACTTCCTTTTGTGACCCTTTTTTTGTTATCTTAAAATCTGGATCAACAGAGGGTAATAACCAATTATATCTAAGAAAAGTGTATCCCTAGATATGAACATTAACAATGCACACCTTCTGGATGTACAGCTTAATAAAGCGAGGCAAATTAAATTGTCAGTGAAGCAATGTTGTCAAGATTTCTAGATTCCATTACAATCCCAGACTCTTAGCAGAAGGCAGAATGAATAAAGTTAAATAAAGAAAATAAGTCAGCAAGTGTCATTTTGCCTCTTTATAAATCTATGGTGAGGCCCCATCTGGAATACTGCGTACAGTTCTGGTCGCCATACCTCCAGAAGGATATTATGGAGCTGGAAAAAGTGCAGAAGAGGGCAACCAGAATGATTAGGGGACTGGAACACCTTCCTTACCATCTGAGGCTGCAACGGTTGGGCCTCTTCACTCTTGAACGACAGTGTCTAAGAGGTGACCTGACTGAAGTTTATAAAATCATGCATGGTGTGGACAAAGTAGATAAGGAAAAACTGTTTTCCCTATCGCACAACATTAGAACTAGGGGGCACTCCATGAAACTTTTGGGTGCTAGTCCTAAAACAAATAAGAGAAATTACTTTTTCACCCAGAGGATTACTGGTCTATGGAACTCCCTGCCAGAAGAAGTGGTGACAGCTGTCAGTCTTGACAGCTTTAAGAAAGGATTACACAAGTTCATGGAGGACAAGGGTATCAATGGCTATAATTCTGGATACCTAAGGACAACCTCCGGGTTGGAGAAATAGGCAGGATATGCCATTTCCAGGGAATCCTAAGCAGGTGAAGGCAAGGCTGTTCTTATGTTCTTAAAGTTAAGATACCAATCTGAGATGTTACCATCCTCTCCAGAAATTAACATTAACACAAGACAACTAATAATTCCAATGACAAGGAAAGCAGAAAAATAATGGGCAGCAACAGCAATGGAAGGTGATTCTGATGGAGGATCTTTCATAAACAATTCTTGTGTCACTGAACTTAACTCAAGTCACTATTGTATCAAAAAGGCAGTGATAAATCTCTGCTGAATATTTATGCCTCAAAAATTCTATTAAGACCATCTAACATGAAATAAAGGACATGGAAGAAGAGAATCTTACGTAAGATGGCACGCAATCTGTTATTGGGAAGAGCAAAGGATCAAATATGAATACTGTACTTCTTTCTGTTGCTAATGAAGCAAGTGGATTAAAGCATAAAGCACTTCTGTCACAGAGGCAAAAAGAAAGTCTGATGTGATGTATACCATTGGAAGATGGACTATGAGAGCGACATTACAATTTAACTTTTCTTACCTCTTGAATAGCAGCCATGACAACATGTTGGACAGACTCTTCCAATGTCATTATAATTTGTATATGTTCTACAAGTTAAAAAATGTAATTATGAGATGATTCAGTGTCATTATTAGGGTATCTACTAAAGAAAAGCCAGTAAAATGAATGCAAATTGTTATCCTGAAGTAACATATGTCTCATGGGAGGCTCATGGACTTCTAGGTGGGGCTTACCCTAAATATGGGGTGAAGAATGAGCTTTTCATGTTAGTTGGCATACTCTAGATAAGATTAATGGATTCAGCCCAAATTTTTCCAGACTGATCAATGTTTAGTCCGACCTAAACTATATTAGTAAAGGTAAAGGTCACTCTTACTCAAAAGCCAGTTGAGTCCAACTCTAGGGTGTAGTGCTCATCTCTGTTTACAGCCAAAGAGCCAGTGCTGTCTGTATCTACAGACCTTTCCATGATCATATAAAAGGCATGACTAGATGCTGGAGTGCACGCTGTTACCTTTCCCGCCAAAGTGGTACCTATTTATCTACTTAGAATTTCTTGTTTTTGTTCTGCTAGGTTGGCAGGAGCTGGAACAGATGACGGGAGCTCACTTCGTCACACAGTACTTGGATCTCGAACTGCTGACCTGCCGACCTTCTGATCATCAAGCACAGCGTCTTAACCACTAAGCCATTGCAGCCCAATAAATCATATTACTTAGACCTTAATTAGATTCCAAAGAAACCTGTTACCAAGCAAATACATGTTGGACTGTAGCCATTTAGTTTCAATTACAGTACTTTAGTTATTTATTGTGGCTTGTATCCTATTCCCAGTCTCAACTAGAAAAGACCCACAGTATCAGTTGCCAATTGGCAATTGTGCAAACCTCACTGAGTCACTAATTGAACTCCTGTTCCACATGTTACAATATGTAATGCTGATAACCTCAGCAGCTGCACCAATTTTTGAGAAATAAAACTATTCTAATTTTCTTCCCAGAAGACCCTGAGACCCATAATCCTACCAGAGGCCATTTTCAGTCATTTAACACTTCACTCTTCTATCTCGGGACCCTAACAGCTTCCATATGATGAAAGGGATGACCTGAGGAACCTAGTCGGTAGAGGTATAAGAAATGAATCTACTACACTTGGGACATATAGTCTAACACAGTGTTTCCCAACCTTTGGTTTTTGGACTTCAGTTCCCAGAAGCCTGGGTCAATTCCCCCAAAGCACTGATCAGACAGTATACTGACTTAAGCACTTCTGGGAATTGAAGTCCCCTGTGGGGTGCGTGCCCCACATTGTAAAACACTGGTCTAACACATTAACTTAAAACCTAAATAGGTAATAAACAACCCACATAAAAATAAAATTTAAAAAACATGTCTGAGAAGTCAAGTACAGGTACTTTTAATTGTTTCTTAAAATTATTCAAAATGTTTTTTAAAGTGTTACTTTATTGTGTGGCAACTGACACAAGAAGAAAGGTGTGAATACTTGTCATAATCAGTTCAAACCATTTCATGACTTCTCTGTGCAAACTAGTAACTGCTATAATTTGTAAAGCTCTGACAACTGAAGAGGAACTGATGATTCTCTAGAAAATATTTACCTTGCTTCTTTTCACAGTTGACTGCACAACCCAAAATCAGTTGCAGTAACCTGCCCAGTTCTACTGGGTCAGAGTGTTCAGATATCAGGCTTAAATCAGGAAGGAGATCTTCTGAAACCTGCTGACCCAAAAACTATATAATTGAAACAAAGAAAATCCAGATAAAATGTTGTGATGGAAATGAAAGAAACTAAGTCCATGACATCACATATTCACTAGATTAGCTGGGAAGAAATGAATCAAACACTAATCCTAGGCTTTTCCATCTGAACACTTTTTTTTTGGTCAAGCAAATACAAAGACAATTTTACAAGATCTCCTGAAATGTATTGGTCATATTATACTACTACTGTATATTACAACAAACACATTTACGCAAAATCACAATAGACCACACACAAATAGAAGCTGGATGCTGATCTACCATCAGTCAATCATTGACAACTAAAGGTAAGAAGGAAGGGGAAATGCCAATTGTGATACAGGAAAAACACACTAGAGAATGCTTAGCAACCAGCATGTCTTTAGACCAATGACATCCCATCAACCTAGACAATGGTAACTCTGTTGAAGAAGCAAGAGTCCACGGGTATTGACCTACTCTAATTGTGACCTACAATAAGTCACAGTTAGGGCCCTGGTGGCGAAGTGGTTAAACTGCTATACTCCAGCCAAAACCTTGAGTTCGATCCTGACAGGATAAAGGTCAACTCAGCATTCCATTCTTCTGAGGATGGTAAAATGAGTACTCAGCATGTTGGGGGCAAAATGCTAATTAACGTGTGAACTGCCCAGAGAGTGCACTAAGCGCTTTGTGGTTGTATATAAGAGTAATTGCTATTAGGGCAAGTTCAGTTAAATCAATGGAACCTGAAGAGTTGACTCATTAAATCCCCTTGACTCAGTAGGCCTATTCTAGTGCTCAATGAATTGATTCTTCTTCCATTTATTAAGCTAACACAATAATTTAATTTAATTTAAATTTTTAAATAAGACTAATTTTGTAGATGATCACAACATAAGAACATAAGAACATAAGAACAGCCTTGCTGGAACAGGCCACAGCCCATCCAGTCCAGCATTCTGTCTCACACAGTGGCTCACCATTTCCTTCAGGGTATTCCCAAGGAGATGCCTTCACCTGCTTAGGATTCCCTGGAAATGGCATTGAGAGATATCCTGCCTATCTCTCCAACCCGGAGGTTGTCCTTAGGTAGCCATAATTATAGCCATTGATAGCCTTGTCCTCCATGAACTTGTCTAATCCTTTCTTAAAGCTGTCAAGACTGACAGCTGTCACCACTTCTTCTGGCAGGGAGTTCCATAGACCAGTAATCCTCTGGGTGAAAAAGTACTTTCTCTTATTTGTTTGAGAACTAGTACCCAAAAGTTTCATGGAGTGTCCCCTAGTTCTAGTGTTGTGCGATAGGGAAAACAGTTTTTCCTTATCCACTTTGTCCACACCGTGCATGATTTTATAAACTTCAATCAGGTCACCTCTTAGACGCCGTCGTTCAAGAGTGAAAAGGCCCAACCGTTGCAGCCTCAGATGGTAAGGAAGGTGTTCCAGTCCCCTAATCATTCTGGTTGCCCTCCTCTGTACTTTCTCCAACTCCATAATATCCTTCTGGAGGTATGGCGACCAGAACTGTACACAGTATTCCAGATGGGGCCTCACCATAGATTTATAAAGAGGCAAAATGACACTTGCTGACTTATTTTCTATACCCTTCCTAATGATCCCTAACATTGAGTTTGCTTTTTTCACTGCTGAGGCACACTGGGTTGACACCTTCATTGAGCTGTCCACCAGGACACCAAGGTCCCTTTCCTGGCTTGTCGCAGAGAGTTCAGACCCCATCAGTTTATAAATGTAATTGGGGTTTTTTGCCCCAACATGCATCACTCTGCACTTACTGATGTTGAAGCTCATTTGCCACTGTTTTGCCCACTCCCCCAGTGTCAAGAGATCCCTCTGGAGCTCTTCACAATCTCTCACAGTTTTCACTACCCTGTATAATTTAGTGTCGTCAGCAAATTTGGCTACCTTGCTTTTTACTCCTACCTCTAGATCATTTATGAAGAGGTTGAAAAGCAGGGGTCCCAGTACTGAACCTTGGGGGACCCCACTCTTTACTTCCCTCCATTTGGAGAAGTGTCCATTTAGTGCTACCCTCTGTTTCCTGTCCCTTAGCCAGTTGCTGATCCAGGACAAGACCTGTCCCTTTATTCCATGACTGGTAAGTTTATTCAAGAGCCTTTGGTGTGGGACCTTGTCAAAAGCCTTCTGAAAGTCCAGATAAACAATGTCAACTGGATCCCCCTTATCCACATGCTTGTTGACACTCTCAAAAAATTCCAACAGATTAGTGAGGCATGATTTGCCCTTGCAAAAGCCATGTTGGCTCTCCTTTAGCAGCGCCTCCTCTTCTATGTACCTATTAATTCTATCTTTTAGGATGGTTTCCATCACTTTACCTGGGACACATGTCAAACTGACAGGCCGGTAATTTCCTGGATCACCCCTGGATCCTTTTTTGAAAATTGGTGTTACATTCGCTACCTTCCAGTCATCAGGCACAAAGCCTGATTTGAGGGAAAGATTATATATTTTGGCTAGGATATCAGCAATTTCATCTTTAAGTTCCCTGAGAACTCGTGGATGGATGCCATCTGGTCCTGGGGATTTGTTAGTGTTTAGCTTAACAAGACATGCAAGGACCTCCTCCCTGGTTATTTCTATCTTGCTTAATTCTTCGGTTTCCCTCCCTACGAAGATAGGTTCTGTTTTGGGCATGTGGTCTCTATCTTCTTCAGTGAATACTGAAGCAAAGAATTCATTGAGTCTCTCTGCAATCTCTGTTTCCTCTTTAATAACCCCTTGCCTTCCATTGTCATCTAATGGTCCAATGGCCTTCCTAGTTGGGTTCTTACTTCTAATGTACTTAAAGAAGTCTTTGTTATTCCTCTGAGTATTTTTAGCTATACGCTCCTCAAAGTCTTGCTTTGCTTTCCTGATTGTTGCCTTGCATTTGTTCTGCCAGAATTTATGTTTCTGCCTGCTGTCCTCATTTGGACAAGCCTTCCATCTTCTAAATGAGCTTTTCTTGCTCTTGATCACTTCCCGAACAGCTCCTGTAAGCCACATTGGAGTCCTCTTGGACCTGGCAGTGCCCTTTTTCCTTTTGGGTATGCATTCCAATTGGGCCTCTGTTATTGTTTTTGTAAACAGCCTCCATGCCACTTGGAGTGTTTGGACTCTCCCAATTTTCCCTTTCAGTTTCTTTTTTACTAGTTTCCTCATCTTTGGGAAATTTCCTTTTTGAAAATTTAAGGTCTCTGTGTTAGATTTTATCAGTGACTTGCGGTCTATGATCAAGTTAAACATAATTGAGTTGTGGTCACTGTTCCCTATTGGATCAGTCACATTAACATCTTGCACCAGATCCTGAGTATTACTCAGGATCAAGTCAAGGATTCTTGTACCTCTAGTTGGGTCTTCAACCATCTGTCCCAGGGAACAATCATTGAGCATATCTAGGAACTTTATCTCTTTATCATGTGCTGAACAACAGTTCACCCAGTCTATGTGAGGGTAATTGAAGTCCCCCATTATAACCAGGCTTCCCTTCCTGGATGCCTCCTTTACAACATTCTCCAACTGCCAGTCTCCCTCAAGAGTTTGGGTCGGAGGCCGATAGTATATGCCTACTGTTAGACCATCCTTGTGGCCTGGTACTCTTACCCACAGAGCTTCTAATGGTGACTCTAAATTACCTAGATATTCCAATTCATAAGATTTTATCACTTCTTTGACATACAAGGCTACACCACCTCCTGTTTGCCCCTTCCTATCCTTCCTGTACAGTTTGTAGCCTGGGATAACTGTATCCCATTGGTTATCATCCGTCCACCAGGTTTCAGTGATACCAATAATATCAATATTTTTATCTATTACTAAGTATTCCAGCTCCCCTATTTTGTTCCGGAGGCTTCTGGCATTTGTATACAAGCATTTATATATGCATTTCTGACACAGTCTTTTGTGTCCAGTTGCATTGTTAGACTGCCTCTTGCATCCTTCTGCTAGAATGCTAGTGACTAGCTCCTTGCTCTGCTCAGTAATTTTTGCATCCTCCTCACTACTCAAGTACACACTTTCCCGAACCGGATGCTGCCCAGCTCCTGTCGGCTTTCCCCCAGTTATCAGTTTAAAAGCTGCTCTGCAGCCTTTTTGATGTTGAGTGCCAGCAATCTGGTCCCATCATGGTTTAAATGCAACCCATCCCTCCTGAACAGATTTGGCTTGTCCCAAAATGTTCTCCAGTTCCTGACAAATCTGAAGCCCTCCTCTCGACACCACTGCCTCATCCACGCATTGAGGCTTCTGAGCTCTGCCTGCCTGGTAGGTCCTGCGCGAGGGACAGGCAGCACTTCTGAAAATGCTACCTTGGAAGTCCGGGACTTCAATCTTCTTCCTAACAACCTAAATTTGGCTTCCAGGACAGACCGCTTGGCCTTCCCAACATCATTAGTACCAACGTGTACCATGACAACTGGCTTGTTCCCAGTTCTCTCTAACAATCTATCTAGATTTCTTGTGATGTCTGCAACTTTTGCACCTGGCAGGCAAGTCACCATACGGTTATCATGTGCATCACAAATCCATTTCTCTGTATTTCTAATTATTGAATCGCCTAGTACAAGGAGCCTCTCTCCTGCAATCTGTTCATCTACATGCACCTCATCAACCATATTAAGGGAGAGAACCTCAGTTTGTTCCTGATGTTCATCTTCCTGGATCTCATCAAGTGTGATGAAGGAGAGATCATCAGGTGGAACCAGCTGTTCCTCTGTGTGTTCCTCGTCAGGTGTGATAAGGGAAAGAGCCTCAAATTTATTCTGTAATTTCAGACTCTCAGAGTGATCCCCTACTCTTCTCCCTCTTTGAGTCACATTCCTCCAACCATCTCCCTCCTGAGTTAGTGAAGGGCCTTCTCCCTCAGAACTGTGCCCTGTCTCTTCTTTGGCCAGCATAGTCTGCTCCGCTCTGTCCAAGAACAGCTCAAGCTCCTTAATTTGTTGGTGGTTAGATATGCGGGCCTCTAGCTGCTGGACCTTCTCTTCTAGTAGTGCAACCAGCTTGCACTTGCTGCAAGTGTAGTTCTCCATGTGCTTTGGCAAGAACACAAACATGGCACAAGAACTGCAGGTAACTACAGCTGTTCCCTCAGAATCCATTTTAACAAGTGCAGTATTCTGGGCCTCAAAAATGTACACGTTTACTACCTTTCTACCTAGTAAGACTATATTCTTCTTGTGTTCCTAGTTTGTAATCTCGCGCGCCGTTAGGCGCGCGGGCCTCTAAAGCAGCTCTACTCCAACTGCAAAACTTACCAGTGCTCACTTCCTTTGTTTGGCTCTCCTCAGCAGCAGCTCTGCTTAAGAGCACATGCAGAGTCAAAATGGCTGACTCTGAAAGAGCTCAGAGCTTTTAAAGGCTAGTGTGGCTCCGCCCCTATGAGTCACAGTTCAGGGAAGGGCCTGGTGTGGCCCTGCCCCCTGCTTCTGGAAGCTTCAAACTGCTTCCTCTGTTTGAACAGAGGTGGCTCTCAGCAGTTTCAATTATCAATTTAAATTAGTAGAGGCCTCTAAAGCAGCTCTACTCCAACTGCAAAACTTACCAGTGCTCACTTCCTTTGTTTGGCTCTCCTCAGCAGCAGCTCTGCTTAAGAGCACATGCAGAGTCAAAATGGCTGACTCTGAAAGAGCTCAGAGCTTTTAAAGGCTAGTGTGGCTCCGCCCCTATGAGTCACAGTTCAGGGAAGGGCCTGGTGTGGCCCTGCCCCCTGCTTCTGGAAGCTTCAAACTGCTTCCTCTGTTTGAACAGAGGTGGCTCTCAGCAGTTTCAATTATCAATTTAAATTAGTAGAGGCCTCTAAAGCAGCTCTACTCCAACTGCAAAACTTACCAGTGCTCACTTCCTTTGTTTGGCTCTCCTCAGCAGCAGCTCTGCTTAAGAGCACATGCAGAGTCAAAATGGCTGACTCTGAAAGAGCTCAGAGCTTTTAAAGGCTAGTGTGGCTCCGCCCCTATGAGTCACAGTTCAGGGAAGGGCCTGGTGTGGCCCTGCCCCCTGCTTCTGGAAGCTTCAAACTGCTTCCTCTGTTTGAACAGAGGTGGCTCTCAGAAGTTTCAATTATCAATTTAAATTAGTAGAGGCCTCTAAAGCAGCTCTACTCCAACTGCAAAACTTACCAGTGCTCACTTCCTTTGTTTGGCTCTCCTCAGCAGCAGCTCTGCTTAAGAGCACATGCAGAGTCAAAATGGCTGACTCTGAAAGAGCTCAGAGCTTTTAAAGGCTAGTGTGGCTCCGCCCCTATGAGTCACAGTTCAGGGAAGGGCCTGGTGTGGCCCTGCCCCCTGCTTCTGGAAGCTTCAAACTGCTTCCTCTGTTTGAACAGAGGTGGCTCTCAGCAGTTTCAATTATCAATTTAAATTAGTAGAGGCCTCTAAAGCAGCTCTACTCCAACTGCAAAACTTACCAGTGCTCACTTCCTTTGTTTGGCTCTCCTCAGCAGCAGCTCTGCTTAAGAGCACATGCAGAGTCAAAATGGCTGACTCTGAAAGAGCTCAGAGCTTTTAAAGGCTAGTGTGGCTCCGCCCCTATGAGTCACAGTTCAGGGAAGGGCCTGGTGTGGCCCTGCCCCCTGCTTCTGGAAGCTTCAAACTGCTTCCTCTGTTTGAACAGAGGTGGCTCTCAGAAGTTTCAATTATCAATTTAAATTAGTAGAGGCCTCTAAAGCAGCTCTACTCCAACTGCAAAACTTACCAGTGCTCACTTCCTTTGTTTGGCTCTCCTCAGCAGCAGCTCTGCTTAAGAGCACATGCAGAGTCAAAATGGCTGACTCTGAAAGAGCTCAGAGCTTTTAAAGGCTAGTGTGGCTCCGCCCCTATGAGTCACAGTTCAGGGAAGGGCCTGGTGTGGCCCTGCCCCCTGCTTCTGGAAGCTTCAAACTGCTTCCTCTGTTTGAACAGAGGTGGCTCTCAGCAGTTTCAATTATCAATTTAAATTAGTAGAGGCCTCTAAAGCAGCTCTACTCCAACTGCAAAACTTACCAGTGCTCACTTCCTTTGTTTGGCTCTCCTCAGCAGCAGCTCTGCTTAAGAGCACATGCAGAGTCAAAATGGCTGACTCTGAAAGAGCTCAGAGCTTTTAAAGGCTAGTGTGGCTCCGCCCCTATGAGTCACAGTTCAGGGAAGGGCCTGGTGTGGCCCTGCCCCCTGCTTCTGGAAGCTTCAAACTGCTTCCTCTGTTTGAACAGAGGTGGCTCTCAGAAGTTTCAATTATCAATTTAAATTAGTAGAGGCCTCTAAAGCAGCTCTACTCCAACTGCAAAACTTACCAGTGCTCACTTCCTTTGTTTGGCTCTCCTCAGCAGCAGCTCTGCTTAAGAGCACATGCAGAGTCAAAATGGCTGACTCTGAAAGAGCTCAGAGCTTTTAAAGGCTAGTGTGGCTCCGCCCCTATGAGTCACAGTTCAGGGAAGGGCCTGGTGTGGCCCTGCCCCCTGCTTCTGGAAGCTTCAAACTGCTTCCTCTGTTTGAACAGAGGTGGCTCTCAGCAGTTTCAATTATCAATTTAAATTAGTAGAGGCCTCTAAAGCAGCTCTACTCCAACTGCAAAACTTACCAGTGCTCACTTCCTTTGTTTGGCTCTCCTCAGCAGCAGCTCTGCTTAAGAGCACATGCAGAGTCAAAATGGCTGACTCTGAAAGAGCTCAGAGCTTTTAAAGGCTAGTGTGGCTCCGCCCCTATGAGTCACAGTTCAGGGAAGGGCCTGGTGTGGCCCTGCCCCCTGCTTCTGGAAGCTTCAAACTGCTTCCTCTGTTTGAACAGAGGTGGCTCTCAGCAGTTTCAATTATCAATTTAAATTAGTAGAGGCCTCTAAAGCAGCTCTACTCCAACTGCAAAACTTACCAGTGCTCACTTCCTTTGTTTGGCTCTCCTCAGCAGCAGCTCTGCTTAAGAGCACATGCAGAGTCAAAATGGCTGACTCTGAAAGAGCTCAGAGCTTTTAAAGGCTAGTGTGGCTCCGCCCCTATGAGTCACAGTTCAGGGAAGGGCCTGGTGTGGCCCTGCCCCCTGCTTCTGGAAGCTTCAAACTGCTTCCTCTGTTTGAACAGAGGTGGCTCTCAGCAGTTTCAATTATCAATTTAAATTAGTAGAGGCCTCTAAAGCAGCTCTACTCCAACTGCAAAACTTACCAGTGCTCACTTCCTTTGTTTGGCTCTCCTCAGCAGCAGCTCTGCTTAAGAGCACATGCAGAGTCAAAATGGCTGACTCTGAAAGAGCTCAGAGCTTTTAAAGGCTAGTGTGGCTCCGCCCCTATGAGTCACAGTTCAGGGAAGGGCCTGGTGTGGCCCTGCCCCCTGCTTCTGGAAGCTTCAAACTGCTTCCTCTGTTTGAACAGAGGTGGCTCTCAGCAGTTTCAATTATCAATTTAAATTAGTAGAGGCCTCTAAAGCAGCTCTACTCCAACTGCAAAACTTACCAGTGCTCACTTCCTTTGTTTGGCTCTCCTCAGCAGCAGCTCTGCTTAAGAGCACATGCAGAGTCAAAATGGCTGACTCTGAAAGAGCTCAGAGCTTTTAAAGGCTAGTGTGGCTCCGCCCCTATGAGTCACAGTTCAGGGAAGGGCCTGGTGTGGCCCTGCCCCCTGCTTCTGGAAGCTTCAAACTGCTTCCTCTGTTTGAACAGAGGTGGCTCTCAGCAGTTTCAATTATCAATTTAAATTAGTAGAGGCCTCTAAAGCAGCTCTACTCCAACTGCAAAACTTACCAGTGCTCACTTCCTTTGTTTGGCTCTCCTCAGCAGCAGCTCTGCTTAAGAGCACATGCAGAGTCAAAATGGCTGACTCTGAAAGAGCTCAGAGCTTTTAAAGGCTAGTGTGGCTCCGCCCCTATGAGTCACAGTTCAGGGAAGGGCCTGGTGTGGCCCTGCCCCCTGCTTCTGGAAGCTTCAAACTGCTTCCTCTGTTTGAACAGAGGTGGCTCTCAGAAGTTTCAATTATCAATTTAAATTAGTAGAGGCCTCTAAAGCAGCTCTACTCCAACTGCAAAACTTACCAGTGCTCACTTCCTTTGTTTGGCTCTCCTCAGCAGCAGCTCTGCTTAAGAGCACATGCAGAGTCAAAATGGCTGACTCTGAAAGAGCTCAGAGCTTTTAAAGGCTAGTGTGGCTCCGCCCCTATGAGTCACAGTTCAGGGAAGGGCCTGGTGTGGCCCTGCCCCCTGCTTCTGGAAGCTTCAAACTGCTTCCTCTGTTTGAACAGAGGTGGCTCTCAGCAGTTTCAATTATCAATTTAAATTAGTAGAGGCCTCTAAAGCAGCTCTACTCCAACTGCAAAACTTACCAGTGCTCACTTCCTTTGTTTGGCTCTCCTCAGCAGCAGCTCTGCTTAAGAGCACATGCAGAGTCAAAATGGCTGACTCTGAAAGAGCTCAGAGCTTTTAAAGGCTAGTGTGGCTCCGCCCCTATGAGTCACAGTTCAGGGAAGGGCCTGGTGTGGCCCTGCCCCCTGCTTCTGGAAGCTTCAAACTGCTTCCTCTGTTTGAACAGAGGTGGCTCTCAGCAGTTTCAATTATCAATTTAAATTAGTAGAGGCCTCTAAAGCAGCTCTACTCCAACTGCAAAACTTACCAGTGCTCACTTCCTTTGTTTGGCTCTCCTCAGCAGCAGCTCTGCTTAAGAGCACATGCAGAGTCAAAAATAGAGTCAAACACAAGTTACAAGTAACCCTACCCAAGTACGTTTAACCAATACTTATTTCTTATACAAGATTTCCCAACATCCAATGTCCTCTAAGTTATTTATAAATCTATTTAAAAAGATGAAATATAAAATCACAATAAAATTGCACAAGATAAATTTAGCAGCAAGGGAGGGAAACATTGCAATACACAATAAAACCACCAACAACAAAAACAACATCAAAATACTGCAGAGAATTAAAAGTACTAAAAGAGATTCTTCAAAAATCCATGACAGTGTTGAAAAAAGGCTTTAATGGATATCGAAGGCACCATAAATATGGCACCAGAAGAGTCTCTCTTAGGAAGTCATTCCACCAATGGTGTGTCCCAACTGAAAAGACCACCTTTGAAAAAATAAAGTAATATGACAGAGCAACTGGAAGAAGGCCTTGAAAACTGATCTTAGGGTCCAGACAGAGAAATAAATATTTAATTTTTGCATACTCCATGCAAAAATGATATCAAAAAACAAAAACAAATATTCAACAAACTCAGGCTTCGACGATATAGGAAGTTACATTCTAATTACTCCTGGGTTCACTCCCCCCCCCATACCTCATGATAATAATCCATAATTCCTTGAAGAACCTTCTTCAAATTGTTAGCCTGTGAATGTATAAAGGAAAAAATATTTGTTACTGTCTTATTAGCTATTTTACTGCAGAAGCCTAGATCCCTGTTTGGCACATAATGCTTACTAAATATGACAAACATCAAGATAACAGACTCAGCCTTGCGCTGCCATGTACTTCTAAAACCCTGAATTATTAAAATTAAATGATTTCAGCTTCAGCTGAATACAAGCATTCTTTCAAAAACTCTTTTCAAAGAATAATTGGATTCTTTAAAGCTGCGGGGATGGAAGAAGGAAGCAATCATAGGTAGTCCTCAAGGACACAAGCAAACCTTAAAGAATGGACAAACATAACTCTGGTCTAACCAGCCTCTTATCAAGAATCTCAGCTGCTTCTTCCAGCAGTCTCCAAAAGTGTAAAATATGTTTATTTATAAAACATTCTACTCCGTAACACTGAAGTTCTGAAATCTTGCAGTTGTTTTTCATTACCTTTATTCTCCAATTGTCACCAACATCTTCTTTAATACGATTCAGCCAAGTTTTGTTAAACCAGGCAGGATCACTAGAATAAAATTAGTTCACATGTATTAACTATTACAAAAACTATTGAGGTAAGCTCAATTAGATATCTAAATTCCATTAGATATGATCGTCTGCAGAATGGGAAGGGATCACTTTTTTTAATGCCCCATGACCAATCTGACCACTGCTGCCCACTCCTGCAGCTCCTAACCTTCTTCCCATTCTGCTCTGAAGGACCTCCCAACTTTTTGGAACAGATTTGTGAGGGGACATATGAAGCTACGTGGGGAAATGACAAATGAAAATCTCCTCATTCCCCATTCTTCTGACAGAAGCCTTCACTGGATCAAAGTCTTTCACTAGCTGGGATACCCACTGAATACACTGGTCTTTCACAAATATAATTTATACAATCAAGATTCCAATCATCCACTTACATGTATATGGTTTAATCTTTTGCTTCTATAACTTTATTTAACACATTCTCTCTCTGCAAGATTGGGAAACAGTCTGATTCCCACAATGGAATGCTTATCCCACTAAGGAGAGGCTGAAGAAATTCCAAGGAGGGTATGAGATTTTAATAAAGCAATTTTGATCAGGAGAAACAAATGTTTTTATTTTTAAAATTTCATATAATGAAATTTGATTTTAGCCATATAAGGATAGTGCTATATGCAGCATCATGCTTCACATTACATTAATTTTGTTCCTGCCATTCTTAAGATAGATTTCATTTTTATTAACTTTCTGTTAACTTTATTAACTTTCTGTTCTGCTTCAAATTATTAATCTATACCTATAAATCTGTGCGTTAACCGTTGGAATGTGACAAAGGAAGTTGCACCAGGCCCCACTAGCCCCGACCGAGCCTCCCTGCACTCACACGAACCGGGTTCGCAGGTAACTGTCGGGTTGAGAAATGTGGTAGTGGGGCAGGAGCCCCCTGAACGTGAACAAAGAAAAAGGACTTCAATTCCCAGCGTCCTTTGCACTGTGCAACCCCTCAGCCAATCAGGCTGAGGGATACGAGCACAGAGGAGGCTGGGAACGCGCGCTGACTTAAAAAACAACAACGGTGGGAGCCAGAGGGAAAGACTTTGAACGACCCAGCTGGAGGGAGCCAGGAAAAGATAAGGGTTAGGTAAGGGTTAGGGGGTGGGTGAGGGAGGCAATGAAAGGTGCTGGGTCCAGAAGGGTTGGGGGGACAGAACCCTTTTGTCCCCCCAACCCTACCAAACCCAGAGGACCAGGGAGAGGAGATCAAATACACCCCCCTCTCTCTCTCTCTCTCTCACACACACACACACACACACACACACACACACACACACACACACACACACACACACACCATTTTTAAAAACGGAGTGTTTTTTTGGGGGGGGATGATCCCCTCTCTGCTGGGTCCCCTGGCTCTGGAAGGGTTGGGGGGACAGATCCCTTTTGTCCCCCCCAACCCTACCAAACCCAGGGGACCAGGAAGAGGAGATCGAATACACCCCCCCTCCCAAACACTCTGTTTTAAAAGAGAGGAAAGAGCTTGGTTTTTTCTCTTTAATAACAGGGTGTCCTGCGGGGGGGGGATCCCCTCTCTGCAGGGTCCCCTGGCTCTGGAAGGGTTGGGGGGACAATACACATACACACACACACACACACACACACACACACACACACACACACACACTGCTTCTCTCTCTCTCTCTCACACACACACACACACACACACAAACAAACACACACACACACACACACCACTCCTGCCCCCCACACACACACACCACTCCTGCCTTGCCAGGAATTTTTAATGTGTGTGTTGGTGGTTGGAGTGGTATTGTATGGGTAGTGGTGGTTGTGCACACCCAAAACCACCCCTAACCACCAACACACCTCTTTTTTACATAAATTACCAAAAAAAATTATCCCTTATAACACAATTTTAAACAGCCCGGCTCTTTACCAACATTAAGGAAAAAAACCTTCCAAAACCATTTAAAACAGCCCGGCACCGCCGGGCAAAATCTGCTAGTATAATATAATTTTATAGACAGACCATTTTCTATAATTTTCTTGTACTTCATGGGTGATGGGTTAAGTGCCGAGTGATTGGAGGAAGGATAATATCCCTATTTTCAAAAAGGGCAAAAGGAAGAACCAGGGAACTACTAACCTGTTAGCCTGACTTCAATCCCAGGGGAAATTATGGAACAGATTATAAAATGGTTACCCTACAAGCATCTTGAAAACAATGCAGTAATAACTAGAAGCCAATATGGATTTGCAAATAAAAAGTCCTGCCAGGTAAATCTTATCTCAATGTAACCACCATGGTAGATGGCAGTAATGTGGTGGACATAATATATCTTGACTTCAGCAATAAATTTGACAAAGTACCCCATGATATTTTGATTAGCAAGCTACCTATGAGTGGGTTGGATAGAGCTGGTTACAGAATTGTACTCAGAGAGTACTTATCAATGGCTCCTTCTCCAACTGGGAGGAAGTAACAAGAGGGGTACCACAAGGCTCAGTCCTGGGCTCGGTGTTCTTCAATGTTTTTTTACTAATGACTTGGATGAGGGAATGCAGGGAATATGTGTCAAATTTGCAGATGACACCAAACTGCGTAGAATAGCTAACACCTTGGAAGATAGAATCAACATTCCAAAAGATAGGCTTGAACACTGGGCTGAAAACAACAGAATGAAATTTAACTGAGATAAGTTCAAAGCTCTACACCTAGGGGGGGAAACCCAAATGCACAGTTAGAAGATGGGGGATACCTGGCTCAGTAATACTATGAGGGAGAATGATTTTGGAATTGATGTAGATAACAAGCGGAATAAGAGCCAACAGTGCGATATGGCAGCAAAAAAGCTCAAATGCTATTAACAGAAGCATTGTCTCCAAATCCTTTGATGAACTAGTCACCCTCTATTTAGGACTGGTCAAGCCTCATCTTGAGTACTGTGTTGAATTCTGGATATCACACTTTAAAACTGATGCCAGAAAACTGGAACAAGTTCCGAGGAGGGCAATGAAGATGATCAGGGGAATGGAAACCAAGCCCTATATGGAAAGACTGAATGAACTAGGCATGTTGAGCCTTGTGAAAAGAAGCATATGGGGAGATATGATCGCAATTTTCGAATACCTGAAAGATAGTCAGTCAGAGGAGGGGCTGGATCTGTTCCCATTCATTTCAGAATCTAGGATACGTAATAATGGACTCAAATTACAGGAACCCAAATTGCAGCTGAATATCAGGGAAACCTTCTTAACTGTTAGAACAGTATGACAATGGATCTAATTACCTTAGAAGGAGTGAGTACTCCATTGTTGGAAACCTTCACGAGAAAACTAGACATCCATCTGTCACATCTGCTTTGACTTGGATTCCTGCACTGAGCAGGAGGTTAGAGTAGATTGCCTTATAGGCACCTTCCAATTCAATTATTCTATGATTCCACTCTATGATTAATTTGTATGTTTATCTTTAACATGTATGTACGTATAAAAGGGGCATGTTCTGAAATTGCTGAGCTGATACAAGCCAGGTATGTTGTAAATCAGTGGTTCTCAACCTATGGCCCGGAGGACGGATGCGGCCCATGACACCATTTCATGTGGCCCCCACCACCTCCGCCACACCCAGACGTGCCATGTGTGGCAGACAGGGCAAAATGGCCATCTGGCCCCCGAAGCTGTCTGAGTGGTTACCCGGCCCTCAGCTTGAAAAGGTTGAAAACCCCTGTTGTAAGTAAGAACAGCTGAGTTGCTATAAAGCAGCAACAGACATAAGCAGCAAGTAAACGGGCACAGCATATCTTCTGAGCTTCATATACTAAGCCCATGATGGCAAACCTTGGCACTCCAGCTGTTCTTGGACTTCAATTCCCAGAAGCTCAAGTCTCTGTGAACCCACACGAATGGGCTTGCAGTAAATCCATTCGTGTGGATTCAGAGACTTGGGCTTCTGGGAACTGAAGTCCAAGAACAGCTGGAGTGCCAAGGTTCGCCATCACAGTACTAAGCTAACTTTACACAAGCAACCTGCAGTAAATTATTGCACATATATTTCATATCTCTTCCCACAGTATAAAAGCAGGACTTTTATCACTGTGGTATGGACTTGGATTGGTTTGTTTTAGAATAACCATACAAAACATATGTAAGAATACGTTATTAATGATCAGCAATAGGTACCACTCAATTAATTTATAGGATTCTTGTCCTGTTGTTCCTAATATTACAAGGCTGAAAATGATGATATTTCGAGTATCTGGATTAGCTGTGTGTAATTTATTGTAAGTGCAAGCAAGAAAATGTGTATTTTGCAAGTTGTATATTTCAGGTGTTTATTTGGGTACTTTGGTTATTTATACATACTTATAAGCAAAGAAAAAGCAAGCTGGTATGATGAACAAATGTAAATCATATATACATTAAATTAACTTACATTTCATGAAGTACTTGTGCCATGGCAACACCATTAGTTAAGCCTTGAACATCTTCGCAAGATTGGGCAGTATTAAATGTCTGCAACTAAAGGAAATCATGAATAAATACACCCATTCCAATATCAGTTCAGTTAGGATAACAAAACCATTCCTGTCTATCATGTACAGAAATATATTGCTATCAACTAAAACTGCAATACCAGCAAGTATCTGTGTATCCACAGTCTTACTGGTAGATTTGCTAAAACAAGAAGCAACTTATTAGTATTATTCCTATTTACTAATTGTTTATTTACAATATTTTTAGGATGTCTGTAATAGCAGAAGCCTTCATGATGCCAGTGAAATGATAAAATCCCATACATTAAAAAAGCAGGAGGGAAAAAATAGATACCGTATTTATTCGTGTATAACGCACAAAATTTTATACCAAAAAAAGAAATCAAAGTTTGGGTGCGCGTTATAAACGAGGACTGGTGTGGCAGTGGCGGCCGGTCCCTTGAGGGCGCGAATGGTGAGCAATAATAGATACATTCTCCCGCTTCTCATTTCAAACTGGCGCGAACCAATTCTCTTGATACTGTAATGTCATGAAGAAGCCTTTAAAATGACAGGGCGGCCATTTTAAATACATCAACAATACAGTAATAATTTATACATACACAACACTATCCATTTCCCGCGAGTTCATGTCACCTTGTCGTGTACAGTGTGCGTCACAAATAGGGTTGTGCCGCTTCATTTCCTCGCCCACACGTTACGGTAAGCATTGCTTTTGTATACCGTGTTCTTAATATTTCACCGATATAACTGGTACCCGTTAGATGGCATCTCAGGGTATCAAGCGTAAACGTTGTGCATATGACGCTTCGTTCAAGCTCAAAGTTGTTGATCATGCTGAAATTCATGGAAACCGAGCAGCTAGCCGAGAATTCACTGTACCAGAGACGAATGTTAGAGAGTGGAGAAAACAGAAAGTCATCCTGAAAAATATGAATAAAACAAAAAAAGCACAACGAGGGAGACAAGCCATGTACCCAGACATGGAAAAGGAACTTTATGAATGGATCATTGACCAAAGAAGTAGTGGGTACATCGTCACATCACTCCACATAAGACTTCAAGCCCAAAAGTTTTGCAAAGATGCAAATTTCAAAGCCTCTAATGGATGGACACAAAAATTTATGAAAAGGCATGGACTTGCTATACGCCAGAGAACAAAGATAGCACAGAAGCTGCCTAATGATTTAGAAGATAAGATCGCTTCATTCCATACCTTTATAATAAACCAACGCAAGAAGATTAATTTTGAACTATCACAGATAGGCAATATGGATGAGACCCCCATGTGTTTTGACATACCAGGCAACAGGACAATTGACAGCAAAGGGAAGCATACAATCCAGATTAGAACCACAGGCCATGAGAAAACTCATTTTACCGTTGTGTTATCCTGTATGGCAGACGGATTTAAAGTTAAACCAATGGTGATTTTTAAAAGAAAGACTATTCCAAAAGGAGTTAAATTTCCACCAGGTGTCGTGGTCCATTGTCATCCTAAAGGATGGATGGATGAGAAGGGCATCATTTTATGGTTAAATAAAGTTTGGAATACTAGACCAGGCGCACTACTGAAGAAATCCATGCTTGTATGGGACCAGTTCCGCTCACACCTGACAGACACTGTGAAAGACAAACTAAAAAGTCTAAAAACATTTCAAGCTGTGATTCCAGGTGGACTAACCTCTATTCTTCAGCCACTAGATGTCATTCTAAACAAACCCTTCAAAGACAGAGTCAGGGAAAAGTGGATTACTTGGATGAAATCCGACGACAAAGAATTGACTGCTAAAGGAAACCTCAAGAAACCTGACCTAGCTCTCGTGACATCCTGGGTTAAAACATCATGGGAAGATATTCCAAAAGAAATGATCATCAAGAGTTTTTTGAAGACAGGCATCAGCAATAAAATGGACGGCATAGAAGACGACTTACTGTGGAATTCAGACTCAGAAGAAAGCGAAGAAACTGGAGAAACAGATTTTCCTGCCAACTGGGACACTGATGAAAAATTAACTCGAGAAGAATGGGAACAACTCTTTGGTGTATCTGATGATGAATCTGACTTTGATGCATTTTAAAGTAAGGGGGATGAGTGGAGCTCTCTCTCAGTGGTCGTAGGTGATGTGCTGCGGCCAATCCTAACAGCACTCAGGATATACCGGTAGTCAGTGGAAAAGAGTTTGGAGCATTTTAAATAAATAGTGTTACCGGTAATTTTATTTCGGTATTGTGCTTACACCAGTTTACGTTGTCAATAAATTTTTTTTTCATGGCCGCACGTGTTCAACAACGTTTTTTTGTCAATTACAATGCGTGGTGTGAAACAAAATTTTATACCAAGGTTTCATGGAAAATTAGGGGTGCGTGTTATACACGAGTGCGCGTTATACACGAATAAATACGGTACTAGCAATAAAACCTTGCTAATAAAGAAAAGCGTGCGACTGACAGATAAAAAGGCAAAACAATCACAGCGGCCAGAATCTTACTGGTTAATGTATTATGTTATGTACAACTTGCCACAGCTAAATGCAGCTAAATTACAAAGAGCCTAGTCACTCACCTGGTCATGCCAGTTATGTAGATTTTATGCAAACACCAACAGGATTCTGGCCATTCTGGGAAAGGCCAAATATAACAGGTAGGTTTTCATGGATGTCCTAAAACTTGCAATGACAAACACCAGCCTGAGGTTTGTGACCACCATAGGAAAGACCCTTCTTCATATATTTCCCTTCATAAACTTTTAAATATGTCCATTCCATATGCCACCAATGTATCCAGCCATGTTAGAGATACCACAGACTTTCTAAGAAAACTTCAACACACACATAAAACACCGTCTTAGCCAAAATGGATGAAGAAGCTCTTTACAGCAGTATCCCACACAAAGATGGACTACAAGCCATCAGGAATACCATTCAAAATAAAGATGAAGCCCACATTGTCACCAACTTCTGCGTCTTTGTGCTCACACACAACTACTTTACCTTCACCAATAAACCTTCAGATCAATGGAACTGCCATGGTACTCGCATGGTTCCACAATATGCTAATATATTCCTGGCTGATCTAGAACAACATGTTAACTGATGTACCCATAAACCACTTCTCTATTTGAGGACTTAAGTTTGGCCAATGACAAAGCCATGAAAGTGGCTTCATTTTGGCAGTCCAGGGTTTGATCAGGACATGAAAGAAGAAGAAACTTCTCTATTTGAGGTACAATAATGACATATTTTTTATCTGGACCGATGGAAAGCAAACCTTAGAGAAATTCCACCAGGATTTCAATAACTTTCATCCCAATATAAACCTCAGCTTGGACCAATCTACACAAGTAAATTTCCTAGACACCACTGTGAAGCTACAAAATGGTCATCTCAGTACCACACTGTATCACAAGTCAACTGATCAATATATCTACAGTACCTGCATGCCTCCAGCTTTCATACAGAACATACAACAAAATCAACTGTCTTCAGCCAAGCTCTTAGGTACAACCACATTTACTCAGATCCACAAGACAGAGATTCCAAGCTCAAGGATCTACAAAATGCATTTCTCAGACTACAATACCCATCCAATATGGTCAAAGAACAGATCAACCAGGCAAGATGAATACCCAGAACCAACCTACTGGAAGAAAGGCCCAGAAGGGAAAACACTGAACATCGCTGGTTGTCACTTTCAGCCCACAACTGAGATCTCTCAAATGCATAATAAAAGATCTCCAACCCATCCTGGACAAGAATACTTTGCTTTCCCAAGCTCTTGGTGGCAGACCCCTACTTGCCTATAGACAACCTCCCAATCTCAAGCAACTATTGACACTCAACAGACTACACAACAGTGAAGCAGAGATGGGAACTAAACTCTGCTACAAACCCAGATGCCAGCTATGCCCCTCACCCCCATTTACTCTGGCAACACAATTACAGGACCCAACAATGACACACACAACATTTAAGGTAATTTTACTTGTTCCTCTGGTAATGTGATTAATGCCATCTCTTTCGAAAAATGCTCCTCTGCACTCTACACAGGACAAACAAGATAATTTCTTTGCAAAAGACTAAATGGACATAAACCAGACATCAAGAATGGCAATACACATTGATTATGTGCTCCAGATAGAATTTCCCAGGAACAGGTGCTCCTGCAGATAATGTGATCCTAGACTTAAACAGTAAATTGTAAATTTTTTAAATGCTCGGTTTGTTTTTAAATTTGTTGCATGCTTGCATTGCTATTGTGCCCTACAATGCCATATAGACCGTTGTGCTATACATCTCTACTCAAAAATAAGCCCCAGTAAATTCAACTGGACTTACTCCCAAATGACAGGTATACAACAGCAACCTCAGAGTACCCTACAACAGTAGCAATGCTTTAAATAAGTGAGTGTCTCCTTGAATAGAAGTAGCTAATTAGGATTAGCAGACAAGAGTCATTTGCCAAGAGCAACACAGTTCATCTACTACTGTGCATTGTAAACATGAGCGAGCTGCTTTGCCTATATACACCTTAAAATTTAATAGAAAGAGGAAACCAAAATTTAATTTGATAAAATACTTTTCAGCTGCAACTATTCATAAATTGACATATTATTTGGCTTCTTTGCTCAGAAAGACTGATCCAAAACAATGTAAATTTGAATATTCTGTTTTTATTAGAAATAGGAAAAATTTATATTTGGTTACTGCTGGAAATTTCTAGTTTCACAGAATAAATATGAAAAAGCTTCACACTACAGGACATGTATCACAATTAAGGAAGCAAGGACTACTCACCAATACACTATGACCCAGATACAGCAGTATTACAAATACTGTAGCATTACATTTCAAAACAAATATCAACAGCTTTTATACAGGAGTAATCTTTCTTTCTTTCTTTCTAATACTAATATTGGTGAAATACAAGTAACATTCCCAATAATCACCCAAACTACTAAATCAAATCACAACCATAATATAATGCCAATTAAAACAGCAAATCTAAATAATATCAGAAACAGAAAGGGAAGATACTTATGTAAGAAACAATGGTCAGAAACCAGTTTGTGCAGGATATAGCATGTAACTTGGATAACATCATCAGTTTTGATGGTCTCCTTATTGTTGTGCCGTATCCGATTCAAAATATTGACAATCATTGTGGCAGCATGAAGATTGTCCTAAGAATATAATGCAATAGCCTT
Source organism: Bradypodion pumilum (assembly GCA_035047305.1). Classification (NCBI taxonomy): domain Eukaryota; kingdom Metazoa; phylum Chordata; class Lepidosauria; order Squamata; family Chamaeleonidae; genus Bradypodion; species Bradypodion pumilum. Next base: position 102,988,432 of record JAWDJD010000004.1, on the reverse strand, counting down.
TCATGTGTCTTCTGCATTGCAGCGTGACACCCATACCACTGATCCAGTTCTGCAAAGTCACTTACTGGTCGTGAGCCCTTTTGGCAGGCAAAGTCCTCATCAGCCTCAGGCCAGTATTGATGAAGCTGCTGCCCTCCATCAATATGGATTTAAGTGGGATTTAATCCACTTGGGGACCATCAACCTTCCCTGTGGACTTTGCCACCGATTAGTCCTCAGAATGGTCAAGTTAGTTAACCGCTACCTGATGGCCAGTGTTGAGTCGCTGGCAGTATGGTCGGCTCTATTACCATAGCAGAATAATCTGGTCAGGTTTACTTTGATGGTCCCAGGGAAATTAAGCCTCTACCGTCTACAAGTACCAGGGATCTCCTTCCTTCTAGTAAATTGGAGAACAGGGTAATAAAGGTAAAGGTCACCCTTGCTCGAAAGCCAGTCGTATCCCACTCTAGGGTTCAGTGCTCATCTCTGTTTATAGCTGAAGAGCCAGCGCTGTCTGCATTTGCAGACATTTCCGTGGATATGTGGCAGACATGCCTATACACCAAAGTGCTCGGAACACTGTTTACCATCCCACCAAAGTGGTCTCTATCTACATGCAATTTCTTGCTTTCCAACTGCTAGGCTGGCAGGAGCTGGGACAGAGACGGGTACTCATTCCGTCATGCAGTACTCAGTTTTTGAACTGCTGACCTTCCGCCTCCCAGTCAACGTCTTAGCCACTTGAGCCACTGCAGAGAACAGGGTAAGGAATAATTTAAAGCTAGAAAATGTGGATGTTGTTGTTTTCCCAGATTTAAATTGTTCCTTACTCTGTTCTTCTCTAACTCCCAAGGCATTCGTGGAATGAAGGGGAACCCTAGGGATCTGCAGAAAAGCCCGTAATACAAGGTATCAAAGTGTACCTTCAAATTGAAAACTGTACAGGTAAA